>CM001192.1:3924181-5124181 GCA_000218505.1 Schrenkiella parvula | reverse complement strand
TGATGAGGTCATCAGAAGCAACAAAGAATGTGGTGAGAAAACAACTCAAAAGTATCCCGAAGAGTACGGTCTAGTCAAGGATAAAGGAGAGACGATCTTCCTTGAGAAACACATCAATGTCGAAGGAGAGACGAATGATCTTGATGTGCTCCACCTAGACCAGCCTCAGATGGCTCTGGAACATGCCAAGAACAGGATAGAGCCGACCAAGACTCACGGACAAAACCAACCCGAATGCTCAATGCCTATCAAAGCCATATGTGCCTTCTATGGAGTATACCAAAGTAACCCGGAGGATTTGAGCAACAAATCAACTTATTCCAGAACCATAACCCACCAGAGGCACACAGATAATTGGATTTGGGTCCAAAGCTGCTCATACCAAACCGGAATCAAATTTACAAACCGCGTGATTCCAGACTACATTGCAAGAGAAGCCGATTCAGACCCAGAGACATTGTTCGACTCATTCCAGCTCAACCACAAGTATTCAAGTCACGAAAGCACTTGTAAAACATTCTCAGCTCATCTAGAGCACGGCTCGAAGTGGAATCAGCCCAAACCGAATCCAGATGAAGGAGTTATTCATCTTACAAATCGGGTGAACCTGAACTTATCCGATTTGGACCGATATGCATTCTTTGGAGGATTCCGACCGAACCAGGAGGAATTAAGCCACAAAACGACTTGTTATGTATTACTGAGTCAAAATGGAAACTCAGAGAGTTGGATTCATGACAAAGCCGGTTCAGACATAAAGGTTATGCAACTTGTAAACCGGAGGATCTCAGACTTGCCTTATTTGGAACCTTTCGGGTTTGACAAACTTGAATCATATATTTGGCGACCAGGAGCATATATAATGCATCCAGAGACTCTAAATATGCTCTTACAATGCTCTAGCACCCAGAGGATCAGGTGGATCCTCCATTACTCACACTTACCATGTTTGGAGCTAATTTCATTCAAATCTCAACAGCTCTTGTCTCTTCTACTTGAGCACGGATTTGAGGCCTTTCAAACATTCCATAAGGTCCCAAGACATCACTTTTACCTTCCCAAGCTGTCCAGATACAAGGAATATCAAGTCTACCTTAACCCGAGCTCATTTAAGCCTAACGGCTATAATATCTTTAGGAGCCTTTTGCTTAGATCTTGCACAATTATTTTCGAGTTAATTAGCTTCCTATTATGTTCATTACCGTTTTTTTTGTCCAATGTCGAGCCTTATATAAGCTGACATCCTTGTATCATTTAGACACACCTTTTATCAATCAAAATTCAAGTTTATTCACTTTAAAGCTCTTTAGCTTGTCTCTCTTGCTTCTCTAGACTTTAGGTGGATTCCTTAAGCTAGAAAACGTCCTTGAATCTCAGTCTCTTGTGTGGATTCACAAAGGCTAAGGTTTGTGAGTTTATCTTAAAGGCTTTCCACACCTTTGAGTGGCACTCTTCGATCCATCAAGCTTCTAAGTTCTCGACAGCCTTGTGATCAAGTATTGGTGGATTCCGTGCCTATATCATCTGGTATCAGAGCTAAAAGCTCCTATCTAAAGGTTGTGTTTATCCAGTCCTCATCTTTTTCAATTTTGTATTTTTTTTTTTTGCATTTTTGTTTTGTTTTATTTCATAAAACCAAAAAAATCATAAAATTTGTTCTGCTTGTTTTCTTGTTCTTTTGATTTCCTATAAAGAAAAAATAAAATAAAAACTATATTTTCCTTTCATTTGATTTGGATTGTTTTGTTTTAAAAAAAGGAGAAAAAAACATAAAATTTACATTTGTTCTTATTTTTGTTCCTGTGTATTTGAACCATACAAAAAAAAATTGTTTTTGATTATTTTCTAAATAGTTTTCGTCCTTCAATAATAATAATAAAATAAAAAGAAAAGACAATAAAAATTACTTACTTATTTGTTTCTGTTTTAATAAATCATTTAAAACCAGGAAAATCACAAGATAGAACTTACTTACCTTCTTGTTGTTGCTTGTATTGTCCAACGACTCTTTTTGTTGTCTACCTTTTTTTTAAAATTTGATACTCACTTATTCCTTTAATATTGTGAAAGGTTACCTTCATTAAAGAAAATCAAAGACAATGCAGTACAATGGTCTAGAGGAAGATCCATTCGACTACACACACGATGACGACGAGGGTGAAAATTCAAATCAAGGCTATTGGAGTGAAGAAGATAACGACCAAAATTCTTTGTCAAGAGATGATGATTCTCTGGCAGATTTTGAAGATGAACTGGACGGTGGAGAACTCGAGCCTGAGCCACCTGATAGATACGCCAGCCAAAGTTACACTAACTCAATCGAAAGTTGGTGTCAAGAAGGAGATGTTTACGGTGGAGAATCTTGCCCAGAAGAAGACTACACAGATTCGGTTATGATGAAGAGTCTGGTGAAGAGCCACCCCCATGGGATATGGATCTAAGGCCACCAAAGAACGCAAAAAGGATTCAATGGAGTTCCTCAGCTCAAGCCACATATCGAGCCACCTACAAATCCAACATCAGGTTATATTACGATGATGGTTATGAATATTATGGACCTAAATTTTTTAAGTTTTCAGGACGAGGAGCAGACTACTTACAGTGGGAGATGAACATGGAAGAGTACTTTAGATATTATGCCACTTCCAACAAAGACCAGCATTCAATAGCTCTCGGACAACTTACGAGTGAAGCCTTAAAATGGTGGAATCAAGAGGAGTATGAACGTTGGTACTATAAGGAGCCAAAGATCAGAACGTGGGAGGGCTTGAAATGGAGTATGTGTGAGAGATATTCACCACAGAACCTGACAACAACAAGTAAAACTACTTACCTTCCAAAGGAACCAAGCCAAGAAGACACAAATTCTATACTTGTGCAAAGCATAGAATTTCAACAATCAAACGGCACTCTTCGATCCATCAAGCTTCTAAGTTCTCGACAGTCTTGTGATCAAAGCATTGGTGGATTCCGTACCTATATCATCTTCCTTCAACTGATGCTCGATGTACAATAAATTTTAACCGGATCTTACACGTTTATGCCCTTGTCAATGTTGGATTTCTTTGTGAATTTCTTCAAGCTTGATTTTTGTTATGGTATAAGCACATCCTCATTGAAAGGTTTCTCCTCACGATTCTAATTAGGCTCATTGGTTTGAAAGTTAGCATGTATTTCAACAATCAAACGGAGCTTCATCATTAGAAGACAACTTGTTCATGTTATGAGGAGACGTCCTGTTTTTTCATGAATCTCCTCTTCTGGATCTTTCACTTCTACAATTTGAGTTTCTTGGATGTTTAGTGGAGTGATATAAGCAGTGAGTTCCTAAAGATGTTTACTTGTCTCTTCATTTTGGTCATTTATCCTCTCAATACTTTCTAGAAATATGTCCACTTTACAAGTGACATTTTTTCTCATGTCTTTTAACTTGGCATCAAGCTCTTCCTGGGCTATTCTTTGGACTCAATGAATTGGCTTAACTTTGTTTGAAATTTCTCCCAAAACTCAGCTGAAGTGGAGGTGCATCATCAAAATGGTATTCATATAAATGTTGAGGAGCACTAGCGATATAGCTATCATAACAAAAAGTTGTCTTGATAGCTCTCGATTATGTCAAAACTCGTAAGTAAAATATGCTCCATGGCACGAAGTTGTGCAATGAAAAATTTGCTAGTATCTCCATAAAAATCAAAACTCTCCATTGTTTCAAACAAAGTGCATGAAACATACAAGAGTAGAAAACAGAAACGAAAAATCAAATAAGAATAAAAGGAAAATGTTAGACAAATTTTTTATCTTAGACTTAAAGGCAGTAGTCAATCCCCAGCAACGACACAAATTTCTTGATTGATTTGAGTTTTATTCACCCAAAAGTAAATATTTTCAAGAAGAACATCTGTCAATTGTAGTAATTTAGGATCGAATACCAGAAGAAAAAAGTTGTACTATGAGTTTTATCGATAAGAATTAAGGTAGCATAAAGTAAAAGATGTATTTGTTGTTTCGACTGAAACTTGAGTAATAGTAAGACAATAAGAAAAAAATAAAACGGGATGTTTAGCATAAAAGACTTCTTCAAGATTCATGGTTTAGACTATTTAGAATTCAAAAACTAGAGGCAATCACAATTTTTTTTAGAGCTCGAAAGACATCAATTCGATAATTCCGGACAATTACCTCAGGTCAATCACAGTTTATTTTGTTTTACTTTCTCTGCTTCGACGCCACAAACACCAT
The DNA here is from genome assembly GCA_000218505.1 of Schrenkiella parvula. Lineage (NCBI taxonomy): Eukaryota > Viridiplantae > Streptophyta > Magnoliopsida > Brassicales > Brassicaceae > Schrenkiella > Schrenkiella parvula. The sequence continues at coordinate 5,119,942 of CM001192.1, read as the reverse complement.
CTTTAGATTCGACCATTAGATTGACCTTAAATTACTTGGATATTAAAGCTAGCATCCTCTGATATCTTGTATCCATAAATAAGCAAGATCAAATGGCGGGAAGTCCTCCATTTGATGCAAAATATCTGGTGTTAGAAAGCTATCCAATCTTCAAAATGCTTGTTTGTGGTTTTTTTATCCAAAAAATCCAATTTTCCTTTTAAAACTTTAAAAACTTCAAAATACTAATAATACACCAAAATTTATTTATTAAAAATTAAAAAAAAATCATATTAAAAAGAGGTAAGATATGAAGTATATCCCTCGCTTTCAAAAGGGGTATTTTTTCTCAAATAGGATTGTTAGGTTCTATTAATCTTGGGTCGGTGAGAGTGTTTCCTTGAAGAGTTCGCTGGCTTTGAAGGAAAAAGTTTGGCTTTAAGACCCCAAAGGAAACATTAGAAGATTACCGCCTTGGAAATATTTATCCTATTCACTGGGTGGATTATCACGCGCTTTCATGTAAGGTATATCTTTATACTTGTGACTACATTTCTGTGGAAATAATAAGTTAAACTTTCTAGACTTATATTTCTTCTGTGAAGTATCGACCTTTAGTGATAGTATTTGGAATCTTATTGACGAGTTAGAATGAACACCTTTTGTATGTCTGGTTTAAACTCTTAGATTTATGTACATCGATAGAGATGAGTCGTGTTATTAAGAAAAAGGATGAGGAATTACTTTGCAAGATCAAAGAAAAAGAGACAGTCAATTTGGAGAATCCCATGGATATCCCATATATTAATAACTGCTCATTGAAGAGCACTCATCAAGCATCATAGTATGTATCATGAATCGAAGCTTTATTAAGCCATTCATATTCATTGTTTCTCTTCCAAAAATATGGGATATGGAGGGGTAAATAAGATTAAGAGGTGTGTGAAAGAATATCATTAAATTAATCTTCAACTAGTTAGAACACCTCAACAAAAGTCATGAAAAAAGCTCCATGTTCATAGCTAGTAACATACGAAAAACTGTCGCCCAACCATGTTCCATAATTTCTAAAAAGGATTCCACTTTTGGTTAGAATTAAAAATATACACCTTCACCATTTGAATATAAGGTTGTAAGACCCTTATATTTGTTGAAGAAATGCATTATAATAAAAAGGCTTTACAACAGAAAAGATCCTTGCTAAATCATCGTTAAACACGTTTTGCAGCGCAGTAGCAATGAATCCTGAAATCTTCTTTAAAGTGTCAACGTAGTTGCGGATTTGACGTAAATAAATCGTTTTACTTAAGAGCGTAAGAATGTCACAAATAAGACTACATTAAATCGATGGTATATTTAAGATAAATACATGGCGTCACAAAAACGAAAGAACAATACAAATTGCTTACCAAGGAAAACGGTGCCCATAACATTGTATCGAAATTGTTGACGTGATATCATCGTAAAATTTGCTTCAAACTAGTGTCGAATAGGAAAAAAAGTTTCTCGTTATTTCGTCGCTGAACTAGGAAAAAAATGCGAGGAACCCTTCATATTTTTCGCTAATTCATCATTAATTTATGAAACGTAAATAATAACTATTCAAGATAAAAATATGAATCTATTTTTTACTATATGTTGGTAATCTGTCATAAGAAGTTTATAATTTTTTTGAAATTTAATTTTTAAAGTTTGTTTCTAAATATATAGATATATAATAAATATAAATATATTATAAACAAAGTTTTTGAAAACTAATGTTGTACAAAAATATATAAAAATTTGTCTAAATTAATATTGCCGAATTGGTAGCGGTTATGAATGTTTAAGGTTTTGTTTTATTAATAAGAATATACAATCTTTTATGAGAGAATTTAAAAAAATACCACATTCATGATATCATTTTTTTAAAATGCCATTGTTTGCTGTCAATTTTCAAAATTATTACTTTAAATTTATAAATGTTTATAAAATATAGTTATAAGATTTATAATCATGTTATAAACTTTATAAAATCTTACAGTATTTCTAAACAAATTTATAAAAACATATTTTATAAATCCTGATAAACATGTTATTATAAATTCCTTATAAATTTAGAATTGGTGACACTTATAAAAAACTGTATTTTTAAAAATGGACATGAATCAATGGTAATTTAGAAAAGTGATGTCATGAAAGTGGTATTTCTTAAAATTTCTCATATTTTATACAAAATAAAAAATACTAATTAAGGTAAAAACTAATCATAATAAAGCCTAAATATATACCATACAAATTTAGCTAATTTTCAATCTTGAAACAAGCATTGTGAAACCGAGAACATGGTAGGGGTTTTGTTAGTGTGTCAGCCAACTGATCCTGGTGGAGACATGTGATACCCATAGCATGCCGCTTGTATTTGATACCACACGAAGTGATAGTCGAGGGCAATGTGTTTTATACGTTAATGGAAGACGTTGCAACAACATCATAGCAATAGACAACTGGAGCTACCGCAAGGTCAACCTTAAGTTCAGTAAGCAAGGAACAAACCCAACGTACCTCAGCAGCCGTGATAGCAACAGCTCTATACTCCGCTTCCGTGGAGGAACGAGCAACCCCATTATGTTTCTTTGAAGACCATGAGATGGGGTTTCTGACAACTAGCCATTTGTTGAGACGAAGTCATCAGTGTCGACGGTCCAATCAGCATAAGAGAAACCGTGAAGAGTAAGGAGAGAGTTCTTATGGACTGTAGTGCCATGGGGGCAGTGTTCCAATAAGATAGCGTAATACGGTTTCCTATCAAACTAGTAGTTATTCGTCATTTCGAACCCTATTGGCTCGTCTCCCTAATTGCCCGATGCCTACTCTTAAAACTTGTGCTAATAGTGAGTTCATCATGTCTGCCGCTGCAAGAGTACCAAACATGCTGTCAACAACATGTTATTCGGTATCCAGCTGAACTGGATCATTGTCCAATCTATGGCTTCTTGCATATGAAGAACTGGCGACAAGGACGTCTTCGATCGATCCTACACCTAAAATCCGTGTTTCTAGAGCAATTTTAGAAAAAAGTTGAAAAAAGAATGAATATATTTGAAAAAAGAATGAATATATTTGAGAACTATTAATACTTACGTCTCAATGATCCTGTCAATCTTAGGTGTGGTCAAGTCCTCGACTGTACCATATGGCTTTCTCTGTGAGAGTTGATTCTCATGATCGAGGATCCTTGTAATCACGCCGCTGTGGATCCTTTCAGATCAAGTGTCTACAAAAGCTCCATTTTTTCTTTCTCGATTCTCACAAAGACAATTGTAAGCAGAGGGAGTTCTATTAAACATCCCGACCTGAAAATCTTTTAAAAAACTATTGAAATAAAAATTGAAACCAACATTTCCATTAAGTAAACATAAATGACAATAAAAGATAATACCAAGACTTTATTAAAAAGGGTCTGAGACCAAATACCGAAAAGCCTGTAAACTATAATAATAATATTTTTTTTTAAAATCACATAAAATACCTCAAGTTCGAAAAACACAATCCTTGATGGTCTCTACAGTCTCACACTATGGTCCATACACTAGTTCTCACATGCATCACAAAAGGAGGAATGAGTATAACATTAGCTAGTGAAAACGCTTAATACCGCCCACATGCAAACACAATATATCAGTATATTCCATATTCCATTAAACTCATACTAGCAACCTATTAATCCGTTTTGCATTCCATACAGCATACTTAGTCATTTTTCATATACTTAACCATTTTCGGTTATTTAATCATTTTTACACATTACCGACCTCAAAGGTCCATACGATCTAAAAATCTCACATGGCCCAAGCTAACATACGGCTAGAAGCCGCTAGACCCCGAATGTCTATACAATCGGAAGACCCCATATGGCCCAAAGCCAATATACAGCCCAAAGCCACTCGACCTTGAAGGTCTCTCATGGTCCACGATCAACTTGGCCCCAAAGATCTCTTACGGAGCGAAACTACTCGACCCCAAAGGTCCCTCACGGCCCGAAGCCAACATACACATAAATTCTTATTTTCTTTATTTAATCTCGTTTTTAATTCATTTCCTTAAACGTTTTCAACCTAGCATGCCATTACTACTCAAGATAAAATCCATCATTTTCGCATAAACATCTCATCATAAATATGCCATCATAAAACTAAATCTAACATGCTTAATCCGAAGACTCCAAAAAAACGTTCTCAGGCCATTGAAGAATCACCTTCGAAGAACGAAGAACAAACTTCCGTAAAACATCATAAAAAGCTACAAATACCAAAATTCTACATCAAAGGAAGAGATTTGTGATATCACGTTGCCACAAATCAAGCCCTCACCTCAATTGAATCTGAAAGACAAAAAGATCTGAAATCATTGGCATTTTCCGGCCAAGAACTCATGCGATCCTCCTCGTTCAATCCTCATCTCGAAATTCTCACTCTATAACCCTTTGGTACTCTCATTTCTGTTAGAGACTAATTTTGGGAGTTGTGTCGGAAATGAGAGCTCAAGCTCCCTTTCTGTAGGATTTCATGAGCTTTCCTATCAAGCTGGACGCTTAATGCCATTTTCTTATTTGGCTTGATCCTATCTTGCTATAGAATTCCTGATTCATCCTCTGCAAGACATTCCTTAACCGATTACGATCCCGCATCAAAGGTCAATCGAACTTGCCTTGGAACCCGCATTGCATGATTGCCAAACATTCCTTAAATGGCTTCACGGTCCCATTCTTTCCTTACTTAAGACTCTGACCATTCCTTGATTAGATTATTGTCACTCAGCCCGGGGCAAAACCATTTCAAGTGTTCGACACTTAGTCAAAATTCAGCTTCTTTATTCCATTCTTAAATGGTTACAAGTGTTTCACTACTTCAAAAAAAAAAAACTCCGCTTACTGGTGAACCCCTTTTCCCCATTTTTGATACAATAAAACTATTCCGGGAGGCATCTGTTACATTCCCCTCCCCTTTTTAATGCAAAAAAATTAGAATTAAATTTAACTAAGTAATTTCAAAGAATTATATATTAAACATACCATCTCAAAGCACCTTCTATCAAAAGGTGTGTGCGCAGATGTATGCAGAGTAGGCAAGTATCTGTCTTGACCAACTGTTCTCCGCGATGATGAGCACTTAGCGGAAACTACCACCATAGCTTAGAAGACCATCCCACACTCTCTTGGACCTAACTGTGGGTTTCACGTCATCCCCCTTGAGAAACCATAGCTAGAAACCAGACGTTTAATTGCTGATATGGGTTAAGTTTTCACACAAGTGATTTAACTACAAGTGCACATCAAATCATAATTAGTAGTATCGGAATCGAAATCACAATAAGTGTAGTCGTTCGATATGCTACGAAACATAAAGATAAAAAGCAAGTTAGAACAAATCAAATGGGAGGGGGGGGGGCTTGGTCGTTGGTGAAACATAAATCAAATAAAGAAAGCAAGTAAGTAATTAAAATTTGTAAGAAATAAGACGAGTGTTATGTCTTCATGATAATTGAATGAAACATGCAACAAAATAATACATGATATGCTAGAGTTCAGTTTAAAGCCATCTATAACACATATCACAAATTTATAATCTTTCAGTTTTGGTGGATCCAATTACTATGCCTTAGCAATCCTATATACTCAACTTTCGTTGGTTATAGATAAAAGAAAACATGCTTTAATCAATCATGTTTTTGATAAAATTCACTAAACTACTTAAATGAGATTTTGTTGGTTAAGATGTTTAGCTCATCAAATAATAGTTCATGCAATTAGATACATCATTTTAAGGTTTGCATAAGATTAGACTACAAAATGGCAGTAAAGAATCATGCGTTGAGAACAAATAAAGATGAAGATCATATGAATTAACCCTTTCGAAGCGATCATCATATTAATATTGTATTACAATGCAAGAAAAAAGTTATAGAACCACTGTTTTTTCAGTGGTTAAATTTGATATTCAGTGGTTAAATTTGATATTCAGTGGCTAAATTTTAAATAGTCACCATTGGCCACAAAAAAAAACGTAGTGGATTGATGGTAGCTAAATCTATATTGGTAGGTAGCTGTAGCCGGCGGTGGCGACATGGCTACCACCTTGCAATCTCTGAAATAAATACCCACCAACTGTCAACCGATGAATTGGTGGCGGACTGCGACTGATTCAGTCACCAACAAACGGTGGCTAAATGACAATTGATTTGGTAACCAGTAAAAATGGTAACAATATAGCCATAGCAACTGATTCGCCACAATTATATCAGTTGATATTTGCTACCGTAGTATCTACCAAAACATAGTAGCCAAAACAGCGACTGATTTATTCACAATAATACAGACTTTTTGGTTGCAAAAACAGAGACAAATGTTTTGTACAATACAAAGACCAAAATAGCTATAATTTTTATTTTAACATATAATTTAAGTTAAGATTCAACATTGTCAAAGCTAAGAGTTTCAAATGCAAACTTAAACTAAAAGTACTTCTACAAATGAAAATGCAAACTTAAACTTAAAGTACAAAGTCCTATGGGGTTACATCTGAATCGATTAAGTTGACTCCTCCACGCGGTGGCTGTGACGGATGTTGAGACGGTGGTTGCTGGCTGGTTCCCGGTGCTGTTGTCAGCGTTTGTACGAGGTAGTTCACGGAAGCTTGTAGTGCGTCAAACTTGTCACCAACGGCAGCTTCAGTCAACTTCATTGCTGTAAACTCTGGATTCAAGGCGATGGATGTGGGTAGCAAGCTGATGAAGATTTTGAGGACTCTTGATGATGGTGTATTGATCCTAATTATCGAAACAGGTATCCTTTTTGCACCGGAACATGCTATTAAAAAGGAAAAAGTTATGTGATTAGCATGAAATAAACAGAAGGAACTTCTCCTATCTAGGTCTAACACACAAGTTCTACATAGATTATAAAATGTTCTCCACAAGTTCTAAAAACAGAAGGCACTTCTCCTGCAAATCAGACTACTTCTCCTACTTAAGGATAGCTGCAAACTAAGGCTAGCATGTTCCGGTGAAAAAACTCCAGGGGCAGACAAACAATTTACCATCCAGGGGTAGACAAACTACAACAACACATCCAAGGGGCAGACAAAGTGCAATTTCCTTGGGAAGATTGTATCAACGGGGAGAATTTCAAGCCTCACTACAAGTCTTCGACCTTTTCACAGCGTGAGCTATGTCCCAATGCTCCAGCATAATGAGCCAATCATTATCACTTACGAAATCCGGCTTGGTACCGTTACGCTTTGCCTAGCTGATAATGTTTTTGATCGGATTGCGAAGCTGCTTCCGCTATACTTTGACCACAGCCTCGTGATATCCATCTTCCCAATAGTACTTTTGCTGATTAAACATTGGTGCACCATAATCAAAATCACAAAATATCTAGAATCCTAATCATACCGCAAAATAAATATCCAAGCTAAATCCTAATCAGACCGCAAACTAAATATCCAAGCTAAACCCTAATCATACCGCAAACTAAATATCCAAGCTAAACTAAATATCCAAACTAAATATCCAGAACCCTAATCAATACCGAGAACCGATAATTGAAAATTCAAATCATAAACATACCGCAAACTTCGACCATCATTGCATATGGTGGTCGGAAGGTACCATACTCAAAGAACGCCATGGTCCTTTGTAGTCGTTTTGGTAGGTAGAGGTGACATCAGTCGTCACACAATTATCAAGCCCTAACCTAAGAAAAACACCTATGTGTTAGCAAAAGATTCATGAAAAAAAAACAACCTTAAATCTACAAAATAGAAGAACTTACCAAACATCCGATGGTCGGTTTGGTCGAAGAGGATATAAACGTGGCTTGAGACGCCGTGCAGGAGACCCCATTATTTCCTCCATGCTCATCGGTGGAATTTCAGGCGTCGCCGCTGATGAGGCAGATGAACCACCGACGACACTGGAAGCAGCTGTCGACTGCCATCTAGGTCGAGGCACCGCGAGAACAGGAATAGAGCTTCCCGACATGCTAGTTAAAACAGAAGCAAATGAAGAAGATTACTAAAAAAACAGAAAAAAACACAACTCACAAAATCCGAAATGAAGAACAGATGCATGTGACTTTACCTTGCTGTTTAAGGTTGGTCAGTGAATAGAAACCGGCGACGGGGATGAAGTCGGCGAAGGAGACAAAGATGTGAGATTTTGAGAGAATAAAGGAGAAAGGGAGAGATTCACAGAGAAGTCAAAGAGAGAATGAAAGAGAAAGAGAGATTCGTAGAGGAGACAAAGAGAGATTTGAGAGAGACGAAGAGGAAGGAAGAGAGACGAAAGAAATAGTGTTTGTGCGAGTGAGGGGAATTCTAGCTTTACTTAATGCCCTTTTAATTTAGTAACTGCATTGGTGACCGACGGATGGGCTACATTTGTGATTCTGGCCCATTTTGATAACTGGGCCTTCAACAATATCTACTGGTCGTCACCAAAGTCTCGGTGGCAAAAATAAACTACAAAACTATTAAACGCATATATATGATTCGCTACTGCCTGGAACTTGTTCTACAACTGTTCTTTTGGTGGCTAGAAAAATAAAAGCGGACCTTAAGGGGGAAAATTTCGTGGTTTTGGCCCATTTTTTATAATTAGGCCATCTCATCTTGGTGGGAAATTGTCCTCCAAAAATAGCTACTGCTCGTTACTAAATTTTTAGTGGCAAACAAATATTTTAATTAAATTGATTTTTTTTAGAAAATTATAACAATAGCTACTAATTTGGCCACTAAAATGTAGTATCAATAACAATACACTAATAAATCTTTGTCACCTCGCTGTCGGTAGTTAGTTGGTCGCAATTTAGCAACTGTTTAGCTACCAAAGTTTTCAGTATCGAATTAGCAACCGATTTGCCACCAATTAGTCACCATTTTCTCATTTTCAGTTTGGTCGCTAATTAGTGGTGAATCGGTTGCTATTTTTTGCCACTACCAATATTCGGTGACAGGTTGGTGGTTGTATAAATGTTTTCTTGTAGTGTTATGCAACCATTGATTTCTTTTCAAACTAACAAAACAATATGCTCAGAGATGATGAGAGAACACATCAACTGTGAATATGTATCATCATTTACTCGTCTGAATAATAGATACATTGTATAAGAATTCTTCTTTATATCAGATAAAAAGTGAATCATGTTCTTAGAAGCTCTTTGAACCCATATGTAATGAAGAACAATGAAAAAACAAATCTTAACTAGTGTTATAAGGTCATTGTCTATGGTACTTTTGGGGGTCGAGTGTAAACAGGAGGCCAAAAACACGTATTTATAGGTCTTTAGATTGACTAATTTATTTGGGCAAAAAAGAAATTGCTCCAAAAACAGGTCCGACCTTGGCTCATGCTCTGGCACAAGGCCAGTGTGTGTTGAGCATCCTCTTGTGAGGGAAGTCTTCAACCCGATGTAAGGGATCTTTTCTGCACAATCTATTTTTCGGCGGCCAGACGGACATGTATTCACTAAAACATGTGTAACTCTTCAAACATAATCCCAAATTATTCCAAACTAGTTTGATGCGGGTCCTAACTCAAAGGGCTATCTCTACACCAGAAATCAGCCTAAGGGGAATCTAGGGAAGACGCCGTCTAGAGGTAAGCTTCTGATCCATTGGTTATGTCCAATTGCTAAAATCTTATTTATTGTTCTTGACTTGCCCATGATGTGTTCCTCTCTTGCTCTTTTTACATTTATTTGTTTTACCTGCTTATACTCAAAAGACCAAAAATACAAAAACTACATCTAAAAGCATAAATCCATGCCAATATACTTGAATTTTTAATAAAAACTATAAAAAATTATGAAAAAACCAGTTATACATATTTATTGCTTTAATATAGATCCCTTCTTCACCTTTTCATTAATGCAAACATCCATTATAGCTAAAAACTAAATAAAAAGTTTTGAAAAGCAATATTAAAAAAAAATTACTGTGTGAAAGAAATATTTAAAAACATTTAAGCTCGAAGCACTTGAGCCATGTCATATAGAAATGAAGGAAAAATTCTAAGAAGATTGAGAATTTTATGTGTATATTCACCATAGATATGAGTACAACTATATATATGAAAGAACGTATGTGTATTCACCATAGAAACGAGTACAACTATATATATGCAAATAACTTATTTGTACTCCTAAATACAAAAGATTATAAGGGATATACATCACATATCCTAAACATATGCCATATGATTGGACATAATTGGCGCATAAAGGTTGTAAACGCCGTCCTGGAAATCATCAAATGCTAGGCGACCTGGTGGTTTAGTGAAATTATTAGCCATTTGAAACATGTTCATATCCATATTGACTCAATTTCTTAACGAGTGCTTCATTTTCTCATGGAAAATTAGATTTGTGGCTATGCATATGAGAGACTTCGTATCACAATAGATGTTCCTCGGTGGATCATGTTTGATACCCATAGATTGATGAAGTCGGTTCAGCCACAATAGTTGTTTTCGTAAGAAATTTCATCGCTCAATATTCTGCTTCTGCAGAGGATTGGCTTAGATTTTGTTGTTTGCCACTTTTCCAAGAGATTGGAGAGTTCCCTAGGTGAACAATATATTCGGTGACTGATGGATGCACCATTTCTCAGCTTGCCGAATCAGAATCACACCATCCAAACATCTTGAAATCATGCTTCGTTTTTAAGAGAATCCTTTATCCTGGGTTTCCTTTCGACTAGCGTACAACATTTAAAGATGTTTGCAAATAGTCTTCCTCTGGCGTTTGAATAAACTGTGCAAGAAAATGAGCATAAAGGATAAATTTAGTATCGTCACTGCCAAATATATCAAATGACCAATTAAACTGGGATAGAGTGCACGATTCGGTAGCAAAGGCGATTTGGAGAGAGCAAGTTTGGTGTTCTATTCTAGCAGAAACACAGCCGGCGTTGCTCTCAGCGATGAAGGAAGATCCGATCCCAACATCGGAATCAGAACATTATAAAGGAGAGACAGAGAAGAAATTTGATCTAAAATGTGCTGAGAATAACATTTGAAAAGAATTATGAGTTCGCTATTGGAGCCTGTCTCAGCGACCTAATCTTGAGGAGGATCATGCATGAGACAACAACTTTAGGTATGTAGAAGGGTTTGGAAAGGGATTATCAAACAAATATTTTGTCAAATAGAATTTATCAGAAGCAGAGCTTTGCTAGTTTCAAGATGGAAGAGAACAAGTCCATAGAAGAGAATTTGGATATTTTTCTCAAGTTGATTGCTGATCTTGCTAGTCTAAAAATTGAGGTCAGTGATGAAGACCAGGCAATTCAACTCTTGACCTGTCTCCCACCTCAATATGAACCTCTGGTTCATATTCTGAAATACGGTACAAGGAAAGAAACTCTAACTGTGCATGAGGTGACAACATCAGCCTACACAAAAGAGGTGAAGTTGAGACAAAAGGGTCTGTTGACTAAGTCTAGAGAGAGCGCGGAAAGATTGTATGTGGAGTCTAAAGGCAGATCAAAAAAAGAGAAATGACAGCGCATACAACAAACACAATAAGGAACGGAACAACATCAGAAATCAATCTAAGTCCAAGAACAAATTTGGACCAAATGCATATTGGATCTGTGGTGATGAAAGTCACTGGACGAAAGACAGCCCAAAAAGAAAAAGAAGTGCTCAAGTTGAGAAGGGATCAGATTCAGCAAACTTAGCCGTAAGACTCCCGGATCACACAGCCTTGATAGTAAGCTCTCATAACCGAAAAAAAGAATGAGTGTTAGACTTAGGCTGCACATTTCATATTATGCCTAGGAAAAAACTCTTTTCAGACCTGAAGGAGTTTAAACGCAGCAAAGTGTTGATGGCTAACAACACATACTGCAAACTCAAAGGCATAGGAACGATACAGCATTGAAAATTCAGATGGTTCATTGGTAACCATAAATGAAGTCAGATACCTGCTTGAGATGAGAAATCTAATCTCTTATGGACAGTTGGAAAAATCGGGCTGCATTTACCAAGGGAAGAATTATGAAATTCAGTTTTTTAAGGATAACAAGAAAGTTCTCACTGGAAGATAGGAACAAGGGTTGTATTATCTTAACGGAAGCAAAAGAAAACCAAAAGTATGTGCAGCAAAGGAGGTCACATATTTGACAAAGATATGACATTCTCGTTTAGCTCATATGAGTCAATCAGGAATGGAGGCTCTTGCAAGAAAGGGTTATCTCAGAAAAGAGGAAGTTTTGAAACTCAAATTCTGTGAGGCTAAGCACACGACAAAAGGAATCTTAGAGTATGTTCATTCAGACTTATGGGGTTTATCAAATGTTACTCCAAGTTTGTCATGGAATAAGTATTTCATAATATCCATCGATGATTTCTCAAAGAAGGTCTGGATATATTTTCTAAGAATCAAGGATGAAGTTTATCAGAATTTTGTTGACTGGAAGGTTCTTGTAGAAAATCAGACAGGAAGGAAACTGAAATGCTTAAGGACCGATAACGGATTGAAGTTCTGCAACAACTCGCTCGACAAATTGTGCAGATAATCATGAATCAAGAGACACAAGATGTGTCCTTATCCTCCACAGCAAAACGGAATTTCAGAGAGAATGAATCGCACAATCATGGATTAGGTTAAAAGCATGTTGTTTAAAACATATTTGAAGGGAGAGGTTTAGGCAGAGGCATCTTCTACTGTAGTGTACATAATAAACACATCACCAGCAACATCAATTGATTTTGAAGTGCCAGAGGCAATTTGGACTGGGGGCAGACCAGAATACAGCCATCTTAGAAGTTTTGGATGTATTGCATACATGCACAAGATCAGTGATAAAATCAGTCCAAAAGGCAACAAAAGGTATATTTGTTGGCTATACTCAAGGTACAAAAGGGTACAGAGTTTGGCTGCTGAAAGAGCAAAAAATAGCCATCAGCAAAGACGTTGTGTTCCATGAAGACTGTCTGTACAAAGAATTGAGTTCAGAAAAGGAAAGGGGTCTTGGACAGGAGACAAAAAAACCAAGAAAAATGGTTACTTTCAATAAGAAGGTGACAGAAGAATTCGCAGAAAATGATCCTTCTGCCAAGAGCTCAAATCAAGGTGGAGCTGATATAGATTCTGGAGTAAATGAGACAGAACATGAAAGATAGTCCAGTTCATCAGAAGATATAGTTGATGAAAATAAAAAAGCTGTCATTGAGGACCTAGATCAATATCTGTTAGCAAGGGACCGACAGAGGAGAGTGATAAAAGCAGCATCCAGCTATGAAGGAGAAGATTGTATTGCTTATGCCCTTGCAAGGGCAGATACTATAAACCTTGATGAACCAAAGACGTATAGTGAAGCAAAGCAAAGCAAAGGCAGTGACTTGTGGGATTTGGGAATGGATGAAGAGATGAATTCTCTAGCCAGAAATCACACTTGAGACTTGACTGATAAACCCAAAAATCAGAAATCATTGGCTGTAAGTGGGTATCCAACTTAAACTCGGAATACCGGTAGTTGAAAAACTAAGATATAAAGCAAGACTTGTTGCAAAAGGGTATGCACAAGTTGAAGGGATCGATTACAACAGTCTTTGCTCCAGTGGAAAAGCATGTTTCGATAGGATTGATATTTTCTATGGTGATAAATCAAGACATGGAATTGGAACAACTAGATGTAAAGCCTGCTTTTCTCCAGGGTGTGCTAAAGGAAAGGATCTACATGAATCAGACGGAAGGGTATGTTAAAAGGGGAGATGAGAACCAAGTGTGCTTGTTAAGAAAATCTTTATATGGCCTAAAGCAGTCTCCAAAGGAGTGGAATCACAAGTTCGATTCTTTCATTATCAAACAAAAGTACAAGAAAAGCGAGTATGATTTGTGCGTGTACCAAAGAGGCACTAATATAGATAATATGGTCTACCTTCTCTTGTATATTGATGATATGTTGATTGCCTCTAAGGACAAGGTGGCTATCAAGAAACTAAAGGAGACGCTAAACTATGAATTTGAGATGAAGGATTTGGGTCCAACTAGAAAAATTTCAGGAATGGACATATTGAGGGACAGAGATAAGGGAGTTCTAATCCTGTCTTAGGTAGATTAAACACCAATGTCCGGCAGTTCAAACACCAATGGGTTCTCAATTCATGCTGAAGGCACTAACTGATGAAGAGGAACTAGAACAAGCAAGTGTCATGGACAACATACCGTATGCTAGTGCTGTGGGGAGCTTGATGTATGCAATGGTTGGGTCAAGACCGGATCTAGCCTATGCAGTCGGTTTGTAAGTAAATACATGGGGAGACCCGGTAAGGATCATTGGTTGGCTGTACAGTGGATTATGAGATATGTGAAAGAAGCTGCAGATGTTGGCTTAAGATTCACAAGGGATTCAAAGTTTAAAATAAAAGGGTATTGTGATTCGGATTATGCTGCTGATTTGAACAGACCCAAGTCAATCTCTAGATATGTTTTCATGGTTTGTGGTAACACGTTCAGTTGGAAATCATATTTGCAAAGGGTCGTGGCTCTGTCCACAATGGAAGCTGATTACATGTCGCTGTCAGAATTAGTGAAGAAAGCCTTGTGGTTAAAAGGAATTCGTGAAGAAATGAGTTTTAAACAAGGAACACTAAAGATATATTTTGACTCACAAAGTGCAATATACTTGGCAAGGAACTACATATATCGTGAGAAGACTAAACATGTTGCTGTCAAGTTCAACTTTATCAGGGATATCATTGCTTAAGAAGATGTCACAGTCTTGAAGATTTATACTTCAGAGAATCTACCGACATGCTGACCAAAGTTCTACCCGGGAATAAATTTGGTGATTGTCTAAAAACTCTGAGGGTCAATACCGCTTAAGGCAGGAGGTGGAGCAGTCTCCGGTGACCAGGAGATAAAGGCTCCGAGTTCAGGTCGGTATTGACTTGAGGTGGCTTCCAAGTGTATGGAAGTGTTTTTTTATTAGCTTGTTCTGGTGGTCAGGAAGTAAGCAGGATGCTTTCTCTAGTGGTTATGAGGCAGCGGGGAGGTAGTTCCGAGGAGTTAGGAAGTAACAGTTCCGGTATCAGGGTATCGTTATTAGTCGACTGTTGAAGGCAATGTGAAATCTGAAACCAAGGTGGAGATTTGTGAGAATCTGGTTTGATATTTCTTTGATGGTCTAAGTCTGGTTTACGTTGTAAACCGCATGACTGAAGCTGGGCTTAAGTAAATTAGTCAAAAACACTGAGAAGAGAGTATGTAGTGTGTTTGGGCCATTGTCGGTGTTGTAGCAGGCCCAAGTCATTGTGTTTCAGGATAGGAAGAATCACGCTCGGGTTGTTGAGCTTCGTTGTTCGATTCTTGTTCTTCTTCTACCTTTCGGTGAAAATCACCATTGTTTTATTCGAGCTCAAGCTCTTCTTAAAAAATTACCAGATTTTGATCTTGAAGAGAGATGTATCCAGGTTGATTGGGAACTCTATAATCTCCGTGTATTTTATGTTCTTTCTTTGAGAAACAAAGAGAGTGTGAGAGGGAGAGAGAGTGAGAGTCAAGATCGAGCAGATTCGAGTCGAGGTCGGGTTAGTATCGGTAACAATATGTAGGTGGTTTGACGTGTAACTTCTCATATGGCATGAGACAATTCATACTGTAGTTTGGTGTTCGGTTAATCAAATAACCAGCTATGAGCAGGGCGGACCCATATAGAAAAAAGAAGTATCACTTGACCAAGATTAAATTATAAAAATTAAATATGGAAGCTTCAGTTAGTAAGCTATTTTAATTTATTTGGTTAAATCTTCTATGTTCGACTCCCCTATACCTAGGTTCAAGTCCTCAAAATGCTCATTCTCAATGACCTTTTTTTTCTTACTATTTTTTTTATAAGTGACTTATTCTAATTATAACTTATTGAAATTTATTATGACACCTAAAAATAAAAAACTTATGAGTCCGCTATTGGCTATGAGAGTATACATTCTCCCTAAAATCCATAGGCCACTTTGCTTGGAATCGCAATACTCGAGTAACGCTGAAAGTATGGCAATGTTTTTTATGGTGTTTACGACAGATAGGCTCACCATTAAGTAAATTAGTCAAAGAAACACGTAAAAACTAGAGAAAGACCAGGTTTGGGACTCACAAACACAAAGATCCTCCGCAAAAGATGTACGTGTTGTTCCAATGCTTTAGCGATCTCTCACCCAAAAAATGCACTCTATGTTAGTTACGCGCCACGTTTTTGGGTGAGAGATCGCTAAAGCATTGGAACAACACGTAATAGGCTATGAGTGCATTTTTCGGCGGCGCATTCACCCAACCTCGAACTATCGGCGGAGAGATCAATGACGAAGACCTTTTTGCTTAGACCCTTTTGGACCTGAGTTTGTTATGATGTCGGCTTCAAATTGCGTACTGGGCTTGTAAATATTCTAAAAAAACAGGCCCAACGCAAAAACCCTCACACGTCTCTCATCGTCTCTTCCTCGCCTTGAGTCATTACCGAAATGAAATTTCAGCCCCAACACGTTTACAGTTCATTTTTGACTCTACCAACGATTCACTTCAACTATCCTAATTCGTTACATGTTAGTTACCACTTTCTCTCTTAATGCATACCATTATTGGTTTTCAACGCCTATTACTCGACTTCAAGCTTCCTCTCAAATATATAAATATAATCCCCCATTTCCACAACACAGATACCACATAATCTCCCTCCCAAAAAAATTTCACATCATGAAAACAAGTCTCCACAAACTACAATCGCTTCCCTGAAGATGTTTCATGATCTTCAAGGAGAGTTCTGCAAAGAAGACAATTTCGTCAGACTGATTCATTTCTGAGAGGCTCATAACTTTAGACAAGAGAATATAGACATGGATGTAGAGTTACTCCTCACTGACACCAACGTATGTGTACGATATACATTAACCAAACATACATCTTATTTCTACTTTGTCACACCTAATAAGATCTCTACAGTCAACAACAATGTAGGATTACATTACGCAGAATCATTTTTTAGTTAGCCTTTAGGTGTGGAGCACTTAATTAGATTTCCTGCTTTGTCAAAAGTGAAACTTAATGTTTCTAAACTCTTTCCTAAGTAACTCCTAATCCAATCTCATTATTGATATCATTGGCCACTGATAGTAAGATTTTTCATGGGGTTACTAAGCAATTATCTTACGCACTATCATTGTCATTGCAGTACAATAGATTATTAATCTAAATGGTGAGATGCTAGCAATCAAAATGTGATAAAAAATAACTAAGTCAAGCCAAGCAGTTCAGTTTTAGAATCTAACAACCTAAGTGATAGAAATAAAATGCAAAATGAAACTAAGGACCATGAGCTATAAAATGCACAAAATGAAACTACTGGAGTGAGAGTTAAACAGAGCAAGCGAGCAAAAAAACAAACACTAATCAAGGAGGCTGAAGTGATAAATAAACTCAGAGAATAAAAGCTCCTAAAGATGGGGTAATCGACCATTGACTCTCCTTAATCTACCCTAGGTGTTTAACAAAACTCAATCAGAGGTAATCCCTAAACAATTGACATCAAGATCAGACAAATCCATTTTCATGACACTCCCTCAAACAAAGCTACTTTCAGACCTAACCATCATTAGTGAACTATAATAGAGCATGCATTAACATTCATTCTATTAAAGTCAATAAGCACTCTAGACAACTAATCCCTTAGGGTAGATATGCAAATCTCTTGAATTAGTTGATTCATACATTTCATCAAACACCTTCAGGGTGTTGAAATGCCTAAACTCAAGTTTCAATTGATCAAAGAGAAACAAGCATTAGAAACACTAATCAATAAGGAATCTATAAGAATCTAAGCTTAAACACCTAAGGAGACTAAGTTCCCTCACTGATCTATCCCATCCTCAAGAACCCTGATGACTGCTTGCTAATCAGCATGATGAACAAAAATCTATAAATGAGTAAAACCAGCATGATCAGATAGATAAAGATGAGACGAACAGAAGTGAATAAAGAACCAAATGCAAAAACTCAATAGATCAAGAGAAAATTGGATTACAAATTGCTTAAAAGTGTTTGAACAGACTAGCATTCGCATCCTTGTCAAGTATAGTTCCCAAAGGCTCTAGGAGGTACCTTAAACATCTCCAAATGCAAAGATTTATACAATGCTAATGCAAACGGCACTAATTATGCAAAGTGGATGAAAATAATTAAAAAAGTATAAATCGAGGATGAAACAATGTTGAAATGATGACAAATAAATACTTAAATCATGAAAATTACAGATATATCAGCCACCTACCGTCATATATGGGTTAAATTTACACACTTCTATACCAATGGCTACCGCCCCAACAACAGCTGGTGAAAGATCGAAGGACATGGTTTTCGTACATGTCCAACTCGAAGAGTAAGCTTCCTAATAATCCCTAATGAGAACATCAACCAACCTAATAGGTGGGATTTTGAAAACACTATCAATCTATCTTTAAACAGCGGCGAAACAACCCATATCTATCTTTGGGACAAAAATTGTAGAAACCTTCTTACTTAGATGGAATGAGGAAAAGAAGAAACCGTCTGTACTTTTACTCACCAATTTAAATGCCAAAACACTTGGAGTTGTGTCAGCTTCCATCCTTTATTTTGATATGTAATGATATTTGTTTATGAAATTCGAATATCTTCGCATTACGAACTTCTTGGTCTATCATTATCAAATTTATCTTCTTTCGACTTTGAAGGTGTTGTTACCCTTAGCTCCAAAGCTTCCACTAGCCTATTCTTTGATTCTGACACCACTGCGACAAATAACTATCTAAGAAGGTAATCTAAACAAAAAAATTCACTTCACCCAAAAATCATCTGTCGGCCGTGTAACTAACTGCTTTGTACTCCATCACCAAAATCTGCTTACATATGTATATGTTGAATATAGGATTAATAGTCTAGATTTATTTTTGTTGTCGGGACTCGTAGGCTTCTGCGTACATTATATGTACATGATCCTCATAATATGCAATTTAGTCTATTAGCGAGTGTGGTAGTTATATAGTTGTACTCGCCGATTTCTCTCCCACATGATATTTTCTACTGTTCATTTCGTTGTTTCCTTTTTACTTATTATATTGTACATGTTTCTCTTCATTTTGTTCAACGGTTAGCACTGTAATATGTACCCAAAATCATATCGTCCTCCATCTCCCTCTAATTTGATTGTATATTAACACTTCCTTACACTCTTTCATGTATGCCATAGGTTTGGAGCAGCTGGAGAAGACACACTAGCTGTCAACAGCTCATCCTCTGCAATAACCAAACTGCAAACAACTAACTTCAACGAGATTCACAAATTCTTATAAAATAAAACACTACAGGTCTGGTCTTGGTCCCCCACGCTTTCAAAATATTTTAAATCTTCTTAATATTAACCCAGACAGATACATCTCTATTTGTATTGAAACCATTACATATGTGTTGGGAGAATATGGTTGGTATTTCTTTTCCTGTACCGTCTGCATGTGGAAAATGCAAAAGTCGGAAAATTCTTTGGCCTGCACGGCTGCACCAACTCTAAGTGTAAGAAATCTAGCAACGTCGGGCTCATTAGGTTAGCTTACTTCAAAAATCAAACTAAAAATTATAATGTTACTTAAAGAAATAACGAGCTTCAAAATAATTTGTTTGTCTTAAGATTCCAAAACATTGTCTTATCATTATCATCATAAAGGCAACAAGACGATTTCTATCTATATATAGATCTCCAGCCATTCATGTTTTAAAGAACCTCTTGTATCGCTTAGAAGCTACAATATGTGATGACATTGGCGGTGTGGCAACCTTTGGCATCTTTGACAAAGAAGCCCTCAAACTGGTTGGAAGACAAGCTCCATAAAACATCGATGATATGAGAGAGGTATGTACAATCAAGAAGAAAAACACTAACATATCTAATCTTAAAAAGCCAAATTACTCTCTTTTTTTTAGAATGGTGAAAATGGTCCATACGAAGATGCTGTCATAGCAACGCCACAACGTCTTCTAGACACTGGAGTAACTCATCAGACTATCACCGTTTCTAGTATAACTGAATTCAATATTGTAAAGGATTCAACCTCGCTCGAAAAAACCATACAAATTGTAACACCCGTTCTCGTCACTTTTATGCTCTAGGTCCTGCGCCATAACTTGAACAAAAAGAAAATATCTGCACACACCTAAAATGAGAAAATAAAGGGTGAGTAATGAATTACTCAGTGAGGCGATCATATAAGTCCACATGATTCGCATCATACAACAATATATATCAGCAAATCAATAACTATATTGATTTTTCTCGAAACTCTCTGAAAAGTTTCACCATGATCCGGATCGATATTTCTGTCCAAACATCTCATCCTGACGGACTGCTCTGATCTTCTCACTGTGAAAAACAGTCCTGGTAAGGATATTATAACTCCTAAATAAAACGGATAATACAGAGATTTTTTACAGAAACCTAGGCATAAAGGATCAGTCCTGGTAATATGCACCACGTTGCCAAATATTAGCTTAAAATGATCACTCTATCACCAACAACGCGACTTCTCCTCCTCATGATAACATATTCCTACTACACCGACCAGACCTAGTAAAACATCCATAACGTTCCAACTATAGATCAGAATGATAATCTGCTTTCCATGACAACCGAATCTGGGAGTCATGAATGTTCTTACCAAAATTCATATGAGCCATAGTAGATTTACTCATTCGTTTGCTCTCTCTACCAAAACTGGCAGATCTGCGGTGGTTAGAGATTCATGCAGATTGTACTTAATATGCTCAAAATTAATCCCTAGATCTACTCTACAAATTCAGAGAAATGCAATCATAGTATAAAGGGGTCGAATCCACAAAGACTCAAGATCACACAATAGATTGTAGTTTTCAAATTAAGCTAAAAGAGAAATGTATTAAAATAAGCAATGCAATGAAAATATGTAGTAAATTCAATTGGAGAATAGGCTTAGGGCGGTTCTCAGGTGAATCAGAACTGCAAATAAAAAAGCTGTTAGGAAATTATTGAAAATCCATTCTCGAACTGAAACACAAATGTAAAATCAGCCAACTTGTGTTGCGGAAATTATCTATGTTTAAATCTTGAATTCCAAATTTGTTTGCAAAATTTAACAATTCAGACAAGCATTAAAGTTCATGTTCGATTATTCACAAAATCTCTAAACCAAATTTCTTTGCACATAGATATTTTGCACATAGATATTTTGCTCATCTAAGATAATTCCAACGATCATTAATACTTTCACATCTATTAATCCACCTAAGTTCTAAATTCCATGTTATCAAAAAAGAAGAACTACCATTACACTTAATCCGGATGAAGAACTATGTGAATATTCCTTACTAACCTTTTTAAGTCTAACAATTCATGTTCAACCTTTAAATAAAGCTAACCCTAACAAGCATACTACTCAGACATGGTGATTGAAAAAAACATCATGAGAGAAAATTAATGCAATAGAGAAATTAAATAAAGATACAAAGGGTGTTCGAATTTTTCTCTCAGAGTAAACATGGTTTGGAATTGTCTCCCCAAAAGCTCTAGATATCACTCTCTCTCTAAGAACTTTGATAGAATAAAACTTGGGTCTCTACACTGACCAAAAACTAATTAATAGGTAAACACACAGAGGGGTTAATTTGCAAATATATAAAATTTATTGACCAACTTGTAATTTTTGAAAACTCTTTTAGAAACACGCGCAAGGTTTGTTTCGTGCATGGCGTCGACCGATACCAGGTCCATAAGTGCTCTGTGACTTATCTTTTCGGCAACAAACCTTGCTTGGGTCCAAAATACTCTAATATCTCCAAATAAGCTTCAAACGCATCTAAACTTGTAAAGACTCGAAAAGACTCAAAACATACCAAAAAGACTCTAGATAAAAGACTTATATCATTGTCAAAAACCTGAAAAAACCATGATATATCCACTCCCTCAAACTTAACTTTGCTGAAAAGAAAACTAAACATGTGAAAGAAATTTGACAACGCGGAAACTCAACTTATCTTTAGGATATTGCCCTAACTACTTAACTTCAAATCCACATACTACAAGATCAATCCAAAATAAAACCACCATATACTCCTCCGTAAAATTTTACAGCCTCCCAGATTCAACCCACAATTTTGCAACATTATCCATAATCCTTCATCACCAGACCTCATCAATGATATCAATGTCAAGAACATTCTAGACAGATTCCTATAAAATACCATGCCAAATCAACCATACAACACTTTAACTTTTTGCTATTCTTTCTCTCCCCTAGACTTATTCGTTTCTCATTCCGTTTGTTCATTGCATTTATTTATTTATTTTTTATTTTTGGCAAAAGTTTATACATAGTGGTATCACGAGAAATTTTTCTGACCTCGCTTCCACCTTTGTGTGAACATTTATTTGAAGTGATATGGTGGAGTCATGAGAAATTGTTCTACCTCTACAAGTCAAAGAAAATCATCATAATCTGTTACTTTTGCATTTATTTATTATTTAGATTAGGGAGAGAGGTACAATAATTTCTTACACACATGTTCAATTGTCATGTATGAACAAAGAGTCAAGCCTTATGAACACCAGTCAGATCGAAAAGCTCATAAATTAGTTGGGGTTTAATGGACTTTGCTAGAAATATGGATGTTACTAGTTAACTGGTCGGCCTTAATATTTTTTATTAGTTGGATGTGAACTGATTATGCAATAATGGTCACTCAGGTAAAACGGTCAACACGATAAACAAAGAGAAAGATCATGATTTTTAATCAATTTTGACTCAATAAAACCAACTTAAACAGACATAACTGACGCTCAAAAGAAAACACAATGTCAACAACAACTTCCGCCAGACTTAACTGACATGCTGACTCAAAAGAAAACAGAAAAATGACTCAAGAAAAAGATAAGAAAACCAAGTCAAACAGAGGAGCTAGTCCTCATCAGATGCACTGTCAATCCCATCCATATGAGAAAAAGTCAGGTCTCGGGGCGGAATGGTAGACGAGCTCGGGCGAGATGGTCGGACACAGCAACCACGCAACATCACACCCATCGGGTTCCAGATGCGCTGGAAACTATCTACCACATACCTGTGAAAAAAATGTTGACTCCATAGGGATGTCAAGAGCTGCAGGAACTCAAACGCATCAGCATGTTGACCTCCAACAAAGTCGGGGACAGGATCGTCCTTAGCAGGAGTAGAAGCAGCCCGAGAAGATACTTCACGACGAAATCGGGAAGGTGGTGCTACAACAAGAAGGCTCACGTCAGGCCGAAATTGATGCTGGAGCGGATCACCCATAAGGATAGTAAGCTCGCGCTGAGGGAGCTGAATCAGATGCTCTCCCATGTGGTCTCTAAAAGACCATCGCCAGTCTGGCTTAATTCACTTACCACTCTTCAAGTTCTCTTTGGTCATCAGCAACCTCTTCATGACAATACTGCTCTGGTCGGTATGAATCCCGAAGTGCTGAAAAATTGGAGTAAAAAGACTCCCGACGATCTCCAGCTTTGTCCCAGTAACTGAAAAAGGATTGGTTTTCAAAGAGACCAAGTGATGCGCAAAGAGTGCTCCCATGTTGACCTTGGTGTCTAAAGTAAGGTATTGGAGTTGGTCGGTGATCAACCTCAAGGATGAAGTTTTGTGGCATCTCATGTCTCTTACTGATATTTCCACTCCTCTGACAGGAGTCACATTAAGATATGAATAGCTGAGCATCCTTAAACACTGAAGGCTACCAGAAACGTGCTTGAAGAAATGATGTGATCATGACCGGCCACCCGACTAACCCGGACGGAGCACATATGGGGCCAAGGATGATACGTGAAGATCTACATGACGAAATGGAGATTGGAGACCATTTTGCTCGACCAAATGACCAAAAGGAAGGATCGGGTCATGTCAGTTTGGAGGTTGTTCGAACGAAATTGAGAGATGGTCGAGAGACCCCATTCTCGACCATGGCGAGCTAAACGCGACATCCGGAAGGCCAATTCCGGCCAATCAATTTCTCGAAGAAACCATGCAAATGTTTCATGGAACAATGACTATATCCAAGGCCAAGAAGCTCCATGGGGCTACTTCTCCAACAAGATAAACATAATGAAGAGGAGTTGGGCCAAATTGAAGTATTCAAGACAATTTTGGTATCATGGGAAAATCAAGATGGGTCAAGCTGATATTCAAGACTACAGAAAAAGTCATTCGACCCCAAGGAAACAAGTAAGTTCCCAACTACCCGACCCCTTGCATGAAGAGAGAAGACAATATTTTTATTTTGACGTTTTGCATGTTCCCAAGACAATTTAATTGCTTCTCCTTTATTTTCAATCTTTATATGTTTGCTTGTAGACAATGACAAAAACAACAACCTTTTTTTATCAAAATATTATCTTCTTTTAGAGAAAATCGTGATTCTCTTGTGTTTTTTTGAACAAGTTGGTCGTTGGTGTGTAATATCCGACAATCAAACCGATCTTTTAGGTGCGTTATATCCTAAAGATCATTAGAATAGCAGAGGCAATTCCGCAACCTCTTTGTGACCATTCACTTTCACATCACCACCTTAAGAGTGTCGATCTTGGAAGGGTCATATCAAGTGGTATCAGAGCGCATTCTAAAGTTTGGTAATTCGTTTTTGTATCTTCTCATCTCTTCATTTCTTCTTCAAAAACACTTCTTATCTTTCTATCTAAAAATCTCTAGTTGAGCCAACTCATTCAAAAAAAAAACTGTTTAAAACTTCTAGCTAGTAGCTTGTAAAGGATTTAGGAGAAATCAGATCCGAGTTTGGTAAATCAACTAGACAAAAATATCTTGCAATCTATCTATCTTCTCTTCTTCTTGTGTTTGGATTTTGGCTTTGTCACCGGTTTGATCGATTTGGTCTTTAAGAACCCTATTGAGAATCACCAAGAGTACCAAAGAAAAATTGAGAGAAACACTTGTAAGGATTTTTGTTACTTTGACTTGTTTTTCCATTAGTCTCAGGAATAAGCATGACGACCCATGAGGATAGCAACAACGATCAAACCCCCGAGGCTAACACTACACAAAATCCTAACTCTCTTTTGATTGAAGCTTTGTTAGCGCAGGTCAAACACATTATGCAAAAGGAGTTTGAGACAATCCATGTGCGGATTGATGAAGTGCAAGGAGTACTGCAACAAAGGAGACAAACGACTAGAAACCCAAGAGGAGAACGAGAGCAACCAAGGAGAAACTGAGATGAACCGGTTGATGAGTACTATAGCCGTGATGGTTACTCATCCCAAGAGAGTCAAAGGAGAACCCAACAAACTTGAGGAGGCCTGGGAGACCACAAGATGATTTTGGTAGTTTAAAACTCAGAATTCAACCATTTCATGGTAGGAATAACCCAGACGCCTAACTAGAGTGGGAGAAAAAAATGAACTTGTTTTGGATTGCCAACATTACAATGAGTTTAACAAGGTGAGAGTTAGTGCTACTGAATTTTATGATTATGCAATTAACTGGTGGGATAAATTAGTGACAAGCAAGAGGAGATATGGAGAACCACCCATAAAGACTTGGGCAGAATTGAACAAAATCATGAGGAAAAGATTTGTGCCTAGCCACTATCCCCGGGAGCTCCGCCAAAAGCTAAGGAGACTAACTCAAGGTAAACGTAGTCTTGACGATTACTTTCAGGAGAGGGAAGTCTTGATGATTAGAGCTGATATCCATGAGGAAAGACAAGCCACCATGTCGAGGTTCATGGGAGGATTGAACTGTGACATACAAGATAAGTTAGAGCTTGAACATTGTGTAGAACTTGAGGAGTTTCTCCATAAAGTGGTTCTTATTGAACAACAACTCAAGAGGAGGGGCACATCTAGACAAACCTATGAAGTCCCTAACCCAGCCTACGGATCAGTCTCTACCAAACCAACTCTTCCGGATAAAGGTAAACTACTCAGTAAACCAAATTCAGATTTTAAGACAAACTCGGCTGTTCATGATGTTAAAGGAAACGTAGAAGCTTCTACCACTAGGAACAGGGATTTAAGGTGTTTTAAATGTCAAGGAAGATGAAACTATGGCAATGAGTGTTCAAATTGTAAGACCATGATTCTTCTAGCCAATGGTGTCTATGAGAACGAAGGTGATGAAGTGTCGGACTACACTCCTTCGGATGAAGATGAGCAAGAGCAATACCCGGCCATGAACTATTGGTGACCAGGAGATCCTTAAGTGTGCAAACTAAGGTTGAAGAGCTAGA
Organism: Schrenkiella parvula; assembly: GCA_000218505.1. Taxonomy (NCBI): domain Eukaryota; kingdom Viridiplantae; phylum Streptophyta; class Magnoliopsida; order Brassicales; family Brassicaceae; genus Schrenkiella; species Schrenkiella parvula. The sequence continues at coordinate 5,093,658 of CM001192.1, read as the reverse complement.
ACAAAGGGAGAATTTGTTCCACACCCGTTGCCACGTTCAATGAAAGGTATGTAGTCTCATTATTGATGTAGGAAGTTTCACAAATGTTGCTAGTGAAGTTTTGGTCAGGAAAATAGGACTAAAAGTGAAGAAACATCCAAGATCTTATAAGCTCCAATGGCTTAATGAAAACGGAGGCATGAAGGTCAGCAGCCAAGTCATGGTTCCAATAAGCATCGGTAATTATCAAGATGAAGTCCTTTGTGATATTCTTCCCATGGAAGCCCGTGTTATTGGCACCAAATAATGATGGTACATAGCATATATGCATTGATTGTAGAGCAATCAACAACATCACGGTAAAGTATCGCCATCCTATTCCAAGATTAGATGATATGTTTGATGAGCTTCATGGATCTTTGTTGTAGTATATTTTGATAATATTTTTGTTTACAGCAAAAGCCAAACATGTCAATCATCTAGAATTGGTTTTAAAAGAGCTTAGAAAGGAAAAACATTATGCCAACCTTAAGAAACGCTGTTTTGGAATGGATAACCTTGTCTTTTTAGTTTTGTTATGAGTACAGATGGCATTAAAGTAGATGGGCTTATGCAGGTAAGGAAGCTTATAGTATACTTTAGTGAGAAGCTTGAAGGGGCCACCCTAAAGTACCCAACTTACGACAAATAGATTTCTGCTTTGGTGAGAGCACTTGAACCATGGCAGCATTATCTTTGGCCAAAAGAATTTGTGATCCATACTGATCATGCATCTCTAAAGCACCTCAAAGGCCAAAACAATCTCAACAAAAGACACGAAAGGTGGGTTGAGTTCATTGAAACATTTCCATATGTCATCAAATACAAGCAAGGTAAGGATAATGTGGTAGCCGATGTATTGTCAATGAGGTACACTCTCATTTCTATTTTGGAATCTAAATTGCTTGGTTTTGAACAGATTAAAGAACTCTATGAAACTGATACTGGTTTTCAAGAGGTTTACAAAGCTTGTGCCAAATTTGCTAGTGGAAAATATTTTCGGAATGAGGGGTTTCTTATAGAGACCTGTTAGTCAGGGAGGCATATGGAGGAGGCTTCATGGGGCATTTCGTCATTACAGAAACTTTCAAAGTTATGCAAGAACACTTCCAATGGCCACACATGAAGAGAGATGTGGAAAAAATTTCTGGGACATGAGTGACTTTGATGAGGACATCAAGTCATTACCAGCTAAGGAACAAGGAATTAGGAGACATGAAGAAGAGAGCATGGACCAGAGGAGGACTAAGGAGACATACGAGCATTCTTTAGGCCAAGAGGAGAACAAGAACAACGATTCAAGATCAACAAACACTTGGAGCACACACTCAGCTGACCTAGAGCACACCATGAAGAAGAATCACCCGCAAATCTTTCCAGATGAAAAAGATATGGAAGTTTCAAACCGGCTGACCACCAATCAACCCGATGGAGACGTACGATCAATTATTGAAGCATACCGACCAAACCAGGAGGAACCAAGCAATAAATCCAATTGGTCTGGATTCTTGACCCATCATAGCCACGCAGAAAATTGGATTCAGTACGTTGTTCTTGCTTTAGAAAATTGTGTAAGAGCTCTATATAAAGCTCAGCTCGACCATTTGTACAAACAGACCTTTCAATCAACTAAGTTAATACAAAGCATTTGCTTCTTCTTCAAAGTGTCTCTTTGAGTTATTTTGTCTTTAGATTCATTTGAGTGATTCAATTGTTTTTACAGATTATAGGATTAGGATTGTTTGTGAGATTCAGACAAGTCTAGTTCTCCAAGGACTGAGAGAGTCAATCAAAGCCCACCGACTGAGAGAGTCAGTCCAAATCCACCACCACCTCTACCATCATTTCACCTTGCGCAAGCTTGGCTGAGGAATCTCGTGATCATCAAGTGATCTCAGCATTGGAGTGATTCTGTGCCTACATCAGACTTGCAAGCAAGCCAAATCTAAGGTACAATCTTATGCAAGAACACTTCCAACGCTTTAGTTGCTCCTCCGCCAGAAACCCTATATACACCTCTTTTTTCGCCATTCTCATCGGCCTCTGGTTTTCGTTTTTCTCTGTTGACTGATATTAGAAGCCGACTTCTCTACTCCTCTTCACCGTCTTCCCTTATAGCCATTCTCATCTGCTTCCGCTTTTCGTTTGTTTCTTACAATTCTTCGATATAAGTCTCGGCATGAGGATCATGAGCGTGTCGACATGGACAAAACAAAATCTGCGCACGTGACATGTGGCAAAAAAATGGTTAATGGGCTGGGCCATCAACAACACCCATCAAATGCGAACTATGAGCTACACTTTCTTTGTTTCCTCTACTAGAAACCCTAGAGCAACACTTTCGTTGCTCCTCCGCCAGAAACCCTATATACACCTCTTTTTTCGTTGTTCTCATCGGCCTCCAGTTTTCATTTTTCTCCGTTGACTGACATTAGACTTCTCTACTCTTCTTCACCTTCTTCCCTTCTAGCCGTTCTCAACTGCTTCCGCTTTTTGTTTGTCTCTTACTCTTCTTCGATGTCTTCTTCTATCTTGTGAATCCGTAATCGCCGACCGAATCTCCGCCATATGCATGTAATTAATCCAATCTCAGGCATCGGTTTGTGCTACTTTCTGTCTCTCTGCTTGCTTCGTCCTTTGATTCCCCATTTCCGAATATTTTTAAATTGTTTTTTCTGATCTAGTCTGATGTTTCACTGCGATTTTTTTTCTCCAGGCGGCGTCATGAACTGTCTCCCTAATCTCCTTCGCATTTTGCCGGACGAGCTCCCAGTTAACTCTCTCCAGCGCCGACAGCCCTAGCCCACCAAAGCCGACCTTGGCTGGTGATTGTTCAATTTGGGCATGTTAGGGTGGGCTAAGCCCACCGAATCCCAATATGTTGACATGGCCTGCCAATTCAAGCCCAGCAAGTAAAGATGTATATTTTTTGGGCTTTTAATTTTGGTCCAATTGGATCACATTCCGGGTTTGTCATTTAGATTTTGGTTTACTTAAATTTGATTTGCGCAGAACCGAACTCTAGCCCAAGTTAATGTGGCATTGGGACTATTAAAATCTCGACTTTGGGCCTTTTTAGTCGAAGCCCTTTATTGGTTAGAGTTCCCAAATCTACGTGCAACCCTTCAAGTCCAACAGGAAAATCTCTCTACACGTTGGGCTGTTTGTCTGGGCCAATTGTTTCTGTTTACCGGTTTATTTAATATATCCATTCTCATCTGCCTCCGTTTTCATTTGTCTCTTACCCTTCTTCGCTATTTTCTTCTCTCTTGCGAATCCGCCGTCGCCGACTACATCTCCACCACATGCAGGTAATTAATCCAATCTCAGGCATCGATCTGCTCTACTTTATGTCTTTTTTCTTTCTTCTTCCCTTAATACCCCGTTTCCAATTACTTTAAATTTGTTTGTTCCGATCTGGTCTGACGTTTCACTGCCGTTTCTTTTCTCCACGAGGCTTCATGAACCGCCCCCTGATCTCCTTCGCATCTTCACGGACGAGCTCTTGGTTAACTCTCTCTAGCGCCGGCAGTCCTAAGCCCACCGAAGCCAACCCTACCAGTCGTTTTTCAGTTTGGGCCTGCTTTGGTGGGCTTCGCTTGGGTTTGTGTGACTTCGAATTTGGGCTTCTGTCGCCGAAGCCCAATATGTTGACATGGCCCACCAAAGTAGAGCAGATCAATGAATGAGATTGGATTAATTACATGCATGTTAAGCCCATTATTGGTTAGAGTTCCATGTTTGGTTTAAGCCCAATAGTATTCATTAGTTGAACTTTAATTGGGCTCATATTCGAGGTCCGAGACAAATCCCAACATAGAAACTCTTTCAATGCCCACACTCCATCTGTTTATCACGGTTGAGCTTCCAACTGAGGTATTTTATAAATACTCCCATTTCACAGTTGGACTATTATATATTTCCTGCTCGATCCTTTTTTTTATATCACCTAGCTATGGCTTCCTCTATAACATTTGCTGAACTTCAGGGAGATTTCTGCAGAGGCAATGTCTTTGTCAGACTCATTCACTTTTGGGAGGCTCGCAACTTCAGGCAGGAGAATACACTCATCGGTGTTGAACTGCCCCTCATCGACTCTCAGGTATGTCCACAATAACTCAACTCAATTTATATTTTCTGCTCTACTTTTAGACTTACTAATATCCATATAGTCGACAACAATGCAGGCTTTCATCTCGGCTAACCGTGTGAACCGTTTCAAGGAATCCTTGTAGCAAAACACAATTTACAAGCTTAGTAAGTTCATGGCAAACCTTGTAAAACAGTGTATAAGGTGTCATCCCATAAAAATGGGATTCTCTTCACAGACCAACAATCCTTCTTTGAGGAGAAAGAAACCTCTCATGAGATAGAATCTCAGAAGTTCAGACTGCAAAACTTCCAACCTTTCGTCGATATTGTCGACACACATACATAGTTTATTCTTTGATACAGATATCGCTCTGATAATATTCTATTAATGGACAATGCATCTCATGTTCTGATTTGTTGGTGTAGGTAACGACTGGAGACAACTGTCTGCGATGAAAGCAGGGGTGTTGCAACTTTTGTCATATTCGACAAAGAGACTGTGAAATTGGTAGGAAGACAAACGCCTGAGGTCATGGGCACGTTAACAGAGGTATGTTCAAGACTGGGACATAAGCTTTTACATTGCCATTGCCATAACCATACTATAACCATATTTTTATCTACGCAGATTGATGAGAACGGTGCGGAGTCCACCATATCAACGCCACATGCGTTCTCGACATTGCTGGGCGAACATGTAAGTTCCAGGTGAAGCTCACGAACTCCATCTTTGGGGTTTCACGACAGACCATTACGGTGTCCCGCATTATTGATGACAACGTTGTCAAGGGTATACTATCATCGGGAGGAACGAGAGAGAACAATTTTGAGAAGGTTGACACCAACATCATAACCATGACAGCTGAGATGCACAAGGTGGAAGAAAATCATAATAGTCATGAAAAGCATCCCCGTTATCTCTGAACTATTTATATTTTTTAGGTGTTAGGTTGACACCAATATTTTCTTCTTCATTTAAGAGATACGTTTCATGACCTACGTCCATGAGTTCATGTTACTTCTATTGGACTAAGTTTTTTTTTGTCTTCTGATAATATTAACAACAAAAGAAGATTTTTACAAACGAAAGTTCGAAAGAAAACATTATATGATCAAAGAAACCAAAGAGGCAATGATCATGGCCAAAAAATTGAGACCTATACAACCCAAACAATAGAGCCAAATGAAAGAAATCAACATGATACTAAAGAGAACCAAAACCCTGCTCCTGCTCAAACAAAACATGGAGCCAACTAGGAAACCCTCGCAACATAAGAATGAACACGATTATCCATTGTGACACACTGAGCAATAAGAGTAGGACCACGATTAGCAGAAGAGTCTTCAAGGATTAACTTCCAATTCTGCATCCCACATAACCCATGTCTGATTTCACAAGCTTGAAAAGAGAAAGAAGGCCAAGTTTGAGGTCTATTAATTGCTCCCACCAACTCAGAAGCCTCAAGCGCAAAAATGACCCTACGCCTGTGCAAACTAACCATGCTACTAATAGACCAAAGAAAACAATGAACCTGAGCATCATCTCTAGATAAAATCTTACCTAAAGAGCCACAGCTATGCATAATAGTTCTTCCTCGTCTATCTCTTAATACCCAAGCAAAACTGGCCAAAGACAAATTCTTATTCCAGCTTATCCCAGTATTGCACTGAACCCAATTCACTTGCAGAGGCTCCCAACGTACTTGCTTATGCTCAGGCATGAACTTTACCGAGCCAACCGCCCCATTAGCAGAATAATGAGTATCCGCTTGAGCAAAAAACCATTGCAAAGTTTCATCTTTGATTCTATCCACGAGTTCAATAGGGGAAGTAACTTTTCCTTTAAAAAGAAAATTGTTTATGTTCTTCCATAAACCCCAAAGAATCCAAGGAAAGCATCTACGAATCTCTAATGGAATCCCCACATTTTCAGAAGTTAATAAGAGATAGTAGCAGTTTGAGAAAAGTGAACCACCTTCAAAGCCAAACTCAGGCGTAGGAAATTAGAAACAGCCCAAACCTGACGAGCGAAGGAGCATAAGAAAAGAACATGAATTACAGATACACCTTCTAAACCACACATCTGACAACGAGAATCCAAGATAAAGCCTCTGTGAGAGAGACAATCAGCGACACTTTACCGAATAATTTCCACTCTTATTATGTTTCCAAATCCAGAAGTCAGCAAGAGATACTACCGGTTGGGACTTACGAATAAGCTCCACATCACACGAATAAAACAGATCCACTAGCAACTACTTATTCCATCTTCTAGATTGGAAGTCAATAAGATCTTTTACCTTCAAGTCTAAGTTTAATGAATTAGACTTCATCAACGGAACCCGTAGAGTACCTCCATCAAACAGCCAAGGATCCAGCCAGACCCTAAAGGACTTTTCATTTCCAGCTGATTTCTGAATACCACCACACAATAAATCTCTTCCAAACAAGAGACTCATCCAACCATAAGAAGGTCGAGAACCAACTCTTGCTTCCAAAAACTGCTTATCCACAAAACATCTACTTTTTATAAAACGCAAAAATAAACAATGAGGAGATTTAAGCAGACGCCAAGCCTGCTTCGCCAAGAAAGCTTGATTAAAACATTCTAAATCCCTAAACCCCATGCCACCGAGAGCATTCGATAGACATAATTTATCCCAGCTGATCCAGTAAATCTTTTTCCTATGCTCTTCTGAATCCCACCAGAAATTAGCCAAAGCTGAAGAGAGATTACCACAAGTAGTCTTAGGCAGTTTAAAACAAGACATAGAAAAAATAGGCATCGCCAAAGCTACAATCTTGATTAAAATTTCTTTACCAGTCAAAGATAGAAATCTTTCATACCAACCAGAAAGTCTGGACTTCAACCTATTTTTGATGTAATTCAACAACTCAATTTTAGAGCCACTAAAACACTTTGGAAGTCCCAAATAAGTACATGCACAACCTATATTGTAAATCCCAAAGCCTGAATTTGAGACTTATATTTTTTGCTTACTTCGTTACCAAAAGTGATAGACGATTTGGCTAGACTGATAGCCTGGCCCGTGGCCTTACCATAAATCTCAAAGATCTTCTTTAAAACCAAACTCTGAGCAGAAGAAGCACGACACATAAACAAGCTATCATCAGCAAAGAGAAGATGGTGAATAGATGGACCATTAACCGAGAACCTAACACCACTAATTAAACCCAACTCTTCTGCTAGATTTAATAAATGAGTCAACCCTTCAGAACATAAAACAAAGAGAAAAGGGAAAGAGGGTCTCCTTGTCTTCTTCCATGCTGAAGGAAAATCATGCCATGAGGTAGATCATTTATGATAAACGAGTACGTAACAGAAGAAACACAAAACATAATCCAGCTGATCCATCTTGGATGGAAGCCTAAAACCGACAACAAAGCCTTAAGATAACTCCACTCCACCCTATCAAACGCCTTAGACATATCAGATTTAATTGCCATGAAATCCTTCGATAGCTCATCAACAGTTCTTAATCCATGGATGATCTCATGAGCTATCAAAATGTTATCAGAAATAAGACGGTCTGAAACTAAGGCAGATTGCGTTGGTCATACCAAAACAGATAACAAAGGCTTCAATCTACTAACTAAGATCTTGGATATGATCTTGTACATCACAGAACACAAACTAATAGGCCGCAAGTTGGTCATACTATCAGCTTCTGGTCAACACCCTTAGAAGCTTCTGCTCTATGAACCATACCATTATCATCAATCAGTTTCTCTAAAAACCTTTTAGATCTGTTTTCCTTAAGTGATTCATGAAAAAAACTTGGTATTACGGTCTCCCACAAAAAGGAATTAGTCTATATTCTTCTGCCACCAAAAACTCTCTTTCTCTTTAAGAGCTAAACACAATTCCTTTTTGAGATGAAAGATTTTCCCACACTGAGGATAACTAGAAGATTGCTCTGATTCCAACTCGACTTTCAGCTGGGTGATCCTATTCAAGGAATTAAGGTTATGGGGCTTTTGCCATCTACTCAAAGCTTTTCTACTGCTTAAGATTACCCGAAACCTTATCATTACCAAAATCAGTGCCGTTTCTCCAAACCTTCAAGATAGCTTCCTTCACATCAGGCTTATCTAAAAACCTTTTATCAAATCGAAAGTTTCCTCCTTCTTGAGAAGCCATCATACTAACCAAAACTGGCCGATGATCAGAACCTCTCTTATCTAAGAAATGCTGACTCACCATATGGAAACACTTAAACCAATCCTTCTTACCAAAACTTTTGTCCAACTTACTTTGAATCCAAAGATTATTCCTCATTCCTCCCCAAGTGAATCTATTCCCTTTACTAGGTAACTCAATCATACCACAAGCTTTCAGCATGGAATTAAAAGAAATAAAAGAGGTATCACTTCTACTAGGCACACCGATCTTTTCACCATTATGAGTAATTGCATTAAAATCTCCTATAATGCTCCAACTTTCTTTTCTATTAGCATCAATACGCATCAACCTTTCCTGAACATGATCTCTATTTTTAAAATAGGGATCTCCATAAACAAAAGACAATAAGAAACTAACATATCCAAACTGAACAAAGATATCTATTAGATTCTTATCCATATATTTTACATCAACCTCTATATTTTTTCTTACAAAATAGGCCAAGACCCCCACTCAAACCCACCGGATTAACCGTAAGAACTTTCCCATAACCTAACCACTCCTGTAAATCTACAAGAACATTTCTACAATGCTTAGTTTCCATCAGGAACATTATCTCATGTAAGTGCTGATGGCGCAGTTCTTTGAGACGCGGAATTGTCAGGTTTTGGAAATGTCCCAATCCCTGACAATTCCAGCTCATTATGGACATTATATAGTGGACGTTACCTCTTTTGGGACCCCCGAATGAGCTTTGGGTCGAACCACTTTAGATGACAACTCCAAATCATCTACAACTTTCCTTTTAACCACTGAACTGACCTGAACGTTCCCCTCTAAACAGTCTTTAATGATTTGACAATAGAACTCTGATTTCTGCGGCTTTTATATGGACGTTTTCTCGGCAATTTCTATGGCGAACAAGTCTCGAAAGAGCCTGCAAAATCAGAAGCAAAGCTCAAAACCGTTGGACTTGTGTGAGAAAGAAAACAAAAACCCGCAAACACACCTGCTTGTCTTTCAGAACTAGGAGAATAAGAGTGAGCAGTTCACGACATAGCTACCCCAGCATTAATCGCATTAGATATCAACTTTTGAAAGCTCTCACCATGCTCAACATCCAAATGCATACTGTCCTTGACCACATAATCAAAGACAATACCCTTTCCTTTATTAACATCAGAAGAAAGTAGAGGAGGAGGCTCCAAACGCTAGAGAAGCTTCTGACCCATTGGATCATCCTTCAAAGCAGCTAAGGATGATTTAATCCTCTCCTCCTCAATCATTCTCTCCAGTCCATGACCCATTAACAAGTAATTTTGCATCTCCTCAAGAACTTCTGCTGCAATCTTAGCCCTTCCAATCTCCAAATTCAAACCTACTTGGTCCTGCGGAACAATACCAAACAAAGGATCAGAGACTAAAAGATTACTAAAAGCCATCTGATGAGTCCCATAAGTCCTAGTTTCCGAAGGATTCACACCCCTCAACAACTCTTGATTCTTTTTTAACCCAAGGACACACCTCTTGACAATGGGAGATACGTTGACAAGCATAGTATCTTTTCTGAATTCTCTCATACTCATAGAAAACTTCAGTAGAGTCTCCATCTGGAAGAGTAACCTTCTTCGATCTTCTTAAGGGTTTAGAAACATCAAATATGACACGCACGCGAACCCAATTCTGAATTTGAGGCTTCTCGGGATCAAAAGCAACTTCAATCACCTGTCCTGCAAACAATGCTGTTATTGCAGCTGCCGTATAATGATTCACCGGGATGTTCTTAATTTTGATCCACAGCAACAAGAACTGAAGAAAATCAGGCGGAGGAGATTCAACCCATCTCTCAATGGCTGAAGACGATTCATTAAAAGATTGCACACCTTAATTCAGAACCCCCTCTTAATCCTGCTGAACCTTAAAGATAAATTGGAATCTATCTTTTGTTAAGCTTACACCACGCACCCGCTCATAGATTTTCCATTTCCTAGGCATATCATAAATTAAATTAGACATCTTCTGGCACTCAGGATTTAGTAATCCACCTATTAAACTCATGCTATTAACCCCCGAGAATAAAATTGGGGCATGCAAGGCATACTGAAAGGTTCGTCATCTTCTTCGAGAGACAAACCCATCATCAAACAGAATCGTATTGGACTAAGTTATTTATCTCTTTTTTTTAAAACAGTTTTACTTTCTTTTTAAATGAACTTTAATAGTTTTGTACTTCATAAAAACGTTTAAAGATTCCTAATTTTGTCACATTTGATAGTGGTGATATTATTATAAATGTTTTCATCCTCACTTTTCTTTTAATATAATACATAGAGTTCATGTTAATTTTGATAAGGCCAAGATATAGCATTTCAATTTATTTTTGGGTCGCAGAGCCATTTTTACATAAAGAGGCCCATTACAGTCTCAAAGTCGACGGTTTTTGGTCACATTTGGAAGTTATTTTCTCAGTCTGACTATATTGCATTAATATGAAAAAGCCCAATAGATGTAATCATGATAAATTTATGTTCATTATTAAGGTCGTGACTAAAATTGATTTCCTTCGTTTAAAAAAAACATACTATTTTTTCTACCTTCATACCAAAGATTTGTAGATCGTAACTTAAAAATTAATAATATATATCAAATATATAACGTTTAATTATTACTTTAAACCATGATAAAATTTGAAAACAACTATAGTTAGCATCTCTAATTCTCACCCCCAACTTTGCTATTCTTTTATGTAACTTTCCACGATTATAATTTGTCAACAACGAAGTACTTGTTTATATAACACTCACAATTTTCCGAAGAATAAAAAGGAAAGTATTTTAAAATTATCACTGTATCTACGCGAAAATCACAGGTGGCAAAATCTATTTAGGCGATATGAATTTAGCCAAAAATATCTATTTTTCCTTCAAAGATGAGATCATTTTTACAATTCATAATTCTTTGCTTTTAAACAATACACGACTTTACAAACTTATGTATTCAACAATTTCATCAAACAAAAAAAAAGCAATAACAAATCCAATAGAAACAAAAATAATTAAAAACTAATAATTACTCTTAATTATACTAATAAAAAGTCTCAATTTGGAGCTCATAAGGGGTGCCACCTCAGCCAAAAACATATATTAAAAAAATAACACGTGGCAGTTTAATTAAAAACGGGAAAAAAATTAATTTCAGGTAAGAATAATTATGAAGTTTTGAGCAGTTTGTTTTTTTGGGCCCATAGCTTATTTTTCCTCTCCTTTCTTCCTCATCAGCCATCGTCGAGAAAGCGGTTGCGAACGGCCATTTATTTCGAATGATCAGCAGGCCCTCAGGATTTGTTGCTCTTAATTTCTTCGTTGATAAGGAAAATATCAACGACAGGTCAGTGGGCTGCCGCGCAACTCCCAGAGGCAGCGTGATTAATAGTCGGTTTCATGACCGTTGAAGACCCCCAGGACAGATCCAGTGGTATACTAAAAGTCTCCAATCTTGACTTCAAATATTGGCGCTCCCAAATAAAGATCTATGTCCGGATTTGTAAGTTTATATTTCTCTTGCTTGCAATTCAGTTTTCAGATCTAAGGCTCCGAACAATCATTTCTCACGCTTCGGGATACCTTTTTTTCATTTTTTTGGGTCCTATTGATTTTTCCTACCGTTCCATCTTCGTCGGCATTTCTGGCCGGTTCAAACTCGATACCATCGTGCCTTTGCATCTTCCGAGAGGGACATTCGACTTACCGAATGGGTTTCCTTGGGTTGATGGGGTTACTCGGCTTGAATGTCTAATGTTAACGATGGACCTGGTTGGGCCTTCGGGGGAGGGGGGCAGCGACACACAGGGGATGAAAGCCATAGCTCAGAAGGCCCAAAAAACATCAGGTTTGTTTTTTTTGTCCAATTAATAATCGCAGATTATTACATTTAAAAAAAAAATCCTAACATATTCTTTTTTGTTTTCTCGCTGATCAAAACCTCCGCCACAGATCGCGCAGATGATTAAAGGCTGGAATTTCGAAGAAGAATAATTCGCTCTAAGATAAAGATTTAATCCTCCTTTTCAGTTTTTTTTTGCATGGCAATCCATTCGTCAGATGTAGGGTTTTGGAACAAAAATTTTTGGGTTTCGGCTTACCTAACTTTTTTTTGGTCAACATAGTCCATTAAAAAAATCAAGTTTGAACGGTTGGGAGATCACGAGGTCCCTACCGGTCCGATCTGATTTATATGGAAAAAATAAAACCTCTGATATAGGCGCTTTTAGCAAGCGCGTCCGCTTGAACATTATCGAAGCAAGGGATGAGATGTAAGCTACAAGATACAAAGGACGCCCTAAGGCGATGGAAAGACACTAATTCCAACCTAAAAGCTGGCTAGTCCAGAGGCTCTTCCGTCATTATGAGGAGATCCGCACAATCCATCTCCAATCGGATAGAGGCGATCTGCATCTGAAGAAGACATGACATGGTCCAAAGGATGCCATCCATCTGTGCATGGACCGCCGAGAGGCTCCGATGACAAGCCCTTATCCCGGACGTACCGCCGTCCCGGTCGTTTTTTAAGTACCATCCTAGTCCACTAACCGGTGCCTGCGCGGTCCAAGAGGCATCCAACTGGCATATGGTTCCCTGGTTAATAGCTGGCTGAGGACTGGGGGTCTCCGCTACCGGGAGCACGTCGTCTACATATCCGTCATTCGTAGCCTTTGCAGCCCTGCCAACACTCTGCTTCAACTAAAGCAAGGCTGAGGGTATCCACAGGTCGGATTTCCTTCCCATTGAAAAATTTTTCATTTCAGGCTTTCGAAATATACCAGATAATCCACGGGTAAATACCCCATACTGTGCCCGGAGAGCCATCATTTTTTGCTCTCCAGAACAGGTAATCCATATTTTGGTATAAAGATAAACTCGGGAAGAAGCCTGGGAGGGACGGAAAGTCCAAAAGTGTCCATACTTGTAAAGAAAAGGGGCATACAAAAAGTAAGTGGTTTCACGTTTCTTCTTTTGCACCACACCTCGGGCACCTCTTATCGGTGCCCATGTGTCAGTATGTGAGACGTTGGTTGGTTGCTACGCAGCTAGAGAATGCTTGCCTCATGAAATATCTTAGTTTTCCAGGCGCCTTAATCTTGCACACATGACTCACAACGCTGGTGGTACTTGCCTTTATGGCTTCCTTGTCTCCAATTGGACCATTTATCTTTCTTATAAACTCGTAACCAGATTATACTGTGTAAATAACCGGTTTTGTAAGACTTCACACATAGCCATCCCGACAATTTGTTCAGCTTGGCCGTATGCCAAGGATAAGACGAGTATCCTCAAGGCAGAAGAGGTCGTATAGGAAGGACTCATTCCAGTTATACGTATCTTGACTGATAAGATGTTGAACTAGCATATCAGGATTTTGTTCAACATTGTGACCTCTCCTTCTTGGCCATCGCGCTCGATTATCAGGGATCCAACACTCGCTCCAGACTTCTTTCCTGGACTTCTTTCCCTCCTTTCGAAAGGAGTCTTGCGGACCAAGTGTTTATTCTGTTGTTTAGCCTGTTTTGTACGAAAGCGAAAAACCTTTTTCTTGGATCTACATATTTTTTCAGGGAGTCCTAAGTACATTCCCATGCCTCCCTCGCTCGATATATCGATGGTCATCTTGATACTCCGACGAGAATCGGGATCTACTTTATTACCGAAGAAAACTGAGCACTTGGTAGGAGACAGAGGAAATACAGAACATCAGCATTTCCACCCATTTCTCTCCGAAACCAAGTTTTAGCATCAATGCTCGGATAAAAACTCATTCGACCCATTTCTCTTGCGCTAGCAGAATGTTGTCGGTGATCAGACGTCTAGCCATGAAGGCAGATTGTGATTCCGAGATTAATCTTGGTAGTGCCTTTTTTAATCTCTTGCATAGCAGCTTTGAGATAATCTGATTGGTCGGAATTCTGTCATCATCCTTGGTCTCTCCTTTTTTGGTATGAGACAGTAATTTGTCTGGTTGAGTCTCGGGTCAAACCGTCATGTATCGTAGAAATCTTGAACAAGCTTGGTTATGTCACATCCCATAACATGCCAGAATCTTTCGTAAAATCTGCTGGTCATACCGTCCGGACCCGGGGCCTTGTTAGGGTTGACATCAAAAAGGGCCTGCCTAATCTCCTCAGAAGAGGGATTTGCTAGAAGGGACAGGTTGACATGATTCGGAACTTTCTCGGTAATAAACCGGAGTGCTTCGGTGCAATCTGGGGGATTCGAGGCAGTGATTATATCTTTGAAGTAATTTGTTGCGACTTTTTCTATTCCAGCCGCATTCTAAGCCCAATTCCAGTATTTTTCTTTAAGACTAATAATCCGGTTCTTGGCTCTTCTTAGTTTTGTTGTATCATTCACAATGCCAGAGGGCTCTACTCTTTTGCCTCCAAAAAATCTCTTCCTCTCGGAAAGCTGCACATAGCTTCCTCCACAGCTCTTCATACTCCTCGAAGGTGGAGTTGTCGTCTGATTGCACAATGTCTATTTGTTGTTTAAGTTCCTCTATTTGTATCTCCGTATTGGTGGGGAGTGTTCTCCTCCAGGATGAGATCCTATTACAGCAAGAGATCACTTTTTGGTGGGAGTTACTACAGGGAACTCCATTCAAGTTGTCCCATCCCATGGTCACAGCTTCTTTTGAAACCCGGTTTTCCAATCCAACGTTTGTCAAACTTAAAGCTTTTTTTATGGATAGGGGGATGAGTGAACTCTTGCCAGCACTAGCCGATGGTCCTATCCCCATAACTTTAAATACTCCACGGGTGAAAAAATAATGCCATTCTTCATTACTTACCCCTCTGTCTAGGCGGCATTTTACCTTCCCATATCGTCTTCTTCCCACCCAGGAGAGAGAGTTCCCCTTAAATGGAAAATCGATCATACGACAATTTTCTAACAAGTTACGGAAAGGGAGGAATGTCACCTCCGCTCTCCTACGTCCTCCCCTCTTTTCATGGTTTCCGGTGATTTCATTAAAATCTCCAATCATGAGCCATGCGTCTACTCGATTTAGGCTCATCCTAGTTAGACGTTCCCAAACATACTATTGGTGTTCCACCACCGGATAACCATAAACGAAGGTCATAGGGATTTTTTCCCTTCAAGTGTAGTCTCAATATCAATCATTCGATCATCATAGTAATTAACAATAACATATGGATCATCCATATAAAAAAAGTGCCAAGCCCCCCCGCTTCTACCTCTCGGTTCCACGGTAAAAATATGATCATAGCCAAAAGAAATTTGCAAATTTTGAAGAAAAAAGCGTTTGGTTTTGTTTCCGATGAAAATAAAAAAACTAGGTGAAAACCAACGATGGAGTTCTTCGAGATGTTCTTTTGTCAGGTCTGCTCCCGCTCCCTGACAATTCCAAGCTACCACATTCATCCTAATTCTTGTTTGATACTTGCTTCGGCTTCAATGTCGGGTCTTCTTTGGGTAGTGGATCTGGAATTTTACCTTGTGGACTTATCGGGCTTGATGAAGGCCCAACATGTCTCCCCTCATGTTTTAATTTGGGGGAAGGGCGGCCCAGTAAAATGCTGAGTTTCTTTGATGCTCCAGCAATTGCTGGGATTGTTTGACTCCTTTTTTTAATTGTCTTCTATTTTTTTGTCGACTCCATATAAGTGTCCGTCTCCGGTAGAAGGTCCGTCGAGTGATGATTGTCCAGTGGTGATGGTCGAGTAGCTACTGGACTAGCAATTGCTTTGTCCCGACACTCGACCGTCGGCTCCTCCTCCTTATTCTGAGATGAGATTTCCGGGGCAAGAGATTGTGAGGATTGTGCCGATTGATTGATGGTAATGGCATCGTCAATCTCTTCTTCGTCCTCCATCTTGTCATCCTGCATCATAAAGTCATCATCAAATAAATCGTCATCATTCATCCAATCTTCATCGTCAACAAATTCTTCTCCTTCTATTAATGGGTTCGTGATCCCGGCTTCATCCATCGCGAGATCGGAGGAAGCTTTCTCCTTCTTTAGTTTCATCTGCAAGTCTCCCGACTTAGTGTATCCCGCTCTCCCTCGTTACCCTCGAGCGATCCCCGAAGAGAGGAGAGTGTCTGATTTTGATCATTTGGTTCCATATTGTGATTTTCCTCCTCCTCCTCTGGAGTGCTCTCGTACCAACTCTTAGGAGGGACTCTTTCTTCTCCGTTTTTTCTTCCAAAGGCCGGGAGAGATGGTTGATGGTACACTGCAGGTTCGGGAGCTGGATTGTCGAAATGGAGGCGCTTTTTTGCAAAGCTTCCCGAATCTGAAGTTTCTCCCAAGTCCAAAGCAATCCCTTTTCCCTTTTCTTTACAATCTGATTTGCTGTGGAGTGTTAGTTTGAAAGGGCGAGTATGTAAGTGATTTGGGGATCCATGCCCCTGTTTTGCAGCCGTGATCTGGACATGAGGGTCCAAAATTTTTTTCTGGGAATCCGAGTTCTGGATCGCAGCAAGGGCCGGGGTTGAGTGGACTGATTTTCTGGGTGGCTTTCTTGTTTATCGTCTCCTGCCAACATCTATATCTTTTCCCATGAGATCCTTTCGCTTTCGGGTTGCAAAAGAGTCTTCGTAGTTCCTCTTTCTGTAGGAGTGTTCTACATCCCGATGGTGATTCCTGCTTCTACCACCTCTGTCCAGAGGGGCATCCTGTGCGACACGGGAATCAGGTTGATGCTCGAGACATTTCCAGACATTCTCTCTTCCGTCCAGGTCATCTTCGTTATGCATGGCTTCCCGGTGGTCATGTCTACGAGCTCTGGTGATCGCAGCCAGTTCCCGTCCTGATGAATTGTCGCCCGATGTAGAGGCAGAACCGAGAATTGGAGGATATCGGCTCGGATGAGACATGGGATAACTCGTCTCTCGTTGACTTTCCCGTGGCTTGTCACTAGCTCTCCCCGGGCCGGAATGTCTCTACCGGTAACTCTGTCCGATGGGATATCTAGAGGTGGCCGTCTTTCCTTCGGGGGAAGGAGAAGTGGCTGCTGGAGGCGGGTGTCCGGGTGGCCTCGAGAGAACCTGTCCAAATTTTTTAGCGATAGGTGTCTGGCTTCTTCCCACTAAGCTAGTCGCTCCCGGTGTTGTTGCTCCGTGAGCAACGAACATGTTTTCTCCTCGTGAGATAGATGACCACAGTTGAAACACCAACAATAAAGCTTATCATACTTCAGTTCAATTTGCACCACTTCTCCCGATGGAAGTTTTGCTTTCCTTTCAAATCTCAACGGACCATCCGCTCTAACTTTAACTTGGACTTTTGCAGTCTCCGCTTCTACCGCCATAACCTCTCCGAGCGTGGCTCTTATGCCGGTGAAAATTTCCGGCATCCAAAGGTGGGACGGAATGGCATAGATTCTGATCCAGAAAGTCATAGTGTTTGGGAATTCCTCTCCAATGTGCGGTGACCATCTCTCGAGGGCGAAAGCCCATTTGTTTAAGTGGGAGGGTCGTTTCTGAAGGACTTTTTGAAGATCTTCTTCTGAATCGAAATCGAATTGGAAGCTTGAATTCCCCAAGTCTAGACCTTGGGCTTACCTAACTTATGTTTTTTATTTTTCGCAAGCGCTTCTTTGTTACACACCGGCTCTTACCAGGAACTTAAACCCACCATATTTTGCATCTCCCTGGAGTTATCTCCGATAAACCATCTAAGTTGTCTCCCCGAAAACTGGATGGGTGTAATGGGCTTTGGTGGATGAATGAATTGTCTAGCGATGGGACTGAAAAACCTAAGAAGCCATGATATCATTAGGTACTTATTTTTCTTTCGTGCAAAAACCTATGAATTGTCTAGCTTCTTATATTTATGTGTTTTCATTTTTGAATTTTTTCATGCAGGCATAGTGACACTTCAGAGTGTACATTACTAATGGGTTTTTCGGGCCATCAAATCATACCAAAGCCCAATAGTCGAAGGTGTGTGGTAGTCTATTGGGCCGTCAATTTAGTATGTTAGCAACCCCATATTCTTATATTTATTTGTTTTAAGTTTCTTACTTCCTTTTGTTTTATAGGTCTGCTTACCCTTCATAGGGTATACCTACCCGACATCGTCTCTTTAATGGGCTAGTTGGGCGTCCTTATTTGTACAGTGTGGGGCATCAAAACATACTAAAGCCCAAAAACCGAAGGTAATACGTTTTAAATTGGGCCGTGCTTTTAGACTAATAATAAGCCCAAATAATTGTAGTGATTTGTTTTAATTTATACTTTATGTTTTTCTTCAGGCCCACTAAGAGGGTATACTCAACAGGTGTCGTGTTTCTGTTGGGCTTTGTGGGCTTCCTAAGTTTCTAAGGTTTGGTATTCCGGCGGGCCTGTTTCCGCTATATTTCCAACTCTTTATTTTAACATATTCCGTTGATGTTTATCCATCTTCCCACTTCCTCGAATTTCCTTCAATGCTGCCATTAGTAGTCTTTATTACATTGTCTATTGAGTTATCCTGAAGGTATGTTATATACCTCCTTATTTACAACTAGGGCATCACAATTTTACAAATTTCACTACGCTAGAGTATGCCGCCTCATAAAACCTTTGACAATTTAGAGGGTGACTTTTGCAGGGAGAAGGTTTGTGTAAGGCTTATTCATTCATGGGAGGCTCGCAACTTTAGGCAGAGGAACACAATCATCGATATTGAAGTCCTCCCCATTGACGTTAAGGTAAGTGTATGATCTGTCTACTAAATTGAGATTGTAAGATTTACTTTGCCACAGTCTCTAATATCCATACAGTCTGCAACAATGGCAAACCGCGCTTCCTATTTCAAGGAGAATTTGAAATCCAACCGTGTTTACAAGCTAAGTAAATTTATGATCAAACCTTGCAAAACAAGATATAATGTTTCCTCCCATCAGAACATGATTATGTTCACAGAGCAGACTAACTTAGTTGAGGAGACAGAAAGCCCTCCACAGATTGAAACACAGAAGTTTAGGTTGATGATTTCCAAGCTTTCACAAAAGTTGCTGACAAGTATACATACTTTTCGGTAAGTAACATAATTTGTAGTTGGTTGAAAAATGATAATAACTTGCGGATTATAGGATGAAGCATGTCTATACTGTCTATAATGTTTGCAAAGTTAGGATCTTTACTTCATATTGCAGTACCATTTGTAACTGTTTGCACACCTATCTTTAGTAACTTGTTGATTGTTTCATTACAGATTTGATAGGACACATAAGGCTAATAAATGGTGAAGACTTGCAATCTCATACCCCACATGGTGCAGCTCCAACAACCGGTGGTGGGAGGTCCAAGGAAATGGTTTTCCTGCATGTGGAACTTAAAGAGTAAGCGTACTAAGCATTTTATATGGCAATATGAAATTACCTATTTCCTGTTTTACGAATAGTTCATCAATTTTTTTTCCCTGCAGTGGAGACTTTGCCCGAATTAATCTATGGGAGAACATTGGATTAGCCTTCCGAGGTAGATGGAATGAGAGTGAGAAGAAACCTATTGTGGTTTTAATCACCACTTTGAATTCAAAAACTTTAGGAGGTTTGACATTATGATTTTTTGTATTGGTTTAGTATTACTGAGTAGATTTTAACATAAGTTTATCCTACTCTCAATTTTGCAGGTGTTGTCACACTTAGCTCAACAAAGGTGACCCACTTATTCTTTGACATAGACATCCCATACACCAAATCCTACCTAGCCAGAAAATATGGTTATGTGTTTTACACTCTCTAACCTAAGAATATGTTTCAATTTTATGTGTAAGACATTTCTTTATCAGTCACCATTTGTTTTGCTATATCTTCCACATGATGTTTGCTCTTTAAGGTTCTCCAAATTTTTCTTCTGGTTACGCTCTTATGGCCGCTCATTTTCATCGCAGGTTTGGAGCACTGAGTGAAAATGCATCAGCTGTTAACTGCTCACTGGAGAGTTTCCCTCTCAACAAGATCCACACATTTTTAGCATATGAGACTTCACAGGTTTGTTTACCTACTCTGATTTCAAACGCGTTAAACATATTTTGTTAAGTAACCTGAACCGAGATGTGTAGGTCGCTAGCTTTGTCTTCGTTGCATCTATTACAGAAGTGGTAGGAGACTGCGGATGATACTTTATACCATGTATCAGTTGTAGGTCGAAAATGGATAGGACTGAGAATGCTTTGATCTGTAACAATCCAAGTGCAAGAGAACCCACAATGTCGGCATAATCAGGTTACACTCCTTTTACATAATCAGAGAAACTTGCTAAGTTTCCTAAGTTGGTCAGCATAATCAGAGAAAGTTTCTAAGTAGACCCTTTTACATATGCGCCTCTTTGTTTGATCATATCTGTTCAGTGCAATTATATACAATGCATCCAATGTTTTCCCTTAAATGTGAAGGTTTCGCTTGGAGACAACCGTGACTGATGTAAACGGTGGTGTGGCAGCGTTCATTATCTTTGACAAAGAAGCTGTCAAGCTAGTCGGAAGACAAGCGCCAGATGTTATGGAAGAGGTATGTTAAATCATGGGCATTCACATGTATATGGCCATAATCGTTTCCTTACCCTTTTTTTCCTTCTAGATTCATGAGAATGATGCAGATTCTACCATATGAACTCCACAATGTATCATCGAAATTGTGGGACGAACCTGTAAGTTTCAGGTGAAGGTGACATCTTTCAACTTTGCAGTTTCCCGTCAAACAATCACCGTTTTCCGGATCATTGAAGACCACCTTGGTAACGTTGAGGTCGACACCAACATCACAAGTACCATATCCGAGGAGGATGAAGTGGGAGATAACAGTAAGGTTATCGGAAAGCGTCTCCATTACGTTTGACATTTATCAAAACCGCTTAAGTTTTGCATGTGAGGGTTTGTGCTCCAACATTGTTGTCATTGTCTATCGATGACAATGTCTTTTTTATTTTAGTAATGAAATTCAGTGTCGTACGTACTCTGGCTGTGCATGAGACTGCATGCAGCTTTACTTTTTACGTTTTTGGTTTAAGTGAATTCGAACTTTTTAAAAATAATTAAGCAATATGTTTCTGATTTCTGTTTTCTGTTTTCTGTTTTTTATGTGCAACATCGTTAGTCCTTCCTTTTTAAAAAGATTTAGCCTTTAAGATTAGATTTGTGTCAAGCTAACAATGAAATTTATGTCCAAACAAATGACAAACCAAACAAAAGTACCAAATAAACGTCCTGGTTACGTTGTTGAAACGTTTCGGTCACGTTTCAAAAATCAGAG
The DNA here is from genome assembly GCA_000218505.1 of Schrenkiella parvula. NCBI lineage: Eukaryota > Viridiplantae > Streptophyta > Magnoliopsida > Brassicales > Brassicaceae > Schrenkiella > Schrenkiella parvula. The sequence goes on along the minus strand of CM001192.1, from coordinate 5,072,149 downwards.
ACAGCTCGGGTTGGAGGAAACGGTTCGGTTTTTTGTTGTGTACGGTTCGGAAACGTTTCCAATTAACTTTTGTAATAAAAATAAATGAAAAAAAGAAAGAAAAAAAATAAAACCTAAGATTACGACTCTCTACCTTTTTCTCACGTCAAGTTTACGATCTCTTGAGTCTATCTCACGTCTCTCGCTCTCCTATGGTGATCAATCACTAGGTATGAATCTATGATTACTTTATGAGAGAAATATATCTTTGAAGTTATGGCTTTATGTGTTAATTCCACAGCAACACATCGTGAAATTTCATATTCTTTCTACGTTCATGTTCCTTTTTTTCTTTTATATGGCCTTATGAATCTATTCTATATTCTTTCTTCGTTCATCGTAAAATTCTAAATTCTATAATCTCGCCACGTGTCAGCTATCACAAACATTAATCTTGTTTTCATTATTCTTGTTTTCACGATTAACAGTATGTGGAGTAATTGCAAAAGAAATTCAATATTCCATTATTCTTGTTTTCACCATTGCTATATGCTTCTTCATTGATCTCCACTAATCAAAGCAAGACACATGAGAAGTCATACAAGGTCTTTTTGTTCCTCAACACAAAAGAAATGGTGTAACTGGTCCCCAATCTCTTTGCTTGGAGCCATAGTAATGCCGTAAAGTAACTCTCTTTTCAGCCATCATCATAAGAGATTTTATAAATCTTATGCTATCGTTTCTTGCTTGCTGTTTCTTTTGTTCCTTACTTCTTTTATATAATGTTTCAGAACAATAAAGCTTTTTTGCTTCCTCTGTTTTCAAACAGAATGTTGTGGAATTTCCCTGTCACATGTAAAGACATAACATGTACAGTTGAAATTATTTCTTCTGCATTAAGCCAATCTAAATTATAGATGGTTACTGAAGATACGAGCTTGCTTACTATCATGTCTCTGGTAAGCTAAATTAAGATTACCATGTCTCTTCCGCAGAATAGAAAAGCAAACAGGCACTCAGTGTGATTGAGAAGAATGGACGAGCTCTATTTATTAAGACAACAATATAAAACATACACTTCATCTAATATGTAAGGTAAATGAAAGCAAAAGACTTGCAGAACCGACATTTTAAGTTGCAGGTTGGATTTCTTATATTATTATATTTGGTTATTTGTGGCTTTTAGTGCCTTTCACTCTAATATGTCTTTAGATGTTCATTTTTGAGAGAGTTTAAATTGGAAGCTAATCTAATGGTATGCTTATGTTTTTAAATACGGAAGGTCTTCTGAGTTATCCTGAGTGGAGGCTTTAACTGCAGTTTAAATACTATGGTGAGACTATAACTATTTCTTCTAAGGGTTCAAAACTCATTACATCAATTGGTCATACATGCTCGATTTTCTAAGTATGTTTAGCACCAAAGAGACCAAATGCTGATATCTTTACCTATTCCCGAAATATATTTTCTAACCCATTAGTAGAGAACAAGAGCAAGAACACATGCACCAACGAAAGAGAGAAAACATAGTTTTATCAAACGTGAGACCACGCCTTTCGCACCATCATCTCCTTGAGAAACAATGTCTTTGCAACCGGTGGTGTAAGAGTGGTGTATATGCCAATCAAATTGCAAGCTTTACACTGCATATAATCACCACCAAATATGTGTCTTTGGGTTGAAAGCATTCAGTTGATTCTTAGATGGACAAAGAAGTAAACACGTTCCTGTGAAAAGAGAGGTGTATGATCGATCCAAACAAACGAAAACTGTCCAATATGTATCGAAACATATGTTTAATAAAATTATTTTCTAATAAGGTCTATATTCATTATAATTGGATAGAAAATATGAAACGTGCAAAGACACAGTGTTTAAATGGATAGAAAATAACAAATTTAGCATCAAATCACAAATTTTCTATGCTTGAAATTCTCAATTAAATCATACTTGCCCAAAAAATTAAACATAACAATTTAAAAATTCATTATATTCAGTAAATATTTTATTTATTTGAGAAACCATTTGATGTAAACAGTTTAATAAATAAATAAAAAATCAAACATGTAAAAGTCCAAAACAAAACCAAGAAATAGTCTTTCAATGGCATTTAATAAATCTAACTAAATAAAAATTTGAAATCTCCAAATGAGGCAATATCAAAATCAAAGAGATAAACAAATATGCACATTAAATAATGGAAAATTGTACTTTATAATAGAGAAAACATATCAAATTCAATCCATAGTATGTGTGAGACTAAATTTAAGTAAATGACAGTTTGACTACATAATTTACCATTTATACCCTTTTTGAATTTCAAAAATATACTTATCTATTATTTTTCTTTTTTTCAAACATTTTATTGTATTAAAACAATTTATTGAATTTTAACCTTTTTTGCAAAATTATTTTTCATTATAAATAATTTATTTATTAAAACCAAAATATTTTACTTTAACCCTAATTTTTTTACACAAGTTCTTCTCTCCCGTTTTTTCACCTCTCCCTCTTCTCGAGCCCCCTCCCCCTTCTCCATAGCGCAGACCACCTTGTTTGAGATCTCGGCGAATTCAGCCTGAACCGCCGCACCACCCCTGGAGCTTGTTCTTCCTATTCAGCTCCTTACTCATGCTGTGTATGAAGTAGATATGTGCTTCTATCCGTCGCCGATCTCGACCAGATCTGTGCTTCTAGCCGCCGCTGACCCAGAATAACGACCACCGCCGCCGAATCAGTTTTTCCCACCGCTGCCGAAACAAACGCCAAACAGCAGAAGATATTATGCCTCAGGTCATGTTTTGTTTTTTATACCCCAAATAATGTTCTTCGTTCAGCTATTAACGAGTGGTTGCAACATCATCATTTTTTCTTTGGTTTGCCTTAGGATAACTATGATGTTGATTGTGTTGTGAACTTGGGATTCAGTGAATCATACTTACGAAAAGAAATATGGAAAATCAAATAAAAGGTCCTTATTCACTGAGAAAATTTTAGAGTGCTGTTTTTTGTTCCCGTGATTTTTTGCATTGACTTGTGAATGGTATAGCTTACAGATTAGGTATCTTATGTAGTCTTTTAGTATAGGTATCTTATGTAGTCTTTTAGATGCGAATGTTTTTATAGCTTATAGATTTTGAAAAATTTGCTAAATATCTGACTATAATCACAAATATAGACGACTATATAATAATTATAGCTGCCTATATTTATGCATTATAGCTGGCTATTTTTTGATCAATTGTAACAATTGCATTCACTTAAAAGAAATCACATCCACATTCCACTTGTTTTAATGCAGATCAGCATGAGGAGACCTACAAACTTACCAACACTGATTTTCAAAGCTGGACACGAACCATTGAAGAGCAAGGTCAACATCTACTGTTTTATTCGCTATTTCAGAGCGATAATGCATTTTCTAGACAAAAATCTGGAGATGAAGACAATTCTGACCTCGTCACAGTTTGGTAGAATTATTGAAGAAGGGTTCAAGGTGTCTTCGTCTGCGCAATTTATGCACTTCCTTCTGTCCCGTCAGGTGGTAACCAAAACCAAGCACGAGATTTGGCGGTAAACCATTTCGTTTTTCTTTGCGCGAGTTTGCCATTGTAACAGGTTTGAAATGCTTTGAATTCCTGTCAAGAGGTGAAGGAGGAGCCTGTTTCAGAAACACTTCATATAAGGAAGAGTTGTTCGGTGTTGGTGTTGACATAACTCCGGATCTCATTTGCCAGAAGTTGAAATCGAGGAAGCTTGATGATCCGATGAAGAAGCTAAAGATGTCATGCTTACTACTGGTCGACATCCTTCTACTTCCTACAAGTGGTGATGGTAAGATTATTGACTCCCATGTTTCTATGATCGAAGACCTCGATTCTTTCTTAGCATACCCCTGGGGGAGGGATTCTTTTGTCCTAACAATGAAGAGTATAAAAGCCCGGAAAGAAGATGGCATGTGTCAACCATCAATGGCGATACAAGGGTTCATTCATGGGTTGCAGTTTGTTGCTCTTAGATGCATCCCTGAGATTATTTCTTTTGCGACAACAACCCAAAACAAAACGAAGCGGAAAGGTACGATATCTGATGAGTCGGAAGATGCTCAGAGTGATGAAGAATCAAAGGCACTCGTCATTTCGATGAAACAGATTCACAAGCTAAACTCAGAAACACAAGTATTATTCCGTTATACCATTTGTTATTATTGTTATAGTCAGCTATATATGCTAAATTTAAATTATAGTCAGTTATTATTTTTATAGTCAGCTATGAACCACATGTAATTTTTATAGTCAACTATATTTGTCGTCAACTATTTCATTATGTAGTTTGTTGTATTCATATCTACCGATGTTGTTACGTTGGGCAGGTAAATGTACATTACACCTTACCTTTTCAGGGTGTAGAAGAAGGCGGGGTCGCATGGCCTAATGAGCTTGAGGATGCTAGGGTCTCCAACATGATTCGACTTTTAGAGAAAGGTCATGTGTTCACTGTAGATTCGTGGACAGGTGGAATTGACGCTGCTGACCCTATTTGCAGTGAAGACAAGGGCCAAATGAAAAAGATGTCTGACAAAAACAAAGGGAAAAAACCTGTTGGAAGGCAAGAACAAGGGGAATCCTCTACACTTACTGTTGGGAATGTGAAGGCTCTCATTGACAAGTCTGCAGGTAATAGTGATTCTTTTAAAATATGATCTCATTTGTGTAATAATTCGTCTTTCATGTCCTTTTTCTTTATATTTTTATTTTCCAGGATTTTACTACAAACAACTACAGAAATCGTTAAACAAGTTGGATGCCAAATGGACTACACTGTTGAAAAAACAAGATGAAGCGATTAGGAACAAATTCAACAAAAATGTTAGATCCATGTTTAAGAAGATTGACGCTATTTCCAAAAACAAGGGCCAACCAATGAGGTGAGTGACACCGATTCTGAAGGCAGTGATCCAAAAGATGAAAGTGACACTTCTGATCAAGCCAATGAACCCGCGGATAGTGATCCAGAGGATGGATCTGAGGAAAATCCTACCGAACAGGTAACTAAGATAGTCAACTATATGATGTTTGGATAACACTACCATATATTAATATTCAGATATATATTCAAATATCTAATTATTATATAATAAATTGACGTATGTTTTCAGCAACAAGGAATTGATCCAAGGGACTTATTTTCTGAACATAGCGAACCCGACGACGAAAGCCCTGGCAACACAGATGGAGTTCCCAATGTAAGAATCATAGTCTACTATAATAATCGCATAGTCAACTATTTAAACATAGCCAACTATACTCACTGTCACACTCTGTTTAAGTGCACTGAGGCTATGGATACAGAGCCGAGACATACCAAGCACGGAGATGGCATTGCACACATACCAAGCACAGAAATTGACGTATATTCATTAAGGTTAAAAATGTCATTTTATCACCTAATTATGTTAGATACCTACTTTTGTTTTGGCACATGTTACCCACTTAATTAGCGTATCTAAACCTATTATTCTACTAATTAACTCTTAAATAATTATAAATGTAAAAGATAACTTTATGTTCATCATGTAAATGTAAATCTATAGGTAATCTCTAACTTTTCTTATAGTATCAACTTTACTGCATTCTAACCTATTAAAACTAAAGATAGAGTATTACAAGGTGGCATCATATAGTTTAGTTACATAAGATATATATGTGTTAATAAGATTGTTCGGCTTAGGCTGAATAAGTAGCACTCCGTCGACAATATTTGAGCATCAAGAAAAGAAAACACAAAATTATGTTGGTAACAAACATTAATCCGAAAATCTATGAAATTACATTGAAAAATATCTTTGTATTTATGAAAAACGTCCAAATATATCAAACATATCTTACATTATAAGAGAAGGTGAAATAAAACAAAAAACAAATAACTAAAATTTCATAAAATTTATAATACATTTTATATTCCCATTTCTTAGGATAATATGTAATGTTTTAGTACCAAAATTAATAAAATCACATATGTACCAAATTATTAACTCACAACAATTCACAGCTAACAAAATTAAACATTTCTTGGTAATCATCCAACTAAAATAAAATATTTATTCTAATACAAATAAAAAATAGAAAAACTTATAAACCACAACTAATAAAATAATTTTTATTTACAATCAAATTATGTAAAAAAATGGACAATCCACTAGTAGTTAATAGAGGAAGGAATGCGAGACATAACAATTAGAAGGTTTGTTGTTTCCCCAAGATTTGATTAGCATAATTCAAAAGATTATTTAACTTGAGAAGTCAGATTATGGCTAACTTTTGGTATTGGATTTCGAATTAAATAAAAAAAAGTGAGTTCGGTGGAAATTGATGTAAAGATATGTGATTTAATCATACTCATTCAAGCAAAATTGTCAACTAAGGAATGAAACCGCCGAGTCAAGCGGATTAGAGGAGAATTCATTACAAACGAGGTCAAAAGCAATTAATTAGGATAAAAAACGTAAACTGGAAATATAAAAAAGAGGGGGAAAAAACATTACAAAGACATGTCCAAACTAGATAATTTACACTACACACTTGCCCCAAATTTAAAAGTTCAAATTCTTTTTCTTATCTCATAGTTTAAAATTTACATCATCGCCAATATTACGAAAAGAGGATCATTTTTGAAAAAATAAAAAAAAGGTTCTTGCGACCATATCTCTACACACTTTTATTGCAATTTTACCAAACAGTCAAAAACAAAGATATAAAATATGTTACATGCTCCATGAAAAACAAACCCAACCCAAATAAATGAGAAACAATAGAAAAAGAGAAAAAGAAACATAAACATCACAACGAAGATAGATCAATGGAGAGAACAAGTGGAGATTCTCCTTTGTCGACGACAAATGTTTTAAGAACAATCCCAGCAGGAGTACAAACTTCAATGGCGTAAGTCCCATGATAGCCTCTGAATATGAACTCTGATTCATCATTGATGATCCCAAATGCATTAGATAACCATTCTTGTTTCACCTCCAAAAATCTTTTTCCGGCTTCGTTTACTTCTCCTTCTCCTTCTACCAGATTTGCGTTCTCTCTACTCATAGATAGTTCCCAGAAACCCCATAGCATTATTCCTGTTAAGGAATCAAATATGTATCCGAATGTTTAAGAACTAAGACGTCTTATTAGGAAGGTAAAATTGCAAAACAACATATGAGGACAAAACCGTAAGTAAGTGTATGTTTTTCGAGTGTGATTTAGATACTTAGTTTGGCATTATGTAAGATTACACGATATTCGTTATAATCACCGTCAAGTTCATGTTATATAAAAAAAATATAAATCTACATATGACAAATGAACTAAATTATTTACGATTTTATCATCCAACGTTATATAAATAATATGATAGAGCTTAGCCATCGAGTAGATAGAAATTAGCTATCTAGTAGAGATATATTCAATTAGGAATCCCAAATGTAGTAAAATAAAAAAAAAGGGGAAGGCTAATCAATTTTCCAATTATTTCATTTCATTTCAACTTCAACAAAAAAAACTCTTTAGCAAAAGCTTTCATGTCATTTTAAAGACATAAGATTTGAATATAAATAATTTCATGTACTTGATAAATTTTTTGAAATAAAATATTACTATTTATTTAAAAAATTTATATTCTATCAAAATATTTTAAAATATTTGAATTAAATCCTTAACGTTCTTTTTTAACTTTTTTAAAACTTAATTTGCTTAAAATCATAACTAAATTCAATAGACACTAAATAAGATGACAATAGAATAAAGTTGATGAAATAATTGTTATGACGTATATATATAATGATACCTTCGACTGCAGGGTGGGCAAATGCTTCCCACAACATGACTTCAAGATCCTCTCCTCTAACGTACTCATTGCTAGAAGAGACATCGAGCTCTGTGAACCAGATTGGATGACCAAGAACAGAGAGCTTATCAAGAGCAGAGCAAACAATTGACCCAACGGGACTATCTATATGTCCTTGGATCCCAATTCCTCCTATGCCTGCTCCTTGCGCTTCCAAATCAAGAACAAGTTTCATATACTTCTCTGGTGTTGAACGTGTGTCATCACCATCCTCGACATGATAATCATTAACAAAGAGCAGAGGAGATGGATCAAGCTTGTGTGCAATGTTGAACATCAATGGTCTTACACCTTTTCCAAGCCTATCTTGGTAGAAGGAACCATGAAGCATTTCATTGTTCACGTCGTAGTGTTTGAATTTACCTTTGTATCGCGTTAGAACATCCGTGAGACGCTTCTGTACCGCGTTCATCAGCTCGGTTTTGTTGAGCTGACGAACCCACGGCTGAACGGTGGACTCAACCTCCCAGAAAATGCAATGTCCTCTAACGTTGATGTTATTACCGATACAGAGATCCAACATGTCGTCTGCATCTTGGTAATTGAGCTTTCCACGCTCGGCCTCTGTCCAGTACCACTTTAGCTCGTTTCCGAACACTGCCCAGTTGAAGTTCTTTGTGAAGAAATCAACAAAGTCTTCATTATCTATGTCTGTTCTATTAATGCACGTTCCTATTGGGAAATTGTTGTGCGTTTGTTTCACTTTCACTATGTAAGGAAACAAATCGCACGAGTCATCTACTCCTGAGAATTTCAAGACGATGTCACGCTTACGTACCTACCAAGAAACAACATTCTTGAACTCAGAAACTTATTAAACTGTATATCTATGAAAGTTAAAGACAATCTGAACCTGATCAACTTGTTTTTTGAGACATCTGAGACGTTCTCGACGATCCACAGGGAATATTTGTAGTGCCGCAATCATCAGATCAATGCCAGCTGCAGGACCTTGAACGTAAAGCATGACCTTTTGTGGCTGCTTCTCGAGCCTAAAGGATCCGCCGAGTTCATGCCATGTTTCACCAGCAGTGACCTCGACTTGGCCTCCATTGACCCATTGGTTATCGACGCTGAGTGCAATGTTCACATTTTGCGGACCTATACCACTACTTCCCACACCAATCTTCACCCATGCTGAGATTTGATAAGTCAAGAACAGTTTGAGTTTATCGGTTATCATCTGAGCTGGTCCCATCCAAGTCTGTGTTCTTTTGGTCACAAGGATGTATTGCCCGCTTAGAGGTTTGTGAGGACCGAGCGTGTCTCTCGCCATTGGAGGCAGAGTGCGAGGAGCGCCTTGTCCAACACTCAACTTGCAGTTTCCGAGAGTGAACCATGGTTGAGTTTCCCCATCTCTCACTTCACTATTTTCGACTATATTGATTCCGAAACCCGGATTCTTCCATAAAAACAAGAAACAGAGATTAGTATCCCCAATAGAACCTTTTTTATTGTATCTGGAGGATTCCAAGTCCAAACTGATTAGACTAATATAATATTTTGAATATGAAACTACTATGTGATTTTGAATTTTGTAGTAAGAATCTATCTCTTGATCTTGATCCATAAATAGATGGTACCAGAAGGCTAGGATGGGTTACAGAGCGTGAGGTGGGGATAAAGACATAAACACCATCATGTTCTAAATCCAAATAATCTAATTAAACATTAGTCTTACTTTATTTTGTTGACGCAGTTTAATATTACTACAAAGAGAAGTAGCAAATTTCCATTTTTACCACTTTTTGATTTTGTAGGGATCAATATCCTGTTTGTGGATTATTTTTTAGCGCAGAGAGAATCTTTGCAAGAAAATTAGTTTTGCTCCTTAGCTATTAACTAAGACCTATCAGGGATATCAGAGTTCTTGTTTTGGTTTTGGTCCTGAACACAATTTGTCGTCTCAAAAACGTACATATCTTCCATAATATGCTTTTGTTCAAGACCATTTGTGGTATCAGATACACCCATTTTTCATCTTTTATTTTAACTCACCGTCGATCCAGACTACGAATTGTCGTATGGCAAGTTCATTGTTTATTGTAAAGGGACTGACCTCGTAGAAGGGTCGAGGCGACGGACGATTCCTTCGAGCATGTTTTACAACTAGAGTGTTGAGAAGAATGTCAGTTCCTGGAGGTGGACCTTCAAGGTATAGTATTAACCTTGATGGCGAACCATGGATTACAAATTTACCCTTCAACTCTATCCAATCTTTATTACTCGCCTGCACACTAATATGAATCATTGACATACAAGACTCTTGTCAGTTTAGTGAACTTAAGATGAAGGATTTAACGAATGGATAAGATGAAAAACCGACTTGGTAATGCTCATGTATTGTTCACGTTGGTTTGCGTTTAAGATCCATAAAGTCGTTTGTACTGTTGCACTCGTGACATTATTCCCAAATATCCGAACCAATGCTGTTACTTCGTAGACACGCTTCCTCTGGAATCTTCCAGAAATCTCCTGTTGAATCCCGTTCCATGTGGCTTTACGGTCTGTCGCTGCTGCGAAAACATGTCCTGAGAGTGGCATGATTCTCCCTCCATCCATGGACTCGTGTAAGACGGTCTTGCACCCTCTTCCACTCCAGTTGTTAAGGCCATCTTCAAAGTTAGGGTTTAGGATTATGTTATCTTGGCCTTCGTTAGTGTGATGCTGCTAAACGTAGAAACATTAGCATAATATGATCAAGAAGAAGATATATATCGATAAGCTATTAAAATTAACCTTATCATCATCACAATCACTTGTAAGCTTCATCGTTGTATTCTTCTCCATGCTAGTTTCTTTATCCAAATTTCGGAAAAAAGCTACAAAAGCAGAGATTGAAAAGTTTTGAGCGTTAGGAACTGGAGAAATAAGTTGTTGGTTGAGTTATGGAACCTGTTCTGCTATATAGCTTCTATGTCAAAGACAACTTAGAGAGTTTCAAGTGAACTCCAAGACAAGAAAGAGAGACAATATTAAAAGGAAAAAAATAATATTGATTTTGTGGTTTGAAGAAGAAAAAGGTGAGAAAACTACAATTGCTTTTCCTTAAACCCAAGAAATTTAAGCTTGCTTGGATTGAAATACAAGACTTCAAATGTTGTCATCAAAAAGCATGTGAATCAAAGTTGACGCTCATGTTTCGGTTTCCTACTTATGTATGTTTTGAAGACTTACAATGCAATTAAACCTACTTTTTAAGGTTTCAAAAGGGTTGTTAATATCAGACGGTTCACAGCAATCCAAAATCTCCAGTCAGATTGGCTTCTGGCTTGTAGTATTATATAGTGGCCTAAATATTTTATAATATTATTTGAAGAAATTTTACATGTCCTATTTACGTTAGTTAGCACAATGGTCAATTATAGATGTATTTTAGTAAGCTAAAATGATCATATCTAACTATTATTATTAATATTAATACTTTTTTTAATAATTATTTTAGATTATAAAAATAACAAAATTTTTTAAAAAAATATATAGATATAATACAATAAAATATACAAAGTAAATACAAAGGTATTTCTAATGAATTAAAACTGTTTAAGTTTGATTGTCCTTTTTAACATTATATTTTCATTTTATTTTTTAAGTATTCTTTTTTCAAACTATAGAAATAACAAAAAGAAAGTATTTGTCTAATAAATATATTCTTCTTCTTCTTCATGATTGACGCCAAAATGCTTTCTCAGGTGACAAAGCTTTGTCAGGCGATAGAAGCTTTCTAAATCAAAAACTCAATTTTCTTCGTCAGACTAAAACGATAAAAGTTTTCCAGACAAAAACCTAGACGGAAACCTAATTTTTGTATGACACAAACTCAATATTTTTAAATAAAAAAATCTCTAGATCCAGAAATCATAGAGAAACGATTTGTCTTCAATCATTATATCCAGCTGAGAATTGTATAAATGCAAATAATTTAACTAATTTCGGTTAAATTTTCACCATTTCTTATCATATCAACTTCAATTTGGTTGACGGATTTTTCGGAGACCAAACTTTCGCTCGCCGTTTTCGTTACCCAAATTTATAAAACATTATAAATAAAGTTATAAAACCTTAGAAAACTTTGGCATATTTTATAAATTCTTATAAAAATTTGGTAAACTTTATAAAACATATTTAAAAGTCTTATAAATGAGATTACAAACCTTATAAAGACATATAAAAGATTGTAAGTTTGATAAAACCTTATGAATAAGTAAATAAAAGTTTCAAGATACAATTTAAAAATTGTATAAAAATACATTTATAAGAGTTTATAAAACATATAAAGCTGCATAACTTAATACTTCTATACTCTATGTAAAACCTATAAGAATTTATAAATAATTTATAAGGATTTGTAAAAACGTATTGCACATTGAGTTAAAATCCTTATAAATTATTTATAAATTCTGATTAGTATATATAAGCACCAATTAGATTTTTGGATATATTTTCTGTATTTTTTAAAAACATTGATGTAGATAAAAATGTCTAATATAATTTGCAAAGTCTAATCAATATTGGCCAAATATTTAAAATATTCTAAATAATTATATGTTAGAAATCGTATTAAGATCCATTAATTAATCTAAAAGAATGATAAAATTGATTGTCCAAAAAATTGAGTCTATTAATATTTAATCCCGGTGTGATACATTAGTCGTTGCTTAGAGAGCCTTAGATGGTTGGCCTAGTAAATAACTGATTTTTCTATTTAGTTAATCACTTTAGTGTATCTTAAACAAAAGAAATCGAATTAATCAAAATTTATTATAATTATTATTTTTTAATATTTTTATTTATAAGTACATATTTTAAAAAAATATAGTCATCAAATAAAACTATATTGTAACCTAAAGTAAAACTTTTTTATCTACTACTTAAAGTATTTTTGATAAAAACTTGACTAAAACCTTTTTATTTTTTTGTTAATCATACGGAATTCTTATTGAAATATAGACTAAACATTCGAAATTCGTAGAAATTTCAATTTTGTTACTAATAAAGGTAGTTGGTCATCGAATTTAAACCAGAGGCCAACCCTACAAGACGAATTCCAACAACCACTATACTATAATAAAATGGTTTGACTTAAGTAAATTCAAATTAAATTATAAAAATTTTTTTTTAAAAGTTCAAAAAAGTAATCATTGATGAATGTTTTAATTTCTTATAACTGGTAAACACAAAGACCGGAAAAGCCAAAAAAGAAATCAAATGATAAACTAAAATTTTAAAACTGCTATCTCTCCACATGGTGCATGAAATTACCTAGTTAGAATGTATTTTTGTATTCAATAGCAAAACGTTAAATGAGAATAAGAAAATAGCAAATGGTAAACATAACATTTTGGAATATTTTTGTATTAGACTGTATATTTCGGAGTATATTTATAATTGTCAATATTATGTTATTTCGTAATGTATTTAGGATAGCTTCCTTAATCTAGAGTGTCCACCGAGTCTAAGCTTGTATAAATACATATGTGTACCTAAGCAATAAAACATGTCGTTCTCTATTTTCAGATGATATCATAGCATAGATTAAAAGAAACCTTAAAGTTCTTCTTCTCTAAACAACATCGCTGACTGAGCTGAAAGACATGCTAGCCGCACTCCTCAAGAAGTCTGAAGAACTTGATAAACTCAACAGAACTATGACAGAGTAGCAGGAGAATATGAGGACGAAGAACCGAGTCTGAAATCCCCTACGAGTTGAAAAGTTGAGTTAGACAAACTCCAAGCCAGTTTGGTCCGGGCTACTGATGAGAAGAGAGCTGTGCGAACTTGAGCTCACAAAGTGACCAGCTCGTCAACAAAATTAAATCCTTTTCTGGAAGAAACGTAGAAGACCCCATTCACGACTCAGATTTCCGAAGCAAGAGTTTTGACCCTAGAAAAATCAGAATCCCATTCTTTGAAGGAACAACTGATCCAAAGGCTCACATAACATATTTTCGTACAGAAATGGGGCGAGCTAAATTAAGAAAAAACGAGCGAGATGTAGAGTTCTGTCTCTTATTCGTGAAGCATCTCAAAGGAGTAGAGCTTGAATGGTTTTCGCGCTAGAGCAAAACATCATCAACAATTTTTAATAACTATCAGCCGCTTTCCTAAAGTAATACTCGATGTTTATGGATCGAGAGACTTTGGATGCCGACCTTTGGATCCTATCTCATGGGTCAACATAATCTCTGTGAAATTATATGGGATGCTTCAAAGCCGTAGTATCAAAGGTTGCGACAAAGCTGTTCTCGACGCGCCAAAAAAATTACTATGGTTCGAGTCGGAATTCCAGAAAGAGATTGCGGCTGAAAAGGCCGCAAACTATCCAAGACGCTTTACATCAAACTTCGGATTTCATACTCAACAAAGAAATGAAGATACTGGCACAAAAGTATGGATATGCGCGGCAGACGAGCCAAAATATCCCATCCGAGTTTGAGCCCGCAAAACAGGTAAAACTCCCTAAAAAAATTGATATGTACACCATGAAAGGTCCAATTTTCGGGGCGTACTTAACTACCAGATCGTCTCGGGACGCTAAACTCCCTTTAGAGCGGAACGCTTCCGTGTCGGTTCCTCGTCAACATGTTCGGACTGAATCGAAGCCAGAGCCCTTGTATCCAGATGAAACACATGACAATATACCTCTCTTCGACATCATGATGTGTCTCTTTCGCCTTGGAGGAATGCGAAGGTGGTAGCGATTCCCTTGTCTTTTCAGTAACGTGATCCTCTGCCCTAGCCAAAGCTTCGACATTCGTCTCGCCTCTAACTATTTCAGCTCCTGTTTATCGTGGATCGTCATTCTTTTTCCCATCATCTCCTCGGCACTTGATGATGATTAACTCGAAGACTTGGAACTTGTAACGTCAAAGCAGCAAAAAAGGCTCGGGCTAGATCAATTCTCCTCAATGAGAAATATTTTTCCTCATTTTGTTTCCTGGAAACCAAAGTATCTCGAACCGCGATTATATCCTCAGCACACTTGGGAAGAAAATGATGAACTGCAACAAAAAAAATGGAAGATATTAGAGAAAGAAAAGCAAGGAAACAAACTGAACCCTAACTAATAACAAGTCGGCTACTGATCATCTCCCATTTTGCCTTGTTTAAGTGGAGGCAATCACGGTCGACCGACGCATCGGTATCTTTGCTAAAAAATCCGCAAATTATCTTATGATGCTTCGTAGGGGAGATCTAGTATGCCTAATTCTTCGAAATCTACTGAAAATCTAAAAGATTCTGAAGATGAAGAACCCCCATGTCGATGTCAACCTTGTATTTCTAAATCAAGATACTAACAAAGTGGCACATCCAGTGAGGAGAAATCTGCGCCAAGGCAAGCCCGTACATCTTCAAAAAAACGGATTATCAAGCTTGGGAATGGGAACCATAGAAGACATTGGTAGAAGAAGCTCTCATAGAGAGTGAAATGGTTCGAAGGAGGATGTTCGGTCCGATCAGATGGAGTTGGGAGAGTAAGCTCGATCTCTTGGGATTTCCTGAAGCGGTGCCTTACTTCTTCCAAAGATATCTCGGTGGATAACATAGAACCCAAAGAATCAACTTGTTTCTGTTTATTTTCCTTGGACCAGCTCGGCCTTTAGAAGGCTCTGCTTTCTGACTCCATAACAATCGCTCCCACTAACACTTCGTCTCGTGGGGATTAATCGGGAAATCTTCAAGGTCATCTTTTATCATAATCGGATAAAACATGTCTCAAGTGGCTCGTCGACAAGTGAGGGAACCATAACTTTAAACTGATTCACATTGGTAGCATCGTTCGCCTCGTCGCTCTCTGGAGACGAAAATTTTTTCTGACCAAGACAGGTTGGAGCAGTAGCCGAGCTGATTGAATCGTTCAGCTCGTCGGAAGTTGTCATCCTACGGAATTCGGCTCGTAAAATAATGCTACAGATACCATGAAGTGTGAAAGAAGATCAAAGAAATTACTGCCTCGTCACAAGTAGTTGAAAATAGATCGGAAAAATCAACACCTCGTCGGAAAACTTAAAGCCTCACTGTGTTTGATTCAAGATGGATCAGGAAAATCAAAGCCTTGCCGCATCTAATTTATACATAGATAAAAAAATTCTAGAGGAGGAGAGCCGAACAAAACCGTACCAATAAGCATAATCGAGGGGAGCCAACCCAAATCGACGAGGAGAATCGAGGAAAGCCGAACCAAATAAAACTAACAAGCATAATCGAGGAGAGCGTAACCAAACTGAGCCGACGAGGAGAATCAAAGAAAGCCAGACCAAACCAAGCTGACAAGGAGAATCAAGGAAGACCAAACTGAAACGAGCGAACAAGTTGAGCCAAGGCAAAACAGAGCCGACAAAGAGAGAGAAAGGAGACCGACGAGCAGACCATGATGAACCAAAATAAATCAAGACATTGAGTCTCGAAATTTTTTGGGCCGATCTAGATCACCGATTATCTTAGAAAGATAAGAGCCAAATCATATAAGGTTGGCGGAGAAAGTAGGGCATGAGGTGGTCAAGACAGTCGCCGACTACAACAGCCCTAATAAGTTCTATTAAAATATGTCCGCGATAAAACTCCTGCTTTTGTGAGGCACAATTCTCAAATTCAACCTAAATACTATACTCTCGTTGGACAACATCAGTTCCATAGACTCTTCAATGAGCATCCCATGGGCCACATCGAGAAGGTTGAAGACCTGATTGGTCATATCAAGGCCAATGGAGTTACTAATGACTATATTTTCTTAAAGCTTTTCCCATACTTTCTTGCGGGAGAAGCAACTAGTTGGTTGAAACAACTTATTCCAAGTTCTCTTACTACATGGGAGGTTACGAATAATTCCTTCTTGAAATACTTCTATGATGAATCAAGGTCTGGAGAGCTGGGAATGAGGATTTCTAATTTTTCTCAAGGTCCTATGGAATCTTTCAAAGTTGCTTGGATCCGTTTCCAGTCGTAGCAGAGGGACTGCCCACATCATGAGGTCATCGAAGAGGGACTGCCCACATCATGAGGTCATCGAAGCTCAACAACGTAACACCTTTTTCAAAGGTGTTGATTGGAGATATCATATGTCACTAGATTCCGCGAGTATAAGCCCATATGACATTTTTATTAAGAACTCGGGTTCCAGTAATAGTACAAAGATGACAAATTACAAAGGGTTGCAACAAGCTAGAAATCTCTATGGTAGTCACTTAGCAAAAGTGCAAGTTAAATTGGATTCAGTGCATAGTCTTTTGTTCGGGAAAAAAATAATAAGACAGTTCACTTTCCTGCAGAGGCAATGCAATTGAAGAATGGAAAGATGAAGATGTTAACTACATCGGTGGAGGATATCACGGGCAGAGATATTGGCATGGCCAATTCAATAGTATTTACATGAATAATACCCAGAGAGGAGGTTACGTGAATGGTGGAAGTAATTCAACAATCTTTGAAACCGAATAAATCGTATCAGAAGCCTGCTCAGACAATGGATTTACGATAACCTATGAAAGCTCGGCTAATCAACCACCACCACCAAAATTGCCAAAATCTAGCAAGATCGCTCTGTGTTTGAGAGGCTTCTTGACGGTCAGCAGAACTTGAAAGTTCATTTCAATGGAAAGATGGATGCCATGTACACAGATATGAATGAGAAATCTGAAGCTCTTAACACCCATATTGACACAATCTTCCCAAGAAAATTGCACTTGAAGAATGGTTGTTGCGGATGATAGAGAACTTGGTGAGGTTACTAACATTCACGGTTGGATGGTGAAACGAGTCAAAATGTCAAGGGTGTGAAAGTCCAATGGTATACCGATAGAACTTTTACCAACCTTGGATATGACGCACCAAGACGATAGTATGGGTCGGTTATGTGGATATGACGCACCAAACAACCAAAATCTCCAAAGAAAAAACGGAAGAAATTTCTAAGCCTTTAGAAAAGAAAAAAACTCGTAAAATTGCAGTTGTGCCTTCAAACGGGAGAATACAAAGCTATAGAAAACGTTTTTAAGTTAAACCTTATTGGAGTCAAAGGAATTAAAGAGAAATAAGAGAAAGAAAATAGACTAAAGTTGCAGCATTCAATGCGCCACGACTCAGACTTGATTTGGCCGTTATGGTCGACCATTGTGGTGTCCCGCTTAGTTTCCATCGGCAACCAAAACGGTACAAAGATTGGATTGGGTCGGTCTGTTTTGAGTGAAACTGATTTCACGAACCAAGACAAGCGTGACCGCATCTTGTAGATTTTAACCACGGGATCTTGTCATTGGACTGGGTGCAAATGTCATTGGTCATCGTTGGTTAAGTCAGGGTCGCCGGTTCGGTCCATGGATAAGATTTATCGGCCAGCTTCAAATCTAGCCCGATGCATGGGTAATTTTTCTCGACCACTCGTCTTAGAAGACCACTTGGTCGGTAGATAGCTTGATACAATCCTCCCAAGGAGTCGGCACTCTAAGTTGGTAGGGATAATCTTTGACTTCAATGGAATGGTGAAACTCCAAAGAAACAAGGCGGTAGAACGAATGGTGACACAAGAGTTGTGGAAGACTCCTGATACTCGGGTTGATCCCTTGGATATGACGCACCAAGACGGGTCGGTGGATGGAATGGTGACACAAGAGTTGCGGAAGACTCTTGATACTCCGTTTGATCCCTTAGATGTGACGCACCAAGACAGATCGTGGATCGAATGGTGACACAAGAGTTGCGGAAGATTTTTGATACTCCAGTTTGATTAATGAATATGACGCACCATTAATCGGACCAATGGATATTGCACACCATTGACATAAAATGAGAAACACTCTCAAAGGGTTCCAAAAATAAAAATAAAGTTTTATTTATAAATTGTGTTTACATGAGTATTTATAGAAAATACTTGTGATAAAAACTAGACAATAAATTTTCTTTAAACTAGAAAATAAATTACCAAGGCCATGACTTCTACTAATAAATTAGATTTGAATAACCTTTGGCCTCCACATGACTCTTCAACTCCAAATGGCATTTGATCTTCAATTTTCGTCACTCTTTTGGAGCAGAAAATTAAGTGACTTATTTGGGTTCTTTTTGGACTTCTAACATGTTCAAAATGGGCTGAACTTGATAGCTAACATCATGGATAAATTTCTGAATGTTCACCATGCTCAAAACCTCATAAATCAGTTTGTTATTGTCATCTTTGGATGTTAAAGAAGTCACTTTGCTTTTGATCCAGTTGAATCTTGTCATGTCTTATTGATTGTTTTGTTGCTGTCAGGATCACATCATAGCTCGGTTCCGGTTGTTGGAGTGATCATTGGGTGGTGTTTTCCGATTCTTCTTCTTATTGGATTGGTCGGAGTTCGGTCAGGAATGGCATCTCCGAATTTGTCCCGTTTCTGGGCAATTCTGGTTTGATCATTCGTCTCATCTAGTCCATTTGGTTGAGGAATCCGTTGACCAACTGCCAATTGATCGAGTGGGTCGATCTCCTCAGGAACTGGTTCAACCATGGGTCGAACGGTCCGGTACCATGGTCCATGATTGCAACACATATGAAGAAGTTGGACATCCAAGTTGCTCAAACTTCATAATCGGTAAAAAAGCAAGAAGAATTTCTTCCTTGGAAGATCGATACTAACCTGAGAGAACACATAACCTCGATTACCTTGAGGAGTGGAAAAGTGATGAGACCAATACTCGAAAGAGGTGTGAATGAAGATGACGTCGTACTGCTTGAAGAAATCAAAGAAGTTGACAATTTTGGTGTTCCTGCACTGGTGTCGGTTGACACCAAGACAAATGGTCAATCAAACACCCTCTGAAATCACATCGGACTCGTATCAGGCCATTGCAGAGTCAACCTAAGCATTCTGAAAACCAAAAATCGACCTGAATCTACCACATAACTCATCTACAAACCCAATGTTTCTTATTCAAAGCCTCCGAGAAATAAAAGAAGGAGGTTGAAGAGGCTAGATGCAAAAAGATGATGGAAAAATGAGTTATTGAGCTTCCTTCTGTTGATGCAGTCAAAGTGTTACCTACTTTCAGAAGGTACGTTAAGCGGATGGTTGCAAGCAACGTGAATCTTGATGATGCATTTTGTTGATCACTAAGGATGTTAGTGAAAGACTCGAAAGGCCCAAAAAAGACAAAAACAAAGAGAAATACCATAAGCTATTGAGCATGTGTTCATATACATGTGTATACATCTCCATCTTTAACGCCCCCAGCTTTTTCCAAAGATTGAGATAGCGAATTCTTAAAGCTTGCTTTTGTTCAACCTTGTGGGTTCCATTCTGTGGTGTAGTCACCATTGCAGTTCCGTACTTTCGTGTTGTGAAAATTCAACACCGTTGTTGTTGTGTTGTCGTTGGTTCCAAAACAGGTGAGAAGAAAGAGATCTTGAGACTATGGGAAGAATCAGTGTTGCCGGAGATTCACAGAACCAATAGAGGAGGGGGAAGAAAAAAAAGGAGAAGGAGAGGAAGTTGTGGCCAAGTAAGGTTTTGTGAGATGATTTCCCGACTGGCTAGGATGATCTAGATATCGAACAAGGGATCCATAGGGACAAACAATGTTCGAGTCTGAGGTAATCTCCACTCAGAAATCGATTCAAAAGTTGATGAATTATTTCTGTGTTTCTGATTCAGAACATAAAAAACGAAGTTCCCATATCAGTTTTTCCAGATTTGAGTTGAGTTTTTGGGGTGAGCTTTCCGTTCAGATCTAAGAGAATTAGTTTGAAACGTTGGTATTTTCCGTTAGAGGATGTATATATGAGATGTTGATATGATTATATTTGTTATTATGTTATGAGATATATAAATATGTTATGATTATGATATGATTTGTTGACGAGCCTGGGATGGGAGTGCATAAGCCGAGGCCAGCTTCCGCAGCATGGGGTTCTAAAGCTGTCACAAGGATAGCGTCGTGTACGGGACGTATGAACCTAACGTTTATGTGAATGCCTTGTATTATAGGCAAGAAGGTTGATATGTAATGTAGCTTGATGATAAGTTAATCTGGCTATTTGATTGATAGTAGTATTATGTGCTTTGATGATAAGCAAATATTAATAAACATGGTAATTATCTTTCAATGGGCTGAGATGATCTCTCTCGTTGAGTAATTCATTACTCAACCTTTTCTCTTTTGTTTTTTCAGGTTAGGAGAAAGTATTTGAGTACCTGCTGAAGCTTGTCAGATTCTTGCTATTATTTCGAAAACCAGATTTTATTTCGTTTTAAGCAAAGACAATAGTTTTCTAGATATGAGTTTTTATCATATTTTAGTATGAGAATTTTATGACTTTAGTTGGTATTTTATGAGGATTTATTTTGATAAGAATGGTGTCTTAAAATAATTATTTAAAAGCATGTTTTAAGAACATAAAGTGAATATGGTTATGTTATAAGGAATAGGGGGTATTATAATTTGGTATCAGAGTTGGTTAAAGTTAAACCTCTTTTGACCCGTAAAGCTAAGTTTTCGAAGGAAACATTTAATTAAGAAAGAAAAATATTTTTTAAAGAGAAATATTTTCTTTTTATGGGAAAGGGATTTAAAAAAAACACCAAAGAGAGCAAGACTTGAACATTAGTTGTATTTGTGTTTTAGTATTTTTCTGCGAGGTTCTAATGTTGTTTTTTCTGAACAGATGGCACCAAGGAGAAGAAGACGTCTGACAAATGCAAGAAGCGATCCAGTTGTTGATGAATTTGTTGGGCAAGATCAGGCAGAAAATGCAGGAGCTGCACCAGCTCAGTTAGCAGCCAATGCAGCAATCCAGGCTGAGACGCAGCAAGAAGTTTACAGCGTGCTACACATCCACCACCACCTCCACCAGGGATGCCACCAGCAAGCGTGAGACTTTTGTATCATAAGCCAGTGATGTTCATGAGGGACTTTGGCATCGAGAATTTCGTTAGTGAGAATAACCCATGATTGGCAGATGATTGGATGAAGATACTGGAGAAGAATTTGAATTTTGCTAGATGCCCAATAGAGTTTAAAAGGGATATTGTAGCTTAGTATTTGCGTGGAGAGTCGCATGTATGGTGGAAGAACGTGAAGCGAACCATTCCTGCTGGATACCAGATCACTTGGGAGACTTTCATAGCGGAATTCCACATGAAGTATTTTCCACAATAAGCGATGGACGGTAAGGATCATTCATACTTGGAGCTTCGTCAGCGGATCATGACAGTGCGACAGTATGAGAAGGAGTTCAACTGTCTGAGGATGTTTGCTGCGAGAGAGGCAGGGAACAAAGGCAATTGGCAGATTTCTGAGGGCATTGAGAGCTGATATTTATAATCGCTATTCAGTTTTAAATTATGATACTATGACTTAGTTGCTTGAAAAGTCATATACGATGGTGCTTGGGATTGAGGAGAAAGCTAAGCTTCATAAGAGCACTTACGCAAATACGTCAAGGGGGAGTGGAGTCTCAAAAGCGTACTTGAGATAACCGTGACACAAGAGTTGGCCATAATCGTTTTCAGGAGTGTTGTCAGTGTGGCAGGACATATGGAGGAAATTGTATGGCCTATTCAGATAAATATTACAAGTGTGGTCAGCCAGGAAATAGCCAAAAGAATGGTTAAGGAGGAATCAACATTTGTAGGAGGTGTGGACAGCCATGTCACTTTGCACGGGAGTGCATGAGTGTATCAAGGGAACCAAAATAGGGCGTTTATCCTACCATCTCTTAAGAGGCAAGCGGTGGGACCTCGAGTGTTTCCAGTAGAACATCAGGATGGTGCAACACCGATTGTTGGTAAGTTTGCATCATAATACTTTTTAATGTTTTTATTTGGTTATTGTAATAGCATGCTGTTTTTCTTTTCAAAATTTGGGAATCACTTAGTCTAAAAGTTGTGTTGGGTAATTTCTCGTTGGAGGGGAATCAGCTTATACCTTGTTTTACAAGGGAGCCACACGTAGTTTTGTGAGCCCTAGGGTGGGAAGGTGCTAGGATTCGAGGATTAAAGGGAGACCAGAATCGACACTGCTAGCACATAAGTGGTTTGATCTTCAAGAACCTATCAAGATGTTCCAGTTTTGGTGGAAAATCTGGAGTTACTTGGAGATTTCATTGAGATGGAGCTTAAACACTATGAAGTAATTATAGGCGTGTATTGGTTGACGATCCCGGGATGGGAGTGTCTCAGATGAGGTCAGCCTCTATAGCATGGAGTTCTAAGGCTGTCACAAGGATAGCGTCGTGTACGGGACGTATGGACCTAACGTTTATGTGGATATCTTGCATTATAGGAAAGAAGGTTGATATGTGATGTAGCTTGATGATAAGTTAATCTGTCTATTTGATTGATAGTGTCTACGATTATGTGCTTTGATGATAGTAAAATATTCATTGAAATAATAATTATCTTTCAGTGGGCAGAGATGATTGAGTAAGAGGTAACTGAAAGAGATAATAGATTGAAATCCTAGAAATGTCATGATTTTTGATAAAAAAATTAATATAGGCTTCGGTTGTATTTATACACAAATAAAAGATTTTAATTTACATAATAAAAATATATAAAAGGTCTTATAAAATTTTATGAGCATTTATCAAACTGTGAGATATCTTTTTATTTCAATGATTGTCATAAAGTCGATAATAAATTTACCAGTCTACCAACTAAGAAATATCAAATGCAAAATCGAACAAATACCAGAAGATGGTTGATAATATTTATAATAACCATCGCATATTAACTCTTGCTAAAGTCTTATCTTAACAATATTTCAAATGGTAGTCTTATTTAATAATTATTTCTTCCAAAGTCTTATTTTAACAATAATTCCAAAGAAATACATCCTTTCAATTTTTTCGGAAGGGGCAAGCTAATTTTATAATATATATTATTCTACCTTCATATTTAAATATTCAATATATGCAGACTAAAATTTCTATTGATCTAGTGTTGCATATTTAAATATATTCTTCTATAGTTATTATGCAAAATAAAATTTCTAGAGGAGAGTAACTAAAAAACTTTCTACTCTAACATTGGTAAACAATAATTATAAGATTTTTCATTTCAAACATTATAATAACTTTGTGGACATTTTAAGGATTTGAACCCGAGATCTTATTTATAGTGAATCATGCTTGCTAACTTTTAAGTTTTCAGAAAAAAAATAAACAAACTTTGTATAAATAAATACATAACTACGAAATTTGGTAAATAAATTCAATGTCAACCAAATATTTTACCAAAAAGAGAGGAAAACAAAATACATGTTAGCCGTTTGTGAATCTTAAAAGACTTAGAACCAACACAAGATAAATATTTTATCAACCAAACAGAACAAGAAATAAATGTTTAAATATTGTTTTTTTAAAGGGGGTATATATACAGTTAAACCTTTATAAATTAATGAACATTATTAAACAATAAATTTTGTTGGTTTCAATCTAATTTATATCTACCTTTTGCACAAAAACGACCATAATCTAACTTTGCATATTCTTTCTAGAATAACATGCAATTACTAGGACAATAATCAATTGTTAGATAAGGAAATCATTGACCACTCACCACGTTTTTTCTTTCATAATATGATCCATTAGCTTTTTTATGTGCTGGCAGATAATCTTTAATCATTGTTGCAACCATATCCATGTAATTCTTTGGAAAATTGGAATAAGCCTTTATATTCATCCATCTTCATGCCAATGAAAACGGTGAATGTGCGTCTTTGCAAAACATATATTGGTTAGTTTGCAACATATATCATATCAAAAAATATTACGACTCTGCATTTGGTTCTACCACTGTATACTCATTATGATTATATGAATTGAAATCATGTTGATTATCGTATGTACGTAAATCATATTGTTATATGTATATGAATCAAACCGATGATACGCACCAGAATCATAATGATTATCTGTCCTATAATCATGATGATGATAATTAAATGATTAAATGTACCATTTCAACATACTTATTATCTGTATTCATGTTATCTTCGGCATGATGATTTGTGCTATCATGATATCCAGTTCTACTATTTCATGGAGTAAAGTTACTAACTATAAAATTTTCTCCATGTGCCCTCCACATATAATAATTTTGTATGAACCCTTTCGAATAAGTGTTTCCCAAACAAATCAGCTCCTAGACAATTTCTCTTTTGACATTTAATACAATGGCCAAAATGACGTACATGAATTAATATAATCTTCTTGACTTGTTGCAAATTGCATTAACATCAAAAAACTTTCTCTGAATTCTATAGAACCTTCGTTTATTTTGTCAATCCTATTGTACATCTGTTTTCTTTCATTGACTAATATCACAAATGGGATAAATATATGAAGGCTCTGCAACAATAAAAACCGTTGCAAAACTTTGCAACCGATTTTCACCGTCATTCCCCTACTTATAAACCCACATGTATATCATTCCCAACTACCAAATTTTGCAACGGATTTGACCTATCAAATTATTACAGCTGTTTGCAATGATTATCTGTTGCAATATTTGTAACGATTTGCAGCGACCATTTTCATTTTTAGAAACGGAATGAATTCCGTTGCTAAAACGAACCGATTCGAAATCTTTGTAAAGCAGTTGCAAAATTGATACGGGTTTGTAAACAAAATATTTTTGAGAAATTTGGAGAAGTGTTGCAACAAAATATTTTTGAGGCACTTTTGTGGGCAATGGAGTGCATGTTAGCAGCACAGATCCAGGATGTCGCCTTCGCAACAGATTGTCTGGACCTTCTGAAGATTGTTGACAACCCAAACGATTGACCTGCCTTCCTCATCTATTTTAAAGAATTCAGACAACATAAGGACTCCTTCTCTACTTTCATCCTATCACAGGTTCTGAGAGCGAACAACAAGACGGCAGACATGCTTGCAAAGGGAGCGCACGTTCAAAAATCGTTGGTAGTTCACCTCGACTATTCTCCACCCCCTTGGATCTCTCTCTGAATTTTTGTTGTTTTTGTTTTCTTTGCCGACAAAAAAAAGACCGTTGCAAACTTTTGCAACTATATTTTTCCTGAAAAATTTCTCTTATAAATTATCCACTTTCGTGGAGTGAATTTATCTTTTAATTTAAGATAGCTATTTCAAACATGAGTTTCTTAGGGCTTATAACGACTGATTAGACAATTCTCAGATAAACCTACTCTATGACACTGATCTGAGGCTCTCTTTTTCAATCTCTTGCATTGAGGGTGATAATCCCACACTCAACTTTTGTCGTGTATTTAATTTATATGATATTCTCTAGGCTCTGATTTGTTGGTTTTTAAAATTTTCCTTTCAATAAGGAGTCATTTATGGATCTCATGCGTCATGATGAGCAGATCTTTCAGTTATCGTGCACAAGAGGAACATGCACGTCATGTACAACATGAAAATGTTGATGAAATCATCAAAATCACAGCGTTTGATTACTCTGATATAACCGAAATGTTTAATCTTATCCTCGTTGGAAGGATGTTCCACAGAGAGTGTCTTTTATAAGTGAAGGCAGTTTCATGGAACTAAAACGGAAAACCAAGACCACAAATGTTGTCTTAATGAAAGCAACAAGTATAGAATAACAACTTTTTAATAAGGAAACAAATTCAGCCTTTATGCATTGTTTTATTATTATTTTGATATTGGAGTCTTAACTCCTACAAATATGGAAGCACAAAGCAGAAATGGGAAATGTGCATGTGCCCTAAAATATAGGAACATAAATATATTGTATTATTTGCAAAAACTTAAATGAAGGGGGAAAAGATGACTTAGTCTTGTTGATTCACTGCGTCGGGCAGTATTATGCGTCTCGATCTTTTATGTTCGCTGATGCTTCATCAACTTCATCTTTTTCACCACTGTGAACTTTAATACCTCATTGGGGGATAATGTGTCTTGCAACAAGAGATTTATAATATAGTATAGGACCATCAGTCTGATATATATCCCTTAAAATATACCATCGCGTGATATATAGATTGCATCCTTTGATATTCTTATATAATTTTTTTTTATCAAAGTAACACATGCATATCGAGAAAACTGTAATGTCGTTCTTCTTGCCACGGGCATCATTAATCTGGATATTGAGATATACATACTTAATCCAATATGCTTGATCATCTTCATGGCATATTTCAATCTTCATGTACTCATCAGTAGGAAGATGATAAATGATAATCTGACATTCATCATTTTCAATATCGAACAACTTACCACCAATCTCTACATGTACACTCTTACCAGAAACATTGTGAACAATCTTTAGACAAGGAGTCATCTGTAGTATATAATTTTTTTAAATATATGTTTAATTAAGATCTTCTTAATGTATTGTTGTGAAAAATAATGAAGGATACATTCTCTTAATATAGATCTTTCATTTTTATCTAATATCTCAAATTTTAGACATTTGACATGTGAAATTGAATCGAAGAGAATCTTTACGTATATGAATGATGTAATACATCATTGCACCATCAATACATATTATATTAATATTACTACTCATGGAAGTCTTCCAAACAAATCATAGCTGGAGATCACGGCAATCTCATGTTATATATTAATTTACATACACATAATTATTTATTTTTGTATAAAACCTGTTAAAAATGTGTATATAAAGAGTTTTGTAAATTCTTATAAATATTTTATGTGATTCTACTAACCCTTTACTTTGTTGCTATTCATGTTCGTAGTTATTATAGAGTTACTTATTGTGTAGCAGTTTAGTGTTAGTGGAAAAGGGTTGATCTCTTTGTGTTTGGGTTAAACTTCCTTTTGGGACAGAGGGTTATTCTTTAATTCAGAATATATAAATGCTGACTTTTGATACTGGAAGAGATAATCAACCAAAGCCTTAGAAATTACAGGATTTTGTTTTTAAAAAAATTATATAAAAATTAATTTCTATATAAAGTCTTATAAAGTCTTGTGACAAAACCGGTTGCTCACTGATAACTTTCTCGATTTGCTGAGTAAATTTTGCAACAACATCGTCGATTATTTGATTCTGGTCTTGGCCCAGCTTCCGTTGTTGCTCAAGGACCTTAGTGACAGTTTCTTGTACATTCTTGCCGCCAGCCATTGCTTCTTTTCTGTTGATGTTTAGACTAATCATCTCCATCATTCTAGCGCCAAAACTATAACTGCCAAAATTTATAAGTAGGAATAATTAGATGACTAGGTTCCTTTGGGGACACAAAGAAACAAGATGGCCTTTTAAGCAAAAATAGATGATTTTTAGCAAAAGAGCGAGGTTAGCGATTTGAAAAGAGAATTGATAGAGATATGGGAGCCAATAGTTAAAAGAACAAGTGAAAATTAAAAACTTAATAGAAAAAGGTGTTCAATTTGTGTGTCGAGAATATGAGGCTTTATTTTTAATCATTCACGTCTCTATTTACTACACTTGATTTTGCATTTAATATTATTTACTAATCTGAATCCAGTCGTTCTTAGTGAAAGCACTTTAGTAGTATTTTGAATAAATCTTTTGTCCACTTCGGAGTTGATATTGAGTTTGACCTTGTATTTTACTCCATGTTGATCTAAGTTTGATACTTGATTTTGTCATGTGTCTTCCACTTTGGCAATGCTATTAACTCCGTCTATAGACCTTTACACTATAATGGACTTTAATTTATGGGCAGAGATTTAAATCCCAAAAAATATTATTTCATCTTTATTAAATATATTATAAATCATTTTAAATATAAAAAATCTAAGAGTTCACCAGATTTTTTTATTCGTAATAAAATAGTGTGTGTTATACAAATAAATAAATGTGTCTATAGAAGATGATTTTACAAATTCAAAGAAATTTGTATTCTAGTTTTTATTAGTTATATATATGTAGAAATTTTTCAATAATATATATATCAATATTAGTAGAAATTTGTTTATTGTTAGACATGTAGTGTTGAAAGTTTTGTAATTTTCATTATGAGTTCACATGTTGTTCTTATAAATTCATCAATATATTATAAATAGATTTCTAAGATAATTAAATAAAGTATAAGGGATTACATTTTTATATAAATTTGTGTATAAAAACTGATGAAAATTTGTATAAATAGAGTTTTACAAATTTTAATAAATAATTTTTGTGGTTCTTCTAACCCTTTTGAGTTAAGTTGATGTAATTCGTGTTTGTATTTATTATAGAGTTATTAAAGGTGTGGCGGTTTTGTTTTAGTTCTAAAGGGTTGATTTCCTTATGTCTGGATTAAAATTTTCTTTGGGATGAAGGTTATTTTTAAATTTAGAACATCGAAAGGCTGATTTCGGGAACTGGAAGAGATAATAGACTGAATGCCTATAAATCTCATGATTTTCAATAAGGAAATTTAATATAGATTTTTGGTTGTGTTTATACACAAACAAACAAATTTAGTCAGCAAAATAAAAATATATATAAGGTATTATAAAAGTTTATAAGCATTGATAAATGTATGCTATTTTTTGGTTTATATGATTGTTATACAGGAGATGATAAGAAATATCCAACGCAAAATCAAATAAATGCTAGAACATGGTCGATAGTATTTTCAATAGCCAGCATATTAAATCTTCCTATAGTCCTATCTTAACTATATTTCATATAATAGTCATATATAACAGTAAGTCCAACCGCGACTTGAAATTGTTGTTTTTTTATCACGAACATGTTAAGATAGTAAATACTCCTCAGGGTAAGTAATTCCCAAATTATACTCTCCATATGTCAATTATTTCATTTTCCATATCTCTCAACTGCTTCTCATGGCCATTTCCTCTATATTTGACTGTTTTATGCGCTCGTATACAATTTCTTCACCTGTAAAATATGGTATTGGATCAGCTGTAACAAACTTGTTTCTTGTGATATTTTTTTGTTCCGTCGTACCTGATTTTTTTTGGCAGAAACCGTCTATGACAATCAAACCAGTGCTATTTTCTGCCATTTTTCAGCCAAAAAACATAAATATTTTTCATATATTATGTGCATGATAACCTATCATGTCTTGTACACCATGATAACATACTATAAGATGGAAAATCATTGATGCTCCACAGAAGCACATCTCGCGTTAAAAAAATCTCGTCCGGGAACTAAAGTTAAAAACAAAAATTCCCTATTCATGCACATATCATGTAGTAGATTATTAGGAGTCGGGATTACAGGTCACTCAGAATAGTTTTGCCTAAAAATTCCATATGGGTTAAATCTATCCTTATATCGTCCAAGATAGAGATTTTTAGATTATCGCAAAAAACTTGGAAATACCTCATTGGAATATTTCCAAACTATTCCATCTAATGGACGAGATATGATATGTTCGTAGATGTCTCTTAAATTCTATGTATGCAATCTCATTGAGGAGGCTGTCTTATGACATTGATAAATCCTTTTTAATCTATGTGTTATCGGTAAGTACAAAAATTTTCTTTCTTTGAATGTCTACGCGCTTGTTTGTTGTTCTCTACATTATAGGATTCGTTAACTCCTTAGCAGCTGATTTATATCTGCCTTTTCCACAACAATGACCAAAATCCAACTTTGCATATTCTTTCAAGAATAACATGGAATTACTAATGCAAGAATCAATTGTTAGATATGGAAAATCCAGACCACTAATTATTTTATGTTGTCTCATAATATAATCCACTAGTTTTTCTTCAGCTGACAAATAATATTTAGTCGTTGTTGCCACCATATCCACGCAATTATACAGCAAATTGAAATCAGTCTTTATGCTCATCCATCTAGACGCCAATAAAAACAGAGAATGCCCATCTTTGCAACCATCATATATTGGTTTATTTGCAACATGTAGCATATCATAAAACTTGTACGACTCTGTATTTGGGTCTACATCCAATACTCATTATGATTATATGAATTGAAATCATGTTGATTATCATATGTACATAAATCATATATATTATATGTATAGGAATCAAACTGATTATATGCACCAGAATCATAATGATTACATATGTTATAATAATGATGATGATAATTAATGATAAAATGTACCATTCAATATATTTATTATCCGTATTTATGTTATCATCAACATGATGACTTGTGCGACCATGATCTGCAGTACTACTACATCCTTGAGTAAAGTTACTAACTCTAAAAGTTTCTCCATGTGTCCTCCACATATAATAATTTTGCAGGAACCTTTTTGAACATAAGTGTTTTCCCCACTAAATCAGATCGTAGACATTTTCTATTATGACATTTAATACAAGGGAAAAATAACGTACTAACATAATATGGCTTGAAGGAACCTTTTTGAATATAAGTGTTTTCCCCATTTTATATGAATGATCCGAACACGGTTTCTTATTATGATGATCGAATGATAGAAGTTGAAACGATACTTGAAGAAAATAAAATACTCATGACCTTCATTAATGGTGATCCGGTAGTAGAGTACCGAGAGTAGGTTTGGGAACGGCTTACGAGAATGAGTCTAACAAGACAAAATGTGTGGCTGATGATAGAAGAATTTAATGAGATCACATGCAACCACTAAAAAAGAGGTGGCCGACGACGAGCGGAATCCACTTTTATCCCGTTTCGGACAATGCTGGATATTGTGGGATGATTGACTTCCCATACAAAGGCAACTCACTATCTTGGGTCGGAAAACGATGCTCCGGGAAAGTGAAGTGTCGGTTGGATAGGGCAGTGGGGAACGAGCAGTGGCACAACCTTTTCTCCCACACATCAGTGGAGTACTTAAAACTGTGGGGGTCAGACCATCGGCCTGTTTTTACCACGATACAAACAGGTTCTCGCAGCCGTAAAAGTACCTTCAAGTTTAACAAAAGATGGATGGGGAAGCCAGGGTTCCGCGATACAGTCACGTCGGGATGGGGCCCACAAGATGAGAGTCCACGTCGGAATTTCCACCAAAAGATAGTCGCGTGCCGGAAAAATATCTCCTCATGGAAGAGAAGTCTGCCCACAAATACGGCAAGAGAAATTGAAAACCTCAAAAACCAAATTGACTTGGCCCAAACAGATGATAATACAACGATGGAGAAAATCGAAGAATTACGGAAAAGGCTATGTATTGCATTCCGGGAGGAGGAGACGTCTTGGCGATAGAAAAGCAGAGCGCTTTGGAATAGGAAGGGTGATAGAAATACAAAATTTTTCACACCACGACCAAACTCAGGAGAGCTAGGAACCGCATAATTTGCCGAAAAGACCACTAGAGTAGATGGGCGGAAAGTACGGATGAGATTGAAGAGGTAGCGACAAGATATTTCCGAGAATTGTTCACTACATCCGGTACATTACCGAGATATAAACCGGTACCTGATCGTTATTCCCTCAACCGAGGAGATCAAAGCTGCTCTATTTGATATCAACCTGGATAAAGCTCCAGGACCAGACAGCATGACAGGTAGATTTTACCAACGCTTCTGGCAGGATATTAGCAAAGATATCATTAACCTCGTCAGGGATTTTTTCACAACCGGTAGTTTTTATCCGCGACTGAACCAGACTAATATTTGCCTCATCCCGAAGAAATATAGGCCAAGATCGATGACAGAATTCAGACCGATAAGTCTATGTAATATAAGATATAAGATCATTTCGAAGCTTATGTGCAAACGACTAAGGAAAGCCCTACCAAAGGTGATTTCAGAGACACAATCAGCCTTTATGGCTAGACGGTTGATTACGGATAAGATTTTACAAGCACATGAGAACTTCCATGCCATTCGGACAAGTCGTATGTGCCGTTCCGTCTTTATCGTTCCGACTTTATGTCGATTAAGATGGACATGAACAAGGCATAAGATCGGGTGGAATGGATATTCCTACGAGCCCTTATGCTGAAACTTGGCTTCATAGAGAAATGGGTGGAGCTTATAATGTTCTGTATCTCCTCGATGTCATTACCAGGTCCTGATAAACGGAGAACCAAAAGGAAGGATTAAACCATCGAGAGGAATAAGGCAGGGGGACCCCTTATCACCATTCCTATTCATCCTCTGTACAGAAGCACTTATTTCCCTCTTAAAGGGGACGGAAAGGGAACAGCAAATTTCGGGGATGCGGATTGCCTGAGCAAGCCCTAGAGTGTCGCATTTGCAGTTTGCGGATGACTTATATAAGTCGTACATAAGGAGAAGCATCGGGACAATAACTGAATCCATCTAACTTGTCGGTACTCTTCGGGAAGAAAGTGGGGCTCACAACCCAAAATGCGATAAAGAGCGCAATAGGCATTAATAACGAAGGAGGAATGGGGATGTACCTAGGTTTCTCGGAACAAATTTGGGGCTCGAAGAAAAAAGTCTTTGCCTTTATCCAGGATAGAGTAAACAGATGGTCGGCGAAATTACTATCGAAGGGGGGCAAAGAAGTTCAGATCAAATCGGTAGCACAAGCCATTCCGACATATGTGATGTCGTGCTTCCTACTCCCTCAAAGAATCATAGATAAATTGAGGAGCGCCATAGCCAATTTTGGTGGAGTTCAAGACAGGACAATGGTGGGCTACACTGGCTGGCGTGGGAGAAGATGTGCACCCCAAAGGATAGAGGAGGCTTGGGTTTCCAAGAGCTTCATGATTTTAACATAACTCTACTAGCCAAACAGCTCTGGCGCTATCTACAATATCCGTCATCCCTATTGGCGAGGGTCCTGCGCGGAAGATCGCGGAGCCACAACACTTGTGACCATGAAACCAAGTATCTTCAGGCTTCAGGAACAAGTATGGAAAGTAAAACCTCCGGAGAAACTAAAATATTTTATATGGCAAGCGCTCTCAAGATGTGTGGCAACCTCCCAAAGATTGGCTTACCGCCACCTGGGTACAGATAAAACTTGCCCCCGCTGTGGGATGGCAGACGAGACGATTAACCATTTGATCTTTCAATGTCCACCAGCTCTACAGGTATGGGCGCTCTCGGACCTCCGGTCCCTTCCAGGTTGCTTCCCGAGTCATTCTTTATATCAAAACATGGATTTTTTTTAGAACAAACGAAAGGGAATCCTACAACCCCAAAGAGATATTTACCCATGGATTATCTGGTATATATGGAAGGCGAGAAACGATAAAGTCTTTAACGGAAAGGAAATTACAGCTCCTATGACGCTTCAACTCACTTCAACCGAAGCAGAATGTTGGCGATTAGCAAACGAAAAGGAGAATGAGGAGGAAAACATATCCTTCCAAGCTTAGGAGCCCAACCAACCCCCCTTGGCCCACATATACTCTGATATGCCAAATTGACGTCTCGTGGGTTGTCCATGGCACGGTAACCAGACTAGGATGGATTATGAACTGCAACCAGGGCCAAAACAAGATGGGCGCCAAGGCATGCACATGTACCCTCTCGGCCCTCCACATGAAGATGAAAAGTCTTCTCTGGGCTATGACATGTCTACGAGAGTAACATATTGCATCTATTCGCTTTGAGACGTATTGCTTGGATCTGGTTAAAATGATCGAAAACCCCGTCGACTGGTCGGCCTTCATCACGGAATTAGATGTTTACCACGAGCTGTGTGACTCTTTTACGGATTGTAGCGTCTGCTTTAATCCGGAGATCTCTTAATGTACGGGCTGACGAGATTGCTAAAAGTGTCCAGGCATCGGATTATGTTTTTTTCCATGTAAGTCACACCGAACCGGTTGGAACTAGTATACCCAACCGTCTAAGCTTGATTTAATTTATGAATATTGTTGACAAACAAAAAGTACACATGAAAATAATTGTCTCCCTACTTATCTCTTTTAAATAATATAAGGGGAATTGGTATGAATGACTATAAAAAAAATATAAATTGACTCTATAACCATAACACCTTATGGCTCTGATATTGAGTGTATTATATATAATAATACCAAAGAGACCTTTACGAAAAAGACAGAAATATATGAGAGAGATTGAGAGATTGTGGGCCATACAATCAGAAAAAAAGAACATGTACATTTCATATTTGATTTATGCTTTTCACACTATTAAAATATCAACATGTATTTAAAGATCAATCAAATTTACATTATGCATTATATTATACTACAATATATTAAATAGAATGTACTAATACTACTACTATTAAATATAATATATTAAATAGAATAAGTTCAAATAGTGCAGATTCAGAACATACGTCTGACAGCGGATGCACATCCCCATATGTAGTGAATTGTGAAATCTTTTTCTATGTAGTGAACCAATCAAGCGGATGCACATCCCCATATGATATATACACACATATACACGTAATAATGGATTTTTTCCCAATTAACACATGTTATTATAAGTATACATTCAATACTATACATTATAAAATTTATATTCTCCAATTGTAATCATATAAAATTTATATTCTCCAATTGTAATCATATCATACTATCGTAAACATACGCAGTGCATACTATATGTGTGATCAAACTTTTCCCATATTTTAATTCTGAAATTCTATTTTACATATAATCATCTCTCCTGCACGATTTTGTGTTATTCCATGTCCTCCAAATGGAATAGCTCCACCAGTTGCCATATCCTTTAAACTTGCCTGCATTTGTGTAACCACTGGCAATGTTAATGGAGTTTCAGACATTGCAAAGTCATGTCATGCTGCATCAGTTTCTGCTCTGGTAGGTCTTCATACCCTACTTCATCATCAACTGGGGTTTGCGTCTTTGTCACATTTGAAGTTTGACCCAACACATGAGTTTCTATTCCATTTAGCATTTTCATTATGGAAACGCATAGGTTCACCTCCTTAATTTTCCGCCTCATTTGCACAAACACATCCACCTCTTGATCCTCTCTTATGTATTGAAGTGTTGACCCGTCGCCATCGTCAATCTGCATCCAATCCAGGTATTGGTAAGCCAGTTTGACGGAAATGTTTTCTGCCCTCAGTTCAAATCGATCTCGCACCATCTTAACCAACTCTCCGTTCAACAGCCCTGATTTCAACGGATAACTGTGCTTTACGCCTGAAGATCTGGGTCGAATACCCATCTCCCGTCCAACTCTATCACCCACGACCCTGTTACAACCTCCACCTTATCTTGCTCTGAAATCTGTAGAAATGGAGTGTCAACCTTTAGTACGAAATGGTATGGTCTGTGAATAAAACGTAAATGGCATGTCTACAATCATTCAAATTTATATGCTGCTTATTACGAACACCATTCATCATAAATACGAGTAACAAACTTTAAATTAAATTACTGTCTTCATTTTCATTCATGTTCACCTTCTATTCTGCACAAATCAAAAACTACAGAATAGAATACATTTGATGGACAAGAGAACGTTTAAGGCCACACATTTGTTTTCGAAGGAAATAAAAATATTTGAATTAATTAATTTAGGTTGGCTAAGTTGTACAGTCTACTATGTCTATTACAAAATTTTTATTAGATTTTGTCTATGTTGAATACACACGCGTTTTGAAGGATAGAATGGTTTTTATTTAACAAAAATGTTATAAAGCAAATACCAATTATTACATGGTTATTTCACCAATTTTTGATCCAATATTGTTATGGGGGCAATTCACCCTTAAAATAGTCGAGAGTTGACCAAAAAAAAAAAATACGACACCTTTATTAAATACAGTAATTCCCCGATTTGATCATCGTTCCCCAAAGTGAGAGAGAGAGAGTCAAAAACATTCTTCTTCAACAATTTTCAAAGTCTTTTTTTCTCGGAAACCGCCGAATATTTAGATATATTAGATGAATAAATACTCAGGCATAGCTTGATTTTTGGGTATTCGTGAAATCCTTTCCTCTTCTTCTTTTTCTTCTTCAGTACGCTTCTCTATCTCTGCCATTTTCAGCACCCCGAAGTTATCTTTGATCCTGTCTTTGATCGCTGGTTTGTCACTATTCCCCGTTCGAGGTTTCCTTCTTTGTTTGTTATTTCGATTTCATCCTTTGGGTTATTTTTTTTGAACTTGGCAAAACTGCAGAATGTTTGCTAGATTTCTTCTCGTTTCTTTTTCTTTTGGGTTTGATTTGCTTTCGTCTGCTAATTTACTGTGCGTCAGAATGTTGAAACTTGAAAGTAGTGAGAATTTTAGTGTGGTTGAAGTTTTGCTTGTAGATAAATCGCTTTCTGTTCCCCTTGTTTGTAATTTTGTAATTCTGTTGTTTGTATTTTAGACGACCATGGATACTGATGATATGGGAACTAAGAACGCCGATCAAGTCTCTGCTTCGCCCCTACCATTTGCGAGGAAGTATGTTTATCTTCTATCTTCTTCTTTCAATGTTTGTTTGTAGGCTCTCTGTTTTGCTTTTGTTAATGAGAAAGAACAACCCATGATGGTCTTATTACTATCTACTTACTGATATTCTGAATTCAGGGAGGAGTGTTAACTTTTATCACAACTTTCCTTTTCTTACATCTGGTTAATATGAATGCTCTTTTATCAGTTATCAATTAGAGGCGCTTGAGAAAGCTATGAAGCAGAACACAATCGTGTACTTGGAGACTGGTTCTGGCAAGACCCTTATTGCCATTATGCTTCTTCGTAGCTATGCCTACCTTTTCCGCAAGCCTTCACCATGCTTCAGCGTCTTCTTGGTTCCCCAAGTTGTTCTTGTCACTCAAGTATGATGCTATCCTTCTATCTATTCTGAACTCTTATAGTATATAGAATGTTACCGTCTTTATTTATCCATCTCTCTGGTTTTGTGGGTTTTATGCACATACGCTCAACTTGAGAGTAGTACACTTTGGATCAGTGTTATGTATAATTGGTGTAAGGATTAATTTATATGTATTGCATAGTCATTGCAGATATGGACCAAGTTTAGAAACACTAGTACTACTTTCTCTCTTAGTGGTGTGAGACTTATGAAACATACTTCGTCCTTGTGTGTTTTACGCAGCAAGCAGAAGCCCTGCAGAAACATAGTGATTTAAAAATTGGTATGTATTGGGGAGCAATGGGGGTTGACTTTTGGGATTCTTCAACATGGAAACAAGAAGTCGATAAATATAAGGTTTATTTTCCTTATTTTTGACTGATTACATATGCTTTTTCGCTGGACTGCTTGCTGTTTCCTGTGTATGCTGTTCAAAAATCTCGCTAAGCTGCATCTCAATGGGTTTCTCTGATAGATATAGATTTTTGCCAAGCTGAAACTGTGTTTCCTACTATTTTAAGCTAATTTTCGCTCAAAGGCACCACTGTTACGTGTCCGCCCACAATGCACATCCATATAGGTTCAGGTTTTCAACCTGTTTGGAGCTTGCAAGTGTTCAGTCATGTATTTTCTTTTTGCTCTCACAACTGCAGGTTCTTGTGATGACACCTGCTATTTTGCTCAGTGCATTAAGACAGTTTTCTGACGTTGAACATGATCAAGGTTCTAATATTTGATGAGTGTCATCATGCTCGGGGTAATCACGCCTATGCTTGTATCATGAGGGTGAGCATGATAAGATACTCCTAGTTGGAGGACTAAATCTGAATATAATCTCAATGAAACATAGGAAATTTATATTTAAAAATGAACTATCTTATAAGGTAGATTTTGCACTTTTTTGACGACATAGCTCTTTTTTTCATGCAGGAGTTCTATCACAAGGAGTTAAGTTCTGAAACTTCAAATGTTCCTCGGATATTTGGGATGACTGCATCCCCTGTGAAAACAAAGGGTAAAATATCTGATTGGGTTTATGCCTTGACTAATGGTTTTGGATTTGTTTTTTTCACGTCAGGTTCTTATTCTGTCTTCCTTGTCTCAACTCAGGTGAAAAGCTGGATAGCTACTGGGGAAAGATTCATGAACTCGAAACCCTAATGAATTCAAAGGTTGCTTTTCCTGTTTTATATAATTTTTGTAGTAATAATCTATGAAGGGGCCTTTAAAATCTGAAATCACTACGTACAATTGATATTTAACTGTTCGGTATAGGGAAATAGTCATAGCAAAATGATTTGTCCCGAGATATTTCGATACTATTGTGTACAGATAAAAATGGTCATTATTTTTTCCGTAGTATGACTACTACACTTGAGACAAAACCAACGAATTTTCTCTCAGTTGCACTTGTGCAACGGCAAGGTTCTATAATCTGTTAATTGCTTGAACTGTCTTAATGATTTAGATATTGAACCATGTTTCCATTTTGTTAAGGCAATTATTTTGTGCTGTTTTTATCTTGTGCATTCCATCATAGTCATGAATTTGCTTAATTTATTAAGGTCTATACCTGTGAGAATGAGTCCGTGCTGGCTCGGTATGTCCCCTTTTCTACACCGAGTTTCAAGTACTACCAGCACATGGAAATACCAGTATCTACGCGCGCAAGCTTGGTGGGGGAGCTGGAAAAGCTAGCCACAAAGGTATAGACTTATATCATTACATTAATGAGGATAATATTAACTGATTATAGACTTATATTTCAGCATCTCTTATCCCTTGCAACTTTGGATCTCAAATCCTCTACTGTTCAATCTGTAAAGAAGAGACTGTCGAAGATAAGTTCATCTATAACTTATTGTTTGGATGAGCTTGGGATTTTGATGGCGCTGAAGGTATTTTTGTTCATGGTGCTGTTTGAAGGTTTTAGATTACAAAGGAAAGTAAGATATTTGTTCTTCCACGACAGGCTGCTCAGTCATTATCAGCCAGTCAGAACGACTTTGTCTCATGGGGCCAACTAGATATGTTTAGTGAAACTTTCAGTAAAAAGTTCTGTAGTGATGCTTCACAGGCCATTTTAGCTTACATACCTGATGGTACTTTTTTTCCCAGATAAATATTATATAATTGAAGATTCATTCAATTTTTTTCCCGTACCTCATCTTTGTGATCCATCGTTTGCATATACAGGTCCTAATTGGAGTGTTGCTAACATAAAAGAAAATGCAGAGGCAGGTCTTGTTACATCAAAGATAGTATGCCTTGTTGAATCTCTTCTTGGTTATAGGTCTGGTTTGCATGTACACTTTCTTTTCTGCTAATTATATTATAGACCAGACAATACTTCAATCTGAAATGATATAAAAGCTTGAATGTTTGATAGTGGTTAAGTCAAGACATCCGTTTCTTGCGGTTTTCAAACATTGGAGTAAGATTTTTAATTATGTTTCTCTATATTTTCATTGATACAGCTCCCTAGAGAACATACGGTGCATTATTTTTGTGGAAAGGGTGATAGCAGCAATTGTTGTGGGATCCCTTTTGACTGAAATTCTGCCAAACTATAATAGTTGGAAAACCAAGTATGTTGCAGGAACTAACTCCGGCCTGCAAAGTCAAACCCGGAAGAAGCAGAATGAAACTGTGGAGGACTTCCGAAACGGCTTGGTATGGTCAAATTCCCCAGCACTGTTGGAGTGATCTTCTTCTTGCTATTTTTATCTCTGAGTAATCTCTTCTTGTTTTTAGGTAAACATCATTGTAGCAACGTCTATTCTAGAGGAGGGTCTAGATGTTCAAAGTTGCAATTTGGTTGTCGGATTTGACCCTGCATCCAACATTTGCAGTTTCATACAGTCTCAAGGGCGTGCTAGAATGCCTAACTCAGATTATTTGATGATGGTGAAAAGGTCTGTTACATATTTGTCTTCCTCCTCGTAGATCTTACGATTGGATTGTGAAAGCTCAGCTCCATGCTTAACAAAATCTAATTTCTTTCTCACTCTTTTTCTACTGGCAGCGGAGATCTGTTCAGACAATCTCGGTTAATGAAATATATTGCTGGTGGGAAAAGAATGCGTGAAGAGTCTTTGCGTCATTCTCTCGTTCCGTGTCGACCTCTTGCAGATGATTTTTCCGGGGAATTCTTCCGTGTCGAAAGCACAGGAGCAATTGTAACTCTTAGCTCAAGCGTCAGCTTAATATATTTCTACTGCTCAAGGCTTCCTTCAGATGAGTTAGTTTGATACCTAGCAGCTTCATCAGTTAATGTTTTTTTACTCAAAATTTTCTTCCTTATATTTTCTTTCTGATATTTGTTTTTTCGTTTTTCTTTTTTGCTGGAAAAGATACTTCAAACCAACTCCTAGATTTGATGTAGACAAAGACCAGGGAATTTGCACCCTTTACCTTCCTAAGAGCTGCCAAGTAAAAGAAGTTAGAGTTCAAGCAAATGGCAATATTTTAAAACAAGCTGCCTGTCTTGAAGCTTGCTTTGAGCTGCACAAAGTAGGAGCTCTGACTGATTACCTTGTCCGTGACATGGTTTTGGCGGAAACTGTCGAACAAAATCTTGGTAATTTTCTGC
This sequence comes from Schrenkiella parvula, assembly GCA_000218505.1. Taxonomy (NCBI): domain Eukaryota; kingdom Viridiplantae; phylum Streptophyta; class Magnoliopsida; order Brassicales; family Brassicaceae; genus Schrenkiella; species Schrenkiella parvula. Next base: position 5,031,060 of record CM001192.1, on the reverse strand, counting down.
TTCTTCATTCTTAAATTTGGGCTTTATAAAAACCCACTCATCTACGAGGTCCGAGTTTGCAGGGAAAATCCATTATGACACGGAACAGCCAAGTTACTTGCCCCCAGAGCTGGTATCCCAGTTTTCAGCACAGCCGCAGACAACATACCACTTCTACACAATAAGAATGAAGCCAGAGTCCCCAAGAAATCTTGATTTTAACGATATTTTCCTGGGCACCAGAATTAAGCTTGAAGATGACATTGGGATCATATGCTTCCGGTTGGAAGACCATAGGGGTACAATAGCTGTGACATTGAGTTATGTGGGAGCATTTGACCTGGCACAAGATGAGGTAATTCTGCTCATTTTTCTATGTCAGTTATCTCTTATTTAAGTCTCCTTTAAACTCTAATTCGATCAGTGTCTCTGTTTTTCTTGTGTCCAGGTCCTTCTGTGTAGAAGGTTTCAGATAACTCTTTTCCGAGTTCTTTTGGATCACAGTGTGGAAAATGTGATGGTGGCGCTGGATGGATTGCATCGCAGAGACGGTGTAGGACTTGATTATCTACTGGTTCCATCTACTCATGAGAAAGCATCTCTTATTAATTGGGAGGTAATTAGATCCGTGAGCTTAACTTGTCATAAACCTTTGGAAAGGCACATGGATTGTTCTGCCAAGAATGCTTCCCGCATTGTACATACAAAAGATGGCTTGTATTGCACCTGTGTGGTACAAAATGCGTTGGTCTACACACCACATAATGGATACGTCTACTGCACCAAAGGTGTTGTCAACAATTTAAACGCAAATTCATTATTGACGAAGAGAAATTCTGGCGATCAGACTTACATGGAGTACTATGAGAAACGGTACATATATTTTTACATAGAAAGTTTACACAATTCAGTCAGATTCTAGCAATTGAGTTGATATTCTCTTTTTCAGATGCTTAAGTTTGTAATTATTGTTGCAGGCATGGGATTCGATTAAATTTTGTGGATGAACCCCTTCTGAATGGGAGACACATTTTCACGCTGCATAATTACCTTCACATGACCAGGAAGAAAAAGGAGAAACGTTCGTAATCTTTAACCACAATATGTGATTGAGTGCATCATGAGTTCTTGTTGGATTCCTTATTCCTTAAGTTATTCTTTTTATTGCAGAGCATGACAGAGAGTTTGTTGAACTACCTCCTGAACTGTGTCATGTCATTTTGTCCCCAATATCAGTTGATATGATCTATTCATATACATTCATGCCATCTGTTATGCAACGCATAGAATCTTTGCTTATAGCATTCAACCTGAAGAAGAGCATCCCGAAAGTCAATATTCCAACCATCAAGGTACAACTTTGGACATTTTTGAATCTGATACAAATCATGCATGGCACTGTCCTGTTGATTTTTTCCATTCACTTGATAACTACAGGTTCTGGAAGCCATCACGACGAAGAAGTGCCAAGATCAGTTCCACTTAGAATCACTAGAAACACTTGGTGACTCTTTTCTGAAATATGCTGTTTGTCAGCAACTATTCCAACAATATCATACTCATCACGAGGGTCTTCTCAGCGCAAAGAAGGATGGAATGATTTCAAATGTTATGCTCTGCAAATTTGGATGTCAGCAGAAACTTCAGGTGAACATTTTTCAGTAGTAATCGTAATTGATCCAACCCCTGTGGTTCTAGAGAAATGTACAAATATCAAATAGTTTCATAGAGTAAGAGAGAGAAAATTTAAAATATTATTCTTTCATTACAGGGATTTATCCGCAATGAGTGTTTTGAACCTAAAGGGTGGATGGTTCCTGGTCAATCATCTGCAGCTTATGCTCTTGTTAATGATTATCTATCTGGTTCAAGAAACATGCACATTGCTAGGAGGAGGAATTTGAAACGCAAGAGTGTGGCTGATGTTGTAGAATCACTAATTGGCGCATCTTAGTGAGGGAGGTGAACTTGCAGCTTTGATGTTCATGAATTGGTTTGGTATTAAGGTCGATTTCACCACTACGATGATCCAAAGAGAGTCCTCAATACAAGCCGAGAAGCGCGTGAATGTAGGCTATATGGAGTCGCTGTTGAACTATAAATTTAAGGATAAGTCTCTTCTAGTCGAGGCATTGACTCATGGTTCATACATGATTCCTGAAATTCCAAGATGCTATCAGGTTCTTTTGTTTCTCCTGAATCCAATTATTTAATTTTTTCTTCTGATGGTGTTTCAGTTGATGTACTAATTTGTCTCTACTGCAGCGGTTGGAGTTCCTCGGCGACTCTGTGTTGGATTATCTCATAACCAAGCATTTGTATGGTGAAAATCCAGTCTTTCTCCTGGACTACTAACCGACATGCGCTCTGCTTCTGTGAACAATGAATTTTATGCTCAAGTAGCGGTGAAATCAAACCTGCACAAACACATTCTCCATGCCTCTCATGATCTCCACAAGCACATCTCTAGAACAGTCAGTGAGTTTGAACAGTCGTCTTTGCAATCCACTTTTGGATGGGAATCGGATATAGCTTTCCCAAAGGTAAGACACATTTTTATTTGTGTACACTACTCTGAACACAAGGCCATATTGTCATGGTGGCTTTGCCATTCTCAGGTTCTTGGAGATGTGATAGAATCTTTAGCTGGTGCGATACATGTTGACTCAGGCTACAACAAGGAAGTAGTGTTTGCGAGTATAAAACCGCTTTTGGGTTGTATGATAACTCCAGAGACTGTCAAGTTGCATCCTGTGAGAGAACTGACTGAAAAATGCCAGAAAGCGCAGTTCGAGTTGAGCAAAGCTAAATGGTTCAAGAATGGTGAAGCTTACTTTACAGTTGAGGTGAAAGCTGCAGAAGTGAGTTTTGCTCACACAGCAAAGGCCTCTGATATGAAAATGGCCAAGAAATTGGCTTACAAAGAAGTCTTGAAGTCACTTAAGAAGAGTCTTGATTCATAAATTTCTCATTCTTGTTGAATCAAACTGGAATAAACTCTATTGGATTGTTTAATGTATTGCATTTGTTATTCCAATTTCTCCCAGAAATTTTTTATTTCAATTTATTTTGTACCAGACAAGTATGCTATCAATTTGTCTTTAACTACATGGTTTGGTACTTTCTGAGTATTAAATTAAGATTATTGCTATATATTTCTTAGAGATATTACTCATAACTAAATATTTGATTCTTCCTATATAGTCAATTAATAACGTCAAAAAACTAATATTTAATCATTACTCTAACAATTAGTCTAATAATGCTCTTTGCTATTCGGTTAAAAAAAACTCTTTTATATTAACCAAAAATATGTAAAGAGTTAAAAAAACGCCAAAAAATGGTTTAAAAATACGAGTTAATTAGGTTAATAATAGGTTTAGATATACTAATTAAGTGAATATTATGTGTCAATATAAAATTAGGTATCTAACATAAATAGATGATAAACTGATAATTTTAACCTTAATGAAAAATATGACAATTAAAGATTAAATAATAATAAAAAATGTTTAAAATAAAATAACTAAATTGAAAATTTGTTACTAATATTTAGGGATTTGGAAACTATTTAAGAAAATATATTAGGGTTTTGTAATTCACTTTTTTTCTTCTATTTTTTTTTTACAGCCCGAAATAGTTATATATATGTTTGTATATATAGTCAGTTAATAGATATAGTTAACCATGTTTTTGAGAAATAGTTATCTATGTTGGTATATATAGTCATCTATTATAAACATATTTTGTATGATGAATGTTGAGGTGGTGACTTGCATAAATCAGGAGGAAATATATGACATTTCTTAATAGGACCAGAAAATAGTTAACTATAATTCATAATATATTCAGGTATAATTCACAATATAATCAGCATTGGCGTCCGTCTTATCTAACATTACAAGCACTCCAAGGGACGTCCCGCATGTGTTAGATGAAAGTGTTTATGATGGTAATTTTTAATAGCATAGTCAACTATGTCTTCACGAAATAGTTATCTACATTTGGATATATAGTCAGTTAATAGACATAGTCAACTATATTTTCGCGAAATAGTTATCTATGTTATTATATATAATCAGCTATTATGGACCTATTTTGTATGATGTGTATTGATGTGGTGACCTGCATAAATCAAGAGCAAATATATGACATTTCTTAATAGGAACAGAAAATAGTTAACTATAATTCACAATATTGTCAGCTATAATTCACAATATCGTCAGATATAATTCACATTATAGTCAGCTGTAATTCACAATATAGTCAGCATTAGCGTCCGTCGACGGTAGTGATTGGCGGCGTGGGTAGAGACGGCAGCAACGGGCGTGCAGCGGGGGCGATCCATCGGTGGTGCGACTGGTGGGCGGTGCGGGAGATCCTTAAGCGGTGCGACTGGTGGTGCAATAGAGACTGTAACAACGGTCGGGGGCGGGAGGTGCGGGAGATCCATGGATTGTGGGTTAGATATGGCGTCTGGGCAGGAGTTCCAGTGGCGAGCAGGTAGATCTGGCTTGGGCGGCAGATCCGGCGGCGGGCAGGTAGATCTGGCTTGGGCGGCAGATCCGGCGGCGAGTGAGACAGCTACATATCTAAATTTAGTATGATACATGCTATATAATGAATTTGGTATCGTTTTAGTATTATAGAGCACAATTGAAACGATCGACACCAAATTAATTACTTCCAATTTCAGTTTTTTAAAGTGGCTCAAATGAATTAAAAAAAAAGATCTTCTCTTAACAATGATAGTTATCTTTGATTAAAATAAATATAAAAAGTTATGAAAAGTAAAAAAAAGAAAAAAAAATCAACCAAAATAATGGTAGTATCCTAAAATCATTGTTTAAGTATGACAAAACTTTAAACGGAAATATCAACATAAATTCTTTAATAAGTACTTTTCTACTTTTTTATTTTTTGTAATTCTATTATGTTTTTTTTATTTCAGTATTATATCTTTCTTAGCCTCATATATGTGTATTGATACCGTTTTTATTGTGTGATAGCTACAGTTTTTTTTCTAGATTGTGATGATTAAACGCATAAATCAGTATGATATGTCACATTATCATCTCTGGCACTAGTTGAAGATTGTAGTTCGAGAGTTATTGGTACACATGCATATCCAGAAAATAAATTTATATGGGACACATAATAAATAGAAATTAAAGAGAATTTAATTAATTAAGAACTGTTACTTATATTATCACAATTGTTGTCTTATTTTTGAAAATTTTAAGTAAATTTTGCCGATTTACCTTTTTCATAAACAATTATCATTTTTATAGTATTAACATTAAATTGTATTCACATAAATATTTCAGTTGTGTAATTATAACTATTCATTTTCTATAAATATTGCAAAAAAAGAATTTTTTTAAACAAATGAAAGAAATGAAAGAAATTCTTTTTTTTTTGCCAACAAAATATAAAACACCTAAAGTGATTCAGATAAACAAATCAGACTTACTTAGTTTACATGAACAATAACAAAAGTAAGAATACAAGCACTTTATACCAATTTGTATGTTTTTATGTTATTTCCGTGTCGAATAAGTGAGATAGAAAAGATGTTAAAAATTCCTTAAATCTGTAAAATCCCTCCGGATATTAAGTAGGTTATTTTGTTTATATCGATCTTCACCAATTCAGAACAATCTGTTGTAATGATCATATTTAGAGGCTGTTGAAAGATCATACATTTTATGGCCTCAAAAGAGCTTCTAACTTAGCATGAAGTGGTGACAAACTTTGTCACAGATTCCTAGCCTCTATTATTGATTCTTCCACTCTTTTTGGCTGCAAAACCATCCTTGACATGAAAACTAATCAGTGTAGATCCAATAATCATATATATGGCACCAAAATTCTTATCGGATGAAATTAGCCGATGTTGAAATAACCAAATTTGAAGTAACTACTTAGTGTGCAACAGTATACTCAGTTAATTGAATCTTTTCCCATAACATTGATTCCTTCAATTTTAAGGATCTATGGGGCATTCCGATCCAAATTATTAAATATTTTTTCACTCCTTTTTTTTCCAAAATACTATATATATATGGAAAAGACCTATATACATTATCTTTTGGAAGCCTACAAAACAAGTAATTCAAATTTGAGAAACCGATCATATGGGACATGTTCCCGGATTTTAGAGGGTTTGTGAAAGATCTCATATTTGTAAACTCAGAGAGCACCCAAATTGAATGTGATTTATTTTTTCTTCATCCGCCCCCACAACGATTACACTGCATATCACAATTAATTTTTCTTGATCTTAAGTTCTTTTGTTACCGATACACAATCCAATAAACTTGCCAAATAAAATATTTGATTTTCAGTAGACATTTTAATTTTTACAAAAAGATCTACAACGACTTAAAATTTGAACCATATAAAATATCATTTTGTCGTGTAAATGAGTACGTTCAATATAGTATGTTGATTTAACTTTATATATATTTCATATTTGTGAAATGTGGTATCCACTGTTAAGATATGATTAATTGGCAAACTCTGAATAAGTGTCATATCTCTAGGAACAATAATTGCATGAATCTGTTGAAAATCTCATTTCTGTGTTGATGGATCCATCAAATGGTTGATATTAAACGAATGATTATAATTATGTGTTTTACAAGTTGCTAATTATGTCGTTTTGAAAAGATAAATGTTATGATATATTGAGCGGCTAAAATAAATTAAAAATATATGTAAATCTAAATTACTTCTATTGCCAACAAAAAAGTAAGTGAAAATATTTTGGCTTAAACCAATTTGTGTACTTAAAGGCAGGCACATTCATGTAATGATATAAGGTGTACTGAATATTAAAGACATTTATGGTCTAATTTTTATGTCTCCTTCCAAGCTTGTTTACCAAAATTTGTTGTTGTCTTTCTATTAATATATTTTTTAATCTCTTAATTTGCATTCCATCATACACTAAATGTTTGGAGCCTTGATGGTATTTAGGAGGTCCGAAAGACCCCATTAATCTGAAAGGTATAAGTGTTGTTGTCACTGCCCATGATAAATCTCATCAATTATGTGGCTGTTACTTGGAACAATAAATTGATTTGCGTTGGATCAATTCAGAAAGTGGAAGAGGCCGTCGGAAGAAAAGAATTATATTAGAAGATGAAGTTTGCTTTATCTTGTTTGAGAGATTTCATGAGTACAATTATTACGTTTGTAGAATATGTTTGTTTTGTAAATTAAAATTGGATGTTTTGAAATTTAAATTCGAGATTTAAAATCTGAAATTAAAACTTGTATTTAAAATTCAAACCTTGATTGATAATATAATAAGGAATAGAAAATCATTATATTAAATGACGATATGATAAAAATATATGAAAAAACCTTTATCTAAAATGTGTGACATGTGTTGATATGGTGCATTTAAAAATACTATAGTATCATTAGATAGCATTTTTTGTGCCGCTGCCAAAGGCCAATTTTTTTAAATGAAAAATATAAGTTAAACATATTTTTGATATTTATGAAAACGTGAATATGATAAGAATAAAATAAAATCGACTCTAGAAAGTTTTAAAAACAAACAGAAGAAAAACAAAATATATATATAAAGCGATAGATGGCCTTGCACCCATGTTCTCAAATGAGAGAATTAAGCTTCATGAGACAATTGAGCTAGATGGATTCCATACGTTATTTACATATGTTATTGTCAATACTTCATATGTGCCACATGCCCAATACTGTTTGTTTGCAATATGAGAATTACACGAAGTAAACTTATACACTAATTCAGTGGCACACTGACTTTTTTAATTAAATATAGAGATATATTATAGTTTGTTACTCGTAAAAGAATGACACTAAATAACCTATGAAGTATAAATTTGGTTAGGATTTAAAAGCAAACAAATCTTATCTTGTATATTAAGAAGTTTAATATTAAAAAAATCTATATATACGATTCGTTATTTTGTAGTGTTCATCAGAAAACATCGTTTTGAGATCTTACGTAATCGCTTTCATCATTTTTTCCTTCATCCCAAAAAACCCTAACAACATTAAAAAAAAACTTTGATCTTTCTCTTTACTTACACCATGACCCAAGGAAACAATCCAAACAACAACCGAAGGGATCGTATCAGCCTTGATCTCTCCTTGGAGATTGGTCCTCAAGAACAAGATCCTGTCGAGAGACAGGACACTTTCATGACACTCTTGTGTTCAGTAAGTTATCCTCCACCATATGCTCAGCCTTTGAGATCAGTAAGTGATCCTCCACCAAATGTCCAGCCTTCTCCTCCTACTCCTCTTGGTGGAAACATCATTAACCCTTGGAATGTTTTCGGGGCGGCTCTTGTTCCGTCTCCACCACTCGTTTTGGCTCCTTCGGCGTCTCCATTGCCTGATATATCGTCAGAACAACTCCTTCAGTCTTCTCAAGAGATCCAGGGTGGAGCTGTGGCATTGGACCTCCCCGGCGAGGAACTAGGTTAGGTAGCCCACCCGTGGGGCATCAAGCACGTCGTAATTCTTCTAGAAAGACTGCCACAGTTGAAAAAAGGCGGGTGACAAGGTTATCGTACCACCATATCCATGGGCGACCTCAAGGCCAGCCCTAATTCACAACCTCAGGTACTTGCATGACAAAGATTTAAATGTGATCTCTGGACAAGTTCATTGCAGGTCTTGCGAGAATACTCAAAACATAGAGTATAACCTCAAGCAGAAATTTTTGGAATTGTATGGATACATTTATAACAACAAGGACGAGCTGCGTCAACGAGCCCCGAAGGTTTGGTCTTGTCCAAAACTGATTCCGTGCAGCTCATGCAAATACGAAATGAAGCCGGAGATTGACGAGAATATGGAAAAAATTAATTGGTTGTTTCTTTTGTTAGGGAAAATGTTAGGATGTTGTAATTTGAACCAGCTCACGTACTTTTGTGATAAAACTAGTCAACATCGAACAGGTGCAAAGAATCGTGTTCTCTACATAACTTATCTTGGTCTATGCAAGCAGCTCGAGCCATGCGACTATTTAGCCTCTCACTTTTGTTGGAATCTGGTTCCAAAGATGATTAGTGGCTTTTCGTATGTTTTTTTTGGTGTTCATCTTGTGTCCATTTTAGGATTTTTTTTTGGTGTTCATCGTCTGTCAATTTTAGGGCTTTTTAAGGATCACGGTTTTTTTTTCTTTTCAGAAAAAAGGATCACAGTTGATCCATTTTTTTTAATGCTTAAGTTGTCCTTTTGTATTCCTTTTTCTTTGTAATGATTAATCTAGTAATCAAAACGAATAAAACTTCTTTTATTAAAATCTATAATCAGTACGTACTCTTGGAAACCATGAATTGTAGAATCAAAAATGAAGAAAACATTCATCATAAATAATCATTTTGTAGACCCTAAATTTAGTTTTTTTTCAAGTGAAAGAACGTAATGTCTATTTGTTATTTTATTCTTTGAAGTTTGAATGAATCGTCAATTTTAATCGATTACAAGATTTTCAGTGCCTTGCATTTCGACAACTTTTAACGTGCTATCATTTATCATGTGGTTTCGGAATGATAGACATTTACTTCCAATTTCTTACTGTATCATTTACTGTATTACACAATTAATTAAGCAATAAATAGTAATATTGATATATTTTCATTGGTTATCACACCTTTTTGACTATCCGAATTGTTTCACCCTCGAACCGTGAGCGTTAGTAACTTCACTTGGTTTCTTATCATCCACAACAACTATTTTTCAAGTGTAATTACCTTGGAAAGACTGGGTCACTTAATCTTGGCCGTTGGATGAAAGTCAATTTTGTAGATTTTCCAATACTCTTCTTCAAGCTCATACGTAGTAACACATATCAAATTATAGAATAAAAAAAGCAAAACAAAATAAGGAACAAAAGCTTGGAGGAGAGTATTTATAAACATATCAATGATGTTAAAACAATGTTTCTCTGTTATGCGCTGATTCATTTATGAGTTTTTAGTTTTTTATTGTTTATTAATTGGGTTAATTAGCTGAATAATACTTTGGTGAGATATAATTAATAAAATAACGTGTGAAAAAAAACAAATTTAGGAGAATAACAAAGAGAAGAAAAAATAGACTAAAAAAACCCTTCCACATTTGCCTTTTTACCTTTATTTTGGACCATTTTAAAATACTAGTTTTCGGATCCGTGCTATGCGCGGGGGATGTTAAAATTTCGTTGTTAAATTTTGTTGTAGTTACATTTTTTGTATTTGTATTTAAAGTAACATATTTTTTGTTTTTCTTAATTATTCAATGTTTTGAATAATCATGTTAGTCATTTTTTTGGCTTTTTTTGGTGCATCATTTTGGTGGCGGATAATTGTAGCATTGCCTATTTTTTTTAAAAGATCTTTGAATTGTAAGAATTTGGTTGTAAAATACTATCTTCATATGAAATACTATCTTCATATGAATTTGGTTGTAAAATACAAAAAATTAGAAATGGCTCGAAACCAAATCGGGCCCAAAAGAAAGAAGACAAAAGAGAAAAGAAAATTTATGTGATTAATTTAAATAGCTGGACTTCATATGTGGGCTGAAATTATACCCGGTTCATCGCGACCTTTGAGAGGCCCAATTACCCGTGTACCTACCGAAAGCTCAAAAAAAACCGTTAGATCTGTAGGACAAAATCGGTCCAGGTATTTTGGGTTCTAAATATTAGAAAGGACCAAACGGGAAGTTTTATTTGGGCCCAACGCAAAGCCCTAAAAAAAATCTGAATAAAACTATTACATGGGCCTCAAACCTGGGCTAACACAACGACCCAATACCGATGACCGGGCAATCCTCCGAAAAGGCCGTAACAAAGAAAAGGCCCAAAAACAAAAAGTTAGAAATGGACTAATTTTTTTAAAAATATATGGGCTTTCGAGGCCCAAAAAAAAATTAAAAACAAAAAAATAATTACTTGGGCTTCTAATGGGCTTTGGAATCACGACCCAAATCAGTTGGTGGGCAATATAGTCGACACTGGAAAAAAACCCACAGCCCAATCTAATGAGGGTTTGACGTAAAAGCCCATAGAATTGAAACTCACTACCGAGAGAAATTGCCACAATCCTCTACCGGCCGGCACCAAAATCGTGCCGTTGTTGGCGGAAGAAAGCAGCCGACTTCAGGCATTTTGGAGCGCATGCAAACCTCGTCGAAAGCCAGATTCATGAGTGAGAGAGAAATTATAAACGAAAATATAAAAGAAAAGAAAAATGCTTTGATGGGCCATAGGCGAAGCCCAACACAAAAAACTCAATCGCTGGCCCAAAAGCAAGAGACACTGCCACGTGGCAGGAAGCTGGGAAAACAAAATGCTGACGTGGATGGCCCGAGGAGTCCCAAACTTGATCTTTTAATAGTTATAACTAGGTCGGTTTCCGCGCTACGCGCGGATGGTGTAAAGAATTAGTTTTATATTGTTTAGAAATTGTTTTGGTCGGTAGATTTGTCGTTAATTTTGTTATTGGTCATATATTAGTTTATATTTTTGTCTAGGATAAAATGGGGGAGCAGAAAACCTTGTAGATAACATTTAAGTTTAAGTAAGAGTAATAAAAAAAACTTTAATGATGTCTAATTTGTAAAAAGCACAAAACATTTATACCACTAATTGAAAACTGAAGTAAAAATTTTAAACATCATTCTTCTCGTTCGTACTGGTCTTTGTAGAGGAGACTTCTTAATCCCATTTGTGCGTTGTAAAAGTTTTCTCTATTTTTTTGTGATACTTTCGTATTGCTGGAATGGATTTGTCAAATAAAAGTTTGGTGCCTAAGGTCGATTGAAGTTGTAATTTACCTGCATAATTCTAGAATATGTGTTTAGCTTTACTATTTGAGACCTAAAAAATATTAATATGTTAATTATTTATAGAAAGATGAGAATATGATTTTTAATTGTATCTTAACCTGTCTAGCAACAATCCGACAATCATTTTGTCTGAGCTTTTGGGTTTTTTTTGTCGCTGCCCTGTATTATCCGTATCCTGCCTACGACATCTTTTTCCAGTGGTTAGCATACATTGATAAATTTAATTCGTACTCAAATATTAGTTCATTTATTAGATTTAAGAAGAAATGGAAGTTATTTGGTTGTTCAGTGTTTGTGTTGCACAACCTAAACAATTGGCGATAATCTTGCACCCTGAAATTGTACTATGGTAGTTTGTCAGCGTAACCTTGAACTGGGAGTATTCTTGTATCTGTTGCAAATTGAATGAAATACTTATGCGGCACAAACTTGTGTCGGTTGTTATGAAAATCAACAATGAAATTTAAAATTTCATATACTTCGCTTTGATTTAAGAACGTAGTTATATATTATATATATATATATATATTATATTTAACTATTTGTGAATATGTTCTGCCACTTTAAAATAATACTAACTATTTTTAATATAGTTAACTATTTTTAAATAGAGTTGACTGTCCATAGAATATAATTACACATTTTAAATATAGTTTATTCTAAAATATATTGTTAATTATATTTTACTAATCACCTATTTATGGAATACAGTTATGTATATATATTAAATTTTACTATAATATTTATATATATAAACAATATTCAACTACTTTAAAAAAATATATTTCATTATTTAATTTTTAATAAAATCTAATTTGTAATATACTGTACTATTTAATAACTTCTATTTTATAATATACTTTACTATTTATTATAGTAGCACTTGATTTATATTATAATTCACTACATATATTTAAATAATATTTAACTATTTACAAAAATATAGAACTATTATTTATTATAAGTACAAAGATAAGAAGTTTTTAATCATCTAAAATATAAACAGTGAGACAAAAAAATATCTCATTACTTTTATTTATAATATTTACAAGATTGAAAATATAAATAAAATGAATAAAATCATAAAAGAACAAGAAGACAAAAACATGAGATCCATAATTCGTGCTTGTTCGAGTTTTCGGTTTTCGTTGAGTAGGGATTGTACCATCAAACTGGGTTTCATCGAAAAACAGTACTCCAGCGGATTTTCTAAGTGGTTCGGATGGATTTATCACAATTTTTTAGATTTTGGCAAATTATGAATACTTATCGCGCAAGATAAATTTCTCCAGGAAATAAGCAACTTAGAGAAATGAAATCATTCTTTTTTTCATGAGTTTACTTCTCAAATGGTAAATATATATTTCTACAAATCATTTGGGTCAACCTAGGTAAGTTTTGTGTGTGTTAATTTACAACAAACGTAAAGAAAGTGTTGGTTATAGTTAAGTTTCTAATTTCGTAACTATTCATATAGTTAGTAAAATTAGTAATGCTGATTTGTATTAAGTTAGTTACACATCAACAGTTACAAATGTTTAGATAAGAGTCATAACTTTCTAAAGCAGAAGTCGTGTCTCTCTAAACAAGACGTCGTGTATGTTGGTTTTTTAAACAAGTGTTGTTGTGATATAAAACCACAAGTTTGATATTAAAAAAAGTTTTGAGTACTATTCTGTTTTTTTCTTTTTTTCTTTTCTCTTTGTGAAATAACAATTTCTCTTTCTTTTGCAACAAGTGAAATACTTGTTGTGTTACTTAAAGAAGAAATCCGTAGTGATTAACATGGTATCAGAGCCCCACTCATTCGAGGGCCAATCCAAGACAGAGATATGGAGAAGCATAGTGTTTTTGGAAGATCGAAATGAAGATAATCCTAAAGATAAGAAAGCTTTGGGATGTGATTGAGAATGGAGTACTGGCAATTGATTCTACTAGTGTAGACACACCGGAGAAAACTAAGCAGCAAGAGGATCTGATTATGAAAGACATGATGGCACTGCAAATACACCAAACAGCAGTTTCCCATGTTATTTCCCCAAGGATTGCTCCCGCAACAAGTTCAAAGGATGCGTGGAATGCATTGGAGATGGAGTTTCAAGGGAGCTCTCAAGTGAAAATGATTAATCTTCAATCTCTTAGAAGAGAGTATGAGAATTTGAAGATGAGTAAAAGTGACAGCATCAATACTTTCACTACTAAGTTAATTGATATGAGAAATCAAATCGAATTCATGGAAAAGAAAAGTCGGATTATTAGATAGTGCAAAAGATTATCATTTCAATTCCAGAGAGGTTTGATAGCATCGTGGCCGTGCTCCAACAAACTAAAGATCTAATTGTACTATCAGTTACAGAGTTAATATGCACATTGAGAGCACATGAGAAGCGTGTAGAATTACGAGAAGAACGATCGATAGAAACACTCTTCTATGGAGAAAAGTTTGTTTCAAAAGGAAGAAAAAAAAGTGAAGATAAACATCACAAGAAGACCGATAAATGGTGTGGTATTTGCAAACGAAACAATCACAATGAAAGTGAATCTTGGTCGAAGAAAACGAAGAGCCAAGGTGCATCTTCGAAAAATGTTGCAAACAAACCGGGACATCTAGCAAAGAACTGCAAACTTAGAAAGACCTAAAGTGCAGATCTAAGTATTGAAGAAACAGAAGATGACTCAGAAGATGAAGGTCACATGCTGTTTAGTGCAGTTGAAGAAGAAACATCATCAAGAGTAGATGATGAAACATGGTTAGTTGACAGCGGATGTACTAACCACATGACCAAGGAAGTCTCATGATTCACTCTTGATAAGAGTATCAAAATACCAATCAAAGTGGGAATGGTCAACGAGTAATCACGGCATGGAAAGGGAATATCCAAGTGATGACAAGCCAAAGAGAAAAGATCATCAAAGAGGTGTTTCTAGTGCCAGACTTAGCAAGGAATCTGTTAAGTGTTTCGCAAATGGTATCAAATGGGTATGTATTCATGTGTAAAGCCAATCGATGTTTCATAGATGACCCTCAAGGAAGAAGGATATAGAATATCAAGATGAAGCACAAGAGTTTTCCATTCAGAAGGAATAAATCGGAGGAAAATGCATTACTTTCACACGAAGAAAATGTCAACAAACGAACCTATGGCATCAAAGAATGGGACACGTTGGTTTTGACGAGTTAAGGAGGATGCAAAAATCAAAAACGGTATACAATCTTCCCCAATTTTGAAGTCACCAAAGAGATATGTGACTCAAACAAAGACAAGTGAAGAATTGAAGTTGATACACTCGTATGTGTGCGGCTTTATAGACAACGAACCAATGAATGGCAGCAAGTATTTTGTGCTGTTTATTAACAAATATACACGTAGAATTGGGTGTACTTCATCAAATACAAGAGCGAGGTCCTTTCAATGTTTTAGTCTTTGGTCGAAAACCAATCCGGTAAAGAATCAAGCAACTAAGAACAGATGGAGGGGGTGAATTCATATCCAAGGGATTCATCAAATTTTGTCAAGAGGCTGGAATTCAAAGACAAATCACTACACCTTACTCTCCTCAACAAAACAGTGTCATGATCAATTGTTTTTAATTTCTTTTGGTGAAATTGAAGTTTGAGTTTGGTGAAACCCTTTTTCTTTAGAAATTTTGAAAATTTCAGATTTTGGGTATACGTTAATTGGTCTCACTTTGGGTATCATCATATCAATTCCAAATATTCTGCAACTAGTGGTTGCATAGGTGATTATCTTTTCTTTCGTTGAAAGAACCATTTGGTCATTGTAGCTCAATTTAGACATGGCTGGGACAGAGTTGCTCATTCAAAGATCAGATGGAATCTTTAAATCATTAGTTGCATGGTGATAACTTAGCTGAGGAACACTCATCGAAGCATTTATGCTTGATTGTCCAATTTCTTGGCATTGATTCAATTTAGGAATCCACCAATTTGCACCTACAAATAAAAGTAGAATGAGAATAGTTTCAAAAACAAAAGTTTGAACTTATTAAACAATGTGTCTTTACCGTTTTCATCAACGTGTCTTAAACGTTTATTATTGAGAAACGATGTATTGGAAACATTTAATGAAGGTGGTAAATGTTGGATTTCCCATGGGGAAACCTTATTTGGTCTAGGAATTGACGCAGCTTCATCCCATTGCACCTACAAAAACACAATTAGTAAATGTTATCTACTACTTGTTTTTAAGGTATATTTGAAAACAATGTAACCAAAATGAAGTTATGACTAATCTTACTTCTAGACTTCGCCATTCTGAATTTTTCCAATGAATGGAGAAATCTTGTATTCCTATTATCGTTCCAGAATATCTTTTGCAGTGAAACCAAAATTTGGTTTAGTAAACAAATTTCATAAACAAAAACATAAGAAATATGTATATAAGTTTTACCTTATTTTAGAAAAATCATTATCCTCAAACCACATAGTAAATTTTGAGCCTATAATAAACTTATTGTTCACTGCATTTACAAATCTGTCGCAACTGGCGATGAATTGGCTTAACCTGATATCACCATAACAAGAACTAAAATATATGCATATTTGTTGAAAAACTAACCCATGATGTTGTAAGTGGAGTAACAAAGTGTTTTTTATTACCTCGGTTTATAGAACACAATGAACATGCATTTGGTATTAATAGCATTTGATGCATCAGCAATTAGTCCATGGTACATACTCTATGTACAAATTACTGATGAAGATATGTTGCCTCGTTTATGAGCTGCTCTTCGAATTCCAACTCCTGATTCCCCATTTTGTCCTCTTCACCAAGAGAATATAATGTTCAAAATCTAATAAACAAAATTGATGTAAAACACTTATATATATACCTAATGAATACAAAAGAGTCTCCAACAGGCAATCCTTTTGTTTTCATGAACGCATTCCATCCTCTTGTGAAAAGATGCATTCTCGGTGTACCTAATTGATTATTTTGAAACAAATGAAATTAAAAAACACTAATCAAAATATTTGATATGAACAATTATTATTACCTCGAAAGATATGTTTAAATCTCCATTCATAAACATGAAGATCTTTAGCAACTATTTCTTGAGTTGGTGTTGGATGAGACATATCCTACAAAAAAATCAATATCAAAAGTTAATGTGGAAGCTTATAATTTGAATAAAACGTTAGTTCATTTGTTGAAAAACTAAGTGCAAATACCAATGGAGAAAGACATTCACTAGCATATTTTTTGAGAATTGACAGTCCACCATGTCTACTTATATCTGATGCACTCAAAACTTTATTGAAAAAAATGAATTTTCGGACTTTCGAGATCGTCATTAAGAATAGGGATTCCAACTTCCTAGAGAATTACAAATTAAGGAAATCATTTAAGAAAGATTAAAATAAATTATATATAAAATTTTCAGTTTAGCCACTCACAGTTATATCAGGCAACAACGTTATTTGTGTATAAATTTGGTCTGTATCATTCTCCACCTGAATTATCCACAAATCAAGTAAAATTTTACATTTTTATGATGAAATAAAACATACAAAACAAAAAGTTTCTTACGTCTAAACAAATGTAGCTCATGTGTATATTCCATAAAATATACAAAATATAATATCAAAGAGACAAACCTTGAGTTGAATACCAATAACAGTGCAACGAATCTTTGAAGGAAGATCAAAAATTGGCTTCATTTGAATAAATACTTATATTTATTTTAAAATGTAAAAATATGCGTATGTCTTATATATATTTATATAATGAAAGATAATTTTCTTTAAAATTTAATATCAAAATGTGAAACATGTCCATCGACGTTTGTGATTAAATATTGAAAATAATATATTAAAGGAAACACAAATCCTTTACAGAATAATGTTTGATTTTTTTTTCTTTCTGAAAATTAAAACTATGACTTAAAATACACAATCTTTGACAATCTAAGAATCTTAAGATTCATATATTGTTACTTTATAAATAAGTATGCCAAAAATACACTGTTTTGAAGTATTAAAATAAGTTGTAACCGGAGATGATATGGTTCAATGGTTTTAAGTTGGGAAAAAAAGTTGAAGTACTTTAAACTCTTTTGCTTAAAAAATTTGATTATATGATGAAATAATTTAAATGTAGAATTCATGATTTATAAGAAAATAAAGAATCATGATACCTTTGTTTAATGAATTACAAAGAACTTTTTTGTATTGCTAAAAATCTACTCCAAACCAGTTCGCTTTTCTTTTCCCACAAATTTTGTTGATTTTGTTTTTTCATAAATTTGATAAATGGTATGTATTTATAGGGAAAAAATACCCAAATTCTACATTAACAACTTTTAGAAATAAATGTTTTGGCTAATAATTTCATTAAGTTACCAAAATATATTCTGGTCAAACATATATCTTTTAGAAATATCAAACTTATTAAATACCAATGTAATTAGATTTCCAAAAATACATACTAGTAGACCTATAAAAAAAATCACTCTCTTATTTTTCAAATCTTCCGATATTTTGTTTAGCTCATCTTTCTTTCTTGAACAACAAATCATGGTGTTTTTATTCTAATTTGATGTTTGATTGGCAAAAAAAAAGAAAACAAAAACACTATAAAATGTTTTTATGGATTGACAATAAATTATTAGATATTTTTTTGATAAACATTTAGAGATACCTTCAAGTTATTTAGTTTAAAAAAAAAACAATTATATTCCTGATCTTGTATTTGAATATGATGTTACTTTAGAAAATAGGTTTGTTTTAGCTATTTGTAATTATATTGAATCGATAATACTTTTCTGATTTATTTACATCCAATGGTAAAAAAAATGAATATTTACATGTAGGAGAACCAAATGGGTAACTAGAATAAACAAAAATATCCTAAGCAAAACAGAGCTAATAACGAAAGAAAACAATTATCTAGTACTCTAAAAAACATATAGAAATAAATCATTCGGAATAATGGATGGTACTTCGAACCATTGACAAAATAGACCCTCGAGTTTATCGGCACCTTTCTAACAGAGATATGTTTTTTTTTCAAATGGCCTCCTCAATCAAACAGGTAAGATGAGAAAGTGCAAGCAACTGGTTTGATGTAATCTAGTTTTCCTGTTTTTCCGCAAGTGATTAACCGATGTTTGGAAACTCAACCAAACCAGAATCTGATCTAGCTTGTTGCATGTGTTATTATTTCATTTGCACCTCTCCGTGTAATAATTGAATCAAACCAGAAATTGAATTAAAAATTGAATCTGGTTAATCAAACCAGAACTAAACAAAACTGAAATTAATCTCTGTAAACAAAAAAAAATCATAACAATAAAGCAAAGAGAAAAAAAAACAAAAACCGGCACAATGGCTAAAGTTAATTCAAGACAAACGCCAAAATTTCTTATGACGTTTGGTTGTGATCAGGTAACTACCGGGCTTACGACTCTTTAGTTTATTTCTACCTCTTTGTTATGATATACAGAAATAATCATATTTTAGCGTTTTGAAACGCTGAAAATGCTTTTGTTAGAATTTGGTCTCACCTCCGGTCGCTTTGTTTGGCAGAGTTTCTTTAGTGTGTGGACGAGTTCGTCGGTCTTCACCTCACATTTTCGGTTCTTCCTTTTGTCTTTATATCAAGTTCAAAATCTTTAGAAGGTCATTTACTAAGGATCCAACATTTTTATCAGGATTAAAACTCAATGATCAAACCAATTAGTTTATTTTTGTTACTATACCTTTTGAAACCGAAGATTTGAAAAACGCAAAATGCTGACCGAAGACTTGTGTTTTAAGTGAAAGAGATAACCTTTTGTAAAAAGTTTGGAGAAATATAAGAAAAAAGATATTCTTGTGACTGTAATGTGTGATTCAAAGCCCATTCAAGAGCTCCAGTCGATGCAATCACTTTATCCACCACCACCATCACTCTATTCCCTGTCTCAATGATCTCCTCCTCTGCCCCCACTTATGTCTCTTTGCGTTCACTTTTGCCATAATCTTGTTCATCTTCTTCTCATTTTTCATACTCGCTAATCTAATACGAAACAAGATTTTTCTATTGTTTTTTTAATCCATAGCTAGTTTTTGACTTGAATAGATATCTCAATATCTGGTTGGAATCACTCCCATGAAATCTGTGCAAATTAGCTATGCTTGTGTAAAACTTGTGCAATCTATTTCTTTATGTAAGAAAGAAATTCACATTCTATTATTTGAAGACATGAACTGTAGATGGAATAAGAAAAAATTGGCAATGTTTATTTGGGATAGTCATGGGTGAAGTACATAGGAAAAGAGAGATACGATGACATATATGATATGAAGGAGTTGTAAACATAGACATGACGCTCAATTATAGGATAATGATGGAGATGTTGGTGTAATGAGCGAGGCAAAAAGAAAAAAAAATTGTGATATGAAATTTTTGTTTTGAATGTGCATTGGCCAAATGCAGTGAACTTTATCCCGATTAAAACCAATTTAGCTACTAAATGATTTTACATAAAATAATGGTTGTATGCATTTTTAATTATACAGTATTGAAAAATAGTAACTAATTAAGTTAGATTGACGATAGTGGCTGTGTGTTGATAATATGATGGAAACGTCATTTGAAGCATGTACGGTATTACACGTTTATGATATTGAAGTTGGTAGGTGATGTACAAAAAAAAATGTTTAAAACTCTAGAGAATATGGTGATAATATGTCTTTTAAGTCTTTGAAGACTAAGAGACAATGAAGAAATGAACAAAATAACCCAAGTCTCAAGAATTAAAGCTCTTTGTTCAAAACACTATTAATTGTAATAAATATATACTTTAGATATATGTAAATTTATCCTAAACCATAAACCACACACATATATAATACTAATGTCATGTTTTATTTTTTTCATATATATTTATAATAAAGTTTAATTTTCAATCATTTTAAATTATGAAAGTGTAAAATTATGTATATAATTTATTTATCGGAAGAAGAGAACAATAACCAAATGGTAAATGGTGTCAATTTACACATGCATGCAGATCATGAATGAGAATGTCTCATGAACAACATGCATGATATACATATTTACAGTACGTATCTTTTGCTAATAGGATTTGGAATTACATGGTTTTTAATATAGTTAAATGATTTTTATGAAAGATACTATTAGCAGAAAAAGGTGATCCTAAATACAGATTTAGAAGCAGATGCAAAAATAGATAATTACTTATTGCTTTATTTTCTTTACATATTATTAAATTTGATACCAATAATAGATTAAATAAATATATTTTTAGATTTAGTTATCATATACATAAGTAATTCGATAGAAAATAAAGTGACTATATTTATTTTCTGAAGTGTTTATGAAATCATTAATTTTGGAAGATTGTACGCGTGTCTACATCTTGATGCGTGTGAATTACATTGTATGGACTGATGCAATATGTTACAATCATTGGCAGAATTTACCGATGATTAAAGAAGTTCTGCAAATAATAATCTATCTACTTATCTTTTCTAAATGTTATCTTTCAAACCTCAAAGCTCTTATGGTTTGATGGAGTCTACAAAAGTGTCTCTTATATATATACATTTTTTTGCAACTATCTTATTTTCAGAAGATTAGTATTAGATCACACATTATGTTACATATTTGATTAAATACAGTTGGATATAAATCATTCACATGATAACACGACCTAGCGATGGCTTATTGTATTAAAATACAAAGCATGCTTATCTTGCATAACAGGTCACCTGTCTTCTTGCTTTGTCGGATAATTGAGACTAACAATAAGCTTGGCTTCCACAATAAGCAACAATGATTATAATAACCCTGTGCACGTACCCTTGCATCACAGTTTTTTAATGTTTTCGTAATAAACAACAAAACCAAACACCTTTTTGTGAGCAAAGGTTTGGTGTCAGACAAAATCTGCTGAAAGAGTTTGGCTTTTGTGCTTGTTACCGTTGGTAGTTGCTTATGAGGTTGGCTTTTGTGTCTGCAAAAAAACAGTGATTTTAACTTTTTAACTTTTTTTTCACGAAACCAGAATGGTTAAAGAAACAGGTTTCAATTTTTCATTAAGTTTCATACCGTTGCTACAATATCTGCACATATCTGTTCGTATGAATCTTCCATTACATTCTTCTTCATTCTCGGAATCTCATCTAAAAGATGAATATACGTAGCACCACCACCTGGTACTATACCTTCTCTCATGGCTGCAAACGTTGCATTCTTCGCGTCTTCTATTCTAAGTTTTCTGTCCTCAAGTTTTGTTTCAGTGTGACCTCCCACCTGAATCAACACCGGGTTAAGCTGATGTTTTTAAGAGGACTCAAAAGTAAAATATCACGAACCAAACAGATTTTTGTGTCTAACTTGGGTAGAACTGAAGTTCTGATAAAAGCCCAAGTTATTGCAGCATATTATAAACAAAGAAGGGTTATTGTAAAACCGGACCTTTATTACAGCACACCTCCGGTGAGCTAATTATACATATGATTGAATACATATCAGATCTTACTCTGTGTATTTGCAGTAAGTCAAATGTCAAGAAAATTTAAGAAGCTCAGACTTAAAAAAAAATACACCACTTTTGAATCCGTTGAATAGGTTTCAAATTAACTACAAAGGAACACTATTAAAAGAGAAATCATCTCATATGCCCCTTTTTCTTAAACTCAAATAAAAAAAATACTTTAAAAATAATTATTATTTTTTATTTATTTTTAATTCAAAAACTAAATATTTTACCTTTTTACTCTAGCTAATTTGAGGAAATTGCATCTTATACATGGGTTTTACCCAGCCATCCAATTGTATTGCATTTGATTCGGATTTCAAAATCTCTAAAACTAAAATCGAAAACACTCAACGCTATTTCGTACTCTCATTTTTTACTTGGTGAAATTTTGTTGATTATTTTTTGTAAAACTGGTTTTACTAGTAAAACTATGTTGATTTTTATTTGTTTTTAAATTTGTAATACTGGTATTACTAGTAAAACTATGTTGATTTTTATTTGTTTTTAAATATGTATTACTGATATTACTAGTAAAACTTTGTTGAACACAAATAATCCGAAGTTTTGAATTTGCAGTGACTACTTATCAATATGTGTTTGCAGTTTTTTTTTTAATTTTTAAACAAAAACAATTTTGTATTTACATAATTCATTAATGAGTTGAAGGGTTTATAGATTTTTGAGAGACATAAGATATTAAAAATCTACCATAAAGAGATTTTGAGATGATGGCTTCTATTAATAAACAAATTTTAAGAAAATCTCACATAGTCATGCGTGTGAAAGCGAGAACATTTCAGATACCTCAATGCAGATTCTGACGATTTCATCAGCTTTGACAGAAGGGACGTGGCAATACCAAATCTTCCTTAAATAATGGGTTATTCTTGACATTTTCTAATTATACATATATTGGTATTTCCAAACCCTCCATCTGCCTCTTTCTCGTATTCCTCTCTCTCTCTTCGCCTTGCGTCTCCTACAAAGACACCAAGAACACTGAAAATTTGGTAGATTTCCAGGAAAGTTGTGTGATATACATTCGTTTCTTCTAATTCTAGTGAAAACTCAACCTTATTTCACTTGATCTCCCCACTGGCAGCTTAATATTTAAAAGGCTAATATCGAAGTTTACCTTATAGAGGTTGTATGTTATGAAATTTTTTATTTTTACATTTGTAGATAGAGATATACATATATATATATATATATAATTTTGAAGTCATTAATAACATTGGTATTTTTTTTAAAATCGGGTCGATTCAGTTACCCAGCAATCCAAAAGCTATTTCGGTTCGGTTGTCAGATTGGGTTTAAAAACATTGGTATATTTTTTTCCAAAAATGAAAATTAGTTTTGAATTCTAGCGACATTAATAAAAAAACAAATATGTTCGGATCAAATTTAAATATGATTTAGAAGTATTTTTATTATATTTTATATAATAGAAAAACCTATATATATACATGTTTCTAAACTATAACCATTTTCTCTGCTTCCTAATTTTCAGTAGCTTTCTTCTCTTCCCTCTCTAGAAAATCTTTCACTGAGAGAAAGCTTCTCTTTGTTTCTTTTTTTCTGATTTCATTCAGGTAAATCTTTCCGTCTACAGTCGGATGTTTCTTTTTCCTTTATTGGATAATAAGTTCTCACATAGCACATACTTTGTTGATATTTTGTTTTTCTTTCATTTTGTTTGTTTAATTGGCCATGCCCTTTTCTTTTAGCTTTTCCTTAATTCGTTTGCTTTAGATTGGCCTTGTGGAGTTAAATTTTTCATGAGAAAGAAGGATGTAGTTTTAGAAGTAATTTCGTTTGATTAGAGGAAGATTTAGTAGAGCTTGAGATTTAGTATCTTTTGTCAATCATTCGGATTTCTTCCTGGGCTTAAATTTTGGTGAATTAAGGTTCGTCGTATTGTCATCGATTTTCTGTGATTGGACACGTTTCGTCCCAATATTCACAATTTTCGCCGAGAAGAAGAATGCAGATTATAAGCATTGTCGATAGCTGAAATTTTAGGAAGCTGGATCGACGAAACTAACGAATTTACAGCAGCAAAATAATTTTGAGATAAAACATTTCACCTCCACATATCTGTTCTCATTTTCATTATTTTATAGGAAACCAAGTTAGTGTTATAACAAAGAATGATTACCCATTCTTAATATTTTAATAGTTACCTTGAAAGAAAATCGTTTTTACCGATTTGTATACCGACTTACCACTTTTATAAATATAAGTGTGAGTTCTTGTAATAAGTGTGCATCATAATAATAATTCAAAATTTTTCTCTTTCCTTTTTCACATTTTGTCTTTCGTTATCATCAACCAAACAAAATGTAATGTAATATAATATATATACACAAACATATATATATATATATATATAATCTATTTCACCTTATAAATTAAAGATAATTACTAAAACAATATTGCATAGTTGGTTACTTACTAAAACAATCTTTAAATTTATAAAATTGCTAAACCAATGCTAATTTTAAAGAAAAAGTCATATACCCCTAGTTTTTTGTTTAATAACAAAATTACCATTGATATTAAAATAAATAAATAATAATATTAATAATAAAAAATAAATTTTTGATTAAAATTAAAAACATTTTAAATAAACAATTGTTGTTTGCATTTACGTTTACGATTGTCATTTTTAATGATGGTAGATTTATATCGATTTGATTTTTAAATGATGGTAGACTTATATAATTCGGCATTATCAATCAACGTTTGCGTTAGAAATTTGTTATATATTTATTACCAGTCACACATTAGTCTACCCTCACTGGATATAAAATATAAGTGTACACATACAAGCCTATAATCATTGTCTATAAACATAGAAGTCACCATCATTGTATGTAAAAATATATTGTATGTAAATTACAAATCTATTATCAAATTAAAAAATGTTATAAAAAAATATACCACCATAGTAACTAGTAAATCTACTAATTGTAGCAGGTTTTAATAACTGTGAAAAACTGAATAAGTCTGCCGTCAAAACCAAAAAGTCTACCATTTCTTATAAATCTACCATTACTAAAAATATATCTATCATCATTTACTAACCGAAAAAGTCTATCGCCAAAATAAAGAAAAATACAATAAAAAATACAAATCTACCATCAATACAAATCCAAATAAATCTACCACCAATCAAAATAAATCTACCACGGCTTAATTAATCCACCATCAAACAGAAATACTACATGTACTAATAAGTCTATCATTTCACCAATAAGTCTATCACAAAAAAATAAGTCTATCACTTGTAAATCTACCACAAAAAAATTGTCTACTACGTCGAAGAAAATAAGTATACAAAATAAGTCTACAAAATAGGTCTACTGCTCTAAAGTAAGTATACGACTCAAAAAATATGTTTACCGCTCCAACAATAAGTTTACGGATAAAAAAAAAATCTATCGGCTGAAAAATAAGTGTACAATTTTAAATAAATCTACCATTCAATTAATAAGCCTAATGTATCAAGATGGTATACATTTTCTTTTGCGACATTGTTTTCCTTTTTTGGCATATATTGCAAAAAAAAAAAATGGTATTTTGATATATAATACGTTTTTTTGTAAACAAAGAAAAAAATGATATTATAAATAGTGAAAATTATTTTAATAAGTATCAAAGATTGATATTGGTTTAGTCATTTTTAAACTTTTCAAAGTTGTTTTAGTAATGTTTCCTATAAATTATAGGAGAATTTGGAGGTATAACCATAAAAAAAATTATAATTCATTGTATGACTAAAGAAAAAAAACCTATGATATTCTCTATATAATATATATATTTTTTACCATTTTAATATATATATGCATAAGTTTTTTTCTCATCCTTATCTTAATTCCTTTTAATCCTTTAAAAACAAAAAAAATTAATTGGAAAAATATAGATTTTTTTCTGTATATACTATATTTTGAATTTTTCAAAATACATTTATATGTTTAAAATTTATTATTTAATATTAAAGTAAGAAAATTCGTTCTATATAGAACACAAACTCATTCTATTTGATATATTGTTATGATAAATAGAGTAACACATATATACTTTTACAATATAGAATAGTATGTATTTTTTTTAAAAGGTAAAATAGATTAAAATCTTAATTTTTGATTATTTACTTTATAGCCAATAGCTATAAGTTTAAATATGTAATATAATATGGTGATTATATAAATTAATCCTAAATTATAACACTGGTTTTAATCACTGTCCCCTCTTAGATTTTCTCCTATCAAAATTCTCATTTTAATAAAAGAAAAAAATGGAAAATGCAAGTCCCCTCTTAGATTTTTCGCCACGTCAGAATCACGCCAAAGCCGGCACCGATTTTTCTGGCCGCCTTCACCCAAGTCGTTGAATAAATTTCGTTTAGAAAAAAATGAGTAATTAAAGTAAAATAAAATAATACATATTAATAAAAAAGCCTCGCCTCTCCGGTGACTCTTTCTTCTTCCTTGTGCTACCGAACTTTTCGCTTATTCTCTGACCCATTTTCAACAACCACCCCTCGATTCTTCCCCCTTTCTACAGTTTTTCAATCCTCAATTCTCAATTCTCTACTTCCTCCTTATCAATCTCTTATCGCTCTGACATGAACGGCTATCTCTTCCTCTCCTCCACCGTCTCCGCCGTCAACCGCCGCACAATCATCGGATCCAACGATCTCCAATCATCCGATTACTTATGTTAAGACCTCTTTCCACATGCATCCCTTCTGTTGCGTCTCTACTGTCTCCGATCACTCACCTTCGATGCCGTTGCCGGAGCAACCGCCATCGCAATCGCCTTTCAGTATGACTCGATCCGAACCGATTATGACTCGATCTGCTTCCCAGAGTTATAATCATCAATCCAATCAATCCAATCTCCATCTCCTCCATAGTCACTCCTTTAACCACCAGAGTGACGTCGCTAATCGGTTAGGGCAACGCGTGTTAGCCTTACCGGCGTCGGCGATAAGAGAACCGCCGGTGGATGTGAAGATTAACGATATCGTCGGTAATGGAATCGCTGGAATATTGCATAAGTGGGTGAATTATGGCAGAGGATGGAGACCAAGGTGGTTTGTGTTACAGGATGGTGTGCTTTCGTATTATAAAATCCATGGACCTGATAAGATCTTCGTTAGTCCTGAAACTGAAAAGGGATCAAAAGTTATCGGAGAAGAATCCGCTCGTATGATCTCTCGGCACCATAAGCGTGGCGGAAGCAGCGGCACTTGCCAACTCCGACGCAAGCCATTCGGAGAAGTCCATCTCAAGGTTTGATACTATGGCTGAGTAGTGGAATGATCACGCTGAAAATCTAGCTAGTTTTAGTAGATTTCTAATGATATATCGGTTTTTCTAGTTTTAATTTTAAACTTGGGAGTAGTATATAGCGGAATCACTTTTCCAAACACCGGTGTCTTCTCTTTGATTGAAGCTGAATTCTAGTTTCATATCTGCTTTTTGCAGGTTTCTTCAGTGCGGGAGAGCAGATCAGATGATAAGAGGTTTTCCATATTCACTGGTACCAAGAGGCTCCACTTGCGAGCAGAAACACGAGAGGACCGAACAACTTGGGTTGAGGCACTGCAAGCTGTGAAAGATATGTTTCCAAGGATGTCTAACAGTGAATTGATGGCTCCAACCAATGATTTGGCCATGTCAACGGAGAAGCTTAGGCAACGGTTGATTGATGAAGGAGTTAGTGAGTTAGCTATTCAGGACTGCGAGCAAATTATGAGGTCTGAGTTCTCAGCGCTTCAGAGCCAGTTGGTGCTTCTCAAGCAGAAGCAGTGGCTTCTGATTGATACCCTTAGGCAGTTAGAGGTATTACGACTTTCACAGTATATCCTTTTTTCAATGATTTCTTGAATAAAGATCAAACAAAAATTTAATTGATTGCTAAAGTTATGCTAGTGCTGCCTAACTTTTTGATTTAGACTTCATGTTGACTGCTATAATCTACGTGCGAGGTTGATATTGTATTGGAGTGGCTGTGGTGACCTGTAATGTGATATATTGGTGCATCTTTTTTGTTTATAGCTTTTCTGAATCCTGCTAACTTTAACGAGAGATTTTATTAGTCTCTCCTAGTTATTTATTTGTTATCTCTTCCGTCTACACTCTGCTAAGAAGTTGCTCTTCCTGCATGATTCTCTAGACAGAAAAGGTAGATCTGGAGAACACAGTTGTAGATGAGAGTCAAAGACAGGCTGAAAATGGAGATTCCAATGATTTAAGACACGAGAAGTTCAGTGGTGAGTCGCCGAGCTTCCTATTCCTGTATATAATTGTTTCATTTTTCTGCATTTCCCTGCATTTTCCTGCATATAACTCTTTCATCTACCTACCTTTTGATTCGATTTGCAATTGACTTGGTTTTTTTTGTTTCAGAAGGGACTGCCACTGAATCTGATGATGATAATGAACGAGGTGATGCCGAAACTGATGAGGAAGACAACACCTTTTTTGATACACGTGACTTCCTTTCTTCAAGTTCTTTCAAGAGTAGTGGTTCTGGCTTTCGTACATCATCGTTTTCTTCTGATGATGATGGCTTTGGGTCAGAAGATGATATTGATCCTTCCATCAAGTCTATTGGATGCAACTATCCTCACGTCAAAAGGAGGAAGAGTTTACCTGACCCGGTTGAAAGAGAGAAAAGTGTTAGCCTTTGGTCAATGATCAAAGACAATATAGGCAAGGATCTCACAAAAGTCTGTCTTCCTGTTTACTTCAACGAGCCACTATCTTCTCTGCAGAAGTGTTTTGAGGATTTGGAATATTCGTACCTTCTTGATAGAGCATTTGAATGGGGCAAAAGGGTAAAGCATCTGACCACGCTTGTACCATCCGAAACCCTTGTGGTAGCATCTTGAGTATTGCTCATCAGGTTAAAACGTTTTCAGGGAAATAGCCTCATGAGGATTCTTAATGTAGCTGCTTTTGCTGTATCTGGGTACGCATCAACCGAAGGAAGAATCTGCAAACCTTTTAACCCATTGCTAGGTGAAACATACGAGGCAGACTATCCAGACAAAGGCCTTCGATTTTTCTCAGAAAAGGTTTTAGCTCACAACGTGCAGATCTATTTTTGTGTTTATTTACTCATTAGCTATTGCTATTCAGACTTCTTATTTGTTATGGTGTCAGGTCAGTCATCATCCTATGGTTGTGGCATGCCATTGCGATGGCACGGGATGGAAATTCTGGGGAGACAGCAATCTGAAGAGCAAATTTTGGGGTCGGTCAATTCAGCTTGATCCTGTTGGTGTATTGACTTTGCAATTTGATGATGGAGAGATCCTTCAGTGGAGTAAGGTACCAATCAAATTTACTTACCAAATAACCATTTTATATATTTTTTGTTCACTAATAACCATTTCAACTCTTAGGTGACTACATCTATATACAATCTCATACTTGGTAAGCTGTACTGTGATCACTACGGTACAATGCGTATTGAGGGCAGTGCTGAATATTCGTGTAAACTTAAATTCAAAGAGCAGTCGATTATAGACCGAAATCCTCACCAGGTACCTATTTTAAACATGATACAAATTGATGCATGAGTTCACGTGTTATGATTAGGAGAGGGCATTTGGTTTTCCGTTTTCTATTTTGATAAATGCATAATGAATTTAGAGCATGTGACAGGTTCATGGTATAGTTCAAGACAAGAGTGGGAAGACAGTGGCAACGATGTTTGGGAAATGGGATGAGAGCATGCACTATGTGACGGGTGATTGTTCTGGGAAGGGGAAACTGAGTGAAGCTATGTCAGGAGCAGAACTTCTCTGGAAACGGAGCAAACCTCCTGGGAACGCAACAAAGTATAATCTAACACGTTTCGCAATCACGTTAAACGAGCTTACGCCTGGGCTTAAGGTGAGTGGTGCAGAGAATTCTGTTTTGTTGTTTTCATACATTGTTTTTTAGTGAGACATTCCGACTTAAAATGTGATATGGGTATAGGAGAAGCTACCACCGACGGATTCAAGGCTGAGACCCGACCAGAGGTATCTGGAGAATGGAGAGTTTGAAATGGCCAACACAGAAAAGTTGCGGCTGGAACAGCGTCAACGTCAGGTAATACAAGTCTCACTACAAGCCGGCATTTGTTTTTTTTTTATGGTTAGGGCATTCGATTTGAGAAACTTAAATCAACTAGAACAGCTCAGGTTTGTTTTCAGTTCGGTTTTGAATAAAAGAAAAAATTATCATTAATTTTGAATTTTTTATATATAGAAAATATATCATTTGGGTTTGGGTTTATATTTTAGGGTTTCAAGATTTAGTTTTAGACTATTTGTATATTTTAAAAAATGTAAACTTTTATAATTTTAGGATAATGAAATGTGTTTTTTTTGTGTATGCTTGACTAACATTAAGTATTAATGAATTATGGTTCATACGGTTGCACTATTGTTATCTCATTCAGTTTGACTTGGTTTCTGTCTATGTAAATTTGGTTCAGTTTGATTCAATTTGGTTTGTATGCCAATCCTGAAGTTTCATAATCACATCAAAATTCACATGGCCTTTGTGTGACAGGCTAGGAAGATGCAGGAGAGAGGATGGAAGCCGAGGTGGTTCACGAAAGAGAAAGGAAGCGATGCTTACCGATACAAAGGAGGGTACTGGGAAGCCCGTGGAAGCGGGTCATGGGAAGACTGTCCAGATATCTTCGGTCACATTGATTCCGAACAACAAATAGAGTAGATAAACACAAGTTTCAATTCTGGTCTCATCAATTCTTAAATCACATAATCTTAACTTCATCTTTTTTTGTTCACAGTAGTTTGGTATATTACTCTTAACTTTTCATGGTTTTTTTTCATCTCATTATTCTTTACTCGCAAGTTTGCGTTACAGAACTATCTCCTTTCCTTTTTTTCCTTTTCTTTTTGTAATCAAGAAAAAGTTCGACCCATACACAAATTTGTCCAATCGTTGTAAGTGGAAGAATATGCTGAAAATCATATTCGACTACATATTGAATAAGCAAAAGGAAGAAAGTTACTTTACTGAATATGTGCAAGAGGTGCGATTCTACAACATTCGCTGTTTTAAGTGTTCTTATTTGCTTACTTGAGTGAATGAGGCTATCGGACAATTGGGAATAGATTGGCAACCTATCCTGAAACCAATCAACAGCACCGGACAATTGGGAATTGATTGGCAAGCCACAGAACCTCTAGCGCATGCGCTTCAAACAACCAAGAACTAACGACTAGAACCAAACAAAGATCGTGCAAAGACCATAAGCAAAAAAACCAAACCTGCGTTCACTCTTTAAGCGCGTAAACTAACCATCCTCTAGGCTAGATTAAAAGACAATACTAGCTCATGATCGACCAAACTTTATGTACCATTAATGACACCCATTGCTGGTGGCTTCTTTGATCCAGAAACCAAACCACGTCTGTGGAAATTCGACCACTCAAAACCTAAAGTAGCGAAAGTAACTGGAAACCGAAGGTGAAGCTCCACAAAGATCAATAACTCAAATACCATCCTCTTTTAAAACCAATTCTCAATACATTCTCTATAAAATAGATTTTCTTCTCTATTTATTTTAAACCGAAAAAGCAATAAATTATTGATTTACCTTTTAAAAATTAGACATATTACTCATCTAACCAATCCATATCTACCCATTTATAAAATACACCCAACATAATCAGATCGGATCTAATAATCCGACCATTCGGATCTATCCCATTAAAACCTGAAACTAAAATATCCAAAAATCATAAATGTCGTGAAGTTTCAAAAAATCTAAAACGAAAAAGTAATATTTGGTAATACTTAATAAAACTGAATGAACTTTAAGATATCAATCTTATTTCTTAATGATTTTTTTGTTTCTAACTTTCTGGAATCGAGTTAAGTATGAGAATCTATGTGTTTTGATAACTCTTTGATTTTACGAAAAGTGCAGAACATTGTGGGTTTGACACAATAAGTTTTGTCAAATTCGTAAATTTGATAAGGTTTTATCTGGAATTGGGTTTGTGAATAATTTAATTTGATGTTTTGATGGACTTTTCTGTTCAGTTTTTATATCTTATGCAACTGAGGCATGCAATCACAATGAAGAACACATGTGTTCAATCACGATGAAGAGCTCTTCGATTTCTCTTCGGTATAAAAACTATTCTCTGAACCTGATTGATTCCCATGGACAAATGGATTTTTGTAGTGAAGTCTCAACATCTGCTCGGCCCAGTCATGGGGCTTTGTTTTTGGTTGATGCTGTTGAGGGTGATCATATTTTTTGCATCTTTTTGTCTCAACTGCCATATTTTCTTTTAAAACTCTAAAAACTACAAACATACTGAAACAGCCAATAAAATATTAAAGGAAAAATAATTGAAATAGTTTCTTTATTAAAATCTATCAAAAACACATTAAAAATTAGTAAGAAAAAAGTACATCAACTCTTCTAAACTATTTGTTTGTTCTAAAATAAAACATACATCCAAAATATAGGAAGACTTTTGAAAATATGGAAAGTTACATTTCCTTGAGATGATAGCCTTAAAATTTTAACATGTAATCAACATATAACAAAGTTGGCTAAAAAATATTGATTTCTCATCAAGTGATATATGCAACCATTTTGTTTTTATATTTTCTATAGCAAAAAAAAATGAAACAGTCTTTTTCTTAAGAATCATACATGGCACGAAATTGTAGAACAGAGATGAGATAAATGTGGGATACCAAGTAAAAATAAGATGGTCATTCAGGATTAACAAGATTGGTAGCAAGAGTAAGAAGTGGTGAATGTTTTATTTGTATTCCTGATCAAAGATTTTTAATGAGAAAAAATAGTTAGGTTAAGTGGTCCAATAAAATATAGTTAATATGAGATCCATTAAATTAATTGCAAATCTGAATATTTATGGAGAAATTTCAGTCGTGGTAGCTTTTGAAATGTATTTATTGAACAAACTTGTTACAATGGTTATTGAGTCTAACAATCTAAACATCTGTCTCTAAAAAAATGTCATAATTCCCAACTATTTTGACTCAATAGAACAATTTAACTCAAGAAAAAAATAAAGTAAAACTAACTTAACAAAACCAAAATAAACCAAAAAGATTGAACATCGTCAAACTGCAAGGAATTCTTCCTTAGACTGAAATCACACTGTCTTGGTGTATACATAGATTGGGTATACTCATTGTAAATTTGAATAATATGAAAATAATAGATAATAGGTCGTACCTCGATGATCATTCAGGCAGTTGCTATCTATATGATGATTTTGTCTATGAAACATACATATAGGCTTTGAATGGTGCATGAGACAAAAGCAGAAAAATTTCAAATATGGTATATCTGCATTTTTTTTTTCATTCACATAAACTAAAATGCAGATTAAAAAAAGAAAAAAACGAATGGTGCACGCTGATCAAAAATAATGCAGATCATGCAGATTATACTGAAAATCCACGTTGCACATGTGTTGAAGTAATCTGTTGTAGGACATTTGGTGAAGAGCCTCATTGTTGGTTATTTGGTGAGGAACCCCATGCTTCAGCATTTGGTGGTGTACCCCATTGTGGAACATTTGATGATGAACCCCATGGTTGAGCATTTAGTGGTATACCCTATTGTGGAACATTTGATGACGAACTCCATTGTTGAGCATTTGGTGGTATACTCCATTATAGAATATTTCATGATGATCCCCATGGTTGGTCATTTGGTGGTGTACTCCATTGTGGAACATTTGATGATGAACCTCATACGTCGTTTTGATTATTTTTTCTTGAAATTTTCTTTGCATATTACGGCGTCGTTTCACTAAACCCTTATTTTGGGGTCTAACTAATCCACGTCACCGCCAGATCATCACGGTTTAACGGTGTAATCACGGAGTTAAGGCTAATGTATGTATTAGCCGGTTTGGTGGTAAATGACATTAGGAACGACAACAGACTAATGCCTAGAGCCATTCAAGCTCTTATTCAGGAGCGTTATAACTTGGTTGTAACACATGATATTAGTAGAAAAGCAAGAAACAGAGCTTTGAACATGATTCACCGCGAATTTGATGAGAAATATGAGAGGATCAAAGACTACCGAGATCACATTCTTCAGTAAGTTTTTAATTTTATAATTTTTTTTTAAAATGCTGAATAAGTAAGTAGTTGCGTGAATTTATTAGGTGGTGGTATTTATTTACTTGGAATTTTTTAGATGCTGAATAATTAGGTGGTGGAATTTTTTAGATGATGAATAATTAGGTGGTGGAATTTATTTGCTTTAGATGTTGAATAAGTTGTTGCTGGGATTTTTTTGCTTGGAATTTTGTAGATGCTGAATAAATGGATGCTGGAATTTTTTGCATCGGTTTTTTATGAACAAAACAAATCCAGGATCAACGGTCAATTTGATTACGGCCGCTAGAGATGATGGAACTAAAGTGTTTGATAGTTTTTTGTCTGTTTTAAAGCACT
This sequence comes from Schrenkiella parvula, assembly GCA_000218505.1. Classification (NCBI taxonomy): domain Eukaryota; kingdom Viridiplantae; phylum Streptophyta; class Magnoliopsida; order Brassicales; family Brassicaceae; genus Schrenkiella; species Schrenkiella parvula. Next base: position 4,996,231 of record CM001192.1, on the reverse strand, counting down.
CCGGACTATATAGCTTCAGCACTGTCGACCAATTTTTGGGATTGACGATGACTTTTTGAAGTCTACTACAAAAGGGCAACTACTTGCAGCGGTGGGAAGAGACGCTAACAACCAGATTTACCCTATAGCATGGGCCATTGTAAGGATAGAAAACACTGAAAGTTGGCAATGGTTCATTCAAATGCTCAAACATGATTTGCATCTTAAAGATGGTCATGGCTTTACACTCATATCCGACAAACAGAAGGTAACTAACTTTTTTATGCTCTTTTTTATGTTAGATTTACTTGTCTCTTAATTGTGAATTACACTTACTCTTCTAATTATTTACACTTATTTCAGGGATTGCTTAAGGCTGTTGAGTTAGAATTACCAGAGGTGGAGCACAGAACATGTGCAAGACATGTCTACGGTAACCTAAAGAAGATTCATCCCTGTAAACCTCAGATGAAGAAGCTGTTTGGGGCGGTTTCAAAGAGTTTCAACGAGGCAGACTATAGAGTTGCTTTGAAGAAATTAGAGGCATATGATGTGCAAATCTATGAAGATTTGTTTATGAGGAATCCCAAAACTTGTAGTCGAGCGTACTTCAAAACCACATCCACATGTGAAGACGTGCTGAACAATTCTGAAGCATACAACAATGGACTTGAAAAAGCACACACTCTACTCTTGGTGGAGATGTTGGAGACTATGAGAAGACAAACAATGGTTCGCATAGAGCTGAGGAAGAACAAATCAAGTAAGCATAAGAGCAAATACAGTCCTAAGGTGTCAAAGTCAGTTGCTTTGGAGAAGGCAGAAGTGAAATGGTGCAAACGATCCCGGGATGGAATAGGACATCTGAAGTGTCTGAGAAAGGGACTGCATACACAGTGAACATTCTGGAGAAGACATGTAGTTGTAGGAAATAGAATTTGACAGGAATTCCGTGTCGTCATGCGTTGAAAGTTTTCACGGACAAGAAATATGATGCCGAGGATTATGTGGCAGATTGCTACTTGACTAGTTCTTGGCGGGAACAATATAGCGATTCCATCACTCTCGTAGAAGGTCTAAAATTCTGGGGAAATTCTGGTGCAACCAAATTGGAAGCACCACCGAGAGAGGTCAATAAAGGTAGGAGGGAGAAGCAGGAGAAAAAGAAGAAGTCAATTCACGAGTCTCCAACTAAAGGAAAGAAACTGAGCAGACATTTGAAGATAGTTCATTGTTCTCGGTGTGGATTAAGTGGCTATAACTCTACTGCATGCTCTAATGCCGGAGTGCCTAAAAAGCCTCGAAAAACTTATAAGAGGAAGAGGTCAAGTGATATGGCAGATTCAGTTTCTCTTGATGTAGGTGAATGACCAAGTCAAAGTCAGCCAACACAAACATCTCCTGCTTTTGATTAAGTTTCAGGTATTAAAATCTTTTAGATTTAGCCTTTTAGTTTTTAGTGAACTTGTGATGGTGTGGATTAGGTGGTATCATAGGACTTGTGATGGTATTGATGGACGTGTGATGATATTGTAGGACTCGTGATGCTGATTTTTCGGAGGACTTGTGATGCTGGTTTTTCGGAGGACTCGTGATGCTGGTTTATGGACGTGACGCAGGTTTAAAATTGTTGCTATTGCAATTTTTTTTGGTTGGCAATACATACGATTGGATATAATGGTTTTATGTAATTTTTAATGTAACTTTGGTTTGCCTAATATGAAATGAAATTTAAACTTGATCACAAAAATTCCTTACAAACACATCTAATCCATCCTTAAAAAAAGACACATTTCCTTACCACAACTAAACCATGAAACAATAGTACACAACAATCATGCCAAACCCACAAGCAAAGATATTTTTCAAATATCATACCTCACTCACGCACTCTTTCAGCTCTTTCTCACAACCCTTCACCACCTATTTGATATCTGCCATCTCTTTCTCTAGCCCAGATAAAACAACCCTCATTTCTTGTAGCTTTTTCTCATACATGTCGATATCATCTTTAAATTCACATTTTACACCACAAACCATTTTCTTCATATCTTCAATCTCTTCCACAATAGATTCATCTGTCCGCTTGAACATATGATTTTTTTCCTACCAACATACACATTACACATTTGACATACTTCAAAAATAAGAAATAAGAGCAACAACCAATACTCACCTTCTCCGATCCATTAGGACAACAATGAAAAAGTCTCCCTAGGTTTTCATAGGTCTTTGAAGTTCTAATCACAGAAGCTTCGCCACACCTACACGCTAATGGTATGCCTCTCTCCCGTTCATTACCACATCGCCTCCAATTTGTACTCACCCCTACACCTATTTCAACCAAACAATTTCAGCTTGTTGTCACTAATTTCACTGTGAAAAGCAAATTAAACATGAAATCGATTGCTCTTCCATATATTTAAACTCGAATGAGACATGATATTAAGCTCCTCTTCAGCCAAATGCAGCCTTCTGTTTTTTTTCCCCAACCCTATTTTCGCCCGACGAAGAAGAAGGAAGAGAGTGAAGCCGCCAAGTGTTTGATTTTCTTATGAGATTACATCAGCCAAACAATGTCGTTGTACCTAATGAATCCACGTCACCGCCAGATCATCACGGTTTAATGGCATAATCACGGAGTTAAAGCTAATGTATGTATTAGCCGGTTTAATCAGGTTCGGGTATGTAAAGTTAAATTAAAGAAGGATCAGGTATGTGTTTGCACTGGAAATAAATATATAATTCGATCCGTACCGTTGGGATGAATGCGGATATGAATTGACCGATTTTTCTTTATTGTTACATAGTACAAAACAAACAAAAATGATATAATTTTTATATTATAAATTACATAATTTTTCTTTATTATTACGAATAATTATAAGATAACATGCCTAAATTTATTATAATAATTTATAGAATATGGAATATGCATTTTGTTTTTTTTTAAATATTAATGTTTTCCAAAACTTATTTTTCCTAAAATGAGTTTAATAAAATAATTATATTCAATAATGTAAAACACTATATTCCTTTTTACATATATGATGTAGTATAATTATATAAGTTACTTAATATTTTATATTTTTAAAATTTTATAGCTCTCTTAAAATATTACAATAGAGATAAATATTTCTGTAATATATATACATATATATATATATATATATAATTTCTTTTTACATATATAATGTAGTATAATTATATACAATTAATTAATATTTCATAATTTTAAACGTTTATTTATCTTTTAGAATATTACAATAGAGATAAATACTTTCATAACATATATACATATTTTGTTTTTATCAGTATATATATATACATATTATATTAATAAAAGCACTATATTTGTTTACATATATAATGTAGTATAATTTTATAAAAGTTCCTTAATTTTCCCATTTTCAGTTTTATTTATAAGATATGAATTGCTTTTTATTAGTATTATGTATAATTGACTGGGTGTTTTAAAGTTTTAATTTTCGATTTTTTTCACAAAAATTTAACATGTAATATAATTACTACTCTATCATTGTATATTTTACTAAAATAATAAAAATTTATATATTAATTATTATTTTCTCCAGAATTCGTTTAATGGTTATTTTATTTCAAAATTTTAAGAATATTATAATATAAATGCAATAATATAAGTTTTCTGAATAAAAATGAAAAGATTATAGAGATTTTATTATCAAAGGAAAGATGAAAAAAAAATATATTTATAACCTTATTTTAAATTTTAAAATAATTAATAAGCATGTTAAATAATACGAATGGACAAAAAATGCATACATTCACCAAAGAGAAAATGTGATGAAAATTTTGAATTTGTAAAATGAAAGGAATTAACCCAAGTTTAATATTTCTAGCGTATTTACGAAATAACAAAAAAATAGAATTATGCAGAACATTGGCAAACAGCTCCACCAATGCATGCAAGATGATTTATATAGAAATATAAATTGTATGCAGACCATCAAATTTTTTTTCCATTTTAGTGCTGCATTTAAATTTATGATATGGTAAAATTAATGCAGATGAACCTTACTTACAACTTTTCGGCTTTTGTCCAATACACCATTCCAAGCAAAAAAAAAATTGTCTGAATGCAGTTAATTTTTCTATGTAAAGCATTAAAGGTTTATTCTGCTATTGTCTATATATATGTATAAGTTATATTTACATATGTACTAATATTGGAGAAAACAACTTTCGTAACTTACAAACGAATATCATATTCGAAAGAAATCTGGATTTAAAAGAGTTTCCCGTATGTCCTTCAAAAATGCTATTTGTTTGTAAGTTACGAAAGTTGTTTCACCTCATAAAATGTTCAAATCTTGTTGACACCCCGAGGTTGGATCAGCTAAAACGGTTAGAGTCATCCCCACATGGAAATGTGCAGCCGTACAACATATACTTACAGAGAAAGAATCATGCATATCTATGTTTCCGTAATCCCTCTTTTTATCTTAATCTATTCAATCGATTGAAACAATATTAGTCTATTATACGTATAGTTATGGTAACTAGGAACATGTCATTCGTTGTGATTAGATGATGGTATTTTTGTTTCAGGTATGGGCTATGGGTGCCAAATGGAGTCCAGCGTCCCAAACTAGGTAAGCTTCAAGAATGAATCACATTCAACCTCTTTTATTTTCAAAACCCATCTCGACAAAACTCTCCCAACACTAAAAAGCCGAAGCCTTGTGGCCCACATTGGAAATCCTAACCTAAGAACTCTCCCCTCTAGGTTTAAAGATATTACAAAAAACCTAGAGGACAAAGAGTTTTTGACAGCGAAGTTCGGCCGGTTTTACTTCAGCCATCACCGTCAATACGGATTCTGGTCAGTCACCTTGCGGGCCATTTTTTCATCGCTCTAGAAGGATCCGTACTGAGATTTTGATACCATTAGAATGAGCTTACTTTTTTCTTTACAGAATATCCGACCTTGCTCGATTTAGAGGTATATTATTAGAGTTATCGCAATTCATTCCGTAAAGACATATATGTTCAAAGCATAGTTAGCTTCACCTATGTCCAGAACCGTTAAGAACCACATGATGATCTATATATGGATGGAAAGTCCCGAGTCTCAGCTTTTCAGAAATACATAGGCCGTTCACATCAGATGTATGTAATCAAAGTTATCGCTGATTATAATTGGCTGGTTCAATCTGTACGAATCTCTAACAAGCGAGAATCTGATCAGTTGTTGTAGTTGAAGGAAACGAATGAGCAAATCTACTCTGACTGATATGAAACTTGGTAAGAACATTTCCGACTCTCAGATTCAGTCATCATCGAAAGCAGATTGTCATTCTGATATATGGTTGGAACATTATGAATCCACAGATCACAGACCCTCACCTTAGCCACTTGATGATGAAAAACAACTCCTTTTGCTTTTCCATTTTCTTGGACAGATTTGATGTCACAAATTTAACATCATCTTTACTCAGTATCCTGATTCTCAAAGTTTTTATCCTTCAACAGGGATATGTATCCAAGAATCCTTAAAATTCTGTAAGGTTTGAGGAAAAACGGACCTTGTTTGCTCAACCAAAAGACAACACTCAACAAGCTGGTTACAGATACAGACTGCAGAGTACAATCCTGGTAAAATAGTTATAAATACCAGACCACAATAGTTAACACTGAGATATTTTGCAAACAACTAGATATATGGGTGATGAATCTCCGTACCAAAAATCAGCTCTAAAGGATTACTGTACGACCGACGACGTGACTTCTCTTAATCTTGATCACATATTTGTATTACACAAATCAGACCTAGGAAAATATCCATAACGTTCTAACCGATCAGAATGATAATCTGCTTTCGATGATGATTGAATCTGAGAGTCAGCAATATGTTTACCAAGTTTCATATCAGTCAGAGTATATTTGCTCATTTGTTTCCGTTATCTACAAAAACTTGCCAGATTCTCACTTGTTAGAGATTCGAACAGATTGAACCAGACATGAATAAACAGCGATAACTTTCATCACATACATCTGATCTGAACGACCTAGATCTTTTTGGAATGCTGAGACTCGGGGCTTTCCATCCATAATTAGATCATCACGTGGTTCTTAACGGTTCTTTGGAAAATAGTCTCACAAAATCTTTTAGCAAAACTGGAAGGACATACATATAACCAATTCAGCTTTGAACAGATTCGCCTCTACGAAATAAAGTAATATACATCTAAATCGAGAAAGGTCAGATGTTATGGAAATCTAAGAGCAATCTCTTTCTAATTGTCTCAAGAGCTCAGTTTGGATCCATCTAAAGTGACAGAAAAATGGCCCGCCAATTGATTGACAATAATTCGTATCAACGGCTATGGCTGATGTAAAACCGGCAGAGTTTCACTATCAAAATTATTTGTCCTCTAGGTTTTTTGTAGAGATTTTTAAATAGAGAGGGAGAATTCTTAGGTTAGGGTTTCTAATGTGGGCCACAAGGCTTCGGCGTTTTAGGCTTGGTTAGTTATGTCGGGATGGGGCTATGAAAAAGTGTATGGAGTTGCAACCAGGCAACAGATCGGATTCGTATGTATTGTGTAAAACACATCTGGCAAGGGCAGTTTTCAAATAGGGTATTTCTTTTTGGAAACAGGGGATCAAGAGGAACTTTGTTTGGATTTAAGATATCAAGTCACCATTCTTGAGGTATGATTAACACTTGCTTGCAAAGAAGTCTGTAATCCAAGATGAACAATTAACTCGAGTAGATGATGACGTTGCTAACAAATTAGTAATAGAAGAAAGCCAAATTAGACCTCGGATGTAAGATATGAATTCTATCATTTAACAAAGAAAACTGTACAGTAACTATTGCCATGATTATTGGGTTTCTCATACAATTTTTTTTTCTCTCGTCATATGGAATCCAGGAAATTGAGATGGGTTTAAAGAAACTTCTGGGGAATTCAGTCTCTTGGCATTCATATTAGTTTGTGTTATGTTACATTGCCAGAACCATTGATACTCATATCTCTCTATCCACACAAAAACTTGTACCAAGATCTGATTTTGCTTTGGGGTTTCATGGAACAGACTCTTGATGATGTTATACGAAAATAGTTTGGAGATGAAAGAAGGACGAACATTGCAACAAGAAACATGTGTTTGTTAAAAGCAGCTTGGAGTGGAAGAAAACAGCTACTCACTATAGAAACTTGATGTTGATGAATCTCTCTTCAGCTCTGAAATTGGAATGCCTTAAGATTTCAAATTGAACATATCTTTTAGCATGCAGACTTTATAGTTTATTATATACGAATCTTGTTGCATGCAATTATTTTACATGAATCACAACTGTATATCCCATGAAATAGAGTTTACTGCAGAAAAATTGCAGAGTCCTAGTTGGAAAACAATTCAGGATAACATATATCTTTTTTATATGTGGGAAAAACAATATTCATGAAGGTCATGTCTTTGTATCTCAATCTAGAGTTTTGGTCGATTGAAGAATTCAGGATCTAAGGTTGATATCGAGAGGTTCGTTAGGAACAACGACTTCTCTCTCTGGGAAAGAAGGATGCACACTTATTTAAGTGTATCGAGGTTAAAGGATGTGCTTATCGTGAAAACTCCAAGCGTCCGTTTAGGCGAAGAATGAGAAGAAGATCCAGAAAAGAAGAAGAAGATTGTAGCAGATGAGAGGCAAGGCTAGAGTGATCCGAGAAAGTGATGAACACAATCTTTGTCCATGTGGGTGACCTTGTGTTATGAATGATCGAAAGGTGTACTACAGAAACTGAGACATGGGCTCCTTTAGAGGTGATGTACATGCCAAAGTTATTACTGAATAATAATTTTCACGCTTAGCTCAACCTCTACGGCTTCAAGATGCAAGATCATTGGACAAACAATGAGAATAATGATGATTTATGGAAGATCGTCGGAGATTTAAGTCATCTCAGTGTTGAAGTGCGAGAAAAAGTTGAAGCAATACTACTTCTGAATGCCCTTCCAGTAAGGTACAATCAGTTTAAAAAAGCCATAAACTTGTACATATTTCATTAACGTTGAAGATGTTGCAAGTCCTTCAAAGTCAAACGAAAAAAAGATAAGAGATAGCTCAGGTTTTAGAGTTAGCATAAAGGGTCATTATATGAGAGGCATAAGTGATACCATAAGTTATCATTGTGGAAAATGCAAGAATAGCATATCAAGATTTAAGTCAATACGGCGAAAGAAGATATGCTGGATTTTTTGCTGGATTTTCGGCAAAAAGGGGCACTACAAGAAATAATGTTACAAGTTGCTTTAGAGGAACAAAGGAAAGTTCCAGTCTCAAGACAAAGGAGGTTAAAGGCAGATTTGTCGATCCGGATGGTATAATCTTTGTTCTCTGTCATGTCAGTTTATACCAGAGATATGAAGGAACTTAATATCAGTTGGTACTCTCGAAGACAGATGGTGTGAGTTCAGAGGCTCAGAAGGAGTAATGAAGTTTAGCAAGGGATTTACAGTGATCATGGAGAGTGAAAGGTAAGGTAGAGATACTATCTACATTTTACAAGGATCAGTTAAGGAATCAAATTCATCTATTGTAGTAGCAGGAACGACAAGTCAAGCATATATAAAAGAGAAACATATAAGATTGTGGCATAGCAGATTTGGTCATGTTGAACATAGAGGACTTGAAGTCTTAGTGAAGAAGGGTGTGTTGACAGTAATCAGATTTAAGGTTAGAATTTTGTGAATATTTTATCATTGGAAAGATACATAGAGTGAGCTTCGGTCCAGCTCAACCTGTCACAAAGAAGAAACTATATTATATTCACCCTGACCTATAAGGATCATCAAGTCTTAATACTTTGATATCCCAAAAGAAAGGTAGACTTTTGCAGTCCCTAGCATATATGGACTAAGAAGATACAGATGCATCGCATATGTCATTCTGATGAGGGAAAACATAATCTAAGGGCAAAGAACAATGTTTTCACAGGATATCCAAATGGAGTAGAAAGGTTCAGGGTTTGGATACTTGATGAGAGGAAGTGTGTTATCAGTTGTAATGTTGTGTTTAGAGAAGACATGATGTACAAATACATCAAGTCAGAATCTATAACATGTAAGAATGATTCTAAAATGTTATCTAACAAGGTTATAAGATATGATTTTTCATGTGATAATAGGGAAATCGAAAATACAACTCAAGATGGAGCAACTTCAATGGATGATCAAGACGAGTCAGGAAAGAATATTCAAGATGAAGAAATGGAGGACTCAAATGAAGAGACTCAAGACTTTGTGACAATCAGTTGGCAAGGGATCACAGTAAGAGATTGACCAGACCATCAGTGACGCTCAAAGGCTAACATATGTATGGGGAAAATGAAAAGATTGCATGATATGCTTATCTCATGATTAAGGATGCTTCAAAAACTGAACCTATAAATTATCAACAAGCTCTAGGTGATCCCAAAAGTTGTAAATGTGTCGAAGTAATAAATGAGGGATTGAGTTCTCTAATGAACGACATAACATGGATACTGGTGGACCGGATTAAGACACATAAACCAACAGCATGTATGTGGCTATTTAAGGAAAATGCCAGGATAGATAGTGTTAGAAGGTCCAAAATTTAAAGTCAAATTATTAGCAATAGGGTATTCACAAAAGGAAGGAATAGACTATCATGAGATATTCTCACCAGTTGTCAAGCATGAATCTATCAAGTGTAGTCCATTACGGACATGCCTCCCTATTGAACCTGATTGGACACCGAATCTGGACGAACATGAGGTCCACCAACTAACCCTGGATTGTTCTCCTCTCCCAAGGACACCTTTCTCGGTCTAACACACTTTCGCTTGGGTGGAACTTCTGCTGCCGGAGATGGAGGCTGTACCGGCTCGGCGTTCGGAGCTTGAGCTGAACTACAATCCGGTGGTCCAACACATTTCACTATGTACACCACCCGATCTGTAATAGAGAGCTCTCCGCCTCTCCTTACTATGGGCATGAGAGCTTAGTTCTTGGATTTTCTTGTGTCTGTCGCGGCATAGTACTTGATTAGGGGCTTTGTTTCGAAAAGTGGGTTCACGCCTTTCGGTTGCAGGTCTCCAGAGGAAGATTGGTTCCATGTGCTGGCCAACTCACCCTGCAAAAAATAAGACCTATATCTGAACTAGAATAGAAGTTAAGAACACAATCATTAATGGTGGTTTGAAATTCTTTTCCACAAAGTTTTACTGCGCTAAAACTTTGTCAATCATTTTCAAAAAAATGAAATAAAGTTTTTAGTAAACAAGCAGAAGCTGCTCTCTCGGGACAAGACGAGGGGACCTTAACCCAAGATTTGATACAACATTCTAGTTATGCACATTCAACCATATATATTACAATCTTAATTACAAGATTTCATCTTAACGGGACATACACTTGATATTCTTCCATCACTTTGTTGCACATAATATATATCACTTAATGAAGAAATATTTGTATAACATGTCTAAATATTGTGTCAAATTTATAAATTAGACTGATTTCCGATGAAATAAAAAAAATTATATTTACTTAATTCTTGACAACAAAATTTTATTTTTTTCAGAATAAGTTAATCGTAATAAATTGAATTAAAGAGGGAGAACATGAACATATATATGTTTTACCACATTTTATTAATTTTTGGCTATTTGCCTTCTAAACCTCCACGGTTTTATTTTTCTTTTAAAGAAGAGAAATTAAAAAAATATATATATGGAGAAATAGTTGAGATTTATTACTATATTGAGCTATCTAAAGAATGAACCAAAAACATATTAGACTTGGAAGAGGATGAATGACTGATCTAAAAGTCTACATTTTCACTTATGTGCAGGTAGGTTAGGAACGACACGAGCGCAATTGTCCTTAAGAAGAGGTGGGAATAATGGGTTCAGCGGAAACATTTGAGGCCAACAATTTGCATCTAAGGTTAAGAACGCCTTGCAACATGCGGCTTCAAGATTATCATATTTGCCAGAGAAAATTGATTTAGAGATTTCGAGCACACATCCTTCAACGTTAAAAAGAGACGACCAACATTTTACCAAATCAATAGGTAAACCGGGCAGAAAAGTCCAGGAATTGTTGTTGGCTGTTTCACTTGACCTACTGCTTTCGTGACAAAAATGAAAGCACAAATGGATACAACTAAGATCAGTGAGACAAAAGCTTTGCTTCCCATTTTTGTTATTAATATTTTTACACTATGTTGTTATTAATCTTTTTATACTTTTCCCTTTCCTTTTTTTTACTGTTTGGTTTACACTTTTAGATGCTTGGATGATTTTAGATGTTTGTGGAAACTTGGAATTTATAAGATTAGAAAACAAGACGTTATTAAATAGATCTCAGAGTTACTTATCAATATTAAATTGTATTTCAAACCTTGCAACATGCGGCTTCAAGATTATCAAATTTTCCCGAGAAAATTGATTTGGAGATTTCGAGCACACATCCTTCAACGTTGAAAAGAGACGACCAACATTTTACCAAATCAATAGGTAAACCGGGAGGAAAAGGTCCAGGAATTGTTGTCTGCTGTTTCACATGAGCTACTGCTTGTGTGGCAAAAATGGCAGCACAAAGGGATACAACTAAGATCAATGAGACAAAAGCTTTGCTTCCCATATTTGTGACTAATCTTTTTACAGTTTTCCTTTTTCCTTTTTTTTACTGTTTGGTTTTCACTCTTAGATGCTTGGATGATTTTAGATGTTGGTGGAAACTTTAGAATTTATAAGGTTAGAAAACAAGACGTTATTAAATAGATCTGAGAGTTACATATCATATTAAATTGTGTTTCAAAAGGTAACTCTCGTTTATTTTGACCCACTTAATTATTTTTTATGTTAAATTTCAATGCACATTTTTTTGTGATTATACAATAACTAAATTTTTTTTCCCTAGTCAAAATTTCAAGTTAAAACTTTCCACTACCAAATTCAAACTACTTAGTCGACGCAAGGGATGGAAAAAGTTTTTTTTCTTTCGGGTCTCTGTCTGATCAAACTCCACTCAGGTGTCTTATTTATCTGCTGTTTTGGCTGGTGAGTCAGTTCTCCACCATACCGGCGTATGGAGCCACCAGGTCACTAGGGAAAAATTCCACAGCTTGATAGAGCTCACCTAGTTCGGCCCGGATCTCCTCCCTAAGTCCCTACTTGAAAAACTAACGCCACTCTGGAGAAGGCTTAGGCTTGCACCATGTGGCTTCACTTAGGAATTATCCAGTGTAGTCTATCACGGACATACCTCCCTGTTGAACCTGGTTGGATATTCAATATGGACGAACATTAAATCCGCCAACTAACCCTGGATTGTTCTCCTCTACTAAGGGCACCTTTCTCTGTCTACCACGCTTTCGATTGGGTGGAAATACTGCTGCCGCAGATGGAGTCTGCACTGGCTCCCTGTCCGCAGCTTGAACTGGACTACAATCCGGTGGTAGAATACATTTTATTATGTACACCATGCGATCATTAATCGAGAGCCCTTCGCCTCTCCTTACTATGGGCATGAGAGCTGGGTTCCTGGATTATATCGTCTCTGTCGCAGCAGAGTAATTTATTAGGGGCGTTTTTGCGTAAAGAGGGTTCACGCCTTGCGGTTGCGGGTATCCAAGAGGAAGATTGGTTCCACGTGCTGGCAAACTCACCCTGCTAAAAATAAGACTCAAGTCTAACTATAATAGAAGTTAAGAACATAATCACTGTTAGTGGTTTGAAATTTGTTTTCAGATTGTTTTACTACGGAAAAAGATTTGTCAACCTTTTAAAAAACTGAAATAAAATTATTAGAAAACAAGCAGAAGCTGCTCTCTCAGTAGAAGACCAAGGGACCTTAACCCAAGCTTTGATACAACATGTTAGTTATGTAGACTGAACCATATATATTACAATGTTAATTACACGATTACATCTTAACCAGACATGCACTTGATATTTCCTCCATCACTTTGTTCCACATGATATATACTGTTTAATGAAGGAACATTTGTATGACATGTCTAAATATTGTGTCAAATTAATAAATTAGACTGTTTTTGGTTGGAATAAACAAAACTATAATTACTTCATCCTTAATAATGAAATTTTATTTTTCTGAATAAGTTAATCATAATAAATTAGATATGAAATAAAGAGGGAGAAAATGAACGTATATATGTTTTATAACATTATATGAAATTTTGGCTCTTTGCCTTCTAGAACTCGACAGTTTTTTTTTCTTTTAAGGAAGAGAAATTAAAAGAAAAACAACTTTGGATAAATAGTTGAAATTTATTATTACATTGACCTATCTAAAGAATGAAGCAAAAACATATTAGACTTGGAAGAGGATGAATGACTGATCTAAAAGTGTAGACTTTCAGTTGTGTGCAGGTAAGATGGGAACGACGTGAGCGCAATTGTCCTTAAGAAGAGGTGGGAAGAATGGGTTCAGCGGAAACATTTGAGGCCAACAATTTGCGTCTAAGGTTGAGAACACCTTTTTTTTACTGTTTGGATTTCACTTTTAGATGCTTGGATGATTTTAGATGTTGGTGGAAAGTTAGAATTTATAAGGTTAGAAAACAAGACGTTATTAAGTAGATCTCAGAGTTACATCATAGTTTTTCAAAAGGTAACTCACGTTTATGCTTAACTAATCAAATTTTTCCTACAAGAAACTGAAACAAATGGCTAATGCTAAATCTATTGTTGTTAGTGGAGACGTTATTATGTGAAAGTTATAGTTTTATTTTGACCCACTTAATTATTTTTTCTGTTAAATTTCAATGCACAGTCTTTGTGATTATACAATAACTGAATTTTTTTTCCCTAGTCAAAATTTCTAAGTTAAAGCTTTCCATTGCCAAATTCAAACTACTTAGTCCACGCAAAGGATGGAAAAAGTTCAACTTCATTTTTTCTTTCGGGTCTCTGACTGATCAAACTCCACTCGAATGTCTTATTCATTTTCTGCTTTGGCTGGTGAGTCAGTCCTCCACCATACCGACGTATGGAGCCACCAGGTCACTAGGGAAAAATCCACAGCTTGATAGAGTTCACCTAGTTCGGCCCGATCTCCTCCCTGAGTCCCTACTTGAAAAACTAACACCACTCTGGAGAAGGTTTAGGCTTGCACCACCTGGCTTCACTTAGGAATTATGCAGTGTAGTCTATCATGGACATGCCTCCCTGTCGAACCTGGTTGGATATCCAATCTGGACGAACATTATATCCACCAACTAACCCTGGATTGTTCTCCTCAACCAAGAGCACCTTTCTCTGTCTAACACGCTTTCGATTGGGTAGAACTACTGCTGCCGGAGGCCGCACTGGCTCCGTGTCCGCAGCTTGAGCTGGACTACAATCCAGTGGTCCAATACATTTTATTATGTACACCGCGCGATCCTTAATCGAGAGCCCTTTGCCTCTCCTTACTTTGGGCATGAGAGCTGGGTTCCTGGATTTTATCGTCTTTGTTGCAGCAGAGTACTTGATTATGGGCTTTCTTGCGAAAAGAGGGTACACGCCTTGCGGTTGCGGGTATCCAAGAGGAAGATTGGTTCCACGTGCTGACAAACTCACCCTGGTAAAAATAAGACTCAAGTATAACCATAATAGAAGTTAAGAACATAATCATTGTTAGTGGTTTGAAATTTGTTTTCAGATTTTCTTCCTACGCAAAAACTTTGTCAACCTTTTAAAAAATGAAATAAATTTATTAGAAAGCAAGCAGAAGCTGCTCTCTCAGGACAAGACCAAGGGACCTTAACCCAAGTTTTGATACAACATTTTAGTTATGTACACTGAACCATATATATTACAATCTTAGTTATGCGATTTCATATTAACCAGACATGCATTTGATATTTCCTCCATCACTTTGTTCCACATAATATATATTGTTTAATGAAGGAACATTTGTATGACATGTCTAAATATTGTGTCAAATTTCTTTTTTTAATGGTAAACGTATATATGCATGAAATAATTACACCTAGCACTCTTGAGAAATGAGGCACTTTTCAAGTTTTTAGTGGGGCAAAATGACTTTTTTTTACCATCTCTCTCTTTTTTCTCCCTCTCTTTCGTTCTTTCTCCTTTTTATTTATTTCTACTTTTTCTCTCTTTCTCTTTCTTTCTCACCCTAATTGAGATCAATATAGATGAAAGAGAAAGAGAGAAAAAGTATTAGAGATGAGTATTAGAGAAAGTATTAAATCTCAAATTGGTGAAAAACGATTCTAAAACTGGTTAAAAAAATTAGAAGAGATTTGAACTTAGAAAAAAAGATTTGAATCAAAGCTTAAAAGAGAAACAATGGAAGATGAAAAGAGTGAGAAAATAGAGAAGGAGAGGGAGAGAGAGGAAGTGAGATAAAGATAGAGAAAGTGACAGAAAAAGAGAGAAAGAGAGAGAAAGAGATTGAAAAGGAGCGTGAGGAAGGGAGAGAGATGGAGAAGGAAAATTAAAAAGTAAAGAAAAAGTCTTTTTTATTAAATATAAGGGGCAAAAAAGATTTTTCAAACTAAAAATGTGTCTAAACCTTGTAAAGTGCCTATTTTTGTAAACAAAACTTGAAAAGTGCTCCATGGTGTAAAACTCTCTATATGCATTTACATGACAATAAATTAAATTACTGTAATAGTTAAATAAAAAATTGAAAAAATGTAATTTACTACATATTTACATACAAAATGATTTGTAATGAAAGGATACTCAGTAAAAATGGATAGAGAATAAACTCTTCAAATTTAATTTAAAAAAACTCTCATGTATTTTTCCGTTAATAAAGAAAAAACAATTCATCTACACCAGCCTTAAAATTTAAACTAAATGACATATATACGTTTTGAATTGTACAAAATTTTCAACTAATATTTTAAAATGATATAATTGCTTTTCAAACGAGAAAAAAATTTGTAATCTAAAGTTTTTTTGAAAAAAAAAAGAGTCCAGATTTCCAAAATTTCCAAATTGATGAATCATAAACTTCTTCAAATTCCCACAATCTATTACGCAAAGTTTTCTCCAACCATCTTCAGATTTTGATGGTTATCAAAGTTCATAAAAAAAACAATCTCAATCAATTTGGACATTTTGAGAAGTTAAAGATTTTCTCTATTTAAATACTGATATTATAAATATTTTGTTTGTTTTAAACGCAGTTATATCGTTTTAAACTTATCCAGGTTATTTTCGTTTAAAATTCAAAACACACATCTTTGATTTACCGTTGGCCGTTTAGGTTTTAACGCTACCGTAGACAGTTAGAATGTTTTTTTTACACAGATTTATTATTTTATTACAAATTATGAAAATTATTACATGACTGAGTGTTCAACTGATCATTCTACCGGTTTATGAAAATCCACGCCTGAAGCTTGCCATATGAAGATCCACATCTGACAGTTGTCTCTGCACTACGCTGAAGATCTCCTGTAAATTTGTTTCTTTGAATCTGCATAAATCATAATAAATCGTCTGAAATTTGAAACACAGACTTCTGAATGTAGAAGCATTAATGAAAATTTAGTCAAACCAGTAGAGTAAAAGAGCTTCCACAAACAAACAGAATGTTTTCTCATGAACAAAAGGTATGTGGCGGATTTTTACATTAACTTTATAATTGAGGGATATCTTTACGTATCTTTTACATGAGCGGTTTTTATTCATTACAAATCATTTGGGAGTTTGCAAAATATGTCATTTTATACAGCTCCAAACGCATAGCTATGATTTAAGTTGACAGTTTAGATTTTAACTTTATCGTTGGTTTAAGGGATTTTTTCATTAACAGACCAAGAATATTATATTAACTTTATAGTTACGGGATCTATTTTCAAACTATCTTTACTTGAGGAGTTATTCATAAAGAAACCCAAAATTTAATGAGATTAACTAACTTTTATTTATTAAAATTATCAGTACCATGTCCAGAACATATGTCATATGTGCATAAGATGATGCTACTCGTGGCTCCGTAAGAATATTAATGAAAGCATCATTCACTTTGCTTTAGACAATCTCGATCCAGCTCATGCCAGATTCTTTTGCCCTCAAGTTCTTTGCAGCTTCTCTCACTTCACTTAACCGATCCCACATGCCCATTGTTGCATAAACATTCGAAATAGATGTATAAACCGATGGATCTTGCGGAAAAGTCTTGAGCAATTTCTCAGCAATTACAGTGACCAGTTCAGCATTCTTGTGAGTTCCACAAGCAGTGAGCAGAGACATCCATATCGTTTTATCAGGCTCAAACGGCATTTTGTTTATCAATTCATCTGCCTCTTTGAACCGCCCAGCTTGGCCAAGAAGATCAACTACGCAATAATAATGCTCTAGATACGGTTCAAGACCATATTCAGATTTCATCGATTCGAGTATGAATCTTGCTTCTTCAAGCAGTCCAGAATGTCGGCAAGCAGAAAGAACTCCCAAAAACGTTACCTCGTTTGGTTCAACTCCAGAACTGATCATCTTATGAAAATACTGAATCGCTTCTTTGACTCGTCCGTTTTGTCCACAACCAACAATTATCCCTGTCCAAGAGACTACATCTCTATCTAACATACCATCAAATAACACTACACCATTGTCTATCTCACCACATTTTACATACATATCTACTAGTGCCGTCGCTGTGACAGGTTCTGATTCATAACCTTTCTTTAAACATAACCCATGAATCTGCTTTCCCCATCCAAGAGACGATAAACTTGAACAGACTTTGAGAATACTCGAGATGATGAACTTGTCCGGATCAAGTCCCAATTTGATTAAATCCTGAAACAGATAAAATGCCAAAGAATTGAAACCTGCTTTCACACAGCCTCTTATCAGGCCAGAGAAAGCAATTATATCTTTATTTGAAAGCCTATGAAACAGTTTATGTGCATCTTGTATATTACCAACATTTGCGTGTACATCAACAAGAATGCTTCCTACTATGTAATCTAACTCATAACCACTGATTACAACTAAACCATGAACCTGAAGCCCGATCCTCAAATTGATTAAGTTGATGCATATCTTTAACGCACCACTTAGAGTGTAGGAATCAAAGGTCAAAGCTGACTGATACATTTGCAAAAGCAGACCTAACGCCGCTTCATTCTCCCCGTTGATCAAAAATCCAGAGAGCATAGAGTTCCAAACAGCGACACTAGTACGAAGGGCCGGTTTTGCCTGACCAAAAAGATCAGCTGCATCACTTAGAGAACAACAGTTCGAGTACATATCGATAAGAGCAGAGAGTGCGAACGAGCTAGACTCCAAACCCGACTTTACGACACAGCAGTGCAGCTGTTTACCCATTGTTAATAAGCCAGCAAAACTACAAGCTTTAAGACCACATGGTAAAGCAAAACCGTCTAGCACGATTCCTTCTCTATGCATTTTAATTAGAAACTCCAACGCACGAGGACTACCTATATCGACGAACCCGGAGATCAAACAGTTCCAAGACACAGCATTTGGCTGCGGAATCCCGTGAAACAAACGAACCGCTTCGTCAATCAAACCTGCTTTACAATAACCAGAAATGAGAGTGTTCCACGAAGTTGAATTAGGCCGCAGAATCTCAGAAAAAGCGTTATGAGCTTCCCTAAGTCTCCCATTCTTAACATACATATCTAAAACAGAGTTCATCAAAACAACATCATCTTTCAGATTCTCTTTACCAATTCTTTCATGAATCAAATGACCCAACTGAAGATCACCCACTAACCCACAAGCTTTCAGAACCGCGGAAAACAAGAACTCGTTAGGTGCTTCGGCTTCGGAGTCTAACATGCTTCTGTATAGTTCAATAGCCTTGTTGGGTTTTCCATCACTTGTATACCCAGAAACCATCGTTGTCCAAGTGACAATATTTCTTTCAGTCATTTCATCGAACAGCTTTTGTGCATCAACCAACGACCCGAAATCCAAATGCATAGAGATCAAGTTATTTGCAACGAACACGTTTTTGGAGATCCCTTGTTTAATTACATGAGCTTGAATTGATTCTCCACGCTTAAAAGCTTGCACTTTTCCGCAATGGCGTAAGCTTGCTGCTATAAGCTTGAAGTCCATAACCATTTTTTGGTGAATGACTTCAACAATTTACAAGTATGGACTGAAAAAGCTTCTAGGAAATGATAACACCTGCTGCAAGGGTGTTACGACATGTCATTCTTCCTTCGCTGGTTCTTGGAAGCAGCAAGAGTTTGCGAAAACACATACCAGCAACCTCAGGCTCTGACGAAAAACGGAAGGTTGTTCGTTTGGGAAAAAATAAAACGGCAAGTTATTCACCATGAAAGGAATACAAATCTCATTCATTTTGTTGTTTTTTAAAACGGCGAATGAACTTTTGATACAGTTATTATTTTTTTTTGTCATTTGAATTATTAATACTATTACTGATTAGAGTTGAAAAAAAAATACTATTACTAATTAATAATTTGACCTGCTTGACTAGAATCTACAACAAACATGTGAAACCATTAATGAAGATTTTCTATAAGATTCAAATTATCCTCTACCTATATGTACGATTTGAATCCTCAAATCCATGCAATATCAATCAATCGTACACAAACCAATTCAAGAAAGAAAGACACGCACAATCTTGTTTATCCGGTGTTCGCCTTCTGAGCTCTAGCAATCCACTAAGATAACTCAAACTCGAGCTCTTGAATACGATATAATGGCGATTCCTCTCTCTAACCTTTCTCTCTCTCTCTCTCTCTAATTTTACTTAATGAAGAAGATGAACAATAAAGAAAAACAGAGCCAGCTTTATATTACAGCTGTTTACAATATACATATAACTTGCGCGTGACTTGAGAAACTAAGAGCAATGACTTAACCCTCTTTTTCCCTCCGAGACTTCTGCACATTCTAACGGTATTCTGCGATATGGGACATAACGACTCACAAATCTCCACCTTGTCCCTTATTGCATAGCTTCTCTTAGTCTTTACCGGATTCTTGCTTTCGATCATGAGCAAACCTCGCTCATCCACCTGCATTCTCTCATTTGCAGATATTTGAGGATTACCTTTTTCCTCTCCTTTTGAACCTTTTGTTCCTGCCTGAATAAACTCATTCAGCTTCATGCCTTCTGAGTCAACCCACTCAGCTTTCTGTCTTTTCTTGTCCAGATTATTCTTCTGTGACTCTAAGCAGCTTCAACGCATGTTTGAATTTACCCACTTGTAGATCCTTTGTGTAGATATCTGCTGGATTATATGCAGTAGCTATTTTTAGTACTTGAATCACCTTGTCACTTATTAGATCCTTTATGAAGTGATACTTCACCGCTACGTGTTTCGTTCTCTCGTGAAAAACTGCATTCTTGGCTAATGCTATTGTGCTCTGAGAGTAACAGTAGATCGACACTTCTCATTGTTCAAATCCAAGTTCATTCATAAATCCTTGCAGCCAAACTGCTTCCTTTGCTGCCTCCGATAGCGCGATGTACTCTGCTTCCGTTGTAGACAGTGCGACTACCTTCTGTAAGCTTGACCTCCAGCTGATTTTGTTTCCTCCGGCTGTGAATACTAGACCTGTTGTGGATCTTCTTCTGTCAAGGTCTCCGGCATAGTCTGCATCACAGTAGTCTTTTATGGTGAATTTGCCTTCCTTTCTGAAGCATAACTTCCTTTTTAGAGACCCATTCAAGTATCTGAGGATCCACTTCACTGCTTGCCAGTGCTCCTTCAGAGGCTGACTCATGAACCTGCAAACAAGTCCAACCGAATGTGCCAAGTTTGGTCTTTTTCCTATCATGAGGTACATTAGGCTCCCTACAGCGCTCTGGTATGGGATGTTTCTCATTGAATCAAACTGCTCTTCTGCTTTCTTTTCTGTAGCTGACTTTAGTTTAAAATGTATTCCCATTGGCGTCGTTACTGGCTAAGAGTGATCCATACCAAAGTTTCCCAGCACCTTCAGAAGATATCTTTCTTGAGATATCGATAGAGTTCCTTTTGCTCTGTCTCGAGTAATGTCCATCCCTAATATATTCTTAGCTTCTCCAAGGTCTTTCATCTCAAACTCTGAGTTTAGAAGTATCTTTAACGCACACACATGTTTCTTGTCTCTTGACATTATGAGAATGTCATCTACATATCAAAGTAGATAGATGTTGTCTCCATGTTTCAGCCCCTGAAAGTAAACACACATTTCGTATTCACTTCTTTCATAGCCGTTTGTCTGCATAAACTCATTGAATCTTGTGTTCCATTGGCGTAGTGATTGTTTCAACCCGTATAATGACCTTTGGAGAAGACACACCTTGTTTGGATGCTTTTTATCTACATAGCCTTCATGTTGCTCCATGAGAATCTGCTCCTCTAAGTGTCCATATAAGAATGTTGTCTTCACGTCCATTTGCTGTATTTCCATGTCATGATGAGCAACTGCTGACAATAATAATCTGATGGAGATATGGTTTGCGACTGGTGAAAATATTTCTTGTTAATCGATGCCTTCCTTTTGTGAGTAGCCTTTTGCTACTAACCTAGCCTTGAACCTTGGTTCTTCCACTCCACTTATGCATGCTTTCCTTTTAAACACCCACTTACATCCTATAGGTTTCGGTGTTTTGATTCTGTCAACAAGAGTCCATGTTTTGTTCTTGATCAATGACTCCATTTCTTCATCTGGTGCTCTTGACTGTTTCTCACTATCAGGGTCGTTCATAGCTTCTTGGTAGCTTTCTGGTTCTGCTTTACCTCATCTTCTATTATTATGTAAGCAAAACCTGCAATGTCTTCATCATCTGAATATACTTTGTAGTCTTCGAATCTGGCAGGAGGTTTAATGTTCCTTCTCACGCGATCCCTCACTAGTTGGTAATCTATGTTTTCTTCTGCTTCTGTGTTTTCTAGGTCTGCCTCTTCAGGTACAATTTGGTTTTGGTCTGCAGTGCTTTCCTCTGACCGAGTAGCTCCACCTTGAACTGTAATGTTTGATTCCCTGTTAACACCTGCAAGTTCATGTCTAGTAAACTTGTCAGAAACACTTTGTAAATCAATACAACCTATTTGTGATTCCTTTCTCATATCTTTGTACATCATGTCCTCTCTGAATACGACATTCCTGCTAATGGTGCATTTTTTTTTCTCTAGTAGCCATACTCTGTAACATTTTACTCCTTCTGGATATCCAGTAAATATCCCTTTCTTTGCTCTTGGGTTTAACTTGCCTTCATCGGAATGAAGGTACACTACACAACCAAACATTTTTAAACCTTCAAGATTCGGAATTGCAGACGTTCATTTCTCTTATGGAATGTCGAAGTCAATTGCAGATGAAGGGGTCTTGTTTATCAGATATACTGATGTCGATGCAGCTTCAGCCCTGAATCTTTGGTCAAGACCGCTTTAACTCAGCATACTCCTTACCTTGTTCATGATGGTCCTTTTTAGTCTTTCAGCAACCCCGTTCTGTTGGGATGTGTACGTACATGTTCTCTGTCTCACCAAATCTTCATCTCTACAGAATTTGTCGAACTTAAGGTTACAATATTCCAGTCCGTTGTCGGTTCTGTGTTTCTTAACTTTCCTTTCGGATTGAACTTCAACCATTTTCTTCCATTCTACAAACCTGTCAAATACTTCATCTTTAGTTCGAAGAAAATAAATCCATACCTTCCTTGTCCAATCATCTGTAAAGGTAATGAACTACTGGCATCTCCCCAGACTCATGGGCACATTGGGAGAACCCCATAAATCCGAATGAACATAGTCAAGCTTTTCCTTGGTTACGTGTTTTGCTGACCCAAAGCTCACCTTGTGAATCATTCCAATGACACAATCTTTGCAGAATTTTACTTCAGTTATGTCTTCTCCTC
The DNA here is from genome assembly GCA_000218505.1 of Schrenkiella parvula. Classification (NCBI taxonomy): domain Eukaryota; kingdom Viridiplantae; phylum Streptophyta; class Magnoliopsida; order Brassicales; family Brassicaceae; genus Schrenkiella; species Schrenkiella parvula. The sequence continues at coordinate 4,973,392 of CM001192.1, read as the reverse complement.
TTATACATCCTTTCTTAACCAAAATTTTGAGACTTTTCTGTCTTGTGTGGCCTAGGCGACAGTGCCATTTCTTTGTTTCATCTTCCTTTGATGTACGAGTTTTTAATCTGTTACTTCTGCATTGCAAGCTTCTGATGCCCTTAGCTATACCTTGTAGGAAGTACAGAATGTCCCTTGTTTTTTTATTCCTTTCGTAATGGTGGTACAACCTTTTATAATCTTCATAACTCCTTGAGATCCTTTGAATTCACAGCTTTTGTTTTCTAGAGTCCCAACCGAAATTAAGTTTCTTGCTATATCTGGCATGTATCTAGCTTCGTGAAGAACAAATGTTGAGAAATCTCCATTTACATCTTTCAATCCTGATACGCTTAGATAGGCGTATATTCTCCTTTTCCACAGTGAGAAATCTCCAGTTTCGTCGAACCTTTCGGTGTCGACCTTTCCCCCTGTCATTCGTTAATCTATCTTTAGATGTTGGCTCTGATACCAATTTGTACCGTTTGAATTCCCAAATCCCTGTAATATCAATCAATCGCACACAAGCCAATTCAAGAAAGAAAGAGAGACACGCACAATCTTGTTTACCCGGTGTTCACCTTCCGACCTCTAGCAATCCACTAAGGTAGCTCAAACTCGAGCTCTTGAATATCGATACAGTGGCGTTTCCTCTCTCTAACCTTTTTTCTCTCTGTCTCTCTCTAATCTTACTCAATGAAAAAGATACAGAATAAATAAAAACAGAGCCAGCTTTATACTACAGCTGTTTACAATATACATGTGACTTGCGCGTGACTTAACCATCTTTTTCCCTCCGAGACTTCTGCACATTCTAACGATATTCTGCGATACAGACATAACAACTCACACTATCTAACTCCGAACTTAATTACAATACAATATTAATGAACCATTTAGTTAACCACTAGATTTAGAAAATTACATTTTTGATACAGTTATAATTGTATAGATTGAAGAAGCTTAGATAAAGCTGGTGTTATGTTAATTCTTTTGTGTGTATTTAGTTTGCATGATAATATTTAGAGAGCTGAGCTCTCAGCAAGATCTGTATGAAATTTTTTAAGTTACACTTGGAACTTAAATACTATACGAATAAAAATACTTGTGAATATACATGAATTTTCATCAAATACTAGTTTTCGTCTGGATGAACTAATTATCGGATATAAAAGCCTTGATTTGTGTTTGATATAAATGTGTAATTTGGCGTTTGGTCTAGAATCTCTATATTCTCTTCAAGAACCTTAGATCAAATATCTTAAAGCGTAGCATATTTTACCTAACGATGATCATGGTGTTACACCAAAAATTTTGTTCCTTTGAGTCTTAACGCTTTTGAGCCATTTTCTCCCTTTTATTAGGTTTAGGATTTTGAACTTCAAAAAAACAAGTCCAATAAGATTAAATTCGGATCATCATATAAAAAATTTAAAACAAAATTGAGCTTTAGGTCATCTTTTATTTTGAAAAAAAAAGATACCTTACCTTTTATATTTTTAATATTATTTAAATTTGAAAATACAAATATCATTGAAGTATATATTTACCAAACTTTCCCCTTTTCCACATTTAGACAAATTTCTATAACAACATTAAATGTGTTTATATAAGTCTGAAATGAAATGAATATTTCAAGGCATAATACATATATACTATATTATATAATGTCCTTGAGGGAAAAAATAATTAATTTTTCATTTTGTAATTTTATATTTTATATTTTGATGTACATATATTTTTTAAGTAATAGTTGTGTGTATTTTATATTAGAAATATAAATATTGTAAAGATGAAGACATGAGATTTCTAGATATATATTTTGTTTGTTTTTTTTATGTGTGATCAATTATATTTTATAATTTGACATTATTAATTATTTTTACTACAACAATTTATCTTAGGAGGGAGGTTTTTGTTTCTGATGTTTGTTTGTTTTTTTTTGGCAAATTATTTGTATTAATTAGGAGAAGAAACCACTATAGGATACATACATCCTATTAAATGGCAGATTATAATCATGCACTAAATGGATGAATAGCTTGTAGGTTATTCACAGTCCACTAAAGGACAGGACAAACCTCTCAAAAAGAAACATCAAAATCCTCAAAAGGGTAACATTAATCCCACCAAAGGGAATAAAGATTTTTCATAAAATAATAAAACAAAATCCAGACATCGGTAAACCACCACAAAATCGACGTAAAGCTGCTTTGGAGAACTGCCTAGCACAACAATCACTATTGCGGCGTAAAACCGTTGTGGAGTATACTTGTAGTTGATGCGTATCTCAAGAGGTTTTAATCCTAATAACTAATACAAAATAGGTTGTCCTTATTAAAATAAATAGTCTAGTATTATACAATAACATTACAATCCAAAATAAGCCAATTAGGTCAAGGCCCATCACAAACTCGAAGTTGAAGAGATAATGAACTTGAGAAGCAAATGTGCCCCTTTGATTAATGCCGTAACAACATGACACGTAGAATTCTTCAATACCTTGCACATCATCATTTGCACGTGTCCAATATCTAGAGACCGTGTTCACCGTTTTTCTAGCCTCTGCTTCAGCGGCCGCCGCCGATTCACCATCCTCCACAACTTTTGCTTTAGTCGATTTTCCTTGTTATTTATACAAAAGGCTCCTCAATCTCGATTTTTTGACATAACAAACGCTGGAGAAAGATGGAAAAATTATATCTAAGCTGCCAAAATCGACAAACCCAGCACATCAGAACTCTCCAAGATCTGCACCATAGAAAACCATCTATGAGCCTGAGGTTTGGATTACTTTAGAATCTGAGATCTTAAAAGATAAAAAAAAACAGAAGACATCATAGTAGGATTTGTTAAATCAAATATAACCAGTAAGATATCCCACGCCGGTGATATTATAATGTCGGTCGCCGGCAAAAAGATCGAAAATAGAAAGTGATGTCTGCAAGTTTCGTAGAGAGAAGGGATAGGAAGTCTGGATAGAGCTCAATTAAATCGGATCAAATACTGAGATAATTTACAGAAACTACAAAAATTCTCAAATAACCTTCATTTAAAAAGTAATTTAATTATTATTTATTTTTAAACTGAAAATTATTGTTTATATTTAATTCTTTAAAAAAACTTGATAATTACATTATTCAGCAATCCAAATCCATTAACTGAGTTACCCATTTACACCCAACCCAAACTAAATTCATTTCTTGATAACTTAAATTTTTTGTTTATCCCCTTTTCTTGGTTAAGAAATTAGGCAAAATTTAGGATTCTTCTACTCCTCTTCTCCTTTGCTTTTTCTTCTCCAAATTCTCTAGTTTTCTTCTTCTTCTCCATATCATTTCGCGAAATTATGGTTTATTTCACCTTCGAGTCCACTTTTCATCTTTGATTCCACCAGTTCAACTTTTTCTTTCTCACCATTCATCTTCGACATTAATCCAAAGTAAGAAATTGGTTTTTAAAATTTTGAAAATTTATGTGGATTTTGGGATGGATTTTACTTATTGGTACTATTTGATTTGATAAGGACCACGATTATATCGCCTCATAAAAATGATAAGCTTAATCCTCATCTACCGTATCTTTCTCGGCCTCGGATTCGGACTCGGACTCGGCCTCCGCTTCCACCTCTATCTCCATATACGCAGGTGCCTCTATCTCTATCTCCATATATGCAGGCGCCTCCATCTCTATCTCCATCTACGCAGCCGACTCTATCTCCATCTATGCAGGCTCCTATATCTCCATCTCCGTAGGCGCCTCTATCTCCATCTATGCATGCTCCTCCGCCTTTATCTCTATTTACACAGGCTCCTCCGCCTCTATCTCCATCTGCACAGGCACCTCCATCACCAGAAAGAAGGAGATGACGTTGGAGATATTGACTCATGTACCTTTTCACCATCGCATGGTATGTAAATGAAATTCGAATTTGTTGATCATATTTGGTAGAACTAGTATTAGTGCGTACAACTTACAAAAATCGTGTTTTAGTTTGTTTGTACAATTGTGTACAACTGTATATAATTGTGTACACAATTGTGCACAACTGTATATAACTGTTTACAACTTGGACAACTTGGACAATCCGATACAACTAATTCTGCATTGGTACCACTATTTACAAAATTGTGTTTCTATTGCAGGATATCGAACCAATGCAACTTGTGAATTTTTTCTTCAAACACACTGAATTGCAAAGTATCCAAAGAACCAAACAAGGTGTGAGCCTTTCAAAACCATGGCCATCATTGAAAAACTCCCAGGGCCGGAATCGGAGTTGAAATCTCCAGAGTGGATATGGTTAGTAGAGCACCCCTAATTTAAACATATCGCCCACATTGTTATGGAAAAAAATTGAAAGTTAATTGGTTTTTGGATGTTGCTAGTTCGTACAGCATATACGGATAAGTGTAATGAAGCTTGGTTTGATGTGAATGAGATTCCTATTCGTTATCTAATGAGAGAACATGACCTCATTACCCGATTAGACTGCCATTATTATCCGAAAAACTATGAAAATCAGGGGAATTTCAGATTTGTAGATAGGAGTTTTGGTAAAGATACAAAGATAACGGTCTGGGATGTACTAAACAGGTTGTTGTCAATGCAAGGCGCAACTAACAATATGTTAAAAATGGCTTGCTTTTCTTTTTAGTCACTGTGATTAGAGGAAGAAAAAACATAATCAAATGACACATAGAGCCTTTCATACTAAGAGTTGTGGATGATCTCAATCTCTGTGAAACGTTTTCATGGGGACGATGCACATTTGATGATTGTACTTGTGAGATCTTTCATGTGATGAATCGTTTTAAAGGTTCGGTGCAAGGCTCTTGGACATTGTCTGGTTTCATATTGTCTTTGGAGGTAAATTTTATTATTTTTGTATACAAATATAAATTAGTATAACCAGATTTGTGGATAAGCACTATTATAACTTGTAATTATATTTGTAGATTTTGGTGGGAGGATCTCTGCAACTTAGATATTGCAGGACGAACTAGCAAACCTGAACCTGAGCCTGAGCCTGAACCGGAGCCTGAACCCAAGACAGAAAGGGTGGCTGAAAATCCACCTTCTCATGAATATCTTAAAGAGCAGATGGAGCGGATGATGAAGTCGATGGAAGACGGCTTTAAGGAAATTAATGCGCGTATCACTAATTAATCTAGATAAAAGGATGGAAGCTGTTGAAGCATATATTCATGAGAAGCTGAATCAAAGAGATGATCCAAGGGTGTTAACTAGTTATGAGATGGTTCAAAATTCAAGACAAAATGAAGAGGCTCCTGCAGAGGAAGAGGCCCCTGCGGAGGCTGCTGCGGAGGAGGAGGAGGAGGAGGAAGAGGAGGAGGAGGAGATTGCTGCTGCGGAAAAGGCTGGAGAACAAGAACCGAAAGGACAACAAGAAAGTGAATTTTTTTTTTGAGATTTGTATGTGTTGTTGAAATTTTTATGTTCATATGGATTATTTAAGCTATTATTGAAATGGCAGGTGGTGTTGTTGAGGATGCTGCTAGTGAAGCCGAGACGTCAAAAGTTCAACAAAAACGCCAAAACTTTAAGACATGTGCAAGAAAACCTAAGAAGAAATTGTAGAAGAAGAAGATGTATCCAGGGCTTTTAAGGGTTTTAAATCATTCACACTATCAGATTTCTCCTTATGTTCGTAAGTGAGAAGATGGTTGGTTGTTTTTGGTTATATGTGCTTTTGGAATTCTAGTCTTGTTTTTGATGTATTTTGCAACTGGAACTCTTAATGGTTTTAAACTTGTTTTGCGTTTGATGTATTGTGCAACTGAATTTATTTTTTGTATTTTTGGTATTGTTGTTTTGCTTGAGATGTATGTTGCACTATATTTCTAGATATTACTAGAACTACTAAGTAAAACTGAAATTGTTCTTTAAAATAAAAATAGAAAAAACTATTAAAAAAAATTAATTACTAAAAACTTAGACCAATTAATTCTACATTTTAAAAATGTTTGCCGTCAAATTTCTCTAGTGAATAAAAATCATTTATTTAACTTGTGAAGCCAATAAAATTTACATATAGTTGTACCCAAGTTTTTAATTGTACTCTCTTCCACAGAGTTATATTCTAATAATTTAATTTTGTAATTAGTTAAGCCTTAATTTAAATTAAATTTTTACAGTTGTATTTATGAAATTAAGAAGCTATAGTACTCTTAACATATGTTCGTATCACAAAATGTTTAAAAATATATTATTTTTGTGTTTTTAATAATAATATGGTTAAGTTTTTAAATAATCTTAAAAGTGTCATGAGAAGATGTAAAGAGAATATATTAGTATAATCGATATCAAAAATTAAATTTGTGTGACTAGGTTATAAGTCAAATACACCCCATAAATCAGTATGAGTATGCTATTTTTGCCAAATTTCATATGAAAATAATATTCACAAACGTTGTTTGAGAATTTTTGTTAATAGCAGTTGTATTTGTTGTATTAGTGGTACCAAGTCGTATTTAGATAGAAAATAATAAATTATAACAAGTTGTTTCCAATCATAAAAAAATCACACATGCCAAACATAACTAACATCCAAAACTCACAAACGGATTACACAAACAAAAAAAAATAACATCAAGAATTTTCGCCAACAAACCATCACAAAAGTGGTGATTCGTATTATTTCTTCGATATTCTCCAACTGATGTGTATCTAGTCACTTGTTTTCTTTTTTTCTTTTTGCAATAATCCAGAGGTAAGACACACTAAGCTTGTATTTCCTCGGAAATATTCTAACTAGAATGATGGGATACTGGATAAATCGTCTTGTAATACGCCAATGACCACTGATCTATCCAGTAATACTTAGAGCAAAAATCATGTATTTGAGGCTCCACATTTGTTGTTTCTGCATGTCTTATGATAGCAGCTACTGCATGCACACATGGATATCTATCAATATCAAAATACTTGTAGCTGCAAGTTTTGCTTCTCAAATCAACCAAATAACATTCGCTATCATGACCAATCACGTTGTACACAAGCAGAAAGTTGTTTAACTCATACACTATTATTTTCTTTGCAAACGGACATAAGTCGTGCAATTCACTATGCACATGCAGAACGAATATCTGTGTCTCCGACACTTTAGCATAATTTTTTTGGTATTTGTTAAACCAGCCAAAAATCTTTGTTATAATCACATCAATCATGTGTAATAACAAAGTATTGCATCGACAAAAATAGCATTAACAGATTCAACACAATCGGTGGTGTCTATGTTGTACATTTCTCATGAAAAATAACATTTATGCTCATTTGCTCTCATCAACACTTTCATTCAGATACTTAGCAGCAGCATGATACCTTTTCTTGAAATCATTGTAGAGTCTTTCTAACTCCATCTCTATATAAACATTAATGCATTCTCTAAAACTTTTTGCAACTACATCTTTCTTAACGCCATAAACATGTGATTTCACATTCTAAGACAAATGAAATATGCAGTATCCATACATCGACTTTGTGTAGACCTCGCTTAATGTCTTGATGATGCTTGCATTTCTATCAAAAAGAGATCCAATCTCAGGATCATCTGGAACTAATGTTTTCAACATATTCAAGAACCATCTTTCTCACCATCGACTACACCAAAAGCAATTGGATAATGGTGACGATCTAAACTCTTCAGTTGAGTTTTATCCACAATGATCATTTTTCTCATGGCCTTAAACCCTTCAATGCAAGCACCCAACGCAATGAATAAATATTTAAACTTGTTTTGCTCATCCACTTTCACTTGTGTCACTATACCGGGATTCACCCTCTCTAACATTTACATTTGGTGTAATATCAACGTCTTCATGCATATCAGAATTATCCATGTAACCCACTTCATCACATAGATCAATTGCACCATCTGAAATATGAGGAACAATCGCCAACTGCTCATACTATTCCAAACATTCATGATCGGTGTTAAGAGCAATAATACCGTCATCAATTATGAACTCACTCACAAGCTTATCATTCCCTGAATATTGCTCATTATTCTGGTTTTCTAAGATAAATTCGGTGAGTTCAACAAGCAAAATACTCTGACGCTGATCTTAATTAACTTTCATTAATATCCTAAAACATCTTCTTCATCCAAGATCTACGAGTGCCTCTTAGGATGCACAAGCAATGAAATATAACTTGTAGCTTCATCTACCTTAGTCTTCTTTCGCATTCTATCAACTAACCGAGAATAAATGACCTCCTCCATAATTTCCTTGATCGCTAAACTATAAATATGTCGGTCTTTCTGATTCCATCGTATATCATCTCCCTCTTCTGAGTAATATCCTCCATAATCCAAATGTATGACTATGCCACGATTATTATCCATCTTCCTCTGAAAAATAATACACAAAATTAGCATACTTGAGTTGTACCAGTTGTTCAAGTTGTACCAGTTTTGCAAGGAGTAACAGTTGTACAGGTTGTACCAATTCTATCAATAATACCAGTTCTACTACCTATGAGTACGATTTCACGATTGAACTTATAGAATGGACGATAATCTGGAATCTAACAGCCTATTAAACTAAGATAACAAGTTTAATAAATACTAATACTCTTGGTTATTCAAGGATTCAACAAAAACCTATTAAAAGAATCTCAAATTGAACTTGGATTAAAGATATCCGAAATCACAAAACTCTATTGGCTCTAACAAAACCCAGCAAAATTCCATTGGTGCAAAGGACCAAAAAAAAGTATAGTACAATCTAACAGAGAAAGAAAGAGAAAATATAGTAAGAAACCACATAAAAAATCCAAAACAAAATATGTGACCAAAAAGGAAGACTATGTCATGAAAGAGTAAACAAAAAGAGGAGAGAGAAACAGAGCCATTGTCTAGCCACCGCAGATCTGGTTGCTGATTTTTTAAATTTTATGTTTTATGTTTTTCTTTATCTTTTTAATGGCAATATTCAACTAAGGACATAATTATCCATTCATATGTCATTAAATGGTTGAGGTTATGTCAGATTTATGAGGGTTATGTTGGGAATTCATTTTTGTGGTTGAGTTTATATGAGATCAAATTCTGAAATGACCTCTTCGATGGGAAAAAAATTATGTCATGACCCTTTTTAGTTTATATGACCTGCTTTTTTAATAAAATAATAAACTGACTATTATACCTTCAATCCAATTCTTTGAAAATTTTGATTTATCAAATAATAATGAAAAAACAAAATTTACACGTTTTTTTTGGCAACGTCTTCTTTTTTATCTTCCGGTGAAGCTATAACTCAAGTTTCAGATTTTCATATAGTTTCTTTGATCTTTTCTCTTTTTCTCTCTTTTGGGCGTCGTTCTAGAACTTCTCTTAATTGTAGCTCAAGTTTAATATTAATCGATCTATGTTTTCAATTTATAAATTTTAATTTCGAAAAAACTTAAGGATTTTAATTTGGGTGTTTTTCTAAATTTTTATTAGAATTCTTGAGTAACTCAAGAGTATATGTCCAGATTAAACTTGTTTTCTTTATCTAATCGGGTCGTATATTGAAATCTATGGATTGTAAACGTTGTAGTAGATTAGCTGCTGGTAAACACTGTAAACCTATTGAATTGGTACAACCTGTAAAATTTATATAATTGTTATAACTTGTACTACTTAACCGTAATACTAAATTCATGTTGATTTTTATTTTTATCATGGTACAACTTGGTATAATTGTTTTAAGGTGTGGTACAACTATTTATAATAAAAAAACAAAAAAAACAAAAAACGTGTAATTTTCTATGACTGATTTTAATGTATTAGTTTTTGTCTCGGTACACTTGATACAACTAGTACGACTTGGTAATAACAGAAATTTAAACAACAATGTTTGTAAACATATTTTGATATGAAATAGACAATAACAAATTATTTACTAGTTATAGTATATTTATTAGTTATACTAGATGTACAGTCGTACTAGTTATACTAATCGTACTAGTTATACTAATCAATTTATATCCTTATTACCCAAATTCTATCTAAATTTCATGACTTATATACTAATCATTTGCATACCATTTGCGAGATTCCGTTTGTGACTGTGAGGGATCCGATGGCAAAGGGTTTACATCCTCCTCATGCTGAAAACAAAAAAAACCGACAATTTTACAAATTGTAACAAAACCTAATTATACTAGTTGTACCAGACAACTTCTATCATAAGTTTCACATACCGTTTAGAGGATCCCTGTTTGTGACCGTGAAGGATCTCTGATAAAGTGATTGATGACGGAGATGTAGTGGCGGTGCGAGAACCCATAAAGAAAAGAGAAGATGGGAGAAGATAAATAAGAAAAGAGAAGATGGAAGATGATGGAGGAGAAAAGAGAGGAAGATGGAAGAAGATGAAGAAGAAAAGAAAAGAAGATGGAGAACCCAAAAAGGGGATGATGAAATTGAGAATTTTCGATTTGTCGGAGGGGAAAGATAAAAATGAAAAATGACGGTTTAGGGATAAATATAATAAATTCACAAATTCTCATTTTTTTCATTCCTATATGCAATTATATATAATTTTCGAAGTAATAGAAATAAATGCCATAATTTCACCCAAACAATATGATGATATCTATTTTACATTTTAATATCTCTCATATCAAACATTTGTATTAATATTTAAGCGAGATAAAAAACTAGAAAAACTCATTAAAAATGAAGTTATTTATGAAATAGTAAAATCATGCATCCATATGTTGCATGCAAAGGAGAGATAACAGAATAGAGCAAATGACATTTTATATGCAAGATTTTATGATTGGAATTAAAGTTGCAAAATATATAACCGAAATAAAAACACATACATATGTCCAATAAAAAAAATTAATATCACCGATTGTTGAAACTAATCAAAGAAAAATAACATCCAAAAAGAAATAATGACATACACGTAGATATATTTGATGTTCAGTCAAAACTGTTGCAAATCCATAACTTTCATATGATGGAATCCATAACATTTATTTTTTAATTAATAAATCTTCTATTTCAATCTATTTCAAATTTGCAACTAACAAAAATTGTTTAAATAATTAGATTTGGTAATATTCGAATATGATTACATTGATATATCTTCTATCGTGTCCAAATTTTTAAATTCTTTTTATATGTAATCCTAAGCAAATTCAAATTTTAAATAAAATGCAATAAAAAATATATTTGTATACTAAAATTGTATTTAAAATATTCTAGGATTAAATAAGCTCTGCAAATATTTGATTTTTAAAAATATAGGATATATCAATACACGAACTATATATTCATTTATATGTATTACACACATTATTAAATTTACTTATCCAACATTATATTCAATTTTTTATGTTTTAAAATATTATATTCCTTTATTGCGAAAGTTGAATATTATGTTTCAAAAAAAAGTTCCAATTCTACTGAACCTAATCCAAATCAATCAAAGTTAATCACAACCCAATTCAAAATCAGAAGGGAATACTTTCTCCATAACCATTAATAACGACCGATGGAAGGAGGAAGAAAGATTGACTCTCTCCTAAAGTTGAATCGAGTAATATACGATGCAAAAAAAAGCCGAACCAAAATACTAACGGGATTTTCATTTGAAAACTGCAAAGAAAGAAGAAAACGCAAAGAAAATTAATAAAAACAAAACAACGAAATGACTAAATCCGAACTAAGTCAGAACCTAAACACCGGACAAAACCGGAACCAAAATCCGATTAACGGAAATAAAATAAAACGAAAATTCTCTCTCTCAAATATTTTCGAGAGTAAGAGAGAAAGTGTCCGAAAGAGATCAACAAACTTGCTCTTAAATCCATCAAGGTTCATTAGAAATAGCTATTTCATTTTTTCTTTGTATTTTTATTCGTTTTTTGTTCTTTCTTTGCATGTTTTGTTTATTCTTATTGATCTTCTAGTAGTCACCAAGTAGAGTTTTAGTGCTTTTTTTTTCTGTTAAGATCCTTCAGTTACGGACAATATGCATCTCTGAAGTGATGGATCTACCAAAAGCCAAGCAGTTTATACCTTGCCCATAGATTTTGAGTCCGAACTCTACCTAGTTAGAATATAAAACAATTCTACACTTGTACCTTTCTTCCCAAATATGTAATTATGTTGGATGTAAGTTACGAACTAGTTAAGGTGAGTGTCCAACTTCAAATGTCCCCACTGTCTAAATACAAAAGCTTGATTAGTAGCAAATACAAATACACCATAACCTTGGTTCATTGCTTTCTGAAACTCAAAAGCAGCATTTCAACACTACATATATATCCCCTCGTTTATTTTTCGGCGCTCTGCACAAACAAGGCTCAGCCACAGCACGAACCACATGCCGGTAGGGAATCTGAAAAACAATTAATCAAATTTACCATTCTTCAGATTCAACTTAAGATCAAACTATCAACATGTTGTTAATTAACCCATGATTCATTTGCAGTGCTTTCTATCGTTAAAAGAACTAAATATCAAACTTGTCTAAGGATACTTACTGTGGTCAGCTCCACGGATATCATTTAACCCACGTACATTGTCCAGGCCCCCACGAGGAGGTCCAGGGCGTCCACCACCGCCACCGCCGCCTCCTCCACCACCACCACCACCACCACCACCAGGTCGGCCACCATCCCATTTCTTGTTAGCCCCAGAGCCTTTCCTGTAGGCATCTGATTTCTCCATCTGACCAATGCTTTGCTCTTGGGTTAGTCATAGCTTATGAAAGCTTATTTAAACGCAACCCAAGAAAGGGAGGCAGAATTTTACCGAGAACATGGTTATAAAAAAGACTTGTATAAGATTGATGATTGACAAGAAGAAATCTTTGATCGTCCTTAGTCTCCATATGGATCGCTTCGCTTTAACCACACCTGTACATGTTTCAAAGTTTGCAAGTGTCAAACACAATTAACACTTGCATTATTGATCTGTGGTTTTGGAATACATCTCCAGCTATATTCATTGAAACCCCAAAAAGAGATCTTTAAAATCGTGGAGGAACAGATATGCAGATATGATCTATGTTTTCATTGCATTTATCCAACATAAACTAGATATCAAATTGTCTCTCCGAGAAAGAACATCACTTAGTTCACAAACCATTGAACATGGTCTCACTTACGCAAAGTTCTAGAAAGAATGTTCACCATTCACTAACTTTTTTCCCCATATCAAATTCTCTCTCAGAGACAAAACTTCTACGATTCACAGACCATTGAACATGATCTTGTTTACGGTAAGTTTTCTAGAAAAAATGTCATTTAAATTTCTCAAAAATTTAACGGTGACCTGAACAGAACAGCTTACATATTCATGTCTGTACAAATGTCTCCTGCTAATGAATGTTAAGCGAACTTTCTATTAAAATTAGGTTTTCTACGAATTGTACATATCTTTCATAAACATATAAACTTCCTGAAAATGGAGATACAGAATTAACAAAGGAAAATCTAAGCACACGCTAATAGGAAATTGTGAAAAACCCACCGAATGGTAATAGATAGCCTACTCTAATCGATTCAAATTCAGATTATATAAAAACACAATTTCTACAGATAACGAAAATTTTGTAGAAATCAACGATTAATAAGGTTATAAATCAATAATCCGGACTTATGGAAAGGGCACAAATAGGATTGAAACTTGTGATACGTTAATTTGAGGATCAAAGACGAACAATCAGACCTAAACCCCAATTAGTTTCCAAAACATAAGGAAAAAAGCGAAAACGAAATCCAGAAACCTAAACGAATCAGAGAGATCTGAAGTTTTCATTACCTCCTTCAACGTATGCCATTTTAGTAAAATTCTGGTTTCTTCTTCTTCGTCAACAATCTCTAGCGATTGATTATATGCGAAAGATAAAAAGCAATTTCAGGCGATTTAAGCTATGATTTATATCGTCTCTGCATCCTTGCGCGTTAATTGGAAGTTTCGCGACGTATACGTGGATCAGCCACGTGGCTAACCTTTATTGGAAACATTGTAATGTTTGTTTTTTTTGGTCAAGATGGTGTTTTTTTTTTTTGTTAGTCGATCTAAAGATTGTAACGATCTAAAGACTCTTGCAAACAAAAGATTTTGATAAAAAGGTTTAAAAGAGAATAGTTAAAGAAAATGCACTTCAAAAAATATCAAACTAGGATGAGTTGGCATTTAAAGTTGGATAAAAAAGACAGATATCGAAGTTGGGAAAATGATTTACAAATAGGAATAAGACGTACAGTCGGCCTATCCTCATAGGAAGTCACTTGTAAGCTCTCCCATGGACTTACCTGCACCAAGGCATAGTTCCTCCGGTAACATGGGTGCATCATCTGGTAGCTCCCCTAGGATCTCTTCAACTTGAAAAGATCTAAAACACTTTGTATGCTCCTCTAGAAAGCACTTCTAAAAACTTTTACTATGTATTCTCAACGCGAATACTCTTTAGACAGTTTGAGAATTAAGATAATATGTAACAACCTGCTCCTACGATAATTTTATTGTATTGAAAAAGGTGAGAAGAGGTTCCCCTGTAAGTAAATTTTTAAATTTGTAAGTCTTGAAATGCTTATAATCATTTAAAAATGGAACAAGAAGAATCTTGACTAAGTGTCAAACGTTTCCTAAATACTTGAAATGATTCCGGTCTGGGCTGAATGACCGTAAGTTAATCAAGGAACAGTCAGAATCTATGTAAAGAAAGAACAGGACCGCAAAAAGAATGTTTGGCCATTGAGCAATGTAGATTCCATGTAAGGCAAGTTTACTTGGCCATTAATGCGGAGCCGTAAAAAAGAAAAGTCAAGTATGTGAAAATCAGGTAAGGAATTCTTGAAGAGAATGAGTCAGAAATTAAGTGCCCGTTTGGTGAGCAAGCTCATGAAATCCTATATAAGGACCCCTTGAGCTTTCATTTTCTCTTAACTCATAAAACGAGTCTTAGAGAGAAGTCACAACATAAGCAGGTTCCTAGATATAGAAGTTCGAGGACGAGGATCGTATGAGGAGGAACACATGAGTTCTTGGCCGAAAAGCACCTGGGAGTTTAGAGTTTTCGAGTCTTTTAGACTCAGTTCATAGCAATGAGATATTACAAATCTCTTCCTTTGATCTATATTGGTAATTGTGACTTGTTAGGATGTTTTTTGGAAAGTTCGTTATTTATTCTTCGAATGTGATTCTTCAATGGTCGAAGATTGTTCTTCGAAGGTGATTCTTCAAGGGTTGAAAAATGTTCTCCGCGTTCTTAGGAGTTTGACATGTTAGATTGAGTTTCATAATGGCATGTTTAGGATGATATACTTATATGAAAATGGTGAATTTGATCTTGAGTAGCAATGACATGTTAGGTTAAAATTTTATTAAGGAAATGAATTAAGGATGAGTTTAAAATAAGGAAATTACGGAGTTATGTGTATGTTGGTTTCGGGCCATGAGAAACCTTCGGGGTCATGTGGTTTTGGACCGTAAGGGATCTTCGGATCGTATGTTGGCTTCGGGCAGAGCAGTGAGGGACCTTTGGTGTCGAGTGGCTTATGGACGTGTGTTGGCTTCGGGTCATGTAGTATTTTCATATCGTATGGACTTTTGGGGTGGGAAATGTGTAAAAATGATTAAGTAACCATAAATGGCTAAGTAGATGAAAAATGACTAAGTATAGAGGAAAAAACAGTTGAATAGGTTGTTAGTACAATTTTTATAGCTTGATAGAATTGTTGATATATCATGTTGCATGTGGGCGGTAGTGAGTGTCTTTACTGGATTATTTTTATAAGCATGTCTCATTTTGTGATGCATGTGAGAACTAGTGTATGGATAGGAATGCGAGACTAAAAAAATTATAGGAGATTGGATGTTTTGAATGTAAAATATTTTGATGGGAGTTTTAGTTAAATATTACTATTGCAACATATGGGTTTTAACTTATTTTGGTCTCAGACTCTTTTTAATAGAGTATCAGTATTTTCTTTTATATTTCGTTGATGTTTTCCTGATAAAATTGTTGGTTGGATTTGTAGTTATAATTTTCAAGTTCGTTTTTCCCGGAGATACCGCTGAGCTACACGGAGGAGTCCATAAGCCAATCCAGTTCTGCTGTCACAAAATCCAAATACGGATAGCGCCGAAGTAAGAAAGAAAACACTCCATCAAGCTTTCTCCACTCTAAAAAAGGTACTAAGAATGGTGAAGAGAAAGAGAGTTCGCTCCTCGCTCTAAAACAGTACACATAAGGGATATCAACTCTAAAAAGGGTACTAAGAATGGTCAAGAGGAGAGTTCCAAAACCCCCACTCTTCTCACATGCACGAACCACATAAACACTTAAAAACAAATCAAAACTCTGATCCGTGGCGATGCTTTTCACATGAAACCAAACTTACTTCCCGAGTCATCACTCTCTGTTGATCGATGGATGACTTAGACATCGGAAAGTATTTGGAAGGAAAACTCTTATTTTCCCTTTCGTCGGCTTTAGATCCTCTTTCCTATGCGCAGGTTAGGTTTACCCCCGATCATATCCACGAAAGCCGATCCGAAGTCTCTTGTATGAGGTAGCTTCTCGTCGCCTCCCCAAAGGAAAAACATCTATCATGTCTTCTCCAACAAAAATTCATCTGCAGCACACATCCATATCATATTATCTCGAATAAGCCTATAACCAATTTAAAGGAAGTTTGACAAAAGTCTCCAGTTGTGACACACCATATATAGTATTCTTTACGTATAAAACTTGTTTTATTTTATACAAAATAAATAAATATTTTTAATCCATTATTTTTTACTGTTTTATTTTGTATTGTTAATGGATTAAATTTTGTAATCTAAAAAAAACCTTATATCTAATATGGTTTCAATTTTTTTTAAAATACAATTTTTTTGATATTTGAATAAATGAATATAAGTTAGTATTGATAAATTTGATATATAAATACATAGAATGGAATTTTAATATAATATGTTATATAGAATACATAGAATGGAATTTTAATATAATATATTATATAGAATACCTTATTTTTCTTTAAAATCACTTGTTAAATTTTTAAAGAGTTTTTTTGTCCATTTAAGAAATTCAAATTAAAGATATGCAACCAAAAATATATTTTTTTCTTTTAATCAAAATTTTTAGTTTGTTAGATGAAATAGAACGGAAAATAACTGAAGGAAAGAAACAAAATCTCTTTACAAAGAAGAGAATATGGAAAATGAGTTTGTGACTGAGATTTACTAAAGTGTGTGATGAGGGTTATATTCTAATTATCTCTATAATATTATTTTAATAGTCAGTTTTTTACGTGTTATGTTTCAAGTTATTATAAAAGTCAGTTACATAAGTATTTTTTAATGAATTAAAACTAGGATGGCTAATTGTCATTATTATTTTTTTTAGTTTCTATTTTATTTAAAAACTTTTATTTTAAATTAATTACAACTAATTAAAAATTTCTATTTGGAGCTCCTAAGCTATGCCACCTAAGCAAAAATCTTATTACCAAAAGTTGCTACATGTCATCTCTTAAACAATTGAGCTATTTGTTTATGGGCTTCTGTTTAAATGCTAAATAATTAATTTTTCTGTAAATATATTTTAATTATCTTCTCACTATTGTTTTTCTTCATTTGATAACCTCCTTCAAAAAAAAAACAATCAACTGTTGTTTCTATTTGTTAACATGTTTTAGTTTCGGAAAAGAGATAAACTTTGGAAGACACAATTACTGGTGCATTTTGCTGCCCCATCACCCGCGCGTAGCGCGGTATTAATCCTAGTTTTTTAAAATAATACAAATAGAAAGCATCTCAAAGATTATTCAAAAAGTGTCCTTTTTATGTGGCATATCCACGCTAATTCTCATAAAGTTAACTATATAAATACTGTTAATGAATTAAAAATAATCAAACAAATACTTTTATTTTATAAATATTGTGGTTTTAAAAAAAGTATAATCAGTCATATATGCACATATATATATAGTTTCTTTGGTTAAAAAATATTTTTATTTTCTATTCAAAGAATTGAGATTTTTAATAAAGAAATCAGTAAGTTTTCTTGTAATCAACTACTATATCTTGGTGTTCTCAGACAGACGTTAGTGGCTACTTCTTCGAATCATGTTGAAATCATCGCCCTCCATGAAGTAAGTAGAGTATGTGTATGGATAAGGTAAATAAGCCGACATATCTAATCAAGCAGTGGGAACCACAAAAAAACGCAGAACCAACTATCTTTGTATGAAGACAATGCTGCATGTGTTGCACACACAAAAGAAGGATATATCAAAAGTGATCGAACTAAACACATACCGCCGAAGTTCTTTTCATATTCTCAAGAACTCGAGAAAAATAAAGAAACTGAAGTAAGATATGTCCGGTCGTGTGACAATGCAGCTGATATCTTCACGAAATCACTACCTACCACAATGTTTAGGAAACATATCCATAACATTGGAATGCGTCGTCAACATGACTTATAGATGGGATCCTGTTCATCGAAGGGGAGCTTACGTAGTTGTATTCTTTTTACTTTGTTATGGTTTTTCCCACTGGGTTTTCCTAGAAAGATTTTTAATGAGGTAACAAAGATACAACATGCGGGTTAATAGTGAAAATGGTCTCCAAGAAGTAGTGTTATGAAAGTCATACAATACAAAGAATAATAAATAAAGTGCTAGGATTGTGAGAACATGGTTAGTGTAGATTTAGTTGAATGAATATGCATAAAACAGAATGCACATTAGGTGTTCGATAAAATGTGTAAATGAACTATTTTTTTGTTATTCTTGTTAAATACATGTTCTGTTTCTTATTTCAGTGGGGATACCGATATTACATTTGTGATAAACTATGATGGGAAGTTTGAGAACGTTGAAGGAGAAATTTTATATGTGGGAGGAAAAATTCACATACTTCAAGCCTTCCTTCATACGCTATTCAATGGCATTGTTTCAGCCGAGATAGTGGATTTGTATAGTCAAAGGGTTTGGTATAAGTTGCCATACGAAGACTTGAAGGATTTGAAGGTGTTGTGTGACGGTAGTACAAATTTCAGCATGTATAATGCGGCAGCTTGGGTGATGACTATTGAAATATATCTTGAGCATAAAGATACGCATAATGAGGGAGATGATAGCACAAAGTCAGATGATGGTGTCGATGATGGAATTGGACAGTATGATGAAACTGTCGGAGGAGATGATTATGATGTGCGTGGTGTTACTTATCCTCAGGACGCGCATGTTAAAGAAGTTGTTCATCAAACTCATCATTTATCATGTTTAATGCCCTCCTCGAAACAGCAAGGTCGCTTCCACTCATGGAGATGTTGGAGACCATGAGAAGACAAGCCATGGTGTGGATTGAGTTAAGAAAGAAAAAACTAACCAAGTATAAAGGGAGATTCAGTTTGAAGGTGGCACACACCATAGCTGCGGAAGAGAAGGAGCGCAAATGGTGTAAAAAGAGAATTCCTGGACCAAATGACATCTCTGAAGTCTCTGAGAAAGGTACTTCTTACACTGTTAGTATTGAAAAAAGAATATGTAGCTGCAGGAGGTGGGATGTCAGAAGGATTCCATGCCGTCATGCTTTGAAAGGTGTTTGTGGATAAGAAGTATAATGCATAAGACTTTGTTGATGATTGTTATTTGACTACTACTTGGAGAGAGCAGTATAGTGATTCAATCACTCTGGTTGAAGGTATGAAGTTTAAAAGAAATCTGGTGCCTCACAAGTTGAACCACCACATAGACACATTGAAAAGGGTAAGAAGAAGAAGCCACAAAAAAGGAAGAATTCGATCCCTGAGTCTCCTACTAAGGATAAAAAAAGTGTCCAAACATTTTAAGGTGATCCATTGCTCTCGATGTGGTATGGCAGGCCACAACTCGTTAGCTTGTTCAAATCATGGAGTTCCTAATAAGCCTAGGAAGAAAGGACATGTAATTGCTGATGAAGGACCTAGTCAGCCATAGTAATGACGGTTTTTGGTGATGAAAGAAGTAAGTAAGTGTAAAGTAGGATAAATTGCTTCGGTTTGTTTTTGGTGATGGAAGAATAAAGCTAGATGCGGGTAATAGGATGTTGTTTTTTTTGTACGGCTATTCAGGATGTTGATTTTTGGTCTTTGAAATAATGTAGTGGCTAATGATAAATTTTTAAGTTTTTAAATTTTCTAATATTCAAAATGTAATTAATGACTATCTTATTTTGTTGAAAATGTAATAAACCAACAGATTCCTCATTAATCAACAAATTCATAGCATTATACTGCCATTACCAAATCCATAAATGATTAGCTAATACAAACAACCACTATTCTTTTCACCCAAAATAGTAGTACAACACCATGATACCAAATCCACAAACAAGCATGTTCTTTAAGCTTTTAACTTCTCTCTCATATCCATGGACCAAATCTTTGAGATTTTTGATATCTTCCCATAGCTACCGGCAACAGCTTTGATATCTTTCTCAAAATGCTCAAATTTTTCTTCTACCATGATCTTCATATCCTCAATCTCTTCTACAACCGCTTCGTCTGTCCATTTAAACAAATGGTTCTTTTCGTGAAACACCGTACTCACTATTATGTTCTTTTCAACATTCAAACACCAAACACAAATTTTGGACACATATTTTACCTTCTCAGATCGTTTTGGACAACAATGAAAAGTTCTTCCTGGATTTTCCATTGTTCTTGATGTTCTCATCATGGCGTCTCCAATTTTCAGTCATTCCTGCATCGGTTGCAAATCGATTTGAAGACCTTTCAATTAACTCTCCAACTGAATTGAGCAAAAAAATCAACTGAATTGAGCTTACATGAGTCATGAGAAGTATTGAGACTGGATGAGGAAGACATTCTGGTGTCCTGTTCGAATTTGCCCAATCGGCCCTGAGTTCGTCCAGTCGCCACTGAATTCGCCTAGTCACCCTTGAACCCTTTTTTTTCTTCGTCGGAAAAAGAAAAAAAAATGAGAGAGGAAGAAGGTTCAATCCCGTTCAATCTCTGTTTACTCTAACATGTGGATAAAACGACCTCATTTTCCCTCCAATTTAGCGATGTCGTTTTGTTCCAACAAGCTGATTAATTGACGGGGATTACACGTCATCATCCGTAACGGACATCTCAGCTCTCGTTAACGGTTCACTAATGAGATAATTTTCGATGTATGATTTAGCCTAAATGTTTTAGTTTGGATATGCAATTCAAATTAATTATTGGTTTGGGTATTAATTTGCACATGTTACAAGTATATATATTTATTTTGACCATGGAGACAAATAGGAGTACGAATTAGCCGATTTCCCTGACTATGCATACACAATAATTTTTATTTTTTTAACCTATATATGAACGTTTGTTCGTTTTATAAACCTAAGAACTTCACAACTTCTTTATAACTAAAATACGATTTATCGATTCTCTTCAATATCATTTTTTGTCGCGGATATAAAATTTTCGCCTTTAGTTATATTTATCTATATAATAAATAGTTAGTATTATTATAAGATAATTCTTAATATTTTCTTATTTTCTAGGCGCCATTTATTCTTCTTGCCCTCTTTTTTTACATATTGTCTTAATCTTCTATAACTTTTATGTCATTTCAGAACTACAAAATGAGAAAATCATGACATCCATTACTTGACGTAAAATTCTGGAATAAAGTTTTACCAGACCACCGGTTTTGATAAAGTTCTACCAGATTTCACGGGATTTACTTGACATCCACCGGGAATGTCACCGGGTCACGGTTCGACCGATCCAAACCATGTTTTAGATATTGAATTGAACCGGTAATTGAGAACTGAACCATACAATGTAATGAAACCTCAAATTAATATTTGAAACCGGACCATCATCCTAAATTGCCAAGTAACCCTAAATCACCAAACTGGAAAACACGACAAAGATCGAAGGAAAATTCAGAGTAACGATTGCATAATTCGAATCGAGTCTCGGAGAAGAGATGAGAGGAGTCGGAGGACCGCTGTTATCAATCGGAGATCTTCTCGCCGATCTCGTTGAAGAAACTGTAGACTCGTCAACACCGGAAAAACCTCCAAATTCTGAAAATTCTTCAACTTTAGACCCTGATGCCATCTCTGGACCGTTGGATCTAACCCGAATCTTTCAGGTTACTCTTCGAATCCTATTTTGGCTTCAATGGACTTTGTTCGGATCTAAACCAGAAAATCTCAATCACGTTTCATTCATCATAATGAATTATAGAGTTATGCATTTCTATCAACATATTGCTGCATTGTTAGTTCAAAACTTATGCATCATTTCTGTTTTATTTTGAATTTTCCGACACTTTGTTGGTCGTATTGTTGAAATATCATTGTTGAATGTGGAACTCTTCTTGTGGAAGAGCTGTGTTGAAATTATTCCTTAATCCATATAACTATATAGGTGATGTATTCTTGAAATTTAACTAACTTATTTGTTCTTCTTATCAATGTTGTTTCTTTGATTAGTATGGTCTTACCTACTGCTTGCAAGCCTCTTTTCTTCCTCAAAATATTAAAAAAAACAGTTGTTTTGCGTTTCAGGACAACTATGATAAACTAGACAGTGCCTTTGCTGGTTCTGATCACTCATGGACCTCTCTCACACTGGAGGTAATTTAAAAGCTTCTTTTGGGACTTGCAATTAGCAATTTTTAATCATCATTTCTTTTTCTTTATAGGGTAATATTCTTAACAGATCTTTCCTTAAATCTTCTTGATTTGACAACTATCTCTTGTTTGTGGTTAGTATAGAAATGGTTTGATGTGAGGGGCACATAAAGAATTTCTTTTTTGTTTTATTGTCAGTTCCTTTGAATGTAAGTCTTATAAGGATGTTGTCTTCCAGATTGGTTCTACCTTCCTATACCTAAACGATCGGTGATGGCAATATCTAGAGCATGTGTTATGTGATTCTCTAGATACGTTTTTCTAAGAAGAGACAAATGCAAATGAAATGTTTCCGTAGCTTGTCAATAAACTAGTCGTTTTGTTTGCTTTTCTTTTCAATTTTCAGCTTTGTACTTCCCTAGAAACTGCAAACAAGTTGGTCCATGCCACTACCACAAATGCTAGATTGTTGTCAGAGAAAGTGGAAGAACTCGAGAAAATAGTGAAACGAGGAGACTCTGCAGTGGCAGCTGCAAGAACAGTTCACGCTACGGTAAACCAGAAAGGATTACCGTCTTATGGCATATAACAATATCAATTAATGTTGTGCCAAGGTACAAACCAACCTATTGGGATTTATTAAATCTTTGAGAAAATGATCTTTGTCTTTGTTAAATGTGTCTAGATGTATCCCTGAATGATTAAGGATATGAATATACAATCTTTTGACATTATCTGGATTATTGGAGACTGTAGGATTTGGTTCTAACAATATGATAAGTTTTGAGTAGTATATACAATTTGGAATTGATTAATGGAGAAGTGTTGAATGTGACCACCTGATTGAATCGCATCGCTGCTTCTGTCACTTGTTTAAAAAAACGATCTCTGCTCTGTTTTATTCTACAATTTGTGAAGACTAGTAAAAGTGGTCTGGAAATTGTGAAGGACGAATTATTACTAATTATTTTTTGATGTTGATGATATCTCTTGAATAATTTGATTAGTTGTTTTTAAATTATTGAACCTAACGCCCAATTTCTTGTATTTTTCTGTTTGGCGATATGCATTTTCATAATATATAATATATATTCCGTGCACTTATATTTTTATTTAAACTGTCACTAATTAGGTTTGATTGGAGGTTGATGATTTGATTGAAAGTATAAACATCGATTAGTATTAAAGTTTATTTGGCAAAACTAGAAGTTTCTAACAACTTAATTTGTAAACTAACACAAACTAGCATTTTTTTATGACAAAAGGACCAATTTTGACCAAGAATTGTTGGCTTTTTATCGGCTTCTGTTCACACTACATGAATATAGCGATGCATGTTGATATATAAGTTCATAATAACACAATCATGCAATCATGTATATAGTTAAAAAGTGTTAGTATTATTGGACTAATCATGCATCATGTATATAGTTAAAAAGTGTTAGTATTATTGGACTAACAATTCTCACTTCTTTGGTTTATCTGCCCATTTGATCACTGTGGTCCTGCTGCTTCTTCCATGGACCACAGGTTGTTCGATCTCCCTGAAAGGGGACCATGTATTTAGATTTGACTTCAAAGATTTTTTAAAATATGAAACATGTTCTCTGGTGTCCCACTACATGACCGTGCTCTCTATATAATTATGCAGTGCCCGTTTGTTCTTTTTTACCTCCACGACCATGAATCATCCATATGATGACTTCTTTGATCTCTTCTTCTCTAGCAACACTGCCACAGCCGCAAGCACCTCCTCTTGTGTGGAACAACATGATAGTGTCTCTCTTGACATGGATTGGGATTGTGACTTCCGCGATCTCATTGAATCCATGATGAGTGATGAAGGAGCCACGACGGAATCTCCTCCAATGCTGCCTTGTCATCATGGCCAAGAGGGAATTTGTAACTCGGCATCCACGGGTTTGTCCATGGATGATGGGGTTGGTGTAGAGGCAGATGAATCAAAGGGCTTGAGGTTGGTTCACTTACTGGTTGCTGCTGGGGAGGCATCAACTGGCGCCAACAAAACCCGAGCGCTAACTCGTGTCTTACTTGCAAGGCTAAAAGACTTGGTTTCTCCAAGTGACCGAACCAACATGGAGAGATTAGCTGCTCATTTCACCAATGGCCTTTCAATGTTGCATGAGCGAGCTAACCAGCAGCGGCGCCAACACTGTGACGTTCATGATCAGGCGGATGTGATCTCTGCGTTCCAAATGCTTCAAAACATATCTCCGTACGTCAACTTTGGTTACCTTACGGCCACACAGGCTATTCTTGAAGCTGTAAAGTATGAGCGGCGAATCCATATTGTGGACTATGATATCACAGAAGGTGTTCAATGGGCCTCTTTCATACAGGCCTTAGTCTCTAGAAATACAGGCATTTCAGCTCAACATCTTAGGATCACGGCTTTGTCACGAGCTACCAACGGTAAAAAATCAGTTGCTGCTGTCCAAGAGGCTGGGCGGCGACTTACCGCATTTGCGGAATCGATGGGCCAGCCGTTTTCATATCATCACTGTAAACTCGACACCGAAGCGTTCAGCCCTTCGTCGCTGAAACTTGTGAGAGGAGAAGCAGTGGTGATCAATTGTATGTTGCATCTCCCTCGGTTTAGTCACCAAACACCCAATTCCCTCATTTCCTTTTTATCAGAAGCTAAAACACTAAACCCAAAACTTGTAACGCTTGTTCACGAGGAAGTTGGTCTGATGGGAAACCAAGGCTTCCTCTATCGGTTTATGGACTTGCTACATCAGTTCTCAGCCATATTTGACTCTCTAGAGGCAGGCCTCTCTATCGCTAACCAGGCCCGAGGCTTCGTTGAGCGGGTTTTTATTGGGCCGTGGGTTTCGGGTTGGTTGACGCGTATAGCCATTAGTGCTGATGATGCGGAGGCCGAGAGTTTTGCTCTGTGGCCACGGTGGTTAGAGACCAATGGTTTTAAACCTGTGGACGTGAGCTTTGCCAACCGTTGTCAAGCAAAGCTCCTTTTGAGCTTGTTTAACGATGGGTATAGTGTGGAGGAATTAGGCCAAAACGGTCTCGTTTTGGGATGGAAATCTCGACGTCTTGTGTCTGCCTCTTTTTGGGCTTCGCTCGGGTCGAATCAGTGAAGTTCTCACTTTTGGCATTCTGTAGATAATACATGAGACAATGGCTTATGAAGACATCAATTCTGTAAAGATCGAACATCTAAATAACGCAAAATGACATTGTATATCTCTATGATATAAATTGAGATGTACATATCCGAATCTTGTATTATATGATTAATTCTCTTAATATGGAACATCTTTTTTTTTTGTAAGCAACAAGATCAATACAGTCCATATCATAATAATTTAACCTTAAGCATGAACTATAAGTAGATTCATGAATTCGTTCTCAAATTTTGAACGTTATTAGAACTAATGCACCAAAATATGCATTGGTAAATGTAGAATATTACAGTGATGAGACTGTAATTAAGGTACACAAAGCTCTACCGTTGATATATTCCATATTTTACTATTTTTTATTATATATGATTTATTTATTTTTCATTAAGAAACTAATAAGTTTTGGTGTATTATCTGTTTTATTTTATATCTTTGGAGGTTTTAAAGCATTTACAAGTGATCTAGATGTTTTGGGAAAAAAAGTTGAAAACAACTATTTTGGAAATTTGACAGCTTTCTGAAAACAATCAAGTCACTCGACCTCAAAAATCTATCAGACCCCAAACTTTTTAACTTCGAAGGTCCCTCACGACCCAAAGCCACTCGACCCCATAGGTACCTCATGGCCTGAAGCCAACATATACATAAATCCGTACTGTCTTTATTTTGTCACATTTTTAATTCGTTTCCTTAAAAAGTTTTCAACCTGTCATGACATAATTACTTAAGATCAAATTCACTTTTTCTATATAAAAATCTCAACCTAAACATGTCATCACCAAACTCAATCTAACATGCCAAATCATAAGAACACGAAGGATGTTCTTCGACTCTTAGAGAATCACCTTCAAAGAACGAAGAAAAAGTTTCCATTAAATATCGTAACAAGCAAAAAATGCCGAAATTATAGATTGAAAGAAGAGATTTGTGATATCATATTGTCAAATCACATCCTCACTTTGATTGAATCCAAAAGACTCGAAGACCTTGAACTTGCTGGCGTTTTCCGTTTATGCTCGCGTTTATGCTCTGACTTCTCTCTATGACTCGTTTTATGCGTTTTGAGAAAAATGAGAGTTCAAAGGATCCTTATATAGAATTTCATGAGCTTGGCCACCAAGCCGGGCGTTTTCTTATTTGGCATGATCCTATCTCGCTATTAAATCTCTGACTCATCCTCAACAAGACATTCTTTAACTGATTCCCGCAGACCCGAATTTTCTTTCTTACGATTTCGCATCAACGGCCAATCGAACTTGCCTTACTTGAAACCCGCATTGTTTGATTGCTGAACATTCCTTAAATGGCTTTGCAGTCCCGTTCCTTCCTTACTTAGATTCTGACCGTTTGTTGATCAACTTACGGTCACTCAGCCCGGGCAAGAATCATTTCAAGTGTTCATTAAACGTTCAACACTTAGTCAAAATTCAGCTTCTTTTTCCATTCCTAAATGATTACAAGTGTTTCAACGTTTACAAAAATAAAACTTCGCTTACAGGAGACCTCCTTTCCCCATTTCCGATACAACAAAAATATTCTAGGAATGGGTGGTTACAATTAGCTTTCAGATCCAAGTGGTTTGAGGCCATATAACAAATGGTTAGATCTTAAGATATGCATAAAATACCGAAGACTGTTCTGATTGGCATCAAAATAGAGCAAGAAGAGAAACAGGGATAACCGATTCGGCCGATCAGTACTATATGGAGTTCCTAGAAAGAGTGATCGACCAGCCAATCAACCTACTCCTTAAGTAACCGATCGATCAGGTCCCCGAAAAAGGTTGAAAATTTTCATTTTTTATCAGATTTTGCCCAAATATTTTGTGGAAAACCCTATCCACCTTATATACATATACAAGTACAAGAGGAGCCACATAATTGAAGGAAAATACACATTAAGTGGGACTTGAAAAATCTCCAACTAAGTTCCACCAAAAACTTCATAAATGTACATTGTTTTCTACTTTTCTTTACTTTGTTCATTGGGAGAGGATCTCATCTTTTATATCTATATATAGAGAAGTTTTATGAACCCTTTTATTTACGCAATCTTTTATTTCTACAGCTGTTATTATGTTCTTGATGATTGAGTAAATCTCTTGTTGGGTTTAAGAGTTTCTAAAGGGGATGTATTCATGGTTTTAGTAGATAGGTATTTGATATTTAGAGTGGAACATTGATCCGTAATTCAGTTATGTTCTTAAATTATGTTGTTAAGCTGATTATCTAACTCTGATCTAAAAAATCATCTGCATGAAAATCACATGGTAGAGTAGCCTGAATCGAATTGAAAATGACTGATATGATTAGATCTCTAGCGGCTTTTCTAAGCATATTTAGTGAACAAATTGAACCTGTTTACATATCTGTGTTGTTGAATTTACTTGGTTACAAGAATAAATTCAGTTACATAAGTTGGTTTTAGGCAACGAAAGTAGAGATTATCATATTATAGTGTTTCGAGATTTATGAATGAATATATCTTATTTGCTTCTAGTTTTAGAAGTTTGAATAATCTAAACCATGAATCCCTAAAAATTATCTGAAGCCCAATATTTCGTTTATTGCTTTCTTATTTGTTTTAATATTGCCCAACAAAACCCCCATATTTTATCTCGTAGTAGCTTAATTCTTAAACTTATATTGTAACCTGTTTCCCCGTGAATGTGAACCTCAAATACTACAAATGATAGTTGTCTTCTTACAGCTTTATATTTTGGGTGAAAAACACATTCCCATCAACCGTCAAAGATAGTGAAAGAAGCCAAACGTTCTCTTAATTTTCGTCAATTGAAATAGTGGTATACATGGCCATGCCTTATATGTTACGCAAACGGCATTTGTCATAGGCCCACCAGAATATATTAAATTTTGGGGCCCCTAAATATTAAATTTTGGCTTAGCATACTAGTACTAGTAATTGTTTTTTTATATTTAAGTTACAAATTCGAGTCTCTTTTATCTTTAGTTTTTAGTTAGAATTTTTAAAACATAATATCTAGGATCTCGAACCGAACATAAAATCTCAAATCTTGAATAAAAAGAAAATCTAGTTAGGTTTTGTGGGTTTATAAATAAATTCTAGATTAGTTGAGTATTTTGTTTTAAGAAAATATTAAGAAAATTCTTCCCCACTGCTCCATTCTTCTTCTGTCAATGATGTGTTTGTATTATTTCTCCTCGTATCTATCTTTTTGTTTTTTTCATGGAAATATCCTTTTTTCTTTCATTTCATTGGTAAATCTTTTTGATCTTTTCTTTTTCATCTCTTTCATTCACATTTTTATTTATTTACTTCTTGTTTCCTAAATGGAAAAGTGACTAAATCCTCTTTATAACGTGTTATACTTAAATACATTTTCTTGTAATGTTGAAGTGCTGTACTTAAAAAGATTGAATAATCTTAGCTTTCATGTAAAAGAACTATTTAGAAACTTTGATTATGAAAGTTAGCCAAAACAGTTTATTAAAAATGAACAAAAATATATTATGTTATAGTCTTATTATATATTTTTTTGAACATTTTGTCTAGTTTTTTTTTGTCAACAATTCAATATTACGCATTAAGCTGAATTTGAACCCAGACGGTAACACTGGATGACACTAGCACAAACCGCTAGACTTCAAGTCGTGATTGAATATTTTATCTAGTTAAAAAGTTGAAAGTATTATATTTTTTTTTTACTGAAAAAATATTTACTTTCAAACTTGTCTTAAGCCCCAATATGCCTTGGCACGGCATTGGTAACTACTCTGTTTTATATACTAAAGGAGCAAGAAGAAATCAAGATTTCTTTCATATTTAGTGCTTTCAAGCTGTAGAAATTAAAGACTCAATTATGACAGGAAACCAAACAAACTAATTAAAAAGGTAAATTTTGTTTTCCGAAAAAAACTCGTGTGTTTAAAATTTTGAATTCTTTTTGAGCTTTAGTTGGGACCTCTATCATATAGGGTCACCTGCACATTAAAATTTTTGTCAACTGTTTGTAATATATATATATCCATCGTAATGATACAGTTTATAAGGTAAGAGGTTGAAGATCGGAACCTATAGGCTATAGTTTCTTTGGGATTGAAGACAGAACAACCGGAAAGAAGGTTGAAGTCAGTCTTTCCAGCATGTTTTCCATGAACAAATGCGGATTAAAAAACCTTGAGTGGATGTGGAAAAAGAATGAGACAACTGAGAGGTTAAGGATAAAATGATCTACAAAAGCTCCATAAATCAAATAAAAACCTTCTAAAAGAAGCATCTAACCTGATCCGAAGTGTGCAAGTAACTTCGTCAGATTCAAAAGTAACAAAACTTTCCCAAGAGCAAATGCATATCAATCTACTTAAGATGATAGATGATAGCAAATTTTCTCTACGAGCATATATACATATACGCTGAAATTTTTTGTTACTTTTGAAAGAACTACTTGGTATTGGAGGATTTTAGTATGCATTGTTTCAGTTTCATCTATGTATAACAATATCACAAAATTTAGTAATGATAATTTATATGGGCAAAATTTTGAAAGAACTACCATATATACGCTGATATCAAAAGTAGATGAAACTAAAACTATGCCTACTAAAATAATTAACCGTATTTCACTTTTACTTGTTTTCACTCCGAATTAGATGAAACTGAAGCAATGCGTACTAAATCACTAATCGACATAATTAACAACACTTAATTATGCTATATTTTAAATCATATATTTCTTTAAACGATTATACTATATAGCACTAGAACTTTTAAAATTGTGTTGTCCGCACATTAATATCAATTGTACAATTGGAACAAAAAAAATAGAGTATAGAATAAAACTGAACTAAAAATCTTATGAATTTCTTTATAATATAGATGATGCATAAATTGTGGTTTAAAAGGCATATGTAATTTTAAAACTGATTGGTAAATAATTTGCTTTTGTTTGTTTTCAGTATAGGTTAAGATTAAACAATGCAATATCTTTGGATTTGGAGCACTGAAGTAAGGTTTTACTAGTTGCTGATGCTTCTTTAAACGCGGCACAACCTGTCAAAGAAGCGGATATGTTAACACAAGGGTTGCAAAAGATGGAAACAGAGCTGAAACAAATTCGTTAAGAGAATCTGAATTTTCAGAAAAGCTTTGAAACTATGGCAAAGATTGTTGAGACTTTAGCAAATCAAAATGTTTAGTTTCCAACTCCACGATCAAGATTATACTTGGCATATAATCTAGTTATCCTAGTTTATATTTATTTTCAGTATTGTTAAGTTTGTATTTATTAATATTTTATTTTAAATTATGTTTGTTGATTTTCTTTGTTTTGGATGTTTGTTTCCAAGTTTTAAGTAGGTATTTTCTATTTATCATTTGATTTTTTATTTATTTTTTTATAATTATATATACAGTTATTACCATTAATTAAAAAAATGGTAATAGTTTCTCACTAAATTTTAAAAACTTTTCATGTTATTCAGTTTTATAACAAATTGTTACGGATTCAGTAGAAAAAAAAATCACAGCTAAATAAATATAGTGACCATAGTGTGACTCTAATTTAGTCACTAACTTTGACACATAACTGTGACACATTTGTGTCATTTTTTTGTCTTAATTTTGTAATGCGTTGGTGGTAATAATACCATGTGACAAGTATGTGATATTTTTCGTTATAATTTGTGGCCTATTTGTGATTATTGTTGTCACGGATTGTGTCATATTTGTGACGTTTAAATAATGTCACAAATTATGACGAATTGTTATCATAGTTAATCGTCATAAAAATGACACAAATTGTGATGAATTGTTACAATTTGTGGCTTATTTGTGACTATTGTTATGATATTTTTGAGATTAAAATAGATTTGTTACCATTTTATTGTGACATTTTATAATTTGTATTACTTTTTCACAATAATTTTGTTGAGACAAAATATTCATATATTGTGACTAAGAAAATCGTAACATTAGACTTTTTTTTTGTAGTGATATCTCAATCTTACAAAAATTATATAAAAGCGATTTGATGTTTTAAAGGTTTAAGAGAAAATGCAAACTCAGTCTCATACACCATTCCAGAATACTAGTCTAACTTTTGAGGTGGAACATGGTAACGGGCTCTGAATGTACCAGATTACGATGGACAATTGCTGCTTTGTCAACATCTAAGAGTTTGAAAAGATTAGGATGTAGTCTGTGAAACGAGCTAAGATACGGGGTGAATTGAACCAAATAGATAAAATCCCTGAAAACAAACCACAATTGCAAGTGCACAGCAAATGTTCAACTGGGCGTGCTAGCTCGTTAGCTATCATCACTAGTAAACCAAAGTTAGGAGCTGGATGATGTGTTCGCATGGACAGTTATGCGGGACGGTTATGCGAGCAGTTGCAGACAGTTAATGTGACAGTTGCAGACGGTTGGAACATTGCACCCTTTCGTCTACGAAGACGGTTACCATCCCAAGTCCTATAAGAAGGACTCTTGGGCGCAAATCCGAGGACACACAGAGAATCAAAAAGATTCCAAAAGGCAAATTAAGAGATAAACGATAGAAAAAGGAAGGGTTGCGTCGAAGGTTAGAACGCTGGTCGAAGGGTAGAACGCTGGTGAGAAGGACTTAACCGCGGAAGCGATTAAGTGATGGGCGAAGACCGTAACAAAGAGAATCCTGCGTCTGTCCAGGAACGGGACAAAACCACCGATGCACCAACACGCACGGAAAAGGTGAGTGCTATGGTCTCATTCGAACCTAAGACTATTAACCATCAGTTGCCGATACGGTGAAGGTCGGGTTCGGAGTCACGGTCAAGTTTCTTATGTTTCGTCATTCCGAATCACAATGTGGGCATAGGCAGAGGATGGACAAACGGTATCAATACGCACGGTCTGCCGACGCCAAGGGGTTGGGTGAAACCTACCCAAGGGTCGGACATAACCCATACGGAGTTTGGATCATGGGTAGACCGAGACTTAGAAGGAAATTCTGGGAGTTAACTGAGAAAGGGGCAATGCATTCACGATATTTCATATAGCCCTTGATAGGCGAAATACTCATTCTTTGTGAATATAGATGCCTACGCCATTTTGGTTTCAGGAAAGGACATGGATATGGGTTAGGAAGGATGAGTAGTGGCGGTAGACTGGATGTAATAGGATCGATCAATTGTAATAGCCTAAAGTGCAAACTCTAAGTTGTATTGAATCCTTTGTGATTAAATAAGAAATTCAGTTTACGTTTCTAAGTATCTTTGCAAATGACACTAAGTAAATGAATCACAGAATTGAACCATGACTTAAAAAAATATTAAGAAAAAGAATAATGTAAAACGGACCGTGGGATCGTTTTACATGGTGGTTCGAGTCGGAGAACCCTCTCGGGTCGAGAGGCCCGGGATGGGGTGTTTCAGTACTTAGGGTGTCGATCCATTGAAGATTGTGGAACACACTTGAAATCTATAAGAATTGAGTTAAGTTAGCTCAGACAAAAGATTTGTGAGTTTTTGATGAAGGATAACTAAAACAGTAAGAAAATCGGTTTTAAAAGCAACGGGAAGGGTGCTAAGCTGTGGAAAATTCTCAGAGTTACATAAGCATATAAAAACGATTATTAGAGTTCATTGAACAAGTTCTTAAACACAAACACGATTACATAATATTTTCATTGTCGTGGCTCCAATCACTATACTTAACAAATCAATAGACTCGAACTTTCGTTGGTTATTACAAGATGTAGATATGCATTAATCGAAATGTTAAGATTGTTCACAATACTCCGCAACTCGAACTCCATTGGTTATGACTTCTTGTTCACCAAATAGTAGCTCAAGTTATTAGATGCATCATTGTCGTGGTTCTAACTTCTAAAATCAGATTACTAGTCAATTACTCTAGAATAAAGAACTTATGAATTAAACCCTATAAGAATCTATTATAAAGACGACATGTTATGCATTCATTGAAGACTCCACAACAAGCGATCTATTCAGACATGGTAAAGTAAAAAAGCAGAGATAATCAAAGAAGAAATCATAGCTTTATTGAAAAGAGAAAGATTATAAGATCAGACCAAACTCCTTCAACAAAGGTGAGAAAAATCCTTGAATCTCTTAGAACAGATAAAATAAAAGCAAGCCTTTATAGCTTTAGAGGAGTCCTAGATCAGTTAGGTTTAGGTTTAATAGTAAAAAGGAAATTTTTCGAGGATGGTGCATCCCTCGACCAAAGGAGGGGCGTGGTCCAGGCTGGGGAATTCTGACCGAGGCTGGTCTTGTAAGGTGATAATGGGGACATCCTCGGTGTGGAGAGGATTGGCCATGGTCTGCTTCATCTCCTGGCCGAGGTTCGGGTCTAATTTCTCCTTGAACCTTACTTCAGAGCCAGATGGATACGCCTTCACTAAATCAAGTGTATCCTCCCAACCAGATATCCTAATAAATTAATTCAACATGAATCTGAACGATAACTCAAAGGGATTCACCTCCTCCAAAAATAATCCAAAGGTGGGGCGGGTCATGTAGGGGCTCCATACAAGGATAGAATTCTGTTATATCGAATCTGTCCTGTTGAGCGATCTTCAATTCTTGGGTCTTTTAGGCAGTGGTCGAGTCTCTGAGCTTGAGAATATTTCTGGATCATGACTTGATGTATGTTTGCTTCATTTAGTGTCATTTTTGCTATTTTGACCTTTTAAATCCACAAAATACAAGAAACCTACATTTTGGGTCACATAATTGCTGTAAAATTCTTAGAAAACAAAGTAAAATCCTTAACAAAACATGCAAAAACTAACGATATCAACTCCTCTGGACTTAGATATTTGTTTGTCCTAAAAAAAATAGAGAAGCTCGTAAAGAAAATAGGTTTAAAAACATCGGAACTCTGAAAATTTTTCAGAAACTGCACTTACCAATTCAATATTTGCAGACCACATTAAAAAAGATCACGTTAGAGTCTGCACACTATAGTATTGGATTCTCTCATCGCTTGGTCCGTCATGCAAACTCAAGACCTATATAAATTCAACATTCAAATCAAATAACTCTCTACATACATTTAAAGTTTTTGTGATTTCTCATCAAAAGTGTCATTCATGGAAGACGATGGTAGGTATTACATGGATTTTTAGTGGTGACATTGAAGGTGTTTAAGATTACCATAATCTCCTGAAGATGCATGATATTATGCAAAACCCGCAAGAGAAAATAGACCAATAAGTCTACAGTTCCCCAGCCACTTCTTCTTGTAAATAGCTCCTCCAATCTTATATTTTTCTCGGCAAATTCTTTAGAAAGATTATTATCAAACTTTAGGAATTCTTGGCACTTACTTTGGCCTTGATATTCTTGTCATAGCAACGAATTCCCTTACTTTTTGTAAATCTTGTTTTTTTTTGTATCAAGAGGGAATGACTTATTGTTCTATATAAACAAGTAGAAATCATCTCTGGTCATCTTTGATTTCCTCTTCTTTTTTTGTCTGAATCTTAAGTGACTGGAAAACTGTATCGTTTCTCTCTCTCTCTGAATTTTTTTTTGCGTGTATCTGTATATGAAACAAAGGAAAAAGAACGGACGAGGTCCGAAAATGAGGTAGGTTTAAGGTGAGATCCATCTAAAGATGGACTTGTCAGCCGGAGTGAATAACTCTTGAACCATGAGGAACTGCTCGACCCATATTGAAAATTGGTCAACCAATATGGTATTTGGCAGCTAATGGTGAAGCTTCATTGATTTTGTCCACACCGCTTAATAGATGAACCAAATCCATGCTCAGCTTTTCCCGTTTGTGAGGCTGGTTAGGTTCTGTTCATAACGTTTGATCTACTAAGGCAAATTGAGCTCTGTTTTGGGCATAGTTTTTTCCGATCTCTCCTCTATCAATCCTAAGTGACGGAATCCCCTGTTCAGTGTATCTGACTATCTTTCCATCTTAAAATCTCAAAAAACCGTACTTAGACTCTTTGGATTTGTGTCTCCACACTAAAGTGTCTTGATGTTTGTTCCCATAAACACTCAAAATTCCTTGCAAAACACTACAAATTACTTGTTAATGTTCCCTTAGACTGAGATCTCTAATGAGTTTTTTACACAAGGTAAACCATAAAACAATTAAATCATAAGGAGGGACTCAAAGCATTATAAATAATTTCAACAAAGTAAAATTCATGTACAAGATAAGAATTAGGGAAATTGCGCTCTATAATAGCTTATTCAATAGCTTTAAGGTTTTTGGAAAAACTTAATGACGTGATTTCTTAAATTTTTTGGCCACTACTCAAGTTCTTGTTTAATTGAAGCTGCAAACTATATCAATGGTGAAGAACACAACAAATTGTGTAGGGGAGGTATGTTTGATTATTTTGGTTTTTGTATTCATATTAGAATTAGTCGGCTATGAAGTTTTATGTAGTTGTATTTCTGCATTTTTTTTTGAATTTGCAGATGGAGAAAGGGACGAATGTAGTTG
Source organism: Schrenkiella parvula (assembly GCA_000218505.1). Classification (NCBI taxonomy): domain Eukaryota; kingdom Viridiplantae; phylum Streptophyta; class Magnoliopsida; order Brassicales; family Brassicaceae; genus Schrenkiella; species Schrenkiella parvula. Next base: position 4,937,134 of record CM001192.1, on the reverse strand, counting down.
TTCTCCATGGTCAATGGGTTCACACCAAGTTTGGTGAGTGGGAGTTCAAACTAGACCGTAATGAGTTGGCCAAATGTATTCGGATGACATCTGGTATGTCACTTGGAGAGCTAGTTGAGAAGGTGAAAAACAAGTTTCAGATCTGTGCAAACAGAAGTGTGGATTTGTTATTCCAGTGTCCACAATGGATAGTGATGTTAGATGAGGAGAAGATTTCTCTAGCAGCGATTACCAATGATGATGACATGAAGGTGTTTGAGTCTCTTTGTAGTGACATAGAGATGCTTAACTTATGTGTAACAGTTTGTGAAAGTGATGTTGTTGCATCTGGTGATTCGAATGGTGAAAAATCTGCAAGACTACGTAAGTATAGTCCACTATTTTTGTTTATAATTAACTATATCTTTTCATTATAGTTGACTATGTTTTATTCTCACAGATCTAGTTCCAGCAACTGTCATGACGAACGACATAGGGAAAGAGATTGTTGGATATAAGATTTCATCAGACGAAGTGTCATCGTACAAGAGTGTTTCTGAAGATGGTGATTGGGATGAAGATACTGATTTTGAGGAGGACATGTTTGGAGAGAAGTCGAGATCATGTGTCTCACAAAAATGTGGTGGTGAAGCATTGGCGTCTGTCTTGACCAACATTGCAGGCACTCTTAGGGACGCCCCGCCCGTGTAAGATAAACTGATTATGATGGTAAACTTTCATTTAATAGTTAACTATGTATCCTCGAAATAGTCGACTATGTCTTCATACATAGTTGGATATTTGTCATAGTTAACTATGTTTTCCGAGAAATAGCTATCTATGTTTAAAAATATAGTCAGCTAAAATGATTTTATTTATAGCTGACTATTTAGTGAATAATTGAGACAATTATAGACGCTTTTAAGAAATCACATCAGAATTCCACTTGTGTTTATACAGGTGAGCATGAGAAGACCTAAAACTTACCAACTCGGATTTTTCAAGCCGGACACGAACCATTGAAGAGCAAGGTCAATGTCTATTGTTTTATTCGCTATTTCAGAACGATAATGCAGTTTCCAGACAAAAATCCGGAGATGAAAACAATTCTGACCTCATCACAGTTTGGTAGAATTATTGAAGAAAGGTTCAAGGTGTCTTCGTTTGCGCAATTCCTGGACTTCCTTCTGGCAGGCCAGGTGGTAACCAAAAAGATACACAAGATTTGGATTTTATTTGGCGGTAAACACGAGGTGGTAACCATTTCGTTTCGAAACTTCTGTCCCGCCGCCATAACTATAGTTAACTATTTTCTGGTCCTATTAAGAAATGTCATCTATTTGCTTTTGATTTATGCAGGTCACCAGATCAACACACATCATACATAATAAGTCCATAATAGATGGCTATATGTACAAACATAAATAACTATTTCCCGAAAACATAGTTGACTATGTCTAATAACTGACTATATATACAAACATAGATACCTATTTCGCGAAGACATAGTTGACTATGCTATTAAAAATTACCACCATAAACGTTACCCACTTAATTAATGTATCTAAACCTATTATTCAACTAATTAACCCTAAAAATTAAGTATAAATATGTTATTTTCATTTATTAAAGCCATGTGAAGATTAAAATCCATGTTTCAAACAATGCAAGTTATCTTGATTTCTAGAAATGATATCTTAATAAGTACTCTGAAAAATCTGTGATTGCATATTAAAATACCAGCCTTTTTTTTCTTCCAAATAAATTTTAAAACAGGTTTTTATAATGAAACAATTAAGGAAATTACTTACCTTGAAGGTTCGTATGATTTTTGTTTCTAGACCGAGGGAACCAAGTTGGGCTGGTTCAAATGGTAAATCCTCAACCACGATCAATTTTCACCCAGAGGTGGGCTTAGATGGACGAAGGAATGAGAAATTGTGTATGGGGTGAAGTGGCTTCCCTCTGTCCACAGTCCCTCAGTTGCAGTATGTGCTATAGCTGGGCCGAGGTTGCGGCCTTCGTCTGGTTCTTCTTTGGTCATCCTACAAATATTTGTTTGTATTTTTATAAAAATTAGAAAAGTATAAATAAATTAGATAGATAAAAAGACTAAATAAAGAAGTTTTAGAAACTGAAAGAAAGCAAAAACTTGAATCCAAACTAAAAAAATTTGGATTGCCTCACATAAAAGAGCTTGTTTTAAGTCTTTACCTCGACTCCTTGTGATTTTGAGGAATTGGATGCATTTGGAAAGCTCGTGTCTCTTCTAGAGAGTGTGGTGGGTCTCATGGGTGTGTCCTCAAAGTCTTCTTCTTCAGAAAACTAACCACAAGATCTCTTGTAAAAGCGCCCTTACTAACCACAAGATCTCTTGTAAAAGCGTCCTTACCAAAGGATAGAAAATGTCATTTTCAATGTTTGTAAGTGAGATTCTCCTGTTAGACTAATCCATAACTGCTACTGCTGTTTCTAAGATAGTTCTTTCAAGGACCATCATGAGGATTGTCGATATTTTTGACTTGATAGTCTGTTGGAACCTTACAATTCCCAAAGATGAGTGTAAAGAATGATCCATCAGAGAGTCCAATTATCATTCTATAAGGATGCATCATCTAGCTCACTCGCAAACGTTTTATTGTTTTTTCCGTTGTTAGGTTTCTCCAGAAGTATACAAAGCATCTTTGATATACCAATGATGAAAATGGAACGAAGAAGAAACTTGGATATTCAACCTTACACAACATCCTAAGCCTTGGGAGTGACTTCCTAGCTTTTCAGGAAAGTGTTTCAATCTCAACATTCCTTTTGTTGCTTCCCGGAAATCATTCTCCCAAAGGTAGGTAGTGACTCCATGCTTCTCTAAATGAGATATTAAGAGGAAGTGTTCTGACCAAAGAATTATATTCACTAGGTGATTACCTGCATATACACGCGAGTTTATTTTTGGTTAATTATTTTTAGCTTTTTTTATTTAAATATGTTTCAAATATATAAGATTCAAAATATGATCTTAGGAGCTTGATATTCGAGTATACGTTTGATTTTTATGGTCTTCTGAGCTCGTATTTCCATCATGACTGATAAATTATAAAACGACGGCTCCGAAAAAAAAAGAGAAAGAAAGATGAAGAAGAGGCAACACGTGCACTCCACACATATTGTGAACATTCCAGTCACGAACCATCCGTAGACAAAAAAAACAGTGTCGTCAAATGGAACCATACAAAAAGTTATGACAGATAAAATACTGTAGAATTGTGGCAACAAATAAAGATTAAGATAAATATAGGTTAAAAAGATGGTGATAGTGAAAGTTATATAGAAACATTTAATTATATATATTTTTTCTCTAAACTGACTCTTCGATTTGTATCAAGAAATGAAGATAATGAAGATGAAGATGATACAAACTTGAAAAAGGAGATGAATCTGAAAATAGAAGAAAAAAAGATGAATATGATTTAATTTAGAAAAGAAGATGAATAAAAAGATAAAAGAAAAGATAAGCAAAAAAGTGAATTAATTTTGTTTTTTTTAAAAGGGGCTGACGTGTCAGAAGTGGGGGTGCTGACATGTCAGGAGTGGGGACGTGTCAGCCTTTTGTGAGACTTTAACTGAATCATCATATATTAGATTTAGATTCTTTTCTTGCTTATGGGACAATATAGTTCGGTTCTATCATCACGTCTAGAAGCAAACATCATTCCTTCAGGTGGACTCTTACCTCTAATTCTTGATGTGGTTCTTCTCATGTTACATTTAAAGCTAACTCAAAGAGCTTCATCCTCTCCAAAAGTCATCCAAAGACGGGTCATGTAAGGCTCCGTCCAAAGCTAGATTTCTGGTACAACAAATATGTCATGTTGAGCCATCTTCAATTCTTGGACCTTTTAGGTAATTGATACTAGGATTTTTTGGTGATTTAGTGATCAATTACCCTATGTACTATCATAGTCATTGTAGTACAATAGGTTATCAATTCAAATGGGTGTTATGCTAGCAATCAAGATATGATCAGAGCAGATTAAGTTAAGCAAGATAGTTTTAGATGGTAGAATCTAGGATTCTAGTTGATAAGAATAAAAACAATATGAATCTAGAAACAAGAAAATAAGAAAACGCAAGAGTGAAAACAAGCAAGCAACGTTTGAAACAAACAATTAGAGAGAAGGCTCCTAAGGATGGGGTAATCGACCAGTAATTCTCCTAAATCAACCCTAAGTGTTTAACAAAACTCAATCAGAGCTAGTCCCTAGACAATAGACATCAAAACCAGACGAATCCACTCCTGTGAGAGACGCCCTTAAGCTAAGCTACTTCCTGACTAATCCCTTAGCGAAACATAACAAAGCAAGCAATAAGAATCAGTCTATTAGAGTCGATAAGCACTTTAAACATCTAATTCCTTAGGCTAGAATGTGAAAGCCTCTTGAATTAATTGGTTCAGGTGTTTCAACAACACCTTCCGATGGTGAAGTATATTAGATCAGGTTTCAATTGATCAGAAAGAAACAGGCATTAAAAACACTTAATCAAGAAGGGATTAATTAAGATCTACACTTAAACACTCAGGGAGATTTAGTTTCCTCACTAGTCTATCCCATCCTCAAGAACACAAGTGATTACTCACTCTTCATCATCATAAACAAAAGAATAAATAAGCATAAACGAGAAAACAAACTTGAAATTGATAGAACTCGAAGAGAATTACAAAGGTTTTTGTAAAAAATGAATTCTAAGCTAAAAGTCGACTACCTTAGGATGAAACCTAAGGAGAGTATTTATACAAAGATAGAAAACCCTAAAATAAAGAGATAAGGCGAGAATAATGAGATAAGGTGAAAACAAAGAGATAAGGTGAAAACAAAGACAGGTCCATTTGGCTCGAGGTCTTGACTTGATCTAGTGTAGTCGAGTTGGGCTTGGACTTCGACTTCGGGATAATGATCGAACCACGCGGTCGAGCTAATTTCACGGCGGCTTCTTCGGCTTCGGCTCTAGGTGGCGGTCGAGTCAGGTGATCGCGTCAAACGAAATCTTCTCTTCTTTCTTCTGTTGCTGACTCTCCCTTCTCTCTAGCTTTAACGTCGAGTCCCTTGTTATGAATAGCTTCCAAATTGTCCGAGCAACACCTAATAACATCTCCAAATGTAAGAATGTATGCAATGCTGATGCAACCTATGCTAAGTATGCAAAATGGATGAAAGGAATTAGAAATGGTATGAACAATGGATGAATCGATGCTAAAATTATGGTAAATGAATGCTTAAATTATGCAATTTATATACACATCAACTCCCCCAAACTTAGTATTTGCTTGCCCTCAAGCAAATAAACAAGACCGAGGTAGAGAAGAGGTTTGAAGGTAGGGACTCAGAACCAAAACATACTAGCAGAAAAGATAAACTCAATGTCCAAGTTAGCTTTTCTAAGATGCAAGGTGAGTGAGTCCTAATTAAAGAGTTTAGCCACACTTTTCACAACACAACTTAACTACGATCTCAACCTATACATGCGATTTGGTAAGCATCTAGACTCTTAGGAAATTCTCCACACACTTGGTAATTTACCATGTCGGCGTACCAAGGCAACTTCTCCTCTTGCATCTGAGCCATCATGAGTTGTTCTTCAGACATAGAATCATCTATTGGAACCGCCTCTTCTATTCTCATCCTAGACAAGTGATCACCTACTCCATTCTCCACGCCTTTCTTGTCCACAATCTCCATGTCAAACTCCTGAATTAGAAGTATCCATCTCAAAAGTCTTGGCTTCGTCTCCTTCTACGAAATGTATCGTCAAATATTCAATATGATTCTACAAGATGCAAAGATGTGCCTTAGTGCTGCATGATCGGTGTAGACAATGACCTTGGAACCAACCAAATAGCTCCTGAACTTTTCAAACGCAAAGACTACTGCTAATAACTCCTTCTACGTGGTTGCATATCTCCCTTGAGCATCATCTAGGGTCCTGTTAGCGTAATAGATCACTTGAAGCTTCTTGTCTATCATTTGTCTTAGAACAGCTCCTACAGCATAGTCTGATGCATCGCAGATGATCTCAAAGGGGTAGTTCCAATTGGGAGCTTGGACAATAGGAGCCGAAATCAGAGCCTCCTTGATGAGCTTGAAGGCGTCTAGACATTCATAGTCCAAGACGAACTCTGTCTCCTTGCAAAGCAATCTCGTGAGTGGTCTAGCTATCTTGGAGAAGTCTTTGATGAACCTCCTGTAAAAACCAGCATGCCCTAGGAAACTCGTAATGTCCTTGACGTTTTTGGGAGGCTGCAGCTGTACCATCACCTCAACTTTTGCCTTGTCAACCTCTATTCCCTTTTCAGAGATCTTGTGGCCTAACACGATTCCTTCTCTAACCATGAAATGGCATTTCTCCAAATTCAGCACAAGATTGGTCTCCTCACACCTAGTAAGTATCCTGCATAGATTCAACAAACAGGAGGAGAAGGAAGAGCCATACACAGAGAAGTCATCCATGAATACCTCAACCGTCTCCTCTATTAAATCCGAGAAGATAGAGGCCATACACCTCTGAAAAGTAGCAGGTGCATTACAAATACCAAAAGACATCCTCTTGTATGCAAACTAACGAATACCCTATGGTCTCCTAAACTTCTTCAACTCAGTCAAAAACATATTCAATTCATCAAAACTAAGACCTTCATTCACTATGACAAGATAGGTTGAGTTCGGTCCAAGAAAAGCATACCTTAGTCTTGCTGGCAGTGGCTTGAGGTCCACTTTAGGCGCCTTGAGTTCTGACCAGTCATCAGATGCGTTCGAGCTTGGCTCGGCGAGCTCCTCTGGTTTTGGCGTCGAGTTATCGCGAGAAAAGGTCTGACTCGACATGCTGGTCGAGTAAGGAGGTCGAGCTTGATCAATAGCCAGAATCTGCTTTGATCTGCTCAGCTTCTCCACGTATCCTGGACCCTCTACTGCTTTGTACGAATCCAACAGCTTTTCGTATTCCAGGGTCTCATTGTGGAGATACCCAGCTTCTCTATTCTTGGTCAGTGCAGTTTTGAGGTGGTCCTCTTCAGCTAACTCCTCAAGCAGCTCATCAGCAAGTTGATCCATGTCCTCGATCCAGAAAATCTGTCCTCCAATCATTGGCTTCTTCATGGAATCCTTGATATCGAATTCCATCTTAAGGCTCTTTCCCATGTTGAGGTCTATCTTGCCATTCCTCACATCAGTCACTGCTCCAGCTGTCGCCAAGAAAGGTCTTCCTAGGATCAAAGGGTCTCTAGGTTCTTCATCCATCTCAAGTACCACAAAGTCAGTAGGTACTTCTACATGTCCGATCCTCAGAGGTAGATCTTCCAATAAGCCATGAGGGAGTCTGATTGATCTATCAGCTAAAACCAATGAGATTTTGGTAGGCTTATACTTGTTGAAACCAAGCCTTTTGGCTACAAAAAGCGGCATGAGGCTCACAGATGCTCCACGATCACAAAGACAATTGCTGAAAGCTAAAGGTCCAAGGGAACAAGGTAGAGTAAAAGAACCTGGATCACCTAGCTTCTGAGGCACGGTCTTCTTCTGGATGATGGCGCTACACTCATGGCTTAGGACAACCATTCCTTTGACTTCTCTGATCCTCTCCACCACTGCGTCTTTCAAGAACTTCTGATACTGGGGTATCAGCATAAAAGCATCGATCAGAGACATCTTGACTTCGACTTCCCCCATTTGTTTGTCGAATAATGCCTAATACTTCTTCACTAAGTCCTTTTTGAACCTTCCTGAAAATGGGAGTGCTGGTTTGTATGCTGGAGGAACAAAGGCTTTCGGCTCTATCTTCCTACGGACTGACTTTTCACCCGCTGGTTCCTTGACTCGATCAGGTCTTCAAGTCTCATGGTCGCGCTCATCTCCTGGTGCGCATTTTTTCTCTTGGACTCCATCTGAAATGTCGTCCTCCCCCTCCTGATCCTCACTGTCCTCAGTGACTAATCGGTGACTAGAACCAATTGCTAGTTCGCGTCCACTCCTCAATGTGATTGCGTGAGCATACTCTCGTGGGTTTTGGACAGCTTTTCCTGGTAGTTGTCCTGATTGTTTTGCTGTTGATGTTGATGCTCCGTGGTTCTCCACGTTATGAAGGCTAGAATTCAAACCCTCTATTTTTGAAGATAGATCATTGTAGGTGGTGTCTATCTTGTTGTTCATCTCTGCTAGCTTCTTTGATAACTCCATAGCTTCAGATGCTTGGCCCTGGATCAGCTGTTGTAGCATGCTCTTCACGTCTGGCTCGATGGAGTTAGAAACCTGCTGTTTCTGATGCTGAAAAGCTGGCGGTCCTCCAATTCCTTGTCGATAACCTCCTTGGAACTGTGGTTTTGGTGCAAATTCCCTAGTCTGATTGTAAGGAACGAACGGCCTTGGCTGTGCTTGTTGTTGTTGTTGTGGGTAGATCTGATCTTGGGGGTTTGCCACGTTGTTGCTCCTGTACGATAATTTTAGGTTGTTCTTGTAGTTGAAAAACCCGTTGTTATATCCCCCTTGATTCTGAACGTAGTTCATATCCTCAATCTGATCGTTCTCTCCCTCCTGGACCTGATAGTGCTTCTCCTCTTCTGCGAAATGGACATGCTTCTGTTGTGCTTGAAGAATCTTGTCAAGCTTGTCATTAAGGGCTTTGAGCTCCCTTTTATGACGTTCCTCACCGTCAGCACTACTCCGGACATGCCTGTCATACTCCTCATTGTAGTTCCCATCTGATTGAGCAAGATTCTCCACTAACTCCCATCCTTCGTCGACGTCCTTGTTTAGGAAGTTTCCATTGCTTGCTGTGTCAAGCAACATTCGGATCTTTGGAAGTACTCCTCTGTAAAGTGTGCTCAGGAGTGATTCATTGCTGAATCCATGATGAGGGCATTGAGAGATATAGCTTTTGAATCTCTCCCACGCTTCACAGAAGCTTTCACCGTTCTTTTGTGCAAATCCGGAGATCTCATTCCGGAGTCTGGCTGTGCGTGATATCGAGAAGAACTTTGCAAGGAAAGCCTTCTTGCAGTCGTCCCATGAAGTGATTATGCCATGAGGAAGGTTCTTCTCCCATTTATGTGCTCGGTCGCCTAGAGAGAATGGGAAAAGCCTTAGCTTGAAGATATCTTCGCTGACTCCATTGATCTTTGTGAGGCTACAAAGCCTGTCAAACTCATCTAGGTGATCGAGTGGATCTTCCATTAGCAGCCCATGGAACTTGTTGCTCTGTACCATAGAGATCATCCCACTCTTGATCTCGAAGTTGTTGTTCTGAATGGGAGGAGGTACAATCCCCTGCCTCTACGTGTGAGTACTTGGGGCATCTCCAGCTCCAATGTTTCTTTGCACCCTTTGTTGTGGTGCTGGTGTAGCATTCTCTTGTCCGTTCTGTGGGTTCTCCATTCCCACTTTCTCTTGTGTGTCTGGTCTGACACTCGTACCCTCTTTTTCACGGTGTAGACGGTTGATGTTGTCTTTATACCGAATGATATTGTGATTTCCTTTTGATCTTGTTTGCATGCAAATAATTTGGTTGACTCGAGCTCATTGATCGCGCTAGCAGATCGAGTCAGAAATCACCTGAAACAAACACAAAGGAAAGAGTTTAGTAACTGATTTTTTTATGAACTTGATCTTAAAAGATCTGAAATCCTAAATGTAGCACAGGATCACCCAATTGGCAACGGCGCCAAATTGATACTAGGATTTTTCGGTGATTAAGTGATCAATTTTCCTATGTACTATCATAGTCATTGTAGTGCAATAGGTTATCAATTCAAATGGGTGTTATGTTAGCAATCAAGATATGATCAGAGCAGATTAAGTCAAGCAATATAGTTTTAGATGGTAGAATCTAGGATTCTAGCTGATAAGAATAAAAACAATATGAATCTAGAAACAAGAAAATAAGAAAACGCAAGAGTGAAAAAAAGCAAGCAACGTGTGAAACAAACAATTAGAGAGAAGGCTCCTAAGGATGGGGTAATCGACCAGTGATTCTCCTAAATCAACCCTAAGTGTTTAACAAAACTCAATCAGAGATAGTCCCTAGACAATAGACATCAAAACCAGACGAATCCACTCCCGTGACAGACGCCCTTAAGCTAAGCTACTTCCTGACCTAATCCCTTAGCGAAACAGAACAAAGCAAGCAATAAGAATCAGTCTATTAGAGTCGATAAGCACTCTAAACATCTAATTCCTTATGCTAGAATGTGCAAATCTCTTCTCTTTTTTCTTCTGTTCCTGACTCTCCCTTCTGTCTAGCTTTAACGTCGAGTCCCTTGTTCTGAATAGCTTCCAAATTGTCTGAGCAACACCTAATAACATCTCCAAATGCAAGAATTTATGCAATGCTGATGCAACCTATGCTAAGTATGCAAAATGGATGAAAAAAATTAGAAATGGTATGAACAATGGATGAATCAATGCTAAAATCATGGTAAATGAATGTTTAAATCATGCAATTTATATACACATCAGTAATGACCAAGTATCTAAATTTGAGAAGATGGCTGGATCATGATTTGATGTTTTTTTGCTCCATTTAATGTTTTGGATCACATAATTGCTATAAAATGCTTAGAAAACTTTGTAAATCTTAAATAAAAACATGTAAACACCCAAGATATCAAGCTAATAGGGAGACATAAAGGTTTAGACTTTGAGAGAAAAATGAAGAGATCTCTAATGTTTTTGAGTGTAAACCGCTTTTTTTCTTCCTCTAGTTTGAACACTATTGAAGCTTCTGCTTAATTTCATACTATATATAAATATCGTTGATCTCAACAGTCTTCTTGTACCACTTAACAAAGTACGTTTCACCGGTGGTTCTTGTCTCTACCAAGTGTTTGCTTGCACGGCACGAATTTTGAGATTAGTATAATTTTTGAAGTCTCTTGAATAAACAAAACAAAAACTGGTTACAGTTTCCTTTTAGAAATACCTAACTGAAAATACAAATAATATCCATAGAAGAAATATATGGCTGAAACTTGATTAAAACACTGCCACGCTCAGAATTCTGGTAGTAATTCACGATAAACTTTTTCTTGAGAATACGCTTTCGTTTGAATCTGAACATATAATATAAGAGTGTGGCTTTATCTGCTGTGTATTTCAAGAGTTCTAAAACATTTCTTTCGTTAGAAGACTTTTCTCCTTCCCTATGGCCACGAAAAGCTAATTTGTATTGCAACAAATGTCTTGAAACATCAATCGATGCATTAACGGAGACGATACTCATTTTTCATTACACTATCCTTCTTATATAAAGTATATAGAGGATATATCCCTGATGGACTGACCTTGATTTATCAAATCGTCACACTTTTTAACAACATTATTGTGAGAGCTATTAGGTTCACCTACATGTAATTCTATATATGTAAAAGCAAAACAAGATCAATATTAGTCATTAGATTCTATAATTCTATATATGTGAAAATAAATCAAAATATGTAGAGCTAAAAATATCAAAAAATTACCAGTTTTATGATTTGCAGGCAAACAACAAAAGAACTCTTTTATGAGAGAATGTGAACTAACACTTTTTTAGAGTAAAAGATTGTTAAAATTAACTAGGGTTTTAAATTAAAAAGTTAAGAAAACTAAAGACAATTGGGCTTTGTGTAGGGAGAAGCAAATTTAAAGAAGATGAAGAAACTTACTGAACTTTGCAATCTTATTTCTTAAAGAGCATAATACAGAGCATTTGATATTTATATCAAAAGAGGCGAAGGATCTAGGTTAAGGACATGTCACGCTGTTGGCTCCTGATGACAGCTCATGACACATGATCCAAGAGCGCAGCAAACCGATTCCCGAGCTGGATTTGCTGAGGTGTAGTGTTCGTACAATCATGCAGGAGAAACTCTCTACTTTTGGTCAAAAGAGCCGTTGTTTCTTTTGACTGCAGCTTCGTACTCTCACTGTGGAAAGTAGATAACTGGGCTTCAATGTGGGCTTCACTCTGTTTCTGTTGACATCCCCTCGCAAATTTGGAGTAGGAGAATTGTCGACTCCAAGTTTGAATCGCAGTGAGAAGAAGCTTGATTGTGGCAATGACTTTGTAAAAATGTGAGCTAGTTGTAGTGCCGAAGGAACGTGCTTGATGACCAGAGAACCAAGGGCGATCTTTCTCTAGCATAATGGAAGTGAGTTTTAAAATATTTTGATCTTGTGTGCATGACTAGATTTGTAGTGAGGTGTACAGCAGAAAGATTCTCGCAATATAGTTCCACTGGTTTGTCATGAGTAATTCCAACATCACGAAGAAGAGATCCATGAGAGTTCAGCAGCGGTATCAGACAATGCCCGATACTCTGCTTCGGTAGAGGATCGTGAAACTGTGGGCTGTCTTTTTGCAGACCAAGAAATGATATTTGAGCCTAAGAAGGTGCAAAAGCCTCATGTAGATCTTCTTGTCTCTCTACAACCTGTCCAATCGCTATCACAATAAGCCTGAAGCGTCGAATCTGAATTGGATGTTAGATAGACTCGCATTTTTATACTTCCTTTCACATAGCGCAAGATCCTTTTGAGAAGATGAAAGTCAGATAGAGTACTGAAGTTTTCCCGCCAAACTTCTGAAGTAAGTTGGGTTTGAGAAGGCAATGTCTTGATGTGGTACCCGGTGGAGTTGGAGTGGCAGCGGCGTAGGCATCGGAGCACACTCAAGTATCCCTGCAGCTTGAAGTAAGTCACCACCATACATTTCTTCGTTGAGAAAGAGCCTTGTCGGTGTGAACTGAGCTTGAACCCCAAGAAAATAACTCAAATTTCCCATATTCTTCATTCTGAACTTGTCACTAAGTGTCAGCAACAGCTTGGTTACTAAGTCTTGATCATTCCCGGTAAGAACCATATCATCAACGTACATGAAAAGCAGGAGGACATTTTGCCCATGTGCATAAACAAAGAGTGACGGATTTTATCAAACCAGGCTCTTGGTGCTTGTTTCAAGCCATATATGGCCTTGTGCAGGAGACAGACATGATCAGGATTCGCTGGATCTTGAAATCCTGGTGGCGACTTCATATACACCGTTTCTTGAAGATCCCCATTGAGAAAGGTATTCTTCACATCAAGTTGTTTTATCTCCCATTTCTCAATTGTTGCAACATGTAAAACCATCCTTACTGTGGCTGTTCAAACTACTGGGCTATAGGTTTCCAAGAAATCAACTCCTTCCTCCTGTTCATAACCTTTTGCTACCAGGCCAGCTCTGAGTTTATCTAAGGTTCCATCAGCGTTTAATTTTTTTTTAAACACCCATCTACATCCAAGAAGTTGACGTTTCCTTGCTTAGGAACTAGACTTCATGTACATGTAGCATGACATGTATCTATTTCTTCACCCATTGCTCCATTCCATCCTGGATGCTGAAGTGTTTCCTTTATAGTGGTAGGTTCAACCGGAATATATGTGACAGTAAGAAGGGCATATTTAGTATTAGGCTTTCGCACTCCTGCTTTAGCTCGTGTTGTCATGTGATGACTGTTTTGCACTGGCAACTGAGAAGTTAGAGGTGGAAAGTCATCTTCTGTAAAAATGGCAACTGTAGGTTCATCAGAAGACGTTTGTGGTGAGCTTGTAGAGGATGAAGGGTCTGTAGTTGCCTCTTGGGTAGAGCTAGCAGAGGATTTACCAGGCGTGACTGATTCAACATTGTCAACAAGTGAAATGATGTGTGCCGGAGTTGGAACTGTAGCTTCTGATATTGTTGCAGGATTTGACTGTTTCTGCAGAACATGTATATCAACCTGCAGCTCTTCCTGGTCTGATTCTTCATTCTCGATACTCAGACCTTTCCCTATTTGCCAAGCTGGCATAAGTGGTGTTTGAGCAGCTTGATGTAGATCTTTGTAGATATCTGTATAAGGAAACCTTTCCTCATCAAAGAGCACATGCCTGCTGATATACAGTCCCATTAGGTGGATAATAGCATCGGTAACCCTTGTACTTCTCATTATAGCCCAAGAAAACAGATAGAAGTGATCTTGGGTCCAGCTTGTTCTCTGCATATGGCTTCAGATGAGGATAACACTTGCAGCCAAACACTCTCAAGGCAGTATAGACTAGTTGTTGACCATGCAGTCTTTCAAAAACGGACTCTACAATTTATCTTGGACTGATGATGGCAAAAGATTCCCCATAAATGCTGCAGCATAGAACGCTTCGACCCAAATTTTTTGAGGTAAGTGACATTGAAAGGTCATAGACAGCCCCAACTCACAGATGTGTCTATGCTTGCGTTCAGCTAGACCATTCTGTTGTGGTGTGTGATGGCAAGAAATGTAGTGCTTGATCCCATGCTTGATAAAGTGTTCTTTGAACAGATTGTTGACAAATTCTCCACCCCCATCACTTTGAAAGATATTGATTTTATGATTGAACTGATTTTCTACTTGTTGTTGAAAAGCCTTGAATATTGAGAACACATCGGACTTTAACTTGAAGAGATAAAACCAGCAAAGTCTTGAGAAATTGTCGATGAGTATTACACTGTAACGGAATCTTGGAACTGACAAAACAGGAGAGGGACCCCATACATCTGAATGAATTCTCTCAAGAGGTCTAGTAGCTTGAAAATCAGATACAGAAAAAGGAAGTTTGCATGTTTTGCCCAACTGACAAGGTTCACATACAGGCATTGTCGTTTTATTGAAGGAGATAGCATTGATAGATGATAGGTGTTGAAGAACTTGATGATGAGGATGCCCCAGCCTCCTGTGCCATATCACATCACTCGTCCTTTGTTGCCTTGAGGAATAGAACGCTATGGATTAGGGATTCTCTAATCTATACAAGCCTTCACGCTTGCTTCCCTCACTGAGAAGTTGTTTGGTTACCTTGTAATTAACACACACAGTCGTAGAATCAAAGGTGAATTCACAGGGATAATCATCGGTGAGTTTGGAGATAGAAAGCAACGATTTTGCAATTGCAGGACATATAAGGATATCGGTGAGAGGTAGAGTACATGTTAAGGTTGGCAGTGCCAAGGAACCAACATGAGTAATCGGCAGAAAGTCTCCATTTCCAATCATGATTGAGTCTGACCCCTTCATAAGCATGATTAGACTGCATGTTTTGAGTTGAATTGGTAACGTGATGTGTTACGCCCGAGTCTGGATACCACTCTGCTCCTTCTTGTGTACCAGAATCTGAAACTCGTTGAGCAACAAAGGCATGTGGCGCATCTTCCAACTGAAAAGCATGATCAAACCTCTTGTAGCAGTTGAACGCAGCATGACCATACTTCCCGCAGATCTGACAAGTGGGGCGAGAACCAGAGTCTGAGTAATTTCCACGACCATTGTTCTGTCCAATCTGCTGGTGAAAACCCTGCCCTGAGTTGTATAGTTCGGTCTTCCTCTATAACCACCTCGATTCTGGCCATGACCTCTGCCAGAGTAGCCTCCTCGTTCAGTTTAGAAGGCTTGATGAGGGTTAACATCCGGGATTACAGGCTTGTCATTGAAACCAATGAGCTTAAAGATGACATCTTCAAGGCAAGGTTTAGGAAAGGAATCCATAGAGTTCTCTATAATAGCGCATATAGCTTCATAGTCTCTCTCTAAACCATTCAGAACTCCATATATCTTCCCAAGTTCAGTAATGGGTGAGCCTATTGACTCTAGCTGATCACACAATGACTTAATATCAGACAAATATTCTGCCATAGATCTATTCCCTTTCGTGGTGGTCTGGATTCAACGCTGCAAATCTAATCTCCTAGCAGCATACACCCTATTGTATTGTTTGGCAAGAGAGAGCCATACCTCTTGAGCTGAGGGGAGTCCATATACTGATTTGAGTGCTCCTTCAGACAATGTACCACAAATCCAGGCCATGATAATCTGGTCTTTCTGAATCCATTTTGTAAACTCAGGGTTGTCGACTTTTGTGACTTAATCACCATTGCGAACAGAGATTGTAGGAGCTGGTCGAGGTTGTTCACCGGTGACAAAACCAAGCAGGAGCTGGCTAGAGAGAAACTGCTCGAACTAAAGATTCCAAAGGAGATATTTATTTTCCTTTAGTTTTAGTGTGACAACTTGATTTATTGTGAGAGAGTAAAAGGCTCTGATACCATGTAGGTAGAAAGAAATCTAAAGAATATGAAGAAATTTACTGAACTTTGCAATCTTATACCATGTAGGCAGAAAGAAATCTAAAGAAGATGGAGAAATTTACTGAACTTTGCAATCTTATTTCTTAAAGAGCTTAATACAGAGCATTTGATATTTATAGCAAAAGAGGCGAAGGATCTAGGTTAAGGACACATCACGTTGTTGGCCCCTGATTACAGCTCATGACATAGGATCTAAAGAGCGCAGCAAACCGATTCCCGAGCTGGATTTGCTGAGGTGTAGTGTTCGTAAAATCACGCAGGAGAAGCTCTCTGCTTTTGGTCAAAAGAGCCGTTGTTTCTTTTGACTGCAGCTTTGTACTCTTACTGGGCTGATTGGGCTTGAGTAGATGACTGGGCTTCAATGTGGGCTTCACTCTGTTTCCATTGACACTTTTGAGACTTAAGTTATTTTTTTAGCTAAATGGATTCAATTTAGTTTTTTTTTTGGCTTCGTGGGATTTTGTAGTGGATGCAAAATTATAAAAAATAGGTGCACTTAAAACAATAATTAAAAAATACAATTACGTTTTTTTAAAAAACTGTAGGTGCAGCACATACATCATGTTGTATAACTATACATCCGTCCCTGGTTATGCATCTTCTCGTTTTAGACTTAGTTCCATCGCATGATTCTGGACCATATATGTCATCTAGTGATGGAGCGTTGCAGCATATGTATTCTCAATATATGGGACATTTGTAATTTGTAACTGAATTTGCATGTTCTGATAGATTTATGAGTCTTCATAGGCTACATTAAATGTGGGAAGAAAATGCAAATATTTTGCCCGCATTCAAGGTCTGTTAGAGAGTCGCAATCTAAGCATGCTGATATATTATGTATCTTGTGTCGAGTAGACTGACTCTCGCCACTACAAGTGGACTTTTTTTTCCATGGAATGTTAATGCTAGACAAATTTCTCCATATTGGAGATGAGTTCTCCATTGGTGAATCATTCCTTCGTTGAGCCAAAGATTGATCATTTTTTCTGCTTCATTTGAGGGGACCATATGTTGTTCTAACTAGGAACTTAGAACGAGTTCTTTAGCAGCATTTTTTTTTGGGGGCAAAAAACGTATTTTATGACGTTTGATAAAGTGGATTTTGGGTCTAGTGAAGCTTTATAAAGATTAAGTAAGGATAATTAGGTAATAGGTACTTTACTATCATCACTTACATACTCTACTTCATACAGGTAATCTATTTTACTAGAGGTTGATCTTGTAAAAGAGTGTTGATTGGATAGAGTAGATGTACTTTCTGTGGTGTAAGATGATCAGAAACAAAGACATAACACTATGTTCGTTATCTATCCCTCGGAAGTAATAGTGAACCTTAAGTTGTTTCTCTTAAGATTTAGTGTTTAAGTATATGGAGAAAAGAGTCACAAGGTGTTCAGCTACATAACTGAGGCCTCAAGGTATTCAAGCATTATGACCTCATGGATTTTTGGCCTATACTCCTTTTCTGAGCTTAGTAGGATTTCTGATGTGGAGTATCCACTAGATTGCAACCCCATAGCACACTTTCATACTAGCTTATGGTTGGAAGCAACTTATGGGTATTAGAACGTCATAGGATGATAAGACCAATGTTCAAACTGAATCTCACTTATTACATTCCTTTGTGGAAGAAATGATTTTTCTAAAGAACACGCCATGATATATTTAACCATTGCAAACACAGAAAAGCATGAGTCATCCAAAAAAAAAGTATAAAAACCAAAATGGTGATAAACGTAAATAAGTTCTAAAAATGAGAATAGAGGGAAATGCTTCATATCAAAGAAGATAATGTTCATATCATAATCAAAACATGAGGGAGGGGGGAGCAAACATAATCAAAACACAAACATTTTGGGAGCTTGTTCATCACTAAAAAGAAGGATAAAAGACAAACCTCTTATCTTTATCCAAATACAAAGGAGAGAACTAGCATTTACCGCAACATAAGCTTCATCAATTTGTAAATTATTCAACCATAACTTATCTTCAGTCAGAAGATTGCAAATATTCCAATGTCAGTTATAGCAGTGATGGACATCAGTACCATGAAAAGACTATTTTACTATCCTAAGAAAATATATATTTCGCACATGAAAAGAAACCATGGAGTGGTGAGCAATTGTGATAATACCTAAAATGTTACCCAAAAAAATTAGGGCAAAGTGTAACGCTCGTGTTCTGCAGATTGAACTAGGATGGTCCAAGGTTGAAATCGAGTTCAAAAATAAGAGAGAGAATAATAAAGACCAAGAGCTTTTCAGGACAATATTGTGGGTTTAGAGTGAAAAGTTGAGCTGAACCAAGCCGATGTACTAAGTCCAAAAATTCAGGAGCAAAGTAACGATTATACGGAAAAAGCGGATCTTTTGGACAGCTTGGTCGGATTCAGACAAGTTTGGTCGGGATCTGGACAAGTCAGTTTGGGGACAGTCAGCTTCAGTTCGAATCCGCGGATAATTGTTTTAGGAGGAATTGTTACTTGGTCAAAATGTGGATTGATTGCTTAAGTTTTTACGCAAGAATGATTATTTGATTAAAATCAGGCGGCCAAAGAGTTAAATCGCGTGGAAACGGTTATTGTCTTGTGTGGATCATTAAACTAGGCACATGAACGGTTCAGGATAGTTATTGCGGTGTGAAAACCGCATAACTATGCCTTATAATGAGTCCTTACCCATTTTTTGTAAGGAGAACCCGAAGAAGGAAACAAAAAAAGAACCAAGAGAGAAAATTGAAAGAAACCCGCTAAGACCAAAGAGAACGTGACAAAAAGGTCAAGTATTGGAGTACTTGATTGAGTTTGAGTTGTTGGTGATTGACTGAGACCGAAGGATCATTTGATCGGTCAGACTATTCTGAAGGATTGAGCGCAACAGGTGTCAGGAACTAAGCTTACCAAATCCGAGAGACTAAGGTGAGTCTATGACGGTGGCTAGATGTCTAGGGTCGTTTTCTTGCACAAATTCACTTACTCTTAGATTTCTAGGACAGTTCTGATTACTTGCTTATCAATGTTGTATGTTTTATTGGCTCGGTCTTGATGGTCGATCCCAGTCATTCGAGCTAGATCGAGCAATGCGCTTAGGGGTCGTGATGCTCAGCATGGCTTGTATGGTTGTGCGAAGACTGCTCAGTGACTTGAGGTGATCAGACTTAAGAAATGACCGATTGATAAGCATGATAGACAGATTGAATAGACTGTTTGATTGCAATCTATATTTGTGGTAAAGTGGGATAGGACGAGTACTCTCACTAAATTTTATTGTTGCTTATGTCTCCCTTGTGGATGCAAGAATGGATTAGACCCGCAAAGATAATGCGAATGTTTTAGTTACGAGTCTAAGACAAAAAAAAAGAATGATGGTGAGGTTTGTTAAAAATATGGTAAGTATGACAATGTAATAGCTTATTAGAATGACTTACCATTGTATTTGAACTTCAATTTTCTATTTAAACCAGTTTATGCTTAAATGTGCTTGTCTAAAATTTACTGAATGCACGGAAATATCAAGTTAAGAAAAAAAATGAAATTTGGCTTAAGTCCGGTCGAGAAAGTCGACCTAGACCCTTATTTGCAGTAAAGGAAATTTAGGCTGGGATGTTTCATAAAGTATGATGTTAGGAAGATGTTGAATTAGAATTCCCAGGAAATGGAAGCGAAGTATGTAGTCACTGATAAGAAATGAAAGCATGACAAAAGCATATACGTTTACTGGATTTTCACGAGAATCAAGAAGAGGAAGTTCAAGGACTTTTGAAAAATCATATTCTAGATGGACGTTTTAAGGTATCTTCAAAACAAGCTACGCATGCCAAGTACATAGATAACCGACTTGAGAAGATTATGGGATCATGGAAGAAAATTTTCAGAAATCAAGATAATAGAAAGGTGATAGTCAAGAAAAAGAAGATGAAAAGCGTCAAGTAATGGAGAATCATATCGTACTATCCGCTACTTAATGGAACTAGAATTATTTAGTTAGTGAAGTCCTAATTAAAGAGTTCAGAAGCTATGGTGTCCGCCGGAAATAATCAAAAGATCAAGCCCTATAAATATAATCACAGCATGGTTGAAATTATCACTAGGCTAAAGTCAAGATATCACCAAAGAGAGGTGACTCAATAAAAATTGATCACATATTGAATAAAATTTGGAGTCAATTTAAATCCACTAAATCAAGAGAAATAAAGAAGTAAAATGAGAAAATGTGGATGATAAATGTAAATTCCTACTATATAAAAGGGACTATTTGTAGCCTCAGGGAGTGTCATGTCACTTAAAAAAAACCTAAGCGCCTGCCACATGGCAATTCTACCAATTTGGGCTACAGTCTGGGCTTTGCGCTAACATTTATGGGCTTTCAAATTTAAAGCCCAAATTAACCTACCTTCGTGTTTCTCTTCGCCTCCAATTTTTCCAAAAAATTCTAACAGGGTTATGTTTTTTTTCTCTCCGCCGTTTCTCCCAAAATTTTTTTCTCACTTCTCTCATCTCTTCCCTCAGATCTGCCGCCTCTCCAATCTCTATGTCGTTCTCTCTGCTTCACCGAGGCTTCCTCTCCTTTTGTCAAATTTTTTCCCCTCGATTTTGCAGCCGGAAAAATTCTCCCAGATCTACTAGACCAAATCTCGATTTTCTCAATTCTCCAAAACCCTACATCGTTCTCGGGGGATATCTTCCCTCATCTTCTACCTCAGCCGATGTTTAAGTATTGGATGCGCGGTAATTTCATTCCTCATCTGGGTTTAGTTTTTTTCGGTTTCGTATGTGTTTTAATATGTTCTCCTTTTTGTCGTCTGATTCTGTATTGCGTCAACACCCACTGAAAATGCAATCTATCTTCGGTGCGCATGTTTTCCGGCGAGATCCCGGTCAACTGCCGTCTCCACTGCTGCATGGTTCTATTAGGTTAAATCAGGCCCAATGGGCTTCGTATGTTGAAACGACGCATTTCAACACAAACAGACTCTTCATGGGTTTCTGTATTTGTGGGGCGCGTTTAAAGGTTGTTATTGGGCCGCATAGTGAAAGCTAGATATGCGACCAAATGAGCTTAATATATTCCAGATCCAATATTGTCTTGGACCGCGCCAGCAATCCAATTAAAAAAAGATTTGTTTTTTTTCTGTTTTTCCTTTTAACAATCATTTTATTTTTTTATTTTCAAACGTTGATTATTGGACCGTTTAAAATCCGTCATATACGGTCTTAATGGGCTCACATATTTCAGGTCCGGTGTTTTGTTTGGGCTGCTCCAGCAATTTTTAAAAAAGGGTTTGTTCATTTTTTTATTTTACAGTTTTCGTTTTAATAATCTTTCAATTTTTTTAATTTTCAAACGGTGATTATTGGGCCTTTTAAAATCCGTCGTATATGGATCTTAATGGATTTTTTATTTCAGGTCCGCTGTTTGGTTTGGGCCGCTCCAGCAATTCAATAAATTTAAAAGGCTTGTTTTTCTCGTTCTTTTTCTAATAACCATTTATTTTTATTTTCTAAATCGGCGAATTCCTATCTTCCTGAAGCTTACTCTTTTTTTTACCGTCTCTCAAATCTTTCCCCCTCGCTTTTGCTGCCGGAAAATTTCTCCCACCTTCGAGATCTACTGGCCCAAATCTCGATTCTCTTGATTCTCTCGATTACCCGAAACCCCACATCGTTTTCGGAGTATATCTTCCCGCATCTTCAACTGTCATACATAACGCGAGTCATCACCTCAGCCGAGGTTTTAGTATTGGAATCTGATAAATTTCAGTCCTGATCTGGATTTATTTTTCCGGTAGAACACGGTCAACCGCCGTTTCCACTGCAGCGTCATTCTATTAGGTTAAATCAGGCCCAATGGACTTCGTTTGTAGAAACGACGTGTTTCAACACAAACAGACTCTTGATGGGTTTCTGTATATGTGGAGCGCGGTTTGAAGAGGGTTATTGGGCCGCTTAATGATAGCTCGATATGCGTCGAAATGGGCATAACATATTGCAGGCCCAATGTTGTTTTGGGCTGCGCCAGCAATCTAATTAAAAAAAAGTTTGTTTATTTTTTTTATTTTCCCTTCTTCCTTTTAATAATAATTTTTTTTCAAACAGTCATTATTGGGCTGTTTAAAATCCATCGTAAACGGTCTTAATGGGCTCACATATTTCAGGTCTGCTGTTTTGTTTGGGCCGCTCCAGCAATGCAATAAAAATAAAGGTTTGTTCATTTTTTTATTTTACCGTTTTCCTTTTAATAATCATTTAATTTTTTAGAAATACAAACGGTGCTTATTGGGCCGTTTAAAATCTGTCGTATATGGTCTTAATGGGCTTGCATATTTCAGGCCCGGAGTTTGGTTTGGGCTGCTCCAGCAATTCAATAAATTTTTAAGGTTTGGTTACTTTTTTCCGTTGTTTATTCTAATAACCATTTATTTTTTTCTTTAAATCGGTTTACAGAACCGGTTTACAACCTATAATTGGACTGACATTCTTAAATTTCGTTCATGTATGTACTCATGTGTTCCTCCTCCACCGGGAAACCCAACCATCTGTACTTCTGGGAGTACTCGGCGGCTACTTTGTTCATCCGCTGTAAGTCGACAATACTCTCGCTTCCGCTTCATGGGCTTCATTGAACTGTATGTTTTCTGGGCTTTTAAAATTTTTTAAAGTACGTAATAGAAATATGAGCATATTTATATTGTTTGGGCTGCGGGATTTGATTGCTAAATGGGCCGTTGTTTTCTGTGTTTGCAGTTTTACGAAGTTTTTCCTCCGTCATATTCTCATGGGCCTCATTAACCTGGTAAGTGTTGGGTTTTTATAATTTTTAAATTTTTTTAAATATTTAAATTAATAATGTTTTCTGTATTTTGGACCGCGAAAATTGATTGGTTATTGGGCCGCCGTTTCCAAGTCTCTTACGTTTATTTTCTATGAGCCGTTACTGATCATTCCTCTACCCACGTTCCTGAGCGATCATAAATGCTCCACTCCTCTTTCATTACTACCGCCAACTCTCGAGCTCCCTGCTAAGGTAATTATATATTGAACTTTCAACTTTCATTTCATACTCACATTTCTCACAGACATTTACGCCTAACAATGATTACTGTTACAGTTTTTGATGACCTACACGGAGATTTCTGTAAGGATCAAATTTCTGTGTGCCTTATTCATTCATGGGACGCGCGTAACTTCAAGCAAAACAATTCATTGGTCGGTGTGAAGTTACTTCCTATTGATGCAAAGGTAAAGTTCTCTCATTCCAGTAATTCTTTTTCCTATTTCAGTTTACTTAGCATATACTAATACCCCTTCAAGCGGTTACTATGCAGGGATTCATATCTCCTCACCGCGCACGACATTTCAAGGATAAAATAGAGTCTGACAGAATATACAAGCTCAGCAAGTTCATGCTGAAGCCCAACAAGACAAGCTACAAGGTAACTTCCAATAAGGATATGCTTATTTTCACGGATCAAATAATATTTGTGGAAGAGGAGGATTGCTCCCATGACATAGCCTGCCAGCAATTTAGGCTGCGAGATTTCAAAGTTTTCACTGAGGTTGCTGACACGCAAACAGTGTTTGGTAAGTAATTTTAAGCTGCACATTTAATCATGAGTATTAAGGAAACCTATGATATAATATTTTAAAAGGTAGATTAGTTGTTTAAGTTGCTAGGCTCTTCATTACGCTTATTGGATTGATATTTTTGGTTGTGTTGATGGACTTTATTTTAAATCTTTGTTTTGCGGCTTTCTTTTGTAGATCTCATTGGGCACATCAAGCTCATCAATGGAGAGAGCCTTCAGTCTCAGACATCTCTCAATAGTGCTCCAACCAGTGGAGTTTGAAGGTCGAAGCAAATGGTTTTCTTGCACGTACAGCTTGAAGAGTAAGGGTATTTGATTATGTTTCTAATTTTGTATTTATTTAGTTTCTAATCCGTTTAATTGTTTTTTTCTTTGCAGTGGAGAGACAGCCCGTGTTTATTTATTGGATTGCATTGCAGCTTCTTTCCGGCTCAGGTGGAACGAGAGGGCCAACAAACCTGCTGTTGTTTTGATCACCACAGTGAACTCGAAGACTCTCGGTGGTTAGTTTTACTCTTCACGTCAGTATCTGTAATATATTGCTCTTTTTATATTTGAAACTAATACTGTTATTTTGTTATTGTGTAGGTGTCATAACTCTAAGTTCAACAGCTTCAACTCGGCTGTTTTTTGATACGGACATCCCTGAGACTAAACAATCTCTATCAAGTTGAACTTCTGTTTCTGATTTTCAATCTATTATTCAATGCGTACGTTGCATATTTTATGAAGGCACTTCTAATTGTATCTCATATTTTTGACAGGTTTGGTGCTCTAAAAGGTGTCGCAGCTGATGTGAACAGCCCTTTCGTTGGAGTTACTAAACCAGAGGTAGTGAATTTGAATGAAATTCACAGTTTCCTCTCCAATGAAAATCCACAGGTTAGTTTTTGCTCTTACTACTCAGGTGATAGTTTGATCGACATAGTATTAACCGTATTCATTCTTTAGGTTGCTAGCTTCATTTTTATAGCTAAGATTAAGGAAGTTATTGAAGAATATAGCTGGTATTTTATATCATGCATTAGCTGTCGGTCTAAGATGGGCAGGTCTGATACAAGTTTGGTTTGCACTAATTCCAAATGTAAAACGCCAAATAATGTTGGGATTATAAGGTTAGTTACCTATCGCAATCATATGAGTAAACGTTTCCTTTGATACATTGTTGCAAAATAAATTTTTAATTTAATTTGTATTTTCAGGTATCGTCTTGAAACAACGGTAACTGATGAAGAAGGTGGCTTGGCTACGCTTGTAATTTTTTGACAAGGAAGCAGCCAAGTTGGTTGGTAGGCTGGCGTCTGATCTTCTGGGCGAGGTAAACACTCACATTAACTGAATCTATATTGCAATGCAGTTTTAATAACTCTGTGTTTTCTTTCAGGTTAATGAACAAGAACCAGTTACTCCAGCATCTGTTTTGGACATTGTTGGGCATATCTGCAAGTTTCAGAAGAAGTTGACTTTGTTTAACTTCAGCGGTTCTCGTCAGACCATAACCGTGTCGCGATTATCGAAGACTGCATTTCAGATGAGCCGGTTGAGCCGGTTGAAAAAAATGGGTCGGAAGAAAGTAAGTACAAATTATATATATATATATATATATATATATTGGTTAATAGAGTGAAAATTAATAATGTAAATAAAATTTGATTAATATAGGTGGCTGCAATAAATGTTCAACTTACGGTAAAATCATTAGACTATACTTCATTATTTTCCTTATGACGCAAATTATATTATACAAATTTTATTTAGTATTCCAAAAGAAAGCACGTTCAATAAAAAAAGCCGTCATGTTCACAAAATGTTGGTGGCACAAAAAACAAATACATAATCCTCCTAAATTAGTTAGGAAGAATTTTGATTGTAAGTTGTATATTTATTTTTTTTCATCTACTTATATGTTTTAGTAGTTAAACCAAAAACATAGTTTATGGTAATGTATAATTATGATATTCAATGTTGATAATATTAGGTGGCTGTGAAAAGTGCTCCCAATATGGTAATATTATTTGTATCCAATATTTCTTTCTACATTGTATATTAGTAGCTGCATAATGTTTCAATTCAATTTAAATGTATATTTTTTTCTTTTACAGTCAAGTGGAAAAATGCACGTGCTATGAGGCGAGCGATTCTATTATCTAAAAAAGTTTCCAAAATTGAAAGAGGTTAGTATTTTTAAAAAAATTTAAAATTTCAAATTGTAGGTTTGGAAAAATAGTTTTTAGCCAAAAAACAACCGTTTTTTTCATATATATTTTTATTAATTTTGCGTAAGAACTAGCCATATGTGATTTAATTGATAAACATATTTAATATCTTTATACTAAGATAGTAAAGCATAAAAAACTTTAATGCTTCCATATTTAACAATTTAATCACGCATATATAGGGAATACATCTAATACCATACGAGTATTATCCAGACAAGAGAAAAAAAAGGTATGTTTTAAAAAAACTGTTTTTTCTTATTCTTAGTGAAACCTAAAACCTAAATACCTTTTACTTTCGTTACATCTCAGCATTGATGGCTCAAAATAACCCCTTTCTTGAATGTCCGTATTGCAAAGCTTTGGTATGGTATTCTGAAAAAAGTGGAGATGATATAAAATCAGGAGAACCTATCTACACAATCTGTTGTCAACAAGGCCGTGTTAAGCTACCTCCTATAAAACCCCCTTCCCCCTTTTTGCAAGAACTCCACGCGAATAATAGTTCATTTCGTAATAACATCGCTTCTACAACTCCATGTTAGCATTTACATCTGTTCGAGCGAATATAGACCATAGTGTTACAACCGGTGGCCCGCCAGCTTTTCGAATTTATGGTCAACTGTATCATCGTATAGGATCTTTTATTCCAATGCCTGGTAAGACGCCTAAGTTCTTACAGATGTGGATAGTAGACACCGAAAATGAGGTCTCTATTCCTATGAGTACAATGCCAAGAAGAAAGGGATCAGGCCAACTTGATGAATCAATAGTTCTTGGTTTAATTAAGATGCTTGATGAAACTAATTGCTTAGTTAAATTCTTCCGGAAGGCTAGAGATCGATTTCAGGAAAATCAGTATGAAGACTTATCTATAAGGATAGTTGGGCAAAAAAACAAAGGCAGACAATATGATCTACCTGAAATGAATGAAGTTCCGGGCTTATTCTTGGTGATATTACATCAACAGTTGGATACCGAGATATAATGTAGAGTTGCAATCAAACCACTTACAAGATATTAGAGACGACCATCCTTTATTTATGAGTTTGCAGTACCCGCTTTTATTTCCCTACGAAAAATATGGGTTCCGTACTGAAATTCCCTAATCTGTTACCCAAACTGCCAGCAATAGTTGGTCTTTTATTAGTATACGCGATTTTTATGCATATCAGATTCATACAAGACTATCTGAAGGAATTACATTTATAAAAGGTGGTCGGCTTCTCCATCAATATGTAGTGGATGCGTACACATCGATTGAGCAAGAAAGGCTTAATTTTGCTAAAAACAATCAAGACCAACTACGCGCAGATCTATACAACAACGTTTTTGATGCAGTTGGGAGGGTTGTGACTGAAGGCAACAAACTTGGTAAGAGAATCATTCTACCTTCAAGCTTTACTGGAGGACCACGATATATGATAGAGAAATATCATGACGCTATGGCGATATGCCGGACCTATGGAAATATAAATTTGTTCATCACAATGACAGCTAATCCGAACTGGGCGGAAATAAAAGAACACTTACAAAACTATGGTGGTTTAACTGGGAATGAAAGACCTGATATCGAATATCGTGTTTTCAAAAAGAAGCTGGACGAACTACTCAACAATCTTGAAATCGGCACTTTTTCAGTCCATACATCGCTGGTTCGTTTCGAAACTATTATATATAATAATTAACTATTACTTCCTATTATACTAAACTATTTTGTTATGCAATTTTATGTGCAGTATTATACACAATATAATTTTAGAAACGTGGGTTGCCACATGCTCATATGCTTTTATGGCTAGAAGATGCACCAAAAATGCCATCAGCATCTGAAATAAATGCAATCATCTCTGCCGAGCTACCCAATAAAACGGATGGCCCTTTAGGTTTTGAACTTGTGGGGAAACACATGATGCATGGACCATGTGGGCGGGATAGACCGACATCACCTTGCATGGATAAGCAGGTTTGCACCAAAAATTACCCACGTTCATACACTGATTTCACTACTATTAACCAGTCTGGTTATATAACCTACCATCGGCGATTAGCTGAAGATAACTTTATTATGAAAGACCGCTCTAAATTAGATAACCGATTTGTTATACCGCATAACATTGGTATCTTAAAGAAATATGAGGCTCATATCAATATAGAATCGTGCAACATAACAAACGTTGTTAAGTATTTTTTGAAGTATATCACTAAGGGAGTTGACAAAGCTATTGTGCTTATTGAGAAGGGCATTAAGAATACAGGAGATGGTCAATCTGCAGAAAATTTCGTTCATGAACGAAATGAAATACAGGAATACCTTGATTGCAGATATTTATCAGCGTGCGAAGCAATCTGGAGAACATTCACATTCCACATCCACAAAAGGAAACCGGCAGTGCAGAAATTAATTCTCACCTAGAAAACCAGCAAAGCATCACCTACCGTGACACAGATGATCTAGAACGTGTCGTATCAAATTTTGGTGTTGATAGAACAATGCTAACCGGGTGGATGGTTCTCAATAAATATGATGAATGGGCAAGAACACTGTTGTATGTAGAAATCTCAAAATACTATGTTTGGGACACCAGTTCTAAAGTGTGGACCAGAAGGAAACGAGGGCATACAATAGGGAAAATCATGAACATACATCCAGCTGCTGGCGATTTATACTACCCACGGATTTTGATTAATGTTGTTAAAGGACCAAGAAGTTTTAAAGCGTTTCTTGAAGTTAACGGTGAGGTACAAGAGAGTTACAAAGCAGCCTGTTATGCTAGAGGATTAATAGCGAATGATTACGAATGGCATAAAGCAAGGGATGAGGCAGATTATTGGGCAACCCCCCCATCAATTACGACATCTATTTGTGACTCTGGTTATATATTGTAAAATTAGTAATCCATTGCGGCTATGGGAGCATTGCTGGAAATCATTATCAGAAAATATACTTAACAAACAGTGCAAACAATTTGGGTTTGAAGCAATGAGACTTGAAGATGAAGAACTACAACATTACACTTTGATAGAGCTAGAAAAACTATTACATCAACATGAGCGCTCCCTAACTGAGTTCAAATCATTGCCTACACCAGATTTGAACATAATTAAAGAGCTGGGAAACAGTTTACCTTTTCAAGAATATCAGTATAACACGAAGCAGGAAAGCGAGGTACATGAACGTAACCAAAAGAGTTTGAATAGTGAGCAAAAGAAGATTTATGATGCAGTGATGAATTCAATTACATATAAGCTCGGACAACTTTTCTTTCTTAATGGTGATGGAGGCACAGGGAAAACATTTCTCTACAAAACTATAATCTCCAAATTAAGATCAACTAGGAAAATCGTACTATCGGTCGCTTCTTCAAGTATTGCAGCTTTACTTCTCCCAGGTGACCGAACAGCTCATTTCAGGTTCAAAATACCGCTACAAGTTAACGAAGATTCAATCTACGACATTAAACCAGGGACGATGCTTGGTGAATTAATATTAAAGACAGATTTAATCATATGGGACAAGGTACCAATGGCTCATCGACACACATTCGAAGCTCTTGATAGGACATTAAGAATATCTGTTGTCTATCAAAAATCCATCAGCAAGTGAGAAGGCTTTCGGTGGGATAACCGTTCTCCTCGGAGGAGATTTTAGACATATACTACATGTAATCACTGAGGGGACACATGCGGATACGGTGTCAGCATCAATTAGCGGCTCATATCTATGGAATGAATGTAATATATTCGTGTTACATAGAAACATGAGGCTAAGCTCCAGTGAATCAACAGTTGCAGAGTGGATAATCAGTGTTGAAAACGGGACTGCACTAGTACTCAGTGACATACCTCCAAAACAGGACGATGATGGAGAAATCATTACTGTTGATAAACGGTTTCTCATAGAGTCAGTAGGAAATCCACTACAAGAAATCACTGATGCAGTTTATGGTATTGATAATGCCTTTACAAGTTTCGTTGATCAGCTTACTGAGAGAGCTATCCTAACTCTAAGGAATGAAACGGTTGACGAGATAAACAACTATATGTCATCTCAGACACCAGGTGAATCTAAAGAATATTTAAGTTATGACAGCATAGAGAAGGCAGATTCAACCGGGCTTGATTACGACACACTGTATCCTTCAGTATACTTAAATTCCTTGGAGTTTTCTGGTCTGCCTAAACATAAGATGGTCTTAAAAAAAGAAGCCTATGTTATGCTGTTGCGAAATATAAACCAAAAAGAAGGTTTATGCAATGGTACAAGACTAATTATCACCGAAATGACTGATCGAGTTATCTTCCCTTATTACTTATGATAACTTTTAGTCTTTTTCTTATTGTTATGATTTCCTATATTTCTAGAACAAAAAAAGTTACAATTACATTTATTTATTTTATTCTATCACATTTTAGATTTTTAAATATTTGCTGATTTTCTACCCATGCAACAAATTGTACAACAATTACGTTTTCAAATTAAATCCAGTTAATTTAACCATCCTTAAATAGCAGATTTGTCATCACTAATGAAAAGTTAAAACGGACAAAAAACAATGAAATATAAAAATCAAAAAATTTCAAAAAAATGTATAAAGGAAAAAGTATAAAAAAATATTTTCCACCATCCATGCGTAGCGCGGAAACGATCCTAATTTGGTCTATAAAAAGAAGAAAGAACATGAGAACAAGAAGCCCAACCTAAAATCATCTAAACTATATATTTGCTCAGAACTCATATACTCAATTCTATCTTTCGGTTTTGTTGATCATTTCAAACTCAAATCTTGTATTTATTTCTATTTATATTTCTGCCCAGCTCAATTCACCATTTCAAGTTTTTAGTCAATTCAATCCATCTTTAAACCTCTTCAATACATCAATTTTTAGTTCGACAAATGATATTTGAATATTTTTTATTCATTGAAAAATTAACTAATCAATATTTTATATATAGACCACAATTGTTTTTTTTATAAAGATATACCTCCACAATTTAGTATTGACTTGTAGCAAAAAAAAAATACTGGTTATGGATCTTACGAGTATGGGCCGAATAATTAGATGGATGATTGTGGGCCTAAAAGTCCTTTCGAATACGACGAATATCGGAATATCGAGAATGGTGGAAAGACGTAGAAGACGCAAATGGCGGCAGCGTTATCAGCGAATTGGGCGTTTGTTGCTGCAAGACATGGACGACGACAATGGGGAACAATTCCTTTGTCCTGTAGTTTGTCGTCTTCAAGACCAAACACAAGAAAGCTTGTTCTATACTCGAAACCAGGATGTTGTCTCTGCGATGGCCTTAAAGAGAAGCTTCAAGCTGCTTTTTCTCTCTCTGGTCCTGATTCACTCAACGACGTTACTCTTCAGGTTTCTTACAAAACCTTATTTGCGCAATTTCACTACAAAATTGATTCAGATTTTTCTTAGAATTTATTCAAGTATTATCGCTATAGTCATATATATCTATGCTTATGATTATTTCGATTCTGGTTTGATTTAGTGGAAGCACGTGAACAAGAATTTAACATATGGAATTACTTTTTAAAACTTTCATGGATTGATTTGAG
The DNA here is from genome assembly GCA_000218505.1 of Schrenkiella parvula. Classification (NCBI taxonomy): domain Eukaryota; kingdom Viridiplantae; phylum Streptophyta; class Magnoliopsida; order Brassicales; family Brassicaceae; genus Schrenkiella; species Schrenkiella parvula. The sequence continues at coordinate 4,905,624 of CM001192.1, read as the reverse complement.
TTTCATATCACTACCAAAACAATATTGATTCAGAGTATTTCAGAATTTTCCAACTCTTGAAGACATTTTTCATAGATATTGGAACTCGATTCTTGGCCTAAACCCACATAGCAAGTTCTCTACCCACTCAAACAAACCACTAGGCCACATGATCTTTGTTAAATTTGGAGTTACTTTGTAAAAATTCATGGGACTGATGTGATTTTCATTTGAGCATTATTATTGTTAGGTAAGAGATATCACTACGAATCCCGAGTGGGAAAGGGCTTATCAATATGAGATACCAGTCCTGGCTAAAGAGAATTCTGATGGCAATGAGGTTTGTGTTCTACATTTCAAGCTATTTTTGTTGTTATGTAGACTTTGCAAGGTTCATCAATATCAAATTATGTCTTTATGGTAGGAAATTTTGCCAAGGTTGTCTCCACGTTTAAGTGCGGAAATCATACAGAAGAAGCTACTTGCTGCTTTTAGTTGATCAATTACGTGCACGACAATGGAATAGAAGATAAGAAAACGTGTGTAAGGTTGTACTCTTTTACTCTCATCTGGAAGAAAGTGATTTTTACATCCGTGTGTTTGCTTCAAACTGCTTTTCCTTTTGGCTTCTAATCAGTGGAAATGTTATTGCTTTATGAATGGCTGATGCTGATTTGCTTCTTACCATATCTATTGCAAATGGTGCATTATGTGTCGTTTGACTAACCCATTAATTTGAATGACAACAAGAGTTATTTGCTAGAATTGTCGCCATAGTTTACTTTTGCCTTTCTCTGTATTGTTATTGTTTTAGCTTTTGGTTTCGATTATTGTCAAAGCTATGATGTCTACTAGGCACGTAACTTGTTCAGTTTCTTTAGAACCATATATATCAAAGTTTTGCTTTCTTCTGCTGTCAAAACAAAAGGTCTGATGAACTTTTATTTGCCTTACGAAAAGCATTGTCCTAGCAATTTGATTTTGAGATGCTATTACAGTATTCTCTTGAATTTGAACATCTCTATTACTTTCAGGGAGCTGCCAGTTCTTGAATAATAGATATTGGATTTGTATATCTTTCCGCATTTATCTACTTTTAGTATAGATTGCGACTTTTTTCAAGGAACACTATTCTTTTTCTTTCCGTAACTTTGATGGCTAACAATGAGTTTTTTTCAATTTCATTCCCAATATAGGTGCTGCGATGCAACTTGTCGGTATCATCTAGGAACTCAGAATTCTATTTCTCTATGTCAAAACTGAAAGCAAGTGTGCTCATGTAAGCATTCATCATCTTGGATTATAATATTTGCTAGTTGTGCAATTATTTATGCCTCTATTTGTCGAGCACTCGGATTTTACAATCAAATCCTTTTTCACTCTTCTCAGCATAGACATTACTAGATTAGAAAAGCAAACAGGGGCTTTAATGACTAGTGAAACACTTGTTAAACTTTAGTATTATTTTCGATCTTCTAGAGATCATCAAGGTCTCTGCCTAAAACCAAAAAGCAGAGGAACTTGGCCCTCCTTAGAATGGTCCCTGCGACATATTTTCTTCACTTGTCACAATCTTTGTAAATGTATCTGCCTGATAAGTCTTCTACGTATTATAAAAGTTCTTTTATCTAGTTGCATCTTTTGGCTGTATTATTGAGTTGAGAGCCATAGAATTATGGTTTAGTGGAAAGAACCAGTCCTGATCAAATGCTTCATCACGTCGTTAGTGCAAAATCTAATATTCGCTTGAAACAAAACATCTTTTTGCTTAGTTGAACGAAAAGATTGATGATAGTGTCCTATCCTGAATTATTCATTCTTTTTTTCTTATCATTCTTTCTTTAAAGTATGGTTTATAATCTTTATAGGGTGGGTGATAAAAGCATTTAGCTAGCTTTTGGTCATATCCTTGTGTACCTTGGCACAAATGATATGCATCTTCACATAATTTAATTACATGCGCCTCTAATTATTAAGTCATTACGTTTCTATTTTTGGTCATTGGCAATTGATAGATTAGCCTGATTAAGTGTAAGGCTAATACGTTTCGGGTATCAAGATGGGAATTATAACATGTTAGAGTAATTATTTTGTTATTAATTTATTATTTTATTACAAATTATGAGAGTTATTACATCGATGTTTCTTACCACGGACATTTCTACTATTTTATGAAAATCCACGTATAATGAATATTTGAAACAAATAATTAGGATATAGTAAAATATTATTTAAAATATATCTAATAAAATACGAGATAGAAAATTTGGGTAAAGAATTGGTTCGCAAAATTCTGGTATAAAAAATTATAATCTAACTCTTATTATTTGTTTTTTCTATTACCAGCCGGTTTTTAACTTCACTATCCGAACCCATCCAAAAACCAAAAAAACCGAATTGAAACCGACCAAAATTTTATAAATAGCCAAATTATCCCTATATCTCTATATCCAAAATCTGAAACTCGAAAAATCTGAATCAAACTCGAACAGATATCCGAATACTCATGCCTATTAATTTAGGTTAGGGTTAAATTCAAGACATATGTTTATGATAATCCAAATTTTTTTTATAAAACTTTGGATGATAATAGTTGGATTTTATTTTCTTTTCTTAATTTTTTTTAGAAATGCTAGTACCTAAATGGATAAATTTTGGTGCCTCCAAATAAGTTTATGTTATGGATGCCCAAGACGTATTAATTTTCAACTTTGAAAACTATACTACATTGTGAAGTAAGCAATGGCTGTATGAGAGGAGAAAGCAAATTATGTTCTTTACAATAATTAAAATAAGCATGTTAATGTTATGCAAAGTTCTTCTTTTCTTTTTAACCTTTGACCAAGAACCCAAAATCATCTTTATTTCTTCCTACCGACGAGGAGAAAGCTTCCCATCTTTTGTTACTGATTTAGAATTCTTTAGTCACCCTTTATATGATACCGTTTCCTATACGTTAACCACTAAATCAATTGATTCAAGTTATTTTCGAATTATTGTTTAGGCATTTTCTGTGTCTCTTCTTTGATATACATATCAGATTATATGATCGATGTATGGACATTCACTTCTTCTAATCAATGTTGACTTTACATGTGCTTCTCATGATTCATATTACAGTATTGAATAGTTCCAAGCACACAACCAAATATCATCATGCAAACGCCATATATTTATATGTATATATATATATATGCTTATATTTAACTTATTTGAGCATTTAGATATAAAAGTAACTCATTTTGAGTTTTTGAAACGTAATATTATTATTCAAATTATAAGTATTTCTAAAAAGTTCATATACGCCTTACTCCCTCCATAACCGATGAGGTTAATAGTATAGTTTTTTAATGTATAGGTGCTTCTGATATAGCTATATATATACTAGAGGATTTTTTTGTACTTATGTACGGGTATAAATATTTTTAAAATAATTAAATCATAAAATTATTTATTATTTAATTATATTTATTTGTAAATTTTAAGTCGCTTTGTCATTAATATGTATAAAAATAAAATAAAAATTATTTTAAATAATTTGTGTTATTATTTTAATTAGACATATGATTTCAGTTATAAAAATAAGAAAATGGTTTTGTTATTATTTATTTGAGTATATTGGATTTTATTTATTTCTACGAAATGAACCATAATTGTTTTTTCTATTAGACTAAAATCGTATAATATTTTTAATTTCTTTTAAGATTTTTAAATCTATTTTCGTAAAAACAATTTACAATTTGATATATGTTGTTTTGAAAAAAATTGAGAAAAAACTAAAGTGTTGATCAATTTGGAGTTGTATAAATAAACAATTCAAAAGTTTTAAATATTCATAGTATTACAAATTAACCATGCAAGCTTCAAAGTTTTAATATGTGATGATCTTGTGAATTGTAGACTTGTAGTAAGTGACGATGTAATAGATAAGGCCAACATGGCTAGTCCAATAATGCATGCTTAATATATATATGCAGCAAAATATAACAAAAGCAAAATGCTGATGAGGAAGTCCACATATATGATGCATGCAGCATACTTAATATGCAGCAATCACAAACGGCACTTTGAAGTGCCTACTTTATGGCTTTGGTGACTCTCTCTCCACATATACGAATATTCAAGAGACGTAAAAATATGAGATATATGTTTAATAAAAATAAAATTATATATTTATATATATTAGATTAAGATTGCGTGATACGTGGTGAAAATAAAATTTTCAAAATCTTATAATTTATTATCGGCATAATTATCTAAGTTTAGTTATTTAAAAATTATGTTTCATAAATCGCAATTAAGATCCAAAACTGATATATAAACCCTAAAAATAATATGTTTAAATGTTCAAATGAATGAGAATTTTTTAAAGTCGATTTCAAATATTATATAACGTAAACTAAATATAATTTATAAATAAGTAACAATTATTTTTTGTTAAATGTATAAGATTTTCTAAAACTAAATTAGTTCTATATGTTTGATATTTTTTTTATAAAGAACACAATAATGAAAAATTCAAATGTGTAAACTTTAAAATTAAATTTTTATATTAAAACATAAATTTTGTAACACATAGTCACCACAATCACACAAAATAGAAAAGTATTTTGTCTTGCATGTTATTTTTCTAATTTTATGCATAATGAATCTTGTATATATTTTATAGTTTATATTTTTCATTTTATAGTTTCTTTTTTTTTATCTTACTTTATTTGTTTTATTGATTTTATAGTTTTAATTCTTTTGATATAATTTTTTATTTTGTATTTTTTTAATAAATAAATAACTATCTATAAAAAATTATAGTAATTATATTATTTTATTGCTATATGTTATGATCGAAATTAACAATAACAAATATCATAAAGTAATGAGTTTAAAATATAGACAAATATCATCTAAAACCTAGTTTTCACAAATATTTTTCAATTCTTCCGTGAACTTAATTACAAAAATTCGATATACAAAATTTTGACCTGAAAAGCCAACATTAGATTAAAATATAAAGTTACTAACAATGAATGACAAACAATAACAAACTATTATAAAAATATCTAAACATAATCATAACATCATAGATATTATTACATTTACTATAGTACTGTTAATATTATATAGTCACAAAAATATATTATATAAATATTATTATGATTCTAATTTATATACTATGAATTTTATATCTATTTTGTAGTTTATATTTTCTCTTTTTCTTTTTTGCTTATTTGAATTATTCTTTTATTGTATTTTTTTTTGTTTGTGAAAACTATTATTCATTTTTCTGTTATTTATTTTTATAGGATTGAAAATTAACAAAAAAACGATATATGTTATATTATTATATTGATACGTGTCATAATTTAAGTTAATAAGGACCTAATGAATTGTAATTATTTTACATATCACATTCATGTTAAGTGCATTCTTTATATAATAAGATGTGCAACTCGTTTTTTCTTTTCAATTTTCAAAGTTGAAATTTTTTTTGAAGTTATTATGGTTTACATAAGTCTACAATCTACAAATATGGAACTAATCTTAACTTCAATTTAAAAATTTAATTGGTGATACAAAAAAATATTAATGTGTATACTTTTTTGGACAATAATGCACTCATACTTATTTTAACGAAAACATAAACTATCTTCACATAAAATATTTAACATTTGCATTTTGTTTTTTTTTGTTTTAACTTTAGAATTTCTGGACTTCTGGACCGTAAAGAGACCAACCGTTGAATATACTATATCTAAGGCACCTCCTAAATAAAGTTGAATTATCATTTTAGAAACTCCCAATACCATTAAACTATCATTCACTTGGTATTTGGAGCTTCAATCTTGGTTAACTATTATAGACAATTTCAAATAGTAAATAGTAACAAAACTAATTTTTCTACATTTTGTAAATTTGCTTTGTCATTGGTTTCTAGTCTTCCTATTATACAAAAAAATGCATTTAAGAGGAAATGATTAACTAATGTCATTGTGAGAGTTGCTTTTTACAAAAGAAAGTTGTAGTTCTAATAAAGTATCTTTTATGAAACCCATATCATTATTATCATCTAACTCCCAAAAAAAGATTCTTCAAATAACAAAAAAAAACGGAAATTATCTAAAAAGAAATTTCTGACAATTATGGGTTTATATTTGTGACTGGTGAGTATGAAGTTGTATTCATACGTGGTCAAGAAAGTGAAGAAAATGAAGAGATGGGAACAAACACATGGAACTCCACTCCTTCAAATATTTATGTTGAGCTTTCAAAGATTACAATTCATGCAAGTAGATATTATACCCTTTCCTCATAATTGAATACTGTGTCATCATTCACTTTCTGTTTTTATTTAATTTCAAAATGTTTTTCTAACTTTGTCTAAAAAATCAAAGCAATGCAAAATAACCTCCTAAAGAAAAACTTGATTCATTAAAATCTCCACGATTTTAAAAAGGAAGAATATGATGGTGACAAAAACTTTCTAAAAATAGATCGAAAACATTTTGCTTATCATATTTCCACGATTCTTTAACAAATTTGGTATCTACTCACATCACATCACATCATAAACACACAAAAAAAACGTTCATAAAACTTAGAAATAGGGACAAAAGATGCACAGCCGGTAAATAACAATCAAATGGAACACGAGAGCTGATTCCATATGTTTTAATGGATTTACCAAAACTTGAGTTTATTTGGTTTTATTGATTTTTTTATTGTGAGAGTACCTAAGTTCATTATTGTCACGAGAGTTGGATTGTCAAAAAATTTGTTTTGAGTTCAAAAATGAAAAGATCTATGATTATCTGTAGAAATTAAAAACTGAACAGTCTAAATCATGAACTTTTGAAAAACTTTCGAACCCCAATTTTTTAATTTTATTATCGACATCATTTTATTGCTTTCATTATTTGCATGGATTTCAAAAATCAAAACTCATATTTTCGATTTACCTCTAGTTTAAATTGAAAAACCATTATGCACTACTAGTTTATGGAAATCATGAAATCATCAGATTTTTATTGAAAGATCTAAGAGAACCTCTGGGATCTTTATAGATCGATCAGCTAGGATAAGAAAAATCATAGTTGGCTTGATATCAGTCATTCTACAACTGACAACAACTGAATAAAGCAGCAAGTTAGCAGTGATTTTTTGTTGACCTTCTAGAGTCTGTTCCAACATTGACTTCATTTCATTATATGGAGTTGATGCAGAAGGTGCCTGGTATGATGACGAATCATAGCTTCTTGTGAAACTGCTATTCAGAAGAATATTGCAACTTTGGGATGAAATCAGAAGAGTTCTGATTTTCAAATAAATCTCTGACCATTTCCGTTGAAGCTTATGTTCCCTTGCTAATTACTGAATCTTTGACGTTGAAACCCAGCTCCATTGACGAATTTAACATCTTCATCCTCAAATTATGCATCTGACTCAAAATTTTTAACCTCAACAGCAAAATGAAATGATTTCTTACCTACAAGAACACTATGCACATAATCCAACTTAGCTTTCACCTCATGAATCTGGATCATGTCCATGTTACCAGCTTGCTTCTTCCTCTCGAAATCTACATTCTTGGTACTATTACTAGATGCCAAGTTCTCGATCAGCACATAAGCGTCTTCTGGATATGTGGTGTTGAAGTTTCCATTGCTTGCAGTGTCCAAAGCCATATGAAATCTCCAATTTACACCCCTGAGGAAGATACCAAACAATTGAATTTCACTGAAACATGATGTGGACAGTTCCTCTGATATGCCTTGAATATCATCCAAGCAGTCTTGAATGCTTCAGACGGTCCTTGAGAAAACGTGGATATCTTTGTTCTAAACACTTTGGACATTGCATCATCATAGAATTTGTTCAAGAAGGCATTCTTGGTCTCTTCCCAAGTATCAGCGATCCCGGCTGCAACTACTTAAGCCAATAAGTGGCATCTCCAGCACGTGAATACAGAAAGAGCTTGCAAAAAAGATAATCGTTGGACATCCATTTTACTTGATGCATATCACCAAATCATCGAACTTCTCAATGTGATCCATTAGGTGCTCATGAGAAAAACCATGAAAAGATGTTAACCCACAAGAGTGTAGTATGTATGTTTCAGCTTAAAATCATTTCTCTGAATTGGAAGAGGTCAAATCGCAGACCGATGAGCATAGAACTGATCGGCCATGTTGTAGTCACCAAGTATTCTCCCACGACTAACTGCAACTTCACCATTCCTACCGTGAGCATGTTGGGCGTTTTCTCCATCATCAACGACTACCTCAGCAATGATATTTCCATCTCCATCTAATTTCTAGATACTTTCGTTTCCCACTTGACCTCTTGGTCGCGTAAGACTTCAGCAGCATCCTGAACCAAAACCACTAGGTTTACCGTTTCATCTGGCTTCTTTGTTTTCCTGATTAGAAAGAGTTGAATGTCCTTGTTGCTTCTGGTTTCGAATTAGACATACACCTGAAACACACAAGAAAAAGAGATAGAATTGCATAAGTAACAAAGTAACAAAAAGCGTAGACATCTTATGGCGAATGAAAGAGTCCCCGGCAACAGAGCCAAAATGTAATATGCTCAGAGTTATATCCCTAAGTTACTTTGTAAATTCAGAGAAATGCAATTGCAGTATATAGAGACTGAATCCACATAAACTCAAGATAACACAATAGAATATAGTTTTGAATTAATCTAAATAAGAAAAAATGTAATTAAAGTAAGCAATGCAACAAAGATGTAGTAAATTCAATTGGAGGAAAAATGTAGACTTAGGAAACTTCTCATGTAAAACCAAATTGTAAACTAAAAAGTTCTTAGGAAATTATGAAGATCCATTGTGAAAATTGAAACACAACTATTATATTAACCAACTTTCGCTGCGAATATTATTTATATGTAAATCTTGAATTTCAAATTTTTTTGCGTATTTAACAATTCAGACAAGCATTAAAGTCCATGTTAGATTGTTCACAGATTCCTAAACCAACTTTTTTGCAAATATGTATTTTGCTCATCTAAGATGGTTCAGGTAGTCAACTCTAATTTTGAATCTATTAATTAACCTAGTTTTTGAATTCTAGATGATCAAACTAGAACTAGCATTAAACTCAATCCAGATGAAGAACTATATGAATGTTCCTAACAAATATATATAATTTGAACAATTCATCTTCAATTTTTGAATAACCTTAACCCTAACAAGAAACCTACTCAAACATGGTGATTGAAACAAATATCGCGAAAGAAAAAGAATGCAATAGATAAATTAGTAAAAGATACAAAGGGGGTTCAATTCTTCTCTCAGGATGAACATAGTTCGGAATTGTCTCCCCAAAAATTATGGAAAAAATCTTTCTCTAAAACTTTTGATAAAATAAACCTTACTCTTAACAATGACCAAATAAACTAGTTTATAGGCTAAAAGCTTAAAGGGGCTATTATGCAAATTGATATAACTTATGGGTCAATTTGTAGTTCTCCAAAGATCTTTTAAAAACAAGCTTAATGATGTGTCTTCGTGCACAGTGTCATCTGAAACCTGGTCCAAAACTACTCTTTGGTTTGAAATCCTCAGCAATATCTTTTGCTTGGCTTTAAGATGCTCCAATATTTCCAAATAAGTTCCAAACATACCTAAACTTACAAAGACTCGGAAAAACTCGAAATATACAAAAAATACTCTATATAAAAGACCTATATCATGGTTAAAAACCCGTAAAAACCATGATATATCAACTCCTCCAAACTTGGCTTTTGAGCAAAACAAAAAACTAAACCCGTTAAAGAAGTTTGAAAACGCGGAAACTCATTCTCTTCAAGATATTGCGCTGACCACTTGAACTTAAAATCCACATATTACGCTATTCACTACCATGTACTTCTCCATAGACATTTGCAGCCTCCCAAAGTCAATCCAAAAATTTGCAATATTATCCATATTCCTTCATCGCTGGGTCTCATCAATGATATCAATGCCCAAAATTTTTTATACTCATTCCTGTACAAGACTATGAAAAATCAACCATTCAACAGTTCAATGTTTTGGTACCTTTACTCTCCCTAGACTTATTCGTTTCTCATTCTTTGTTCCATGTATTTTATTTTTTGTTATTTTGTTGTGGCAAGGTGTAGACGAATAATGGTATCACGAGAACTTTTCCTAACCTCGCTTCCACCTTTGTGTGATCATTTCTTGGAATTAAAATACTGCAAGTTACTGGAAAAAATTTCTACTCCTTCAAATCTAAGAAAACCACCAAATCTTTTATTTTGCATTTATTCATTACTTACAGAGAGAGAGAGAGAGAGAGAGAGAGAGAGAGAGAGAGAGAGAGAGAGAGAGAGAGAGAGAGAGAGAGAGAGAGATTTAGAGAGCGTTGGTCTTTTGTTTGAACAATCAGCGAGATTATAAGCTGACAATTTGGGATTACTTTTGTATCTTTCTTTTAATTTGTGATTTTGTGTAATTTCCATTAAATTCGCATAGAACCTAGAAGGTCATAGCTGCTAGGACCGTTATATAAGGTCCCATTACAGCCTTGTAATTTTCACAACTTTGTATCTAATAAAAATCTGAGTTTTCTTTAAGTCATTCTTTTTCTCTTAGCCGTGTTGAGACCCGAACCTCCATTCGCAGGCCTTTTGAAGCTTGTGTGGTACACCTCGCCCCCCCCCCCCGTCCGAAACGCCAGCATTACATTATTTTGTCGATCGACCAATGCTACCCGTGCATAGTGTACTGTCGGTCGACCACCATCACACCAGCCGGATCATTGGTTAGCGTGGCTTGGCCCTTGACTCCAACGCGTTTGCCCCGACAGCCGATCTGTTCTCAAGCCGTGTGACAGCCACGCGCTTGTATCACATAGCCCCGCTCTTTCCTATTTCGTCTTCGTCCATATCGGAAGCCTTCCAAATTCGAGACCCCCTTTGTATCAAACCAATCAACAAAGATATGCGATCCTTAATTCCACTCATTATATCTTTTAGCCATCCAATCTCCTGAATCCAGTTGAAACTGCGAAACACAACACCAAATCACTAATCTCGAACCCCGCAATATTCGATGGTGTCGCAGTAATCGCAGATGACGCATAATCAAATCTGATTCCCATGATTCGTATCTTGCCATCTTCTATCCGTGTCGACCAGATCGTAAACCAATCCCCAAACCCCACAACTAAATCGACCATATCAGAACCGCAGAGACCCGAAGACATCTCCCACACCATGAGAATCGCAAACTCAGATCCAGATCCATACGAAACTCGAGACCTATCATCGGCCAAAGAGGACCATGTTCATCGTCGCCGCCAAGGGTTTCGAGAGAGAGAGAACCAATTTTTAAAAAATTAAGTTACTTAACTTGATGAGATTATTGGATAGTACTGTGATCATCTTAATTATTTAGTAAACTTTAGGATTGACAATATATATTTTGTTGAACCAAACTTTGTAAAGTTTCATAATAAATGAAAAGATAAAAAAAAATTTGAATCTTACAAATGGATTGATAATGGGTTTTATATCCATTATCTCATGGTAAAATGTTTCTACATTTGTGAGGGAAATTTTTTCATGTTACCATTGTTGTATATGTCTTTTAGAAATTCTAAATTAGATGAGCTATTTCTCTTATATCCAACATTTTCTAGCTGTCCTAAACCTTTTAGTCTGGGAACCAACATAAGAACATTTTGTTTTTAGAAAACTAAAAAACACGACGTACTAAGTACCAACAATTTTTATTGCTTGTATCTAAGTAAATATGTAAACTTTTATCTTTAAGTTGAAGTTAAGTATAATGTATGTTATTTAGATTATGTTATATTTTAAAATTTTATCTTAAAGATAATTTTTGTTAAATTTCAGAGATAGAATAAATTTCGAAAAGATAATTGATTTCAATGGTATTCTAATAAGTGTTGTCCATTACATGTATACTAAGACCATTCAATCTAGTTTCCTAATCAGAATTCATGATATTCTAATCCCAATACCCTCTCTTAAGTTCAAACATGTAATTTTTTCAAACTTAACTTGACCCAATTTTATTTATATAGAAATCAGAAAGATACTTTTAGTATCAAAGTCATGGTCGAATTCGTTAGGCTCGTCAAATTTTTCAGTTCATAAGATTTTTTTGGATTGTTAAGATCATTGAAATTGTCAGGATCATCTGGATCATTGAGATCAGGATCATCGAGGTCACTGAAATCATCAGGATTGTTGGGATGATTAGGGTGGTCAGAATCATCGGGTCGCTGGAGTTGTCAATACAATCAGGACCTTTGTGATAAGTTAGATGTTCCAATGATGTTTATGAGGAAGAATGAGAGAATTTCAAGTCAAAGAAAAGCGGCTAAGTGGTTTAAGACAACTGACGAAGAATGGGAGAACACATTTACTGATGGAAAATATTCCACTTATAATCAATAATGATTTAATCTATTTTTTAATTACAAGAACTATGTATTTAAAGGATCCGGAGACTCTAGATTTTATTATCAAAATATCAAAAACTTTTTCAATCTCGCCTCTTTACTTCTTCTCTTTGTTTATCTAATCTCTTGGTTTTTCTTATCTCTGCTCGATATATGTTGCTGTCACAGTGGTACCATCAGGAACATTGGGCTCTTCAGAATCATCGGGTCTTTCGGATATGTAGGATCAGGTTATCTGCCATTGTCATGATCGTTATTAGAAAAATGTAATTACTTTGAATTTGGTTTCTTGGATTCTTGTTCGTTGAGTTAATACGTCAATCTGCTTCATGTTTCTCTTTGCTTTTATTATGTTTCAAACTATTATACCGTGGGTATATAAGTTTCAAACGTTTGATTCGGGGAGATTTAGATCTTTAATTTGTGTTCATGGATTTGTAGCAATGTGTCTTAGTTTGGGCCGCATCTGGTGCTATATGATCGTTTTGATACGACTATGGAAGAAAAAAAACTTAACTCTGAAGCAAAACAACCAATTTATGATGGATGTAAAGAGGGTCTTTTGAAACTCTCCTTAGCAGCTCGGCTTATGATTTTGAAGAAGGATTACAATTTGTCTCATAATTGTATTAATTCGATTTTTCAGATAATGCAAGAATATTTTCCAGAAGGTAACAACTCACCAAAGTCATACTATGATATCAAGAAGCTTATGCGATTTTTGGGTTTACCTATCAAAAGATTGACATTTGTCAAGATAATTTCATGATATTTTGGAAAGATGCTAAAAATGAAGAAAGTTGTTTCTCCTGTAAAAAGTATAGATTTCGTCCTATACGTTATACTCAAAAGATAGGGCATAAAAAATTGCATATCGCCAAATATTTTATTTGCCAGTAGCCGATAGATTGTAGAGATTATACTAGTCTAGTAATACTGCAAAAGATATGAAATAGCATTCAGATCACTTAGTGAGTGATGGATAAATCTGTCATCCATCAGATGGATAAACATGGAAGCATTTTCAAAAGGTATTCCCAGATTTTTCAACTAAACCAATAAATGTTTACCTTTGACTTTGACTATGTACAGACGGCTTTAATCCACTTGGTATGTCAAGACATAATTATTCATTATGGCCTGCTATCTTGACTCCATATAATCTACCACCTAAGATGTGTAAGAAAAAAGAATTGATGTTTCTAACAGTTCTAGTCCCCGATCCAAATCATCCCAAAAGAAGTCTAGATATTTTTCTTCAACTATTGATAGAGGAGCTGAAAGATTTGTGGTTTAATGGTGTTGAAGTATATTATATTTCTACTAAGCAGAACTTTCTTTTAAGAGAAGTACTCATTTGGACAGTAAGCAGTTTCCCCGCTTATGATATATTTTCGGGATGGACAAGTCATGGTCGGTTGGCATGTAATTATTGTTTGGATCACACCAATGCATTTTAGTTGAAGAATGTAGAAAACAAGTTGGTTTGATTGTCATCGATGTTTTCTACCATAAGGTCATAGCTATCGGTGGAATAAGAAAATTTTCAAAAAAAAGGGTTGTGAACGATAGTCCTCCTCTGATACTAATAGCGAGATGCTCTTGAAGCAAGTATATGGTTTACCAAAAAGTTGAATGTGGGGGAAACCAAGGAAAGTTACAAGGATATGGTAGCAGTGACAATTGACATAAACAAAGCATTTTTTGGAGCTACCTTATTGGAAGGATTATAAATTTCGACAAAATTTTGATGTGATGCACATCGAAAGACAATTTCGATAATATCATCAACACTTTGCTGAATGTGGGGAAAGCAAAAGATAAAATCAAATCGCGACTTGATTTGCAAGAGCATTGTAATCGCGAAGAGTTACATGTAATAGCTGATGGAAAAGCACCAATCCCAATTTTTAGACTACAAGATGATGCTAGATGAGTTTTTTCCACGATGGCTCGAAAAAAATGTTAAAATTTTCAGATAAATATTCATCAAGTTTATTTAACTGTGCTGATCTCGTGGGAGGAAAAGTCATGACTGTCATGTTTTAATGCAACAACTAGTTCCGGTTGCCTTAGCTAAGCTTATCGATAAATATGTATATGATGCGCTATCTAATAAGTATTCAACTTTCATTCCATGTATATTACTATCTCTGAGTTCTTTATGTTTTCTTTACAAAAAATTAAATTCTAAATTTTGTTTTCTGCATATTAAAGATCTCTTTCTGCTGGTTATTTTTTATGGTCTTGGTTTGAGATAGATAATTTTCTTAAATAATCAATTCTTTTTAGTTTAACCTTGAATTATATAGAAAAGCTATCGAGTTTGTGTGGTTTCTTTGTGGAATATATAGTGTATAAGATATCTGATTTTGCTTTTATAGTGTATAATATGTTTGATTTTATCATATGTTGTGACTAAAACTTCTAATTCACTTACTTTTTTTTTTTGAGGTGTTAGCTTATTTTTCTGGGATATGTGCGCAAAAACTATACAAAAAGATAGTGTTATGATGTTGCATAAGAATATTTGTCTGGTTCTCTGTAACCTAGAGAATATATTATCTCCTTCATTTTTTAATGTCATGGAGCATTTTCCAATTCATTTACCACATGAGGCTAGTCTTGGAGAACCTGTGCAATTTTGATGAATGTATCCTTTTGAACGATACATAGGTCATCTAAAGAAAAAAGTAAAAATAAGGCAAAGGTAGAAGGCTCAACTGTTGAACAAAACATTAACGACAAAATGTTATACTTTTAATTTGTAGTTATTACTTTGATCCACACATCAATACAAAAAAAACCGAAAAAGATACCGACAGTATGATGGAGGTAATCATGAAAATACACATGATGAAATTGCAGATATATTTTCTCAACCAAAGAGGGGCAGTGGTAAAGAAAAAGAGATATGACTCCAAGATACAGATCAGCACATTGCACATAATTATATTTTGTGTAACTGTGATCAGTTAAGACCATTTAAAAGGTATGAAAAATTAAAATGCATATATATATAATTTAATTTATATTTTGATATGGTGAGTATAAAACAACATAATTACTCTTCATGAGTTTTTATATATAGGTTATTTGATGAGAATATGATTGCAGCTAATCTCGGGATAAGCGACAATAATCTAATTGAGATTAGAAAGAAAAATATTCAAGCTGGTTACAAAAATATTTAAGATAACCATTTGATAAATCTTTAAACATATATTATAATATGTTTGTATATATGGAATTTTAAAAACGGATGCAAGATACATGGAAAGGTAATTCATGTCCAAAGTGGTTGACTCTCGTTCATGGTCCAATGATTCAGGTTATTAGTAAATCAATGTATTTTTGTCGTAGATATTCATATCTAAAGTGGTTGCTAACTATCGTTCATGGTCCAATGAATCAGGTTACTTGTTAGTCAATGTATTTTTATCATGGATATGTTTTTCATATTTATGATCATGGAAAAGACAGCAAGAATGCCAATTATAGAGTTTGTGTCAACGGTACAACATCTTCTGCCTCAAATGAAGAATCTGCTTTCTATGGATTAATAGGAGAGATTTTTGAGCTTCATTATTCCGGAACAGTTGATCTTAAAGTCGTGGTCTTCAAATGTGATTGCTATGATTCAACCATTGAGAAAGGTACAAGAATTAAAAAGTCATATATTGTTGAAAAATACGATCCGTTTGTTTTGGCATCACAAGCAGATCAAGTATGTTATCTTCCATATCCACGGATGACTCAACCGAAAAAAAGTTCAACAATGAAAAGCAACAATTGTGATATAACCGAGGGAGAAAATATTGGTCAACCAAAATTTGGATTTCACTGCAACGTAACATAAAAATGATGATTATGTTGTTCAAGCTGATTCATTACACGTTGAGGCATTAACATATCTACATGGCCAAACAAAAGATCTTGATGAACTGGAAGTAGTAGAAGAAATTGGATCAGATGCTGAAGATGGAAATTTTGATATTGAATTATCTAGTGACGAATCTGAATAATATTTTTTACACTTAACTATGTCATTTATATTCTTTTCCGGTTATTAAGTATTTTTGGGATTTTTTTTTCCCAAAATTCAACCTATTTTTTATATATTTTTTAATTTATGTGTGATTTTAATCTTTGTTACAAAATTGTAACAACTATGTCATTATCTATGACTAAATGCAAGGATCACTTAAACAGTGAATAATTGTGACAAAATATTTATAAAATATTTGTAACTGTGAATGACTTAAATTTTGTTACAAAAATCGTATAGTTTAGTTACTAGGTTTGGTCATAAATCTGTAACAATACTTGTTACTATATATTTTGAAACATTTATGTTACTATTTGTGACAAAAGTTTGTTACATTCTATTATGTTACAATATTATAACAAAATTGTTACACTTTTATGACTAAATAATTTTGTTACGATTTCTTATGTAAATCATCACAATATTGTAGCAAAATAATTAGTCATAATTTTTTGTAACAATATCATCTTTTTTTGTAGTCATGAGTGTATTCCTCGTCTCGTTAATCGGATGTGCCGCTTTACACCTTTTTTTTTTGTTTTGAGCAGCCAACTTTGTTTGACGTGTCCACCATTAGCATGGAAATATCAATTTCCATAGAATCCTAATCATCCTAATTTTTTGCACCTGCTCTAAAATCTAAACTACCTTCTCTTTGTTAACTGTTTCATCCTTCCGATCCAGTCACAGTGATATCCCATAACTCTTTTTCAAATACATCCATGTTGGGAATCAGCTTGTTTTTATATTTTTTAGTTTCATATCATTCCTATAAACCAAAATAAACAATTCAACTAAAATTATTTAAACAATAAAACAATCTTGAAATATGAGGGAAGACAGAACAAATTTTAATTAACGTAATACGTTCCTCCCATAGAATCATAGCCAATACAACTATTATATATTAAAATCTTAAATTTCAAGTATGTTTTTATACTAACTTCATATTTGTTCTTAAATTTATTATTGGAATTGAACGCTTCACGAGGAGAAGATAGTTTAGATTTTAGAGCAGATGTAGAAAATGGTGATGAACTGACTCAGTGGAAATAGGTATTTATGTACGAATGATAAAAATCAAACATAGTTAGATGCTTAAAACCAAAAAAGGCGTAAATAGATGTATCCAATTACCAAGACTTTTGTTGCACGTAATCTAGTTCTTCAAGAGAAAAATACACTAGTGAAAAGATGTTCGAACGTGATTGAACTAATTTGTGTAGAACATGTAGTTGAGATCTTTAATGGGTTTTTTGGAGTAAGAAAATTGTCAATATTTAATCGTGCATATGTCCAGCATATTATAGCTGATAAAGCAAATTGACAGGATTTATAGCATTCTCTATTGTAGATATTTGGAACATAGGACTGAAATCAAACTTGATGATTGATTTTTGTTAATGCTTTTTGTATGTGATTTCGGTTTAGTGTTTTTGTTGAAGTATTTGTTTTAATATTGTTGAATTATTACTTTCTCTTAACATTTTGGATTATGATTTCCTCTTAATATTTCGGAGTGTGGGATGTTTTAACTCTTAATTTATAATGCTCTTATCTTACTTTATGATTATTCAAAAAAATTATAGCCTTTACTTATATATTATTTAAAAAACAATTATTATGGTTTTGCAGTTGATTAGTTAGATGATGGAGGATGATAATGATGATAATAATGATGAACATGATTTTTTAATACGGTTAATGTTAGGAGATTGATCCATAGAATAGATCGAGCAGGATGGCGTCATGTTGGATAACTTATGCATGGGTTGGATTGGCAATGTTATGATATTCTACGGATGAACCAAAGAACATTTGAAGAATTATGTTGGATGCTAACTACGAGATATATGTTATAAGAGACTAATAATGTCTATGTTGAGGAAGGTGTTGCAATATTTTTTAAGCTGATTGGTCAAGATAAAATTATGCAGATTATTGCTGAAAAAAATCAACGACCATTAAATACGTGAAAAAGAAACTTGACGAATATACACTGAAACCAGAAGAAGGTAAAATAACTCCATTTCTGATGAATGATGATCGATACTATCCATATTTTAAAGATTGCATAGGAGCACTTGATGGAACTCAAGTCCTAGTTGGTCCTCTTAGTCGAAATGCTGAAACATATAAAGATAGAGAGATGGAACCTACCACTAATGTATTGGCTATATATAACTTTATTATAAAATTCATATATGCATATGGCTATGTATCAGATCGAGCACATGATACAAAGCTATTGACTCACTGCCTTAAAAATGAATATTTTTTTCCCACATCCGCCATCTAATTTATTATGGATGTTTCATTAGGACAGGAGATTTTAGACAGTATCTTAGGATTCTATATCATTTTGATCAGTTTCATAGAGAAGGATCACAATCAAAGCACGAGAGTTTCTTAACCGGAAACATGCAAGTTGGAAAATAGTGATTAAACAGAAATTTTGATTATAGAAAGTAAAGTGGCTAATTTCATACCGTAAATATCCAAAATATGGTTTGATTGAATGGATAAAGTTTGTAACATCAACAATCGCCTTACATAAGTGTATACATGATTCAAATCAATAAATTTATGATTTTATACAATGGATAGAAGAATATAATGATAATATAAGTAGTGATGATGGTGATACTAGTTCATAGATTCCATACATGTCGACCGGTATAGAGTCATAGAACATTTAAATGATCTAATTTACAAATGAGGTTAGTAAAAGAAATTTTATATCTTATTAAATATTTTAATTAATATTTTGGATGTTGATTTTAATTTATAATATTTTTGGTGTAGCTCTTTTTATGTATTTTTTATATCATTTTGATTTATGATTTTTTCACAATTATTATTTTAGTTATAGTTAGTATTTATGGGTTTATATATATATATATATATATATATATATATTTAGTAAAATATTATCCATTTTTATTATTTATGTAATTAATAAAATTTTAATAATAAATAAAATATAGATAAACTGTTTTTATTTAAAAGTATTATAAATTAACAATTGCAATATGTAAGACAACGATATATAAAAAAAATAGTAAAAACACAGCGATAACCAAATAAACAATCTAGCAACCAATCGCAATGACTAACAAACGAAAAATTTTACGATCAGTCGGTGTGAGTAATCAAAGTAATAACTGAATGAACAACAAACGACGATATTTAATCCCTGTTGCGAGTCGCAGTTGCGAACGAACAAGGCCATACTCAATAACTAGATATTAATATACCATAACGTTAGTGATAAAGTATGAGAGTCTAATCCCAATAACCTAATTTATAATCATTTTAAACAATACAAGACAATTTTTGACTGACCTGCGATAACTTTTCTTATAAATATTGCCCGAAAAAAAGATCCCTAATCTGACATACAATATCTCCTTCGTTTCATATAAAGAAATACGACAAATATGATCAATGAACTACAACGAATTTGCTCAAAATCCGAAGACGTTACGTCCACACGTGCTTCATGATTAAGTTTCGCTCAAACATTTGGACTTATGCCAACTATTTGGGACACTTAAGCAAAACATACACGTAGCCTGCACTTAAACATGTAGTTTTTTGGTTTATGTGTTTATCAAGTTGGGCAAAGCACAACAAATAATAATATATATAAAAAAAGCTATGACGTGAGCAAGAAGATAACGGTGGTAGCAAAAGAATCATCAGAGCCCTATATGATATTGTTTGCTTTTCAATTCCTTGAATAAACCCATACCAATCCAAGATAGCAATTATCATCTTTTTATTGAATAACGTATCTTATTGGTCGTCAGATAATAGATATTCATATTCATATATATGCACACTTTATTTTGTTTCTTTTGCTAATCTACATGACTCTCGATATGAGGAAAAACAAGTTCTCATGTTTATCCAAAACTCTGTATCACCTTTTTGATGTTTTATATAAGATGAGCTGTTCAACATACTCTTCCTATCAACTGTGCATCTTCTAAAGATTCATAACATTTAACTTCCAATAGCCAAGAAAAAAAAAGAAACAATAAAACCATGGAGGGTGTAAGTGCAACTATTCGAAAGTTAAGGCCTT
The DNA here is from genome assembly GCA_000218505.1 of Schrenkiella parvula. Lineage (NCBI taxonomy): Eukaryota > Viridiplantae > Streptophyta > Magnoliopsida > Brassicales > Brassicaceae > Schrenkiella > Schrenkiella parvula. Next base: position 4,885,058 of record CM001192.1, on the reverse strand, counting down.
ATTTATTAATGATATTTTTGCAATTTGGAGCAGCAGGAACATATATTGTTATTATGGCCACTCTTAATCAAGGCCAGAATCGTTACGTTCTTATTGTGTACCGTAATGCTGTGGCTGCTCTTGTTCTCGCACCTTTTGCCATTTTCTTTGAAAGGTAAGTGTATGTTTAACAACAATTATATTTTATAGTTTATGGATTAAAAAAAAAGGCAACAAGGGTTAAAAATTGATTCTTCCCTTTTTTTTCCTGGGATTAATTTTTGTTTTGTAGGAAAGTGAGGCCGAAGATGACACTGTCGGTTTTCTGGAAAATAGTGTTACTCGGTTTCTTAGAGTAAGAATAAAATTTTTACTTTTCACACTCTTTAAGTCTCAAAATAAAACATTACAAAAACAGAATCATGATATTTTATAAAGTTTCACTAAATACTTTTTGTACCGGCTTGTGTGTGTGTAGGCCAATATTGGACCAGGGTTTTGGTTACTTGGGGATGAACATGACATCAGCTACATATACATCTGCTATCATGAACATTCTTCCTTCTGTCACATTCGTAATCGCTTGGATTTTAAGGTAATTCTATTGTCAAAACAAATATATAAGAGTTCTAGTTCTTCTACTTTGATTTCAATCATTTTTGGTCACTTGTATCGATCCTCGAGTTATTTAAACCTAATTGGGAATAATAAATTGTGATATCTGAACAGAATGGAGAAAGTGAAGATAGCTGAGGTACGAAGCCAAGCAAAGATCATTGGGACATTGGTGGCTCTTGGAGGGGCCTTGGTAATGACATTGTATAAAGGTCCTCTTATTCCTTTACCATGGTCTAGTCCGAATATGGATCAACATAATGGAAACAGCAATAGTTCACAAGAACATAACCATTGGGTTGCTGGAACTTTGTTGATACTTCTCGCTTGTGTTGCGTGGTCTTGTTTCTATGTTTTGCAGGTACTTTTCTTACCTTTTTTTTAATCATACATGGTTTGTTTTCAACCAACAAAATAAATAATTATAAAAGCATAAGCTGTTTTTAAACATACTTTCTGGCCTCCAAGCTGGTGCATTTGTGTAGGAGCTTCTACTTAAAAAAGAGCAGATTACATTGATACTTTAAACTATATATGTAGCTGGGACCCCCTTATATTTTTTTATTTATAAAAATTCTAACATATTGCACAACATCACATATGCCCTAAAATATAAAAAAATTATAAATATTAAAAAATATACATTGTTATTAAATAAAAAATTTTATTTATATCCACAATTCAGCTACGAAATTTTCTGTCATAAACCAACCACAATTTTTTAAACTAAAATTTATGGCTATTACATAATTTTTTATGGTTAAATATCTAGAAATATATTTTATACCTATTTGAAACAACTAAGCCACGATTAGCCATTTCAGCCACCATCTTGTAGCTATTTCTTGTAGTATAGAGTATATTGGTTTTATGTTATTTTGGTTGTGTCACCATCCAAATTTAAATTTTAATGTTACATGTCCACAAAAAAATGTTGTTATGTGCGTCCTGTTGTTAAGTGATTAGAGAGTTATGTGCGTGCCACTTTGGTTAATAGTTGATACATTTATATTTTTATACACAGTCCATAACAATAAGGACGTACCCTGCCGATCTTTCACTAGCAGCTTTAATATGTCTGTCCGGAGCTGTCCAAAGCACCGCGGTGGCGCTCCTGGTGGAACGCCACCCTAGCGGATGGGCGGTTGGATGGGATGCAAGGCTTTTTGCACCTCTTTATACGGTAACTATTCAATTTTTCAGCTTAACTAATCAATCACTTTGAGAACTAATCAAATTTGGTTTAATGAAGGGAATAGTAAGCTCCGGGTTAACGTACTACGTGCAAGGGATGGTAATGAGGACAAGAGGACCAGTTTTCGTCACTGCCTTTAACCCTCTCTGCATGATTCTTGTAGCTCTCCTTGCTTCATTTATTCTTCATGAACAAATACATTACGGATGGTACGTTACATAATTTTATAACTACTTGTGAACTTAAACTGAACTATGTGTTCTTGTTACTTATATTTCTTTTTATGTTTCAGTGTAATAGGAGGGACAGTGATCGCAATGGGTTTGTATTTGGTTGTTTGGGGAAAAGGAAAAGAGTATGAAGTATCAGGAATAACTATCCTTGAGAAGAATAGCCTTCAAGAATTGCCAATCAGAACTAAAATTGACGATGACTATAAATTGGAATCTTCTATAGCTGATGGTAGCAATATAACTATTCCAGCTGGTGCGCAGCGTCAGATATCTTGAATTTAGTAAAAAAATATTTTCTCGAGTAATCGACAAAAATATCTGTTTTGAAGTTACATATTCGTATTCAACCCAAAAATAAATACATATATGTATCTGTATGTGTGCATTTATTATGTCATTATTTTTATGTTTTGACAGTCCCAATAGTTGCAGTTTTTTTATTTTTGTTTTGGGTTGTCCCATTAATTGTAGTTGATTGTTCAATAAAAAGGGGAAAACAAAAAAAAGCTGTAGTGGATTAGGTCCAAATAACACAAAACACAAGGTTTGGGGATAAGGAGGATTAGGAGTGTCTAAAATTTATAATACTGCATAGATTATAAAATATTGTAATCGTTGTGTTAACCACGAGGAACTATGCTAAAAGAACCGATGTCAATAAAATAGTAGGCGTATACGTCAAGTTGGTTTTATGTTTAATCATAGTCTAAGTAAATAATTAAGTAAACGGTAATGATAAAAACACTTTAAGCAATAGGAACTTAAAATGCAAATTTTAAAGTCGATTCATACAAGATTGTTATTTTTTTTAAAAAGTTTTTCATATTAATATTATTTTTTACAATAAAGAGTGCATGAATTTTTTTTTTTTAAATAGATAAAGCAAACCAAAATTCCAAAAGGATTTGAAATGATGAGAAACCCTAATCGCCAATGTTACAAAACTGAAATAAACTATTTCAAGAAACCCTAAAACAAGCGGAATCTAGAAATTTTTTGTCATTTCATGTTTTCTAGATTTTCCATTTTAACCAAAAAATTAATAATTAATTGATCATTATTTTCTATTTCATAAAAAAACGATAACTTATGTTCGGAAATAGCCGTGGAAGCAAAGAAATCAACAAAATAGCACGAACATTGAACTTGTGAATGTATTATCCTTTCAGACCGAAAGCCTGGAATCTTATCAACTAGCTCGAATCAAAATAGACCACAAAGCAAAAGATGGAAGATTCACATTTAATACATGTAAAAGGGACGTTGCATGGTAAATAATTTATGAAATTTACTTCGTAAGGAGATCAAAACTAAAAGTCCTAAAAAAATCTAAAACCAATTCATCCCTAGCCTAATTGTGGCAGACAAATGTTAACTCGATTATAGTCCTTAATTGTTATACGATTAAGTTTAGTGCAAGACTATGTGGAATTTATTACGTCATATTGGAGCACTAAGACAAAGACATCATGTGGTGGTCAATGAGTAAAAATCCCACTTCTTATATGAAACGATATAAATAGGAAACCAACAAAACACACACTCGGAGAATAAATAAATTTTAATGTTGGGCATAATGCGTTATTGATTATCAAGACGTCCACTTGAGTTATCCACTCCTTTCTTCACTTCTTTTTGTTATTATAATGTTTTTCTATTATTTTCTAATATGTATATTATTTTACATACACTTCAATCATATCACTTGATTCTAGCAGCATATGAGGATTTGAATTTGAAATATATATTTGGTCTGGTATTTTGTCACTAATGGATAAGGGAATCTCTTGGTTGAGGAAAAAGAAAAGAATCTTTTGGTTGAAAATAATATAAAAAGGAATTAATATTATAAAATGGCAAAGAAAAGAGAATTCAGCAATTATCTTATATAATTAATTTAAGTTTTTATCACAAAAAAACATGAAAATGAAAATGCTAAACAAAAAAATTCATTAAGAGAAAAAAATACTAAATTATCAGAATACTAACCTAATAAAAAATAATTTAATATAAAAAATTCGGATTTTTTTCCAAAATTATTTTATATCTTTTAACATATTTATAATCTTTTTTTAGCAATTTAAAATTACTTCATATACGTTAAAATTATTTTTAAATTGTTATTAAAGTTTTAGGAATAAGTTACTAAAGTTTTAACAATTGTTTCCTAAAAGTATGTAAATCAATCCTAAAAATCTTCGGAACTTTTTAGTAAAGTTTTAAGAATCACTTCCTAAAAGTATGTAAACCATTCATAAACATAAGTATACATTTCCTATAATTTTAAAAACAGATTTTTAGTCTTTATAAAAATTTTTATATATAATATATTATTTTAACTGATTTAGAGTCATCATTTTAAAAAATTTATGACCATTTTATGTATTGTCATCACCATTTTTAAATGTTTATTAAGTCTTTGAAACATTTCCTCAAAATATATAAATAATTCTTAACATTAGTATATCCTTCCTAAAATTTGAAAAACATCTTTTAGTCTTCCCAAACATTTATATTATCATTTTATCATATTTATAATCATTTTGCTAGCCGTTTAAAATCATTTCTTATATATTAAAACTGTTTTTAAATGTTTACTAAAGTTTTAGTAAACCTTTACTAAATTTTTAAGAATATTCCTAAAAATATGTAAACCATTCCTAAAATATAGTATATCTTTCTTAAAAATTAGTATACCCTTCCTAAAAATGATATACTGATTTCAAAAAAAACCAATTCTTAAAAAACAAAATTTTGGGAAAAAAATAATTTTGGAAAAAAATATTGAAAGAGAAAATTTCAAAAACAAATTTGAAAAGAAAATAATTTTGAATTTTTTTCTATTTTTGGATTTTTATTTTATAATTAATTTAAATTGAAACTATAGAAATTAAAAATATAATTTTCTTTTTATTCTTTAATAAATCTAATTTTTGTGAATTTCACATTTATGTTCTATTTATGTGATAAATTTTTTATTTAGTCTATTTTAAAATATTTTTCAATCGAGTTGTCATCTATTTAATAAACAAATAATAAATATACACGAAACTGAGAAGTGGCCATCAGTGTACAAAAACATAATATTTTCAAAAGTTGAGAATTAGTATTACAAGAAATTATGGTAAAAACATAATATGCTTATATGTCTTATGAACAAGGTTTTACACCAACTTCTACCGGGTTTTTACAATTTTCAGGGCTAAAGAGTTTTTTTATAGATTAATATGATCCTTCTTAGATCGGCACTTTGAAAACAAATTGATATTGGTTTGCATCAAATAAACGTCAAGGTTTCAAGGAAACAAGTGTGGATGACTTCTGATTTACCGATGAGTCGAATGGTCACACAAAGGATATAATAAAGCCCTTGATTTACCAAATGATGTAATTCTTTGAAAGATTTTTTTTAAAAAAATATTAGATAGATTTCTCAAAGAAATACAAAGAGTTTAATAGAGAACAATGAATAAAAGAAAAGATGGTCTTGGAACAAGCTCCTTGACCGTCTTGAAAAACAAACAAATTTGAATTTGAACTCTTAAACTTTAATGCCCCGTGAGAAGAGCATATTGGGACGTGCTCTTTGATCAACAAATGGATAAAGATGAGAAGTGATCTATAAGCCTCGTTAAAAACCTTATTTATTTGGAAAACCCATTGGAACAAAACCAAAAGACTACAGAAAAAAGTGCAAATAGATCACTTGTCCATTTGTTGATGGGTTTGTATCGAAACCACGGTGTTTTGATAAGCCTTTTCTTCACTCAGATGGTCTTTGATATGATTAATGAATACCGTCAAGGCTTACCTTAAAGCCTTAGTCTTAGAACGGGTCATAGGGCCACTTAGAGCTTCCTCGGCTATATGGCTCTTCTTGTGTAGTCCTGCGGCGACAAGCTCTGGTTCAAACTCCATGATGTACATGATCATATCATTCCCTCCCTCTTGAAAAGGATTTGACCTAAAATCTGTCTCATCTGCAATAAAAAAGAACTAAATCAGAAACACATAAGCTATTACATACATTGTACTTACCTTGGAGATCAAGCTGATAGGCATTGTCGCTTATTCTTCTTGTGATCTTGAAAGGTCCATCTATTCTTGGCATTAAATTTGATTTTCATTCTTCCCGGAACCTTTCTTTCCTTAGGTGTACCCATACTTGGTCGCCAACCTTAAAGATCATCTTGCGCCTTCCTTTTTTAGCTTGCTTAGCATAGAGCTTAGTCTTTTCTTCTATGTTGCATTCTCATGACTCTGTTGAACCAACTGGGCCTTTTGCTTCCCATCTATGTTAACTCTTTTAATCAAAGGGAAAAGCATCAAATCCAAAGGAGATATGGGACTAAACCCATAGACAATTTGAAATAGAGAATATTTGGAAGTAGAATGCATAATACGATTGTATGCAAATTAAATATAAGGCAAAAATACTTCCCAAGATTTCAAGTTCTTTTTGATCAATGCTCACAAGAGTGTACCTAAAGGTTCTATTAACTACTTCTGTTTGCCCATCAGCTTGTGGATGACAAGTAGCAGAAAAAATAGAAAATAACAATTTAGTTTCTAGTTTAGACCACAATGTCTTTCAAAAATATCCAAAAAACTTAGTATCTCTATCCGACACAATAGACTTATGCATGCCATGTATGCGAAAAATATCTTTGAAAAACAAATTACCTATATGCAATGCTTCATCGGCTTTGTTACATGAAAGGAAGTGAACCATTTTTGAAAATCTATCGACTACCACAAAGATTGAATCCTTTCCGGATTTAGTCCTAGAAAATCCCAAAAAAAATTCATAGATATGTAATTCCAAGGATGAGTAGGAATGGGTAAAGGAGTATACAAACCAGGGGTTGGACTTTTGACTTGGCTTGCTTACAAGTCAAGCATCGGCTACAAATTTTTTTAACATCATGTTTCATGTGTGGCCAACAAAATTCTCACTCATGACCTTTAAGGTCTTTGCATTGCCGAAATGACCCTTGAGATAATGCATCGAGAACTACATTATTCTTACCTTGTTTATATTTGATGACATAAGGAAATGTCTCAAGGAAGTAAGGTAACACTAAAACAGATGCATGAGTAAGCTTCTCTTTTACGCTTTGAAAAGCCTCTTCTTAAGCTTTTCCCATTTAAATCTAACATCCTTCTTGATCGGTTCGGTTTGGTCGGTCCGTTTTGAGAGAAATTGATTTCACGCACCAAGGAATAACTTCTTGAAGACTTTATGATTCAAAGAAAAGCCGCCCCCGAATCGAAGGACACCTTAAAGTACACGACAGTCTAGCTCCGATCTGGGAAGCTGCATCCGTTGATTAATTGCTATACAACGGTGGTCCTTATTAGCGCGAGATCTGGTCATTGGACTGGGGGAAAATGTCATTTGGGTCGCCATCGGTTAAGTCAAGGTCGCCGGCTCGGTCCATGGGTAAGATTCCTCGGTCAGCTTCAAATCTAGCCCGATGCATGGGTAATCCATCTCGATCACTCGTCTTAGAAGTACCACTTGGTCTGTAGTAGCTTGGTTCCGGGCGTTGGAGTGATCGTTGGATCGTGGTTTCTAATTCTGCACCTTATCGGGTTTACCAGGTCGGTCGGGGTTCGGTCAAAAATTGTATCTCTGAATTCGTCCCGCTTCGAGGCTGTTCTTAGGCCTGGGCGTTAGGATACCCGTTCGGGTCAGGTTTTCGGATTTTTGGGTTTTCGGTTTTAGTCATACAGGTCCCATTCGGGTTTTATAGACTTTCGGATCGAGTTTGGTTTGGGACATTTCGGGTTCAGTTCAGGTTCCTTCACATGATAGAAGACTCAAAATGTATCTGAATACTATTCGGGTTCGGGTTGGACCCGAAGTACTGTATAAACCCGAGTTATTCAAAAGAACTTGTTACTCTAAAGTTAAAAAGAAAAACAATCAAATTATGCAGAATTTGGTCTGACAATAAGTTAAAAAGGAAAAAGGTCTTAGAAAAACAAGATTCAAATGTAACTGATATATCCTCAAGCAAATAAAGACTTGAACTACTAAATAAACAAGTTCCAAATTTGATGCATCTTCTCCTTCTTCCTATGACAAAGAACAACAAATATCAGTAGAGTGAAATCTGAAAACAATGAAAAACCGATTGCTAACAAAGATAGTCATAGTTACTTACCGATTACTTAGTCATTTTGTATCATTGTGCCTTCAAAATCTGCAACGAAAGAAGATTAAATAAAAAAAAGAAGACTAAATCAGCTTATCTTATAAGGAATAAACACATTCCTCTTTCAAGCTTATCTTCCTTTTCAAAATCAGCAAGTAATTGTGTATTTGTAACCACTCTTAATTCACACCGAATGTCTTGTTTCATCCACTGCTTCTGTACAAATCAAAACTTCAACCATATAGTGAGTTAGACAGCTCCTATATAGATCTATGATCCTACCACTAGTGCTAAAAGCACTTTTGGATGCAACAGATGAAATCTGCATTGCAAGTACATCCCGAGCAATCTCTGATAAAATAGGACATTTGGAACTATTTTTCCTCCACCACGACAGAACATCGTACTCTACTCCATTCATCAATTCGAGATTCTCAAGACTCTCCTTGAGATATGTTTCCAATTCATCCTTTGTGTCTTTAAATCCGATCTCATTTAGCATCTCTTTGTATTTGCGATCTATTATCTTATAACCTAAATCATCATCAACCAATTCCATACTTTGCAATAGACTGATCTCGAGTAGGTTGAGAAGAAGTAGGTTGCACATCTGAGTTGCTACCATATCTGCCACTATACTCTTTAAACATACTACGCAAGACATTGATGACCGAGTCATACATCTCCTTAGCCTCTAAACTATCCTGCATTATATAGCTCCTCAAAACACATATTTGCAAGTTCCATTTTCTTATTAGGATCAAAGACAGTTGCTACAATCAGCATCTTGTTGATGTTCTTCAAGCCATCCCAATACTTTTCAAATTTCTTAAACATATCAGTGGCTTTTGACTTCAAATCAAAATCTTTACTTTGGTTCAGTGAGATCAGATTTGTTGCTATGGTTACTATCTCACCATAACATTTATATGCATTCAATGATGAAGAAGCTGAGACTACCAAAGTTGAGTTGTAAAAGATGAGAAGGAACCTTGATATCTTTTCAACTGCTTTCCAATCACTATGTAGAGGAGGTCCAACCATCTTGGTTCCATTCTCCACCTCCATGAAGTAGTCATTATATAGCTTGTCTTCTGCCTCCATTTTGTTGAATGCAACCTTAAACTTAAGTGCCATTGCCAACATTAGATAAGTTTAATTCCACCGAGTCTTCACATCCAATGGCAAACTACCCCTTGTTAGCTTACCCAAACCAACCATTAGTTCAAAGATCTTAACCTATTCGTAGATTATCTTAAATAGGATATAGCGTTATGGATTGCAGACACACTTGCATCTACTTCAGCCATTCCATCTCTCACTATCAAATTAATGATATGAGCACTACACCTCATATGTAAAAATTCTCCACCTAGTACTAAGGACTCTTCAGACAGTAATGAGAATTTGCTTTGAAACTTCCTTAAGGCAGAGCTATTAGCGGTTGCATTGTCTACGGTTATACAAAATATATTTTATGTTCCCCAATCCGGTAAGCATTCTAGAAGAACAATAGATATGGTCTGACCTTTGTGATCCGTGATATGTTTGAATCCTATGATCAGCTTCTTCAACCGCCAGTTTGCATCCATGTTATGAACTGTCACAACCATATAGCTCGCACCTATATATAACAAAATTAAAAAAGTTATAATAAAATTAACAAAGTTAAGATTTAACAATCCAAATGTTCTGTTACCTGTTGTTGGAGTAGTCCAAATGCCTGTGGTGAGTGAGAACCTTTGTTTGTTATCGGAGAACCATTTCTTCAGAGCTGTCTTCCTCTCCACATACATATGAACTATGTCCCTCGTTGATGTCCTTCTTGAAACAGGTTTGTACAAATTCACCTACATGTTACAAAATAAAACACATAAATAGAAAGCTAAAGAGAACAACATGTAAAGAGACAGAACATAAAAAAAAGCTAAACTTGTTGCAGAAGTGTTTCCAAGCCACACTTTCAATGAAAGACAGTGACAACTCCCCTAGAACAAGCATCTCACTGGATGCTTCTCTAAAAACATGCTCAGATACTTTAGCATTCTTCAAACTTCCTTCTTGATTAATAACCGGCTGGTTATCAGCTTGACCCTCTAACCACGCTTTGAATTGCTTGCATACTCCAAGGTGCTTCTGCAAGTTTGATGTCCCTGACTTTGTTGCACATGAAAATCTCTTTGGCAATAATAGCAGACACATTTTTCATGACACTCCTTTGTTCTTGTGAAATGCTCCCATACAGTTGAACTTGTGGGCAATGTTCCGCTTGATCTTATTTGGCTGAGAAGTAGATTGACTTGCTCCAGCTGTTTCTTTCCGTTTAGGTCGACTTGCCGGAGTCAGAAACTCTTCCTGTTCTTCTTCTACTTGTGCGTATTTGTCTTTGCTAGAGTTATCTCGGGTAGGAGATGATGATGAATCAATCTGTACACCAAAAACACCAAAACAGTTTCTATGCAACTACTAACAGATTGCGAAGAACAATAGTTCCTATTGCAGAAATAACACAGTTTCCATGAAACAGTGTCTGTGAAATACCAAAACCCGTTCCTATTGCAGAAAACCCGTTCTTATGAATCTACTTACACCAAAATTGCAGAAAACCCGTTCCTATGAATCTACTTACAAACTCCATAAAGACCAAAAACTGCCTCTGACCGATTCCTCAAAGAACAGTAGAAGGAGATTTGAAGAACAATAGAAGGAGATTTGAAGAACATTAGAAGAAGCTTTGAAGACGAATCATTACCTGCGACCGATTCCTCGAAGTCTCAGACGGAGGATAAGGTAAGGTTATGAGATTTAGAGCTTCCAGTTCTGAGTTTGGTCGAATATTTGGGGATTTAGGGGTTTCACAAAATCGCAAAGAAGAGGAATAGAAAGATATAGGTTACGCAACAAAAAAAAATATGTTCGGTTTAAATGCGTTTATATGTTCGGTTTGGTTCGGTTATGAGTTCAGTTATCAGATTTTATCCGAACCGAACCGAAATCCAAATATTCCACGACATAAGCTCCATTCAGGTTTTTTATGGAACCGATACCGATCGGAACCGAACCGATATCCAAATGTACCACGACATAAGCCCCATTTGGGTTTTTAAATGGAATTGAAACCCGATCCGAACCGGTTATTTTGGATCGGGTTCGGGTTTGGTTCTCGGGTTCAGTTACATATACCAAGTTTATACCATGACCATGAGCAAGCCTACTTTTATATCTCCTCTCGTGAGGACCAAATTTTCAACTTGATCATGGTCCCATGTAGTAGGCTTGCCATGTTGTTCAGATAAAAGTGTGGACGGATAGGACATATATTCAGTTTATAAACGGTTAGAAAGAGATGACTATACATTAAGAAAATACAACTATTAGAGCATAGAAACAAAATTGTAGAGGTTTGATAACTTAACATAAAGCGCGATTTGATTTCGTTGGATGCAGGTGTTGCTGGTTTTCTCTAGAGGGATCACACAGAAATGCATCTTTGAATTTCCAGGTTGTTTTCAGCTGAAAATGATGCGCTTATAAAGCTGATAGCTCCTGGAGGCATGTAATGAGCTGAAGATGAAGACTTTGGAGGCCTTCTATGTTGTATTTCTTGAAACATAACAGATATATTAACCATATAAAAAATATAAGAGATATTCTTATTTATAGTTGATAACACATATTAATCATTCACTGAAGCGCAATGAGCAACGAGATTCAATGGCAACCACCAAAAAGCAGGTCCAAAATATTTGTATAAGCTATAATTTTAATACTATATTGAGATGCTGAAAGATTAGGAAAACACATATAACAAACAGAGATCAAAGCATATATTGAAACCAAAAACAAACACGGAGGACCTAGATACCTAAACTCAACTCGAAACCTTAAACGATACCACAAACCCTAAAATCAGAGAAGAAGAAATTTTGCATGCAAGAAAAAAATCTAAGATCAATAACTTCTAATTTTAGTAAGCGTTTATAAATTGAAAGAAATGAACTCTTGTTGGGAAGCAAAAGGAGTAGACGTACCTGGCAGATTCAACTCAGAGGATTGTGGACGACGACGGTAAGAGGATCCTCCGTAGGCTCAGAGGGACGGAGCCATGGCGATTCAAAAATGATGCAATCATGGACCATGGTACCGGATTACTAGACCCAAGGTTGGACCATGTTCTTGAGGAGATCAACCCACTCGATCAATTAGAGGTTGGTCAACTCCTCCATCGACCAAATGGGCCAGATAAGACGAACGATCAAGCCATAACATCTAGCTACACATAAACACACAAGACGGATAATAATATTTTGTTTTCCTGTCCACAAAATAATTGTGGTCCTAAAAGCACCAACCATAATCAGTAGTGTGTTATCTTTTTGATAATGCTGGTATATATATTTTGATTAAATTTTGCTATATAGCTGATGTTATATTTTATGTAGTGTATATATATTTAGATAAAAATATATCATTAGCGTGATTCCAAATTTATTGTTAGAATTCTAAATTATATATAACAACATAAAACTATTTTCTAAAAATCTAATTAACATGTACCGCAGCGGATTAAGATTTTGTGTTGTCCGATCCATGAAAAAACAATGGTTCTAAAAGCGTGTGATTCTAAATTTATTATTAGAATTTTAAATTTAATATAACAATATGAAACTATTTTATGAAAACCTAATTAACATGTCGCGCAGCGGATTTAAATTTTGTGTTGTCTTATCCGAAGAAAAATTGTTGTTCTAATATCACTAACCATAGTCCGCAGTGTGTTATGTTTTTCAAAATGCTGACATATATATATACATATATATATATATATTGATTATATTTTGTAATATAATTAATGTTATATTTTATGTAAGTTATTATATATATTTAGATAACAAATGTTTTGTTATCATGATTAAAAAATTATTATTAGAATTTTAATATATATTATTCAAAAAAAATATTACGTATCTGAAAATTCTAACAATTTGTTTTCAAATTTAATGTTGTAAATCTAGGGAAAATTTTTAAAATACCACATTCTTGATATCATTTTTTAAAAAATATTATTACTTCTTGTCTATTTTCAAAAATACTATTTCTATGGAAGTTTTTAAAAATTTAAATTTGTAAAGGTTTATAAAACATATTTAAAAGATTTATAATCATGTTATAAACTTTAGAAAATCTTAAAGTTTTTCTTATAAAACTTTATAAAACATATTTTATAAACTCTTATAAACATGATTTTATAAACCCCGTATAAATTCAGAATGGGTGATACTTATAAGAAGTTGTGTTTTCGAAAATGGACATCAATCAGTCGTAATTTTGAAAAAAGTATCATGAAAACGGTATTTCTCAAAATTTCTCATAAATCTATGATTTTATATTCTATTATGATTTTACCATAATTGGTTAGTATTTATTATCATATATTTATGTTTTAGTTTTTTGCTTATTTTTTATATAAGTAATTGTTTGTATCAATTCTATGGCATTCTTTGTAATATTTCTCTATTTTAAGGCTATTTAACTAAATGGAATTCTCAATTAATATTGTAGAGATGTAAAACATTTGCTTGTCTAATGTACAGTTTATTTTTGTGTGTACAAATTTCAGGTTTTCATTTATTGTTTTTCATGTTTCGTTTATTTAAAAAAAAACAGATTAGCCACTATAAGAAACATGATAAATTTAACGTAGCCATAATCTGTCCACGATTAAGATCATGACAAGGAAGGCTATGAAATAGCCACACAAATTCCGTGTTTAATATAGTCACGAAAATATCACAAATAAAATTAAACAATGACTAGATTTACCACGGAAACATAAGTGACTATTTTGTTATAAAAAAAATTTTAAGAAAATCGTGACAAAACCGTGTCTGCATTAACTTGCTAGGTAAACATAAATGGCTATTTCGTGATTAAAGGAAACACGAAAAAATTGTGACTAAACCGTAACTACACAGACACGAAAAGCCACAAAACATTTTAGGCCACGATCGTATATCCACTATTTTTTTTCGTGTCAATCTATTACTATTGCTTTATATAGCCATGAAATTTAGGTCTTAGCCATGAAACATTTCATGGCTAGACACTATTTTTTTCACTAGTGTTAAAGAAAATGGCAATGAAAGCCCATAGAAAATGTGTCTTATCTCAAGAACAAATGGAATCCCAAAACCACTTGTTTTCGTCTTTAAGTACTTCTCAGATGTCCAAAATTTGGGAACCTTTGCAAGGGACTGCTAAAAAACCAGTACACAGTGGATTGGGATATTCTTATATCCAACCTAACGGATAAAAGGCAGGATCGCATCTCTTTGTTCCTTATCTGATATGCCTTTCAGATCACAATCTACATCATTCATGGCAATTCTACAAAAAAGATTGACTATTGTTACGGTTTTTTTGTCACAATATATAAATATTTCGTCACAACAAAATTATCGTGACAAAAATGATACAAATTATAAAATGTCATAATAAAATGGTCACAAACCTACTTAGTTTCAAAAACATCAGAATATTTTGTGACGATTAACTACAGTAATAATTCTTCATAATTTATAACACTATTTAAACGTCTCAAATGAACAGTAGTAAAAAATATGCCACAAATTGTAACGAAAAAATAACACATATGTGTCATATCGTAGTACCATATTTTAGTCACCAACGCGTTATAAAATTAAGAAAACAAAATGACACATATGTGTCAGCGTTAGGACTAATTTAGTGTCACACAATGATCACTATATTTTTTTAGTTGTGATATTTTTTTCTACTGAATCCGTAACAATTTATTACAGAAACGATAATATAAAAATCTTAAAAATTTAGTGTCAAACTATTACCAGTTTTTTTAATTAACTATAATCACTATATATATAATTCTATAACAAAAAAATAAAAGTTAAAATAAAAAATCAAATGATAGATAGAACATACTTACTTATAACTTAAAGGCAAACGGACTTGTTCAAAACGTTGACAAACAAGTTAGAAACCCTATTCTCAGTCTGAGTCTTGGCCTCATTAGGTGATTCAAAACAAGTTGTTCTTATAAGTTATTCTTGTAGGCTATCTTTGTAACTCTTAGGATCTCTGTCTATTCTCAAATATCAAGCTGGACTTGAAGTAAAAAATGATTTTTTGGGTTTGAATACAATTTTACATTCAATTCAGATAAAATGGCAATGAGAGATTTTGCATAGCAAGCAGATTTTTCAGCAAAACGTTTTTAAACATCTAAGGACGACAAGTGAATTTTTTTCGTAATGTGTTATGTTTCTATTTGAAACCTAATTATCAAATAGTTTTTTTTCAAACAAAATTTATATCAAAAAGTCTTTCAATTTTGTCATACGAATAATGTACGTTTAATTATCGTCGAAATTATATATTAATACTTAATTTTTTTTAAACTTAACATTCAAATATTATCTATCAAATTACGAAAAATACTAAGTAAATACATTTATTCAAAGGTACAATAACGAGTGAGCGAAAAGAATAATGTTGCTCCATATCTTTGCATTATGATATTCGAGATGATACGTAGACGTATTATTGAGCAAAAAAATGTTATTTATCTTTTAAATCCACTTTTTGTGACTATAAGAAGGGCCATTTCCACTTGGTTTTGCTCGCCTCAAACAAGTAACTCTTTATCGTTCACCAAACAAACATATCATATCTAGAGAGAGAAACAAAATACTCTTTCTAGAATCATACACATACATACGTAACTAAATACAGAAGTCTACGTATACCTCCCATATCAAGAAAGAAAATGAAGAAAGTAGAGAAGCAATGTGGAAAGCTTGATAAATTGAAGCCAATAATAGCAATCATATCACTCCAATTCGGATATGCAGGCATGTATATCATTACTATGGTTTCCTTCAAGCATGGCATGAACCATTGGATACTTGCTACTTACCGACATGTCGTTGCCACCATTGTCATGGCTCCTTTTGCTCTCATTCTAGAGAGGTATGTATTAACCATGATCGAATGGTCGGTCCTCGAATATTTGGAGGCTAGAGTAAAAAACACAAAGTTGTTAAAACAAATCTTGTTTATGTGACCTTGTTCTTTCAATTGATAACATGCATGGCCAAACCGTATGTATGCATGGTTTGGTTATATGATCTAGAACCATGAAAGGTATCTATATCTATTTATACGAAAAAAAATGGAAGTGTCGGTTTATTAATTTATGATTCATATATCATTTTCAGGAAAATAAGGCCTAAGATGACATGGCCCTTGTTCCTTAGGATTCTTGCTCTCGGAATCTTAGAGTAAGCTCCGTATACATAAATGATTTCTCTTTTTCACGTATTAGCGTATGTAGAGAGATACATATATAATATATTTACATATATAATATATTTAGATCATACAATTATATCTAAATATGCATATGATCTTGCTTAGTTCTCTTTTTATAAAGTAACGATTTTTCTTTGCCTGAAAGAAGCAAACAAAATATATGTTTAGATGCTTATACTCGTATAATCGAGTATTTAAAAACTTATACATATAATCGAATGAAAAAATAAAATAATATGTAGCTAACAATGTGTGGTCTAGTGATTTATAAGAGTGAGGAAGGATTTGCTCGTTATATTAAAGCCATTATTGATATCCATCATCTACAAAACCATTATGATTCTCTTTGAGAAACGTTTTAAGTGAAAATAATATCTACTTGTCTATAAACTTCTAAAATTAGTTTGAGTTTTTGGATATATGATCTATTAAGATTATTATAAAAAACAATTAGGTGAATCTTTTATAGGAAGAGATTCTAGTTGTGAATATTCTGTGATATGATGAGATCATCACCCATTGCCGTCTTCTCATAGCTATGCGAATCTTTAAAGAGAATGGTATAAAAATAATATATATAAATCTGATAATGATGCAAATAAAAAGCATTTTATATAATTAAGATATACAATAATTACAAAATGACAAGTTGTAAATGTTGGTTGTCTATTCAGACCGCTTATGGACCAGAACTTCTACTACATAGGAATGAAAGCCACGTCTGCAACGTACAGTTCTGCCTTTGTTAATGCACTTCCGGCCGTCACCTTCATAATGGCCGTCATTTTCAGGTTCTTTTCTTCTAATTACCAACACCAATCAAATAATCATTTTCTACTTTTGTTGACTAACAAAAAAAAGTATTTTCTACTTTTATATTACTTTTACTCCGATTCTTACGATAGGTGTGATTAGTAACCTTTTATCACTGAAAGATGTACCGATTATATGATTACTACTCACACAAATGGTAAAAATAAGTGGTACTAAACTTTTAATATAATATTACTATTTAAAGAAGCGACCCTGAATTTTGAATATACGTAAATAAAAAAACAAATAGGTCATCTAATTATATAAAATTATGAATTCATGATTTTTTAATATTTATTTTTTTAAAAACAAATTCACTATTAAATCAAAAATATATTTAAAAATTTTAGAACTGAAATTATGATAATAAAAATAAAACCATAAAAAAAATTATTTTGCTTGGATTTAAGGTTGGAATTATATTTAATTTGTGTATCGTTGTATTTTACAATTTTTTTTACTTCTTCTAACAAAAATTACAATTTTGTGTCACCAATCAGATTCCATATCTAGGTAGCAAAATTTTCTTTCACAATTTTTTTATAATATTTCTGATTATAAATAATTAATATACTCAGGTTAGAAACTGTGAATTTGAAGAAGATACGTAGTCTTGCAAAGGTGATTGGAACAGCAATAACCGTGGGAGGAGCAATGGTGATGACGTTGTACAAGGGTCCAGCCATCGAGCTAGTCAAGGCCGCTCATACCTCTTTGCACGGCGGGTCCTCCTCCGAAACCACTGACCAGCATTGGGTTACCGGAACCTTAGCGATTATGGGTAGTATCGTCAGTTGGGCAGGTTTCTTCATTTTACAAGTAAGCAAACATTATTTACTTTTATTAAGATCCAACTTTGCTTTCAACAAAAATTAAAGCACAAAAAATCAATAATTAGTCAAAAGAAAAAAGAAAAAAGATCCAACTTTGCTTTTTTTCTTTTTTTGCATTTGCATTTGCGTATCCGTTGTGATATTATAATATTAAATTATTATAATATAGATATGAGAATAAAAAAAACTTGTTTCAGACGGCCAAATTTATTGGAAATCCGTCTAAAGATAACTTTTTGATCGAGTTCTGACGGTATTTAGTTGTTGGACTATCTCGTCGAAACTTTGTCAGAAATTTTCGACAGATTTTCGAGGCGTCGGAAATCTCTGAGAATTTCCGATGAACTAGTTCCATTGGAAATTTTCTTAGAAAACTGTTAGGTATTTTTGGTATTTCGAAAATATCTGACGAATTTTTATTTTGGACTAAATAGTTCTGATGATCAAATTTTATCGGAAATCAGTCGGAAATATCTCGTTTTTCTTGAAACGCAAATATAAGATAAAAAAAAATTCGGTTTAAAGGTAGAATCTATGGATTGATCAATCAAATCTATTGTATATCCATTATAACCACAAAGTGTTAAGAGAAAAGAAAACTAAAACTTCGAAAGTAGTCTAGGATTGGAGATGTAAGATTTGCATGGTATTAACAAAAAACACAAATATTGTGAATATGGTAAATTTTTCAGTCATTCACGTTGAAAATATATCCGGCGGAGCTATCACTAGTGATGTGGATTTGCGGCGTCGGGACGATCTTAAACATCGCTGCTTCACTAGTGATGGTTCGTGACTTGAGCGCATGGAAAATCGGCATGGACTCAGGCACACTCGCAGCTGTTTACTCCGTAAGTTTTCACCAATCCACTAGTAAATAAATAAACCAATCTAATGATAATCACATAAGTAATTACTATTAATTTTTATTGAGTAAATCAATATCAGGGAGTGGTTTGTTCGGGAATGGCGTATTACATACAAAGCATTGTGATTAGAGAACGAGGTCCTGTGTTCACGACTTCGTTTAGTCCTATGTGCATGATCATCACTGCCTTCCTCGGTGCACTAGTTTTAGCCGAAAAGATCCATCTTGGAAGGTAAAATGACATTATCTTGTTACTGATTCTTTACTAATTTCACAAACTACTAGATTACACTTAACTATGTGTACCTAAATTAGTTGTTTGATGTTGTGAATGCAGTATAATCGGTGCGGTTTTCATCGTCTTCGGGCTATACAGTGTCGTGTGGGGAAAAGCTAAGGACGAAGTGATTGTGACGGAGGAGAAAATAGGAATGCAGGAGCTACCAATCACCAACATAGTAACAACAATTGAGGATGGACCAAACAAAGGTGTGGCTAATAGTACTTGATGCAGCACCAATGAAGCAAATCAAAGAAACAAAAAGAAGAAATTTTTCAAGACTAAATTTCCAAGAAGGGAAAGTTTTTTATCTTTCTTGTTTTGTTTTATGTTATTTACGTTTTCAAGTCGTTGGTGTTTATGATTAGAATATAGTATATAGTATATAACTAATATATGTTGTACCTTTTTTGTATGTGTGAAATATCATGGTAAATGAAGAAATCTCAATCTTGTGAATTTAAGATATATAAGTGAGTTTAGTGTGAAGTAAATATCAATCGGTAGACGCCAAATATCAAAAGCTTATTGTTGACAAGTATCTTTCAAAGCCTATGTTAACGTTCATAGTTGACAGAAAATCGTATAATAAGTTTAAGAAATTTTACATTGGATTGTTAAATCAAGGTCAGATTACTTTCAACGTATGAGAAATCAAATAGTTAATCGCGTTGAGAACATGTGTATTTCAAAGGTTGTGTTTTTGGATAAAGAACATATGACAAATCAAACTTTTGATGACAGCAGTTGAAGAGTGTTCGAGCTTCTCAGACTTGCGTGGGATCGTTGCTGATATCAAGGCTATCACTTATTCCTTTGAATCTGTTTCTTTTCATTATGATCATTAATATATTTTGTTGATGGTTTAGCAAAACAAGCATTAAGCTTTGTATGTACCGAACCCGGTTTGAGTTCTAATTTAATCAGTTGGTGAACAAAAAAGTAAAGAACATAACAGTTTTTTGATATAAGATAAAGAACGGATTGAGAATAACCTTGGATCTAAGTGAAAGACGTGTCTCATTGTGACCCTAAAGTCTATTGTAAGATTGTGATACTATAAGTTTTGAGAATTAAACACTTTGAATCTTACCGAACTTTTGTTAGTGCTCTTGTTTTTCCAATTGGTATCGAAGCAGACATGAGAAAAGTTTGCAATGTATAAAACATGTCAAGTTCATGTGAAGAACATGGAGATAGTACCAAAGTTAATATGCGTACCAAACAAACTGATGTTGAATCTTACAAATTATGGTTATTGGAAGCTGAAGACGGAAGCAAAAAATTAGAGATATTTATGATGATGCATGGGAACCTCAACAACGAACTGTTGCAGATGGATCTGTTGGAACAAAATGTCGGTTTGGTGAAACCAAAACTAAAAAGAATGGTGTCAAGATGGCAAATTTATCTAAAATGAATTGTAAATTGATCTAAAATGGCCAATCGAAACCTACTCCAAGACAATATAACGCATGTCTTAAAATTCATATCTATAGCCATGATTATAATTAACACAACAAAGTACAGAATATCACCACTCTCCTACATCACATAGAGAAACTAAGCTACATTGTTCCTGTGACAAAGCTAAACAAGGCCAAAGATCGTAAAATCATTACCTTTCCTCTTCACCACTAACCTCTGCAACCAATTTAACTAACAATCAGTTTTTATAAAACACCTGCTGAAATTTGATGTAAATGATTAACAGGAGACAAATAAAATATTTACCAGTGTTTGGTTCTCCTTCCTTTAGATTTTCCTCCTCGCCAGCTTCTTCTTTTTCTTCTTCTCCTTCTTCTTCTTCTTCTTCCACTTCTCCTTCCACTTCTTCTTCTTCGTCTTCCTCATCCTCTTCATTCTCAGAATCTTCTGATTCATCACTCTCGCTTTCTTCTGTCTTTTTCGGCTTTGGAGGAGGCACAAAACTCGCGCTGGATCTTCTCCTTGAACTTGAGACAATGTTGCTTGTATCAATACCCTCAAGCTCTTTCGTTATTTCTTTTCTTTTTTTGACTTCTTTGATCTCTGTCACCGGGTAAAGCATATATTGTCAATAAGTTTAAACATCAAATAATTCACCTGCATGTTTTCGGCTACACAATAGCTCGCAACCTTGGCTACGGGTGGAAGATACTTTTTAAATGTAAAGCATTACCTTTCTCTGAAGGATTAGAAGACAATCCTTCTTTCGCAAGTATCTCCTTAAGTTCTTTTACCAGAGTATCCTCGCGTTTCTCCTCAGGAGCCTGCTTGGCTTTCCTGTAAACCGATGGAGGAATACTGCCAAGAAAGAAAAAAAACAAGATCCTGGAGTATGAACTAACGCAGTTTTTTCAAGATGTACTGGATCTGATAAAAACCTCATTCCGCAGGATTTGATGACTGATTTAAGATGCTCAACACGCTTCCCGTACCCAGGCGTTGCAGTTTCCTGTTTCTGCAGTTGAAAGATATAACCAAACGGTGTAAAGTTGTCCACAGATAATGGGATTTGAGATAGGAGGCAAGAAAGTTGTTATACCTTCACAGATTTTCCAGAAGTGGATGTATTTTCTCCCCCATCACTGTCGCTCTGTGAATCTGTCTGTTTTGTCTTCTTTGCAGGTGCAATCTTCTCCTTTTCACGTTTCCGCTTTCCAGTTCCTTCTGACTTTGATAATTTTCTTTTTTGAGCCGTCTTCTTCTTTTGTACAGCGTCTTCCTCATCATCCTCCTCGTCCTCACCGTCTGAATCAGAATATTTTTCTTTGCTGCCTAACTTTTTAGCTGATGTGCTCTTGACCTTCTTGGCTAGATTTTTCTTCTTAGCCTCAGTTGAAGGTTTTGTAGCATCAAGAGCTTGTAGTACCTAAATTGGCCAAGAAAAGCTATAGAAAACTGTGCCTTTAAGTCAAAGCTTAAAAAGATACAAAGTCAATTCTTAATGACTCACTTCATCTAATTCTTCACTAATGAATTTCTTATAGGGGTCAAGAGAATACTTCTCTAACTTAAGATCCTGCTCCAAAAGTCGACGAAGTAAACCCATTGTGATTTTCCTGAAACAGCGCAAACATCAAGCCAATATAGGTTCATTGGACATAAAATCCTAAACATATCGAAAAAAAAGGTTTCCTAATGGTTCAACTTACTCTGAATTAGCCTTAATATAAGAAGACTTTTTACGAAGGGCTTTCTTTATATCACTCTGTAGAACTTCTTTGCTGTCCTCAGCTAAAGATTTGGATGTGTTTTCTTCTGTCAGTAATCCCATCACTGGAGAATCTTCCATTTTCTCATCATCACCGGTCGTACCTTCCTTGTCGTCTTTTTCCACCTTGTGCTCTTTAGATAACTTTGCTGCTTCTTTCTCTGGTGTTACATCATTTTTCTTCTCAGTTTCTTGAGAATTTTCTGAAGTGCCACCATTCTCAGCACCTTCTTCTAAGCACTGTTACCACCAACAAAACATTTGTAATATTCTAACAATGCATAATAGTTTAGTTCCAGTTCCAAGTAACATATCTTGTCTACTTCAAGCAAAAAATTTGGTATAAACCATAAGTAAAAAGGGATACCTCAACCAGATGTTGTTTAACAAAGCTCTTATGCATATCCAAAGCATATTTCTCCAATTTCAGATCCTCCTCTAGCAACCTCCGCACACTCTCGAATGTGAATGAGCTACAAAATCAGATTCCAAAATGATTTTACTTTCCATGAATCTTCATTTTAAGCATAAACGAATATCATATTTTTGAATTTCTGAAATGCAAATGTAAATTCATAAACCAAACGAAATTTGAAGTTATGCTTCAGAACCATAAGGTTAAGTTTCCAATAAATATATCAAAATCCAACTCTACATCATCATCACCAATCGAATCTTATACAAACCTAGTTCTGATTTTTTTGCCTACCAAGCAGTGAATACTACACGAACATCACCATTTTTTTTTGGTCAACCACACGATTAATTGAAATTCAACAAACATCGGTAATAATTCTTACTCTGCTTTATCTCTGAGGTAGGTTACACGAGAACGCATAGCCGACAGAATCTGGGACTCGATCTCTGTTTCCTTAGTGTCGTTGGAGTGAATCTTGTCGGAGATCTCCATGGATGTGGTCGTTGAGTCGCCGGAGATGTAACGGCGAAAAGAGTGGTAAGGAGAAGAACGAAGCCCGATGGAATCTGGGTGATGTGGAAAAAGCACAGAACCTCAGTGTGAAATTACAGGACACAATAGTCAAAAGGTCTAAATGGTAGTCAGTTTTAGGAATGAGAGGAATTACAAAAAACGGGATACAAATAAATGGAATAATGGAAAGTTATAGAATAAAATAAATAGGATGAATAATTGTAGAGAAATATTTTTGTAACCCAAATGGTAGCTTTTTAAAGGAATAGAATGGAATGTAAATAAATATAATTAAATTAAATAGTAGTCAACAAAAATAAATTATGTATTAAATTTAATAATAATTTTGTTAAAAGGAAAGTAAAAATAAAAGATTGTTAAAAAAATTGGGACTTAGTATTTTTAGATTGTTTAGAAATAAAATTAATTTACTTATTTGTCTAGAAAATATATTTAGTTAGCATAATGTTATTTTTCACAATTACTTTTATTGAGATTCTAGCATTTTCATTAATTATCAAGGACATTTTCAGTAATATAACACATAACTAAATTCTTTTACAAATAATAATTCTGTTTTAATAGTATATATTTTCATATCTTCCATCCCTTTCATTCCTCTCCTATTTGTTTTGCAATAATTTGTATCTTGATTCATATTTTATTCCACTTATCCCACATGTATTTGTGGAATCAAAATTTTCTTTATTTCAATATAACTGTTAACATTTTTGTGGGATTCACGCAAATTACTAATTCCACACATTTGATTCATAAAAGTATCATTCGAGTTGCAGCCAAAAGTTTGTGTTACTTTTTTTTTCGTAAGATTTATAGGATAGATAATGATAAATTAAGCATTAATTAGTAATTTATCCACTATAAAAAAACAGTTATTTAGCCACCAACTGGTCATTGAAATTTGGCAGTAGCGAAAAAATAGCAACTGATTCGCCACCAAATAGCGACCAAAATGGAAAAGCAAAAATGGTGGCTAATTGGTGGCAAATCGGTTGCTATTCCGATACTGAAACAATCGGTCGCCAAACCGTTGCGAAATAGCGACCAAATAGCAACCAAAACGGTGGTAGCAAAAAATATAATAATTTTTTTTATTCTAGATACCAATTCTCAGTAGCTAGATCAATAGCTATTTGAAATTTCAGTCGCCACCTTTTTTGATGGCTATAACAGTAGCTAGATCTTGTATAAAGCCATCTAGTAATCTTGTGCTTAAAAAACCTCCATGGTTATGTCTAATTAAACAGTTAAGAAGCAGAATAACCAGCGCTTGCGCGGAGCAATGTTTTAGGCTAGTTTTTTTTAATTAACACATTTCATTTTGTGAAAGAATATTTTATGAATCATTTTTGTGTTTTTTAATATATTTTTGGATTAAAAATCTTGAAATTTAAAATTAGATTGTATTATAAGTAAATTCATGCATCTGTAGAGAATAATTTTATTAGTTAAGTTTAAAAGTGTTATAATTTAATATTAAATTATATTTTAGTTATTGATTTTCAGTTCGGTCAATCTTTTACTTTAGTTAGGCCAAAAATTTCTTACATGTAATTGAAGATTCACTAAATCATACTAAGCGAGTTGACAATGTTTTACAGAGTATTCTTTTATATAATGGAAAACAATCAAATCAGTTTTCAATCATTTAAATCATTTATCATATGACAATAAGTCAGAAAATGTATTTTTGTAAACAAAATATATTGTAAGTGTTTGTTTTAATAGTATCAACAAAGAATAAAAACGTTAAGTTTAAAAATATTATAATTTAATATTAAATTATAATTTAGTTCTTAACTTTCAGTTCGGTCAATCTTTTATTTTAGCTAGGCCGAAAATTTTTTACATATAATTGAAGATTCACTAAATCATACTAAACGAGTTGAATGTGGTTTACATGAGTATTCTTTTATATGATGGAAAACAATCAAATTAGTGTTCAATCATTTAAATCATTTATCGTATGATAATGAGTCAAAGAAATGTATTTTTGTAAAAAAAATATATTATAAGTGTTTATTTCAATAGTATTAACGAAGAATAAATTTTTTATTTAGAAAAATATATTTTTATTATGTATGAGTCCAACTATGAATACTCTTTTTTTGTTTTGTTGTTTTGTAAATATTTAATATGTATTTTATTATGAGATATAAGTTATAAGTATTTTATAAGAATTTTTCTCCTTATCGGTCAAGAAAGATAAGAAAATTTCAGAATTGAAGTATTAAGTTGACAAAAAAAAAGAATTGCACTATTAAAATTTAGTTCCAGACAAATGTTATTGGATTTTAAAATTCAAATTATGATTTAAACCAATATTTAATTAGATTCCTGCAGAATGTTTGTTATTTATGAGTCGAACTATGAATACTCGTTTTTCTTTTGTTGTTTAGTAAATATTTTTTATGTATTTTATTATGAGGTATCTCGCAGCAAGCATGAGAAAGGCTTGGTGGTTGCTGTTTTTTTCATTCATAGAGATGGAGTTTTTTACTGGTTACAATGCTTATGATTATAGAGATCAATCTTGGGGATTTATGGCATTGGTGGAGATTTATATGGGGGTGGTTGAGGTCTTCACGAATCGAATTGATATTTCGTGAGAGATGTAGTTGTGGTTTAGGAAACGAAGATTCGACTATGATTGAGATATCAATGGAGGAAAGAGAAGAGAAAAGACGTAGACGGAAATGGGTTTTATTAGGGATACTGTGGGAGGATTTGCATCGGTGTTTTTGGAAGGTTCGCAGACAATTGTATTTGTGATTGATTCATTATGGTGATCTCGGTATCTGGCTATGGGTTACATGTTTTTATCTTCAGCAGGAGAGATTTACAAGTATAAATAGCGGATGTAATCAAGGCTATGGTTATTACCAGAAATCGAGATTTTTGATCTATTTCTTGTCTTCTAAATTTTTCTCGTTACAAAGAGAAACAATGGCACAAGCTCAACTGGTTAAGTAGGCAGGTGGAACAAAGGTTCAAATTCTGGCTCGGGGATGAAGATAGTCATCCCCAAATTTGATAACTCAAATTTGCTTAAGAGTTATTCAAGAACTCTTATCGGAAGGCGTATGAATCCATCAAAGCAACACATGAAGACGTTGCTCTATATGCTGCCTCGAATTTGGCAGGTGGAAGATCGTGTGGCTCGAGCAGACTTGAGTCTCGGAAGATTCCAATTCGATTTTGACTTGGAAGAAGCTATCTTGGAAATGCTTAAGATGGAACCATTCCACTTTGACTAATGGATGGTTTCCCTAGTCCGTTGGCAGCCTGTGGTGGCGATGCACTATCCGTCGGTGATCACTTTTTGGGTAGGATTTTGAGAATTCCTCTCCATTTTTGGGCTGATCCCACGTTCCTCAGCATTGGAGAGGGCATCAGAGAGGTTCAAGAAGTTGATATAGATGAGGGGCGAGTCAAGGTGGTCTTGGACGGTTTTAAACCTTTAAACTTCAATATCATGATTGAGTTTCACAGCGGGGAGATGACAACAGTATCATTACAGTATGAGAAGCTTTTTGGTTATTCCAGAAGTTGTTATAGTCTCTGTCATGACCAGACACAGTGTGTAGCTCAGGACATAGCAATGGAAAAGGGCGACGATGGCGTGCATATGCCTGATAGCTCGGGCCAGGGGCAAAGGCCGGTGAGCTTCAAGACGGCAGTTTTCCAGGGTTTAGATCAACCGAAGGACACGGGGAAACAACTATCGGATTGGGAGTATTCCAAAGCCAAGGGTAATGTAAGAGAGTATTACCGCCATGCTCTACCAGAAAAAAAGACTAGGAACTATCATGAGAAGCAACAAAAGGAGTATGGTGAGGGCACATGGCGTCCTGTTCGGCACCAGGGCAGTGCTCATGTAAGAGATGTTCAAAAGGGTAACTTGATGTCCACAAGAGGTCTCAGTTTTCTGCAACATTCAGATGTGGGTACCCATCTTTCTGAGTAGAAGCAGAAAATGCTAGAGGCATTTCATAATGAGGTTTTGCCGGTAAAGAAGATTGGCAGTGATCAAGAAAAGAGGAAGAGTTCAAAAGCACGCAAAGAACTAAGGTTTGAGGAGGAAGAAAGAGGGGTGGAAGAAGGTTTAGAGTTGGTAACGCAAGAAAAGGTAGAGGATGACATTAAAAGTAACATCGGAACAGCAACAAATACAACTATGGAAGTGACTTTTTTTCAGAAACCAATGGAGGAAATTACAGGGTAGTTTGAATCTTTTGAAAATAGGGAGCTCCTGCCTGAGCTGCAGTCTAACATTGGGCAGAATACTGCTGCGGATTCACAGGCTACAATGGCCCAGGATCTTGTTATGGTGGAAGAGTTAGAAGACACCGATGAAAAACAAGACACTGACGGAAAAAAAGGAGGTGCAGAGGCAAGGGAGGACATTTTGATGGAGGTTGATGGTGTAACACTGGAAAATAAGGAAATGGTGATGGAGACACATGATCTAAAGAAAAAACAGGGGAAGGTGGGTTCTGTGATTGTAGGCTGCAGCGCGAAGAAGAGGCTGGTTCAGCTCTGATTTCGCCGCACAAGAGGATTATGACGAAACAGGAAGACAACTTAGATGACATATCTTTTGGGCCAGAAGATAAGGGCCCTCCAAACCCAAAAAGTGTGGCAACAAAGAAGGTAGTCTCATATTAAGAGAAGTTTTTGTATGTCGAAGAGCAGTGGGGAGGCTCTGTTTTTACGGTTTCTCAATTTTTGTAATAAGGATGGAGTTAGGTTCGTCACATTTGCTTTAATTGGCAATCAGTTTTCCATTGGGCTTTGGAGTCAATTAAGATTGTTTCATTATTTTACTTTTTGAAGGATAATTATGACATTATGGTACGCATGGATAATACCACTTATATGTTTGGCTTTGATTATTGTTGTAAGTCTCTATGTGTTGGTATGGAAGTGCGAACAACAAAAACAGGGCTGGTAATACATTTGCAAAATACATGTTTTTTATATGGTTTTTTTTCGTGAATAAGGTTGTTGTCGGACAACAACGAATACAGGTTAAGTATGGAATTATTATTTCAATGCAGGACTTATTGATCATTCCCTCACTGGTTACTCTGCTTCTTAACTGTTAAATTAGACATAACCATGGAGTTTTTTTAAGCACAAGATTACTAGATGGCTTTATGCAAGATCAAAGAACTCTTTTAATTGGGATAGGCATGGTGGTTATAACTGTTATTGCTGTTTACATTGCCATGGTATGGATAGAGAGTTAAATAACTCAATTCTTTCATATGATCTGAATTGGGTTTGTGGTGCTAGACCGATACAACCACTGACCATAGCTTTCTACTACTCATCGAGAAAAAAGTATGGGGATATCATGCATCTGTTTCACGGTCTGCCTGGTACTTAAATCACTCGACATAATCCAAGAATTATGAGAATTTTAAGTTGGAATTGCCAAGGTCTTGGTAGCAAATGGACTATAAGTTACCTACGGGAAGTATGGTTTAAATACAAACCGGCCTTTATGTTTTTATCGGAAACGAAACAGGAACTCACATTCGTTCAAAAATTTCAAGGGCATTTCAGATATGATCACCTATATACGATATAATCTCGTGGCACAAGTGGATGAATAGCTCCTTTTTATAACAACTCAGACAATGTTAAAATTTGATTTGCAAATAATCGCATTATTAATATTGAGGCTGAATTCCAGGGACAAAACTTTTTTTTTATGTTTCGTTTATGCAGATCCGGCTCAGAGGTTCCGAGATAGAGTATGGGAACGACTGGCAAATACCAAAATACTTAGGGATAAACCATGGTTTATAATAGGAGATTTATATGAAATAACCGGTAACCATGAGAAAAAGGGAGGTCCAGTACGACGCGCATCTACCTTTTTCCCATTTAATAACATGATTGAGATTGTGGTTTTTTGGAATTCTCATTGTTGGGAAATACTTTATCGTGGAGGGGAAGGAGGGGACGTGAGATGATTAGGTGTAGGTTGGATAGAGTTTTAGCGAATGAGGACTGGCACACTTTGTTCTCTTACTCTTTCGTAGAATACCTTCAAATGGTGGAGTCAGATCATAGACTTTTGGTTGCCACTATTGAGGATAAAATTATAAAGAGACAAAGTCAATTTCGGTTTGATAAACGCTGGATCGGGTAGGAAGGTTTAAAGGAAGCAATTCAAAAAGGGTGGAGACAATCGGACGACGGGGATGACCCAATCTTTGTATCACGTATACAATCGTGTAGCCGTGAAATTTCAAAATGGAGAAAAAACAATCAACGTTATGGGAAGGAGAAAATTGTCAACCCACAAAAGGAGTTGGATGTGGTTCTTAGTGATGATTCACGAACTCAAGAGGAGATTATCGCAATTACCCAAAAATAGTCTCTTTGTAGGATACTTGGCCAAAGTGTGACCAGTTAGCTGTCACGGAAAAGCAAAGCAAAGCAGAGGAGTGTGCGAACGTGGGCAATTTTGATTAGAAATGAAGCAACATTTCATCAAGCCTCGCTTATACTAGAAGCCATCTGAAATACGCGAAACTTCGATTGGTGGAAGCCAGTCCATGATGATTCTCCCTTTTCAAAGGAAGCATATGTAGACAAGGAAGTTTTTTGGCAACAAAAAGCAGGAATATGTGGTTTACAGCGAGCGACCAAAATATAAAAAAATTTCATGCTCTTACTCAGCAACGTTGGGCTAGGAACATAATCATTGGTCTATATAGTTCTGATGGTAACTCGGTTAGAACAGAACCGGAGGTCGAAAGGGTGGCGGTCAATTATTTTGAAGATCTGTTCACAACTGCCAATCCGACAAATTGTGATGATTTCTTACGGGATATTCTTTCATCAATTACGGATCAAATGAATGGTATCCTCACGGCTACAACGTCGGAGGAAGACGTACGAAAAGTCTTATTTTTGATGCATCCGGAAAAGGCACCAGGGTCAGATGGGATGACAGCTTTTTTTTCCAACAGGCTCGGCATTTCATTAAGTCTGATGTTTTACATTTGGTGAAAAATTTCTTACGGACAGGAGATTTTGATTCAAGGTTATACATGACGAATATTTTCTTAATCCCTAAAACGGAATGACCGAGCAGGATGACAGAACTACGACCAATAAGTCTTTGTAACGTGGATTATAAAATTATTTCTAAAGTACTCTGCCAAAGGCTCCAGATAGTATTACCGAATCTTATATCGGAAACATAATCAGCCTTCGTGGCAGGACGTTTAATTTCAGATAATATAATGGTTTTATAGAAATGATCTTCATTAAAATGGGGTTCGCCCCACAGTGGATCACTTGGGTTATGAAATGCATCACATCAGTTCAGTATCAAGTTTTATAAATGGCCAATCACGGGGAACTTTTCACCCCCAGAGAAGACTTAGGCAGGGTGATCCTCTTTTACCTTATATCTTCATCATTTGTACGGAAGCATTAATCTCAAATATTAAAAGAGCGGAAACGGAGAAAGTTTTAACATGTCTCAAAATATCACGCGCAAGTCCCCCTATTTAACATCTCCTATTTTTGGATGGTAGTCTGTTCTTTTGTTGGGCTAACAAAGAAGACTTCTAAGGAACTATGAAATAGCATATGGACAACAAATTAACTTTAATAAATCATGATTACAATTCGGTCATAAGGTTCCAGAACAGATGAAGGAGGAGCTGGAATTAGTGCTCGGAATACCTACTGTTGGAGGAATGGGTACTTATCTTGCCATCCCTAAAAGTTTAGGTGGGGCCAAAACACTGATTTTCAGTTTCCTACAGGAGCGGCTGCATAACCATGCGGATGATAGCTGAAGACGTGCAACTGAATCAGTACCTAAGACCGGATATATTACCTCTACATGCATTTGCATGGAAGTTAAAATGTCCACCAAAGATCAGTCACTTCATTTGGCAAGCTCTCTCAGGTTGCCTATTGGTAGCAAAACATTTAGCAGATAGAGGAATAAGATGTAATCGAATTTGTGGTCGCTATTGAATGGAGAAAAAAAACAATTAATCACGCCTTATTTCATTGTCCATCGGCTTTGCAAATATGGGCCCTCTCCAAAATACCATCCAACCCGGATAGGTTTCCGACAGCAATGCTCTTCTCCAATATGGATTATTTGTTCTTGAGACCCACAGCAGATCACCTTAATAGTCAATTCCCGTGGATCATATGGTGTATTTGGAAATCGAGAAATGATAAAGTCTTTAGTAATGTAGACCGCGACCCAAGAGGTCTTACAACTCGCGGAAACAGAAGCTGCATTATGGCATGAGGCTCAAATATATAGGCTAAATGGACATTCTCAAACTCTTCTAACTGAGGAAGGGGGCCCGGATAGCCAAATAGTAAAAGGTGGTCTTTGTTGTTTTACAGATGGATCATGGAAACAGGGAAATGTCTTCTCGGAGCAAGGTTGGGATACAAATCATGCAGGAATAGTCGGATGGGTGGGAGCAAGGAATATCCACTGCAGTCTCTCACCACTATATGCTGAATTTGAGGCATTGATCTGGGCTATGGAATGTATGCACACAACAAATCAAAAAGATGTTACTTTTGCAACAGATTGCATGGAGCTAGTGAACATGGTGATAGACCCTACGTGCTGGCCTGCTTTTTCAGAACATCTAGAGGAATTTGGAAGAGGAGTATTTACTGCTTTTGTTCTGACATTTATCGCATGGGTGAACAACACATTGGCGGACAAATTAGCAAGGAGTGCTCGTCTGTGACCGCCATCTTCTATTCATATTGATTTTGCTTTGCCCTCTTTGTTACTTGAGTCATCCTAAGTGATGACATCTTGTTGACAAAAAAAAAGTTAGAAGTATTTTATAAAAAATTGCACAATTAATATTTAGTTCCAAACTAATGTTATTGGATTTTATAATTCAAATTATGATTTAAAACAATAATTAATTGGGTTCGTGCAGAATTTTTGAAATTAAATTAATTAGATTATTTAAACCGGCTTGGATTTCGGTTTGTTTTAAGTGAATTTAAAATCTGCACCTTTTTAAATGGGTATTAGGTCAATTAAATCATAATTTAGACTTGTTTCCAAACACATTTGTTTTATTAAATCAGTAACATAAATTGTAAATAATTTTTTTTAAAACATTTTCATAAAAGTGTTTTTCAAATGTTATTAAGAAGAAGATGTCAAAGAAATATCAAGAAATCACTTGAATATTTCTGTAGTTTATTTTCTTTCCCATCAGAAAATAGCAGGATTTGTATACAAAATTACATTTTCGTTATACCGATCATTTGAAAGTTTGAAACCGATTTCTCCACTGAATGAAAATTCAAAATTAGTAAAAGTTCGAAACCAATTTAGGCATAGACAACAATTGAATTCGGTTTACTGTATGACAATCCAAAAAACCAAATATATACCAAACAAAACCAAATTTTAACCCAATTACAACCCCGTTAAACAAAATAATCCCCATCAATCCGAAGCTAATCCATAAAATCTTAAAAATAAAAAACCTCCCAAAAATCTAAAATTCTCAAATCGATATGAACCCTAAAATCATCAAATCCTTAAATCAATTCGGAAAGCCTCTATAAATTTATATTTCGTTAAATTAATAAAATATCATGATCGGGTATTATTAATTTATAGAGGTTTTAGTGTATTAGTCAGCCCATTATAAAACACAAAGGTTAGATTTGTGCACAATGAGTTCTTGTGGGATCACGGAGGTGCATCGCTTGACTCCTGCGGTTGCGAAGCTTCTTTGTTGGTTATCGTGGAGAATGGTAAATTGAATATTTGTATACTTTTTTCTTACTCATGTGCTTGGTAAGCAATGAGTAAGAAAATTCAACTACCAATTTGTTGAGGACAAAATATATAATGTATTTGATTCCCTCTGCACTTTCTTTTAACTTGGAAATATGGCACTGGGAAAGAAGTATAATAACATAAAACTAAACATATCTAAAAGCCCAATCAGTTGATGATGCTGAAGACAAAAAGCCTAATCATCTTCACTAAGAAGACAAAGACAGTTTCAAGTTTTGTTATTCTTGACTGAAAAGGCTAATAAAAGGTAACCCTTATTACTTCTATTGTAACTATAGCAAAATTTGACTACCACAAAGAATGTGTTGAGTCTTCCTCTGTGTTTCAGTCCTCTGATCATCCAAAACATCCTCTTCAACTTCTTTGGTTTCCCAATTTCAGTCGCATCAATCAAACACAATGTCATTCTTGTGGAGATACAGAGAGCTATTCATTATACTATTGTTCTATTTGTGATTTTATGATCCATCATCCTCTTTGTGCGAGAAACCCAACACCTCTTACTAGAGATAATCCATAAGCATGTCCTCTGTTACTTTCCAAAGAGATCTGCTTTGTTTCGCCATATATGTTGGAAGTCAAAACCGACTGTATATGTATGTCTCTTATGCGATTTCATTGTCAACAAGTGGTGTGTGTGTGTCTACTTACCGTATGTAATACAGGTATCTCGTCACATTCATTGTCTCCATTTTACTCCTACACTTCCTTACATGAAGTTGACTAATTGTGGAGTTTGTCATGCAAAAATAAACGAAAACTATGGAGAATACTCTTGCATAAAGGGATGTGTTTGCAATGCGAAGTGATGTATGTGAATTAATATATGCAGATGACCTTATTATTTTTGCAGATGGACATAAACACTCCATAGAAGAAATTCTTCTGGTCTTGGATGAGTTTGCAACTGAATCGGGACTCAAGATCAGTCTTGAAAAATTGACTTTATACATGGCTGACTTATCCCAAGCAAACATGCAGAGCATTCTCTCTCACTTTCCGTTCGAATCAGGACAACTCCTGGTTCACTACTTGGGACTACCTTTGTTGACAAAGCGGATGATCACAAACGATTATAAACCATTGATAGAGAGGATAAGAGCAAGAATTGGTACTTGGACAGCTCGATATCTCTCTTATGCATGGAGACTCCAGCTCGTAAACTCGGTTCTCATGAGCATCACTAACTTCTAGATGGTAGCATTTTGACTTTCCTCTGGTCAGGCCCGAATTTAAACACGAAAAGCAAAATAGCTTGGAGCGAGATATGCAGACCAAAAATCGAACGACCGAAAGATACATACGATTCAAAACAAAATTATCTAAATTTTGGGCTTATAAATTTAATGTATATCAATCTAGTTTCATGTGTTTTAATTTTGAAATATTAGGTTTGATAATTAATTGGCTTCCTATGGATTAATTCTTATCTCTTATATTAAAAAAAAAAAAATTTATAAAATTGATGAAACAAAAAAAATCTGCTCAAAATCGAACTTCAAATGAGTGATAAAAGTCACTTTATGTAATGCATCCACGAGCTTTTTAAAAAACTATTGTTTAAAAATACTCTTATATTGGTTAAAAATACTCTTATATTTTTATCCGGCTCGATAATATAGGTTTTAAGATTAATAAGGATCTAGTATCAAACAGCTATAAACTAATATTTATTTATTTCACTAATTATCGTCAAAATATAGAATAATTTAAAATATAAAAAAATAATGTTTTGAAGTCGTATGTCCATCAAGATACGCCTCGTCTATTTGCCTAGTTTTTTCTGAGCGGGCAGAGATTTTAGAACAAATAATAATTCAAACGACTGAAAGATACGGAATACGATTCAAACAAACTTATCTAAATCTTGAGCTTATAAATTTAATGTATATCATTCTAGTTTCATGTCTTTTTGTTTTAAAATATTAGGTTTGATAATTAATTGGCTTCCTACGGGTTAATTCTTTTCTCTTATATATTACTAGCTTTTAAATAGTTATTATTAAGAACATCTTACCAACTTAGTCAACTGAAATAACATATTTTTACTTGTATTTACAACTCTCAGGTTTCTTACGTGAACATATATATATTTGTAATTTTTATCAAGTTTATATTTTTTTATTAATTTATCAAAAACTTTATGAATAATGTGGATAGTTCATGTAATACTTTAATAATATTCGTTTAACTAAATAATAAAAATTGAATGTAACATTTAAATCAAACTTATAAAATTGATGAAGCACAAAACAACTTCTCAAAATTGAACTTCAAATGAGTGATAAAAGTCACTTTATGTAATGCATCCACTAGCTTTTTAAAAAAACATGCATCCCAACATATTTTTATATTAAAACATAAATTCATAGTCTCATTCTTCACCGAATACTATAAATTTGATGATTAATATGAAAAAGAAGTTTAATTGTGGTTCAAGATTTATAATGTGATTTGCATGTGGTGATCTTATTACAATAAAGTAAAATGCTTAACCCTATTTTCTTCTTCTTTTTCATTCATATTTTACTTTATTTATTTATTTCAAAGATGGTTTATGCGTTTTAATTTACTTCTGGTAAACCACCACCCTCAAACTTCATTACAAATTTTGAACCGACATACTCTTTATCGTTGTTAGAGAAAAAGATTGTTTTTCTTATAAACAATAATGAGAATGTCAAATACTTGAAGTAATTAAAAACCCATTCTCACTTTTTATTATATTTTAATTATTATATTTTTAAAAATGTAATATATCATCTTTAGTAACTTAGTTTATGCAGGTACATCGAGATGATCATATATCAATTGCAAGACTTGAAAATGTTTCACCATAAAAAAAATATTGAAGGCAATTATAAAAGATTCTCCAATCATATCTATTCGAGCTCAAGTTAATTAAATTATTAGCATATTGATTGAAAAACTGTTATTTTGCTTTTAGAAAACCTATGTCATAAAAAGTGTAACGCATTAGGTTCAACCTATTTGTTAAAAATACTCTTATATTTTTATCAGACTCGAATTATATAAGTTTTAAGATTTAAATAAGGATTTAGTATTAAACAGATAATAAATAATATTTCTTTTTTTACCATGTACCATCAAAATATATATGTTCAGAAAAAAATCTTAGTTAAGAAAAATTAATTTTTCCAAGTGGTCCCTCCATCAAGATAAACCTCATCTATTTGGCAAGTATTTTATGGGCAGGCAGAGATTTTAGTAAAAGAAAAATAATTTAAGCGTCCAGAAGGTACGTAATACGATTCAAACAAACTTATCTAAATCTTTAGATTATAGGTTTAATGTATATCATTCTATTGTCATATCTTTTTGTTTTGAAATATTAGGTTTGATGATTAATTGGCTTACAATGGATTAATTATTTTCTCTTATATATTACTAGTTATTAATAAGAACATCTTACCAACTTAGTCGATTGAAATAACATATTTAACTTGTATTTATAACTCTCTGGTTTCTTATGTAAATATATATATATATATATATATATTATTTTTTTTTAAATTTATTATCATGTTTATATTTCTTTTCATTAATTTATCAAAAACTTTATTGACGAAAATGTGGATAATTTTATAATATTTTGGGTGCGGGTGTTGGGGATTCTCCTGCACTTCTGGGCTGACCTAACGTTCCGCTGAATTGGTGAGGCAATTGGCGTAGTTCGAGAGGTTGATTTAGATGGGGGCGTATTCATCTTGTGATTGACGGCTTTAAGCCAATGGTTTTCGAGACGGTGGTGGAGATTCACAATGGCGAGGGAACTATGGTATCTCTCCGGTATGAAATGTTGTTCGGATATTGTAGGATCTGTCACAATCTCTATCATGACATGAATTTGTGTCCAATGCTAGACGGTGGCCGGGAAACTAGAGATCACAAAAACGTTGAGGAGGAAAGTATGGGGAAAAATATGGATAGGAACTCAGGCCTGTTGAGCTACATGGGGTGATGCAATCATTGACCATGGTACCGGACCGCTCGACCCACGGTTGGACAACGTACCTGAGGAGGACGAACCACTCGACCAATTGGAGGTTGGCCAACGGATTCCTCGACCAAATAGACCTGACAAGACGAATGATCGAGCCAAAATTGCCTTGGAACAGGACGAATCCGAAGATACTCGCACTGACCCAATCCCGACCGACTCGGTACGATCCAACCAAGTGCAGTTTCGGAAATCACAAACTAAAAGTCACTCCAACGACCGGAACCGAGCTATCTACCGATCAAGTGGTACTTTTAAGGCGAGTGATCGAGACGGATTACCCATGCATCGAGCTAGATTTGAAGCTGACCGAGAAATCTTACCCATGGACCGAACCGGTGACTGTGACTTAACCAACGACGAGCCTATGACGTTTCCACCTGGCCCAATCACAAGTTCCCGTGGTCAAAGTATTCAGGATGCAGTCACACTTGCTTTGATTCGTGAAATGAGCTTCACTCAAAAAGGACCGACTAAACCGGACCCGATTACCATGTTGGTCGCTGCACAACCCGGTTAGGACGACCGCACGCTCGACCACAACGGCCGAGTCAAGGTCGACAGCGACCAACAGCTCGGCGCATTAAAGGCCGGCCAAGACCAAGACCAAGACTGCATTAAAGGCCGACAAGACCAAGACCGCGACTTTAATGTTTTTGACCATAAACTGGTATTCTATTTGTCATTTGTAATCACAACAATTTTAATGCAATTTTAAGAGTTTCTTAATTTTCTAAATACTTAGAAATTTCTCTCTTTTGTTCTTGAGAGCTTTTGCTTGTTTGGTGCATTATATCCAAACAACAAACCTTCCTAGCGTCTTAGTGCGTCATATCCAAGGCTAGTAAGGTTATATTGGATGGAGATCGAGAAAGAGAAAGAAATTGAGGCTGATATTCAAAGAAGATGGTCGATGAAGATGATTAGGTTAGTGGCGTCGTTAAAAACATAAACGACTTAGGGACATGATGAAATCTACTATACCGCATAAAGCCTAAAGACCGATAACAAATCTACA
Source organism: Schrenkiella parvula (assembly GCA_000218505.1). Lineage (NCBI taxonomy): Eukaryota > Viridiplantae > Streptophyta > Magnoliopsida > Brassicales > Brassicaceae > Schrenkiella > Schrenkiella parvula. Next base: position 4,846,704 of record CM001192.1, on the reverse strand, counting down.
ATATCATCAAACAAATCTACTCCAAACAAAAATATCTACTACATTACCTTTGTTGAAAATAACTCTACAACACCAAAATTGGGTAGACAAATCTACCGTAATCAAAACGTGGAAAAGAAATAAATTTACGGAGTCTTCGAATAAATCTACCAGAAAAATTTACAGTGTCGCTGGATTTCTCAAAAATTCGAAAGGTATATAAGTCTACTGCACACTATCCATGCTAATTCAATAAATCTACAACGAAGAAAACAAATGTAAAAATTAAATCTACTATACCACATAAAACCTAAAAACCGAGAACAAATCTACAATATCATCAAACAAATCTACTCCAAACAAAATAAATCTACTACACTACTCTCGGTGAAAATAAATTTACGATACCAAATTTGGATAGAAAAATATACCGTAACCAAAGCCCAGAAACGAAATAAATCTATAGAGTTTTTGAATAAATCTACTAGAAAATCTACAGTGTCCCTAGATTTCTCAGAAAATTGAAAGGTATATAAGTCTATTACACACATCTGTGCTAACACAATAAATCTACAACGAAGAAAACAAATCTTCAAATTAAATCTACTATACTGCATAAAACCTAAAAATGTAGAGGAAATGTATAATATTATCAAACAAATCTACCCAAACAAAATAAATCTAGTACACAACTCTCGGTGAAAAAGCTCTACGAAACCAAAAGTGGGTAGACAAACCAAAACTAACCAAAGCCCTGATTAGAAACAAATCTATGAATTCTCTAAAAAAATCTACCAGAAAATCTATAGAATCGCTGGATTTCTTGAAACATCGAAAAGTATATGAATCTACTACACACGATCCATGACCTGTCAATAAATATACAACGAAGAAAACAAATCTACAAATTAAATCTACTATATGACTTAAAACCTAAACACCAAGAACAAATCTACAAATTAAATCTACTATACGACATAAAACCAAAACACCACGAACAAATCTACAATATTATCAAACAAATCTATTCTAAACGAAATAATATTGTATTCTAACAAATTGATAGTGGCATTTTCGTAAATATCTCAGATTTTGTTTCTCGGTAGAGTAAATCAATAATGGCAGTTCTGTAAATAGTTTTTTTCCTAACAAGTTTTATAAGGATATTATAGGTATGAAGAGTATTCTAGTAACTTTTTAAAAAAAAATTGATGTTGTATAGTAATAAAAAGATTATCTTGGTATAGTTTGGTAATTAACCCTAATAACTAAGAAAATATCAATAAATAAGAAAAAGAACCCAAAAAACAAAATTGACTATAATATGGAACATATAAACTATAATATATGTCAAAATGCCTCATGAATCCGACAAGATTCTATTATATTGTACACAATCATATAGTATAGTTCAATTTTACATAAAAATTATATATTAACAAGTTATTTCAAAATAAAATATATTTACTTTATTTGTATTTTAGTTTATTTAGATGATGTGAAATTATTATTTTCTGTTTGAGAATTTTGTTTTCGTCTAGGTTTAAGGCCTGGCAATTTTAAACGTGGCGATTGCAGGTGCGGATGTAGAAGTTTACAGAAGCGAGTAGTTACAGTTTCAAGCATTATTAAGCGATTAATATGACTGGCAAGTGTTATAAGGATATTATAGGTATGAAGAGTATTATAGTAATTTCTTAAGAAAATTGATGTTGTATAAATAAAATGATTATCTTCGTGTAGTTTGGTAATTAACCATAATAACTAAGAAAACATCAATAAATAAGAAAAATAATTTGCGGGTGCGAATAGTTTTTTTCGTAACAAGTGTTATAAGGATATTATAGGTATGAAGAGTATTCTAGTTATTTAAAAAAAATTATATGTTGTATAGTAATAAAAAGATTATCTTGGTGTAGTTTGATAATTAACCCTAATAACTAAGAAAACATCAATAAATAAGAAAAATAACCCAAAAAAACAAAATTGACAATAACATTCTATTACATTAAAATTATATATTAACAAGTTATTTCAAAATTAAATATATTTACTTTATTTGTATTTTAGTTTACTAGATGATGTGAAATTATAATTTTATGTTTGTGAATAGGTTTTTCGTCTAGGTTTAAGGCCTGACAATATTAAACGTAGTGATTGCGGGTGCAAATGTAAAATTTTACAAAAATGAGTAGTTACAGTTTCAAGCATTATTAAGTGATTAATATATCTGGTACAACAGTTGGAGACGAGTGTGTTTGCAAGATTTTTATAATTAGTTGATTAGTATATGCAATAGCGGTTAAACAACAAAATAACAATATAAACACAAGATAATTATAAAAAATATAAAAAACTATATTATTATGAAAATATAAAAATGGGATCAACAGGTCATTTCATTCAGAAATGGATGTTCATGTTCCCACCCGTTTAATAAGTTGTTTATTAACCTAAGTTCGAGCCGGTATAATATTGCTCCACCCATATGATGGAGAATAAGATCTGATCAGATCCAATGTGTCTGAATTTCGAAAGTATCTACTTTTGAACACCTTTGTAAATAGAAAATGGGGTTTGTCAATAAATCGCCACAATTTTTTTGACAACAGAGTCGTGTTGCAATCTCTTTCTTACGGAAACCTAGTCCCCCATTCTTTCTATCCATAAATAGCTTGTTCCAAGATATCCAATGCATGCCTTTATTGTTTTCACCACAACTCCATCAAAATTGAGTTATCACACTCATGAGTTTGGTAGTCAGCAATTTAGGTTAGCGGAAGATTTGATCAGCTCAACAAGATAGATTATTGGCAACTCCTGAGGTAATCTCAACATGGAATTCAGTGACTCTGCTATGTTGGTAGTCATGATATTGTATGGATTTGAAGTTGCATAGCATTGAGCCCACTTCCTGAAATCATATTCTTCTAAATACGTATCTAGACTTGAATTTCTAGCTCGTATGTCTCTGAATATCTCACTAAATTCATGACGAGTATATGCATCATCTGTAGATTCTACAAGTGGCAGCAACCCGGTTCTTCCATACTTGGGTTTAATGTTGTTAATGAGATGGATTATGCAAATACCATGATATGAAAGTGGATAAACCTTTGAAAGGGTTGATGCAATGGCTGGAGCTCGATCTGAAACACAAAAAGAGGTCAGCTGCATTAGGGATCATATAGGTCAGCTCCCTAAACGACAAGGTCCAAGAAGCTTCATTTTTCGAGTCCGCTATCCCAAATGCAAGAGGATACAAGTGATAGCCTCCATCTTGTGCTTTAGCTCCTAGTACAGTTCCCTTTTAACTTTCCCTGTAGGAATGTTCCATCTGCAGCAATCACTCTCCTCATGACAGAAAAACATATTTTTGATGGGCCAAACACAAAAATGTGTAATTAAAATCTCCAGCATCGTCCATCTCGGATAACTTAATGATCCATGGTTTTTCACTTTAACTTTGAACAATGATTTTGATAGGTTGTAATAAATACTTTCAGCAGTCCTTCTAATCAAATTTTGAGCTTGCTATTTCACTCTCCAGGTTTTTTATAGTTGATTTGTACACCATGTTGTATTCTAACTTTCTCAATAATATGTTTTGGTATGAGTCTATCTTTCTTCTCCCCACATTTGCTGCATATTAACGATTGAAACAACTTCGCCTACGGTCAGCATTTATGTGTGTTGTGTCACAAGTGTTCCCATGAATATATTTCTTCGCCACAAAAAAAAAATCAGAATAAGGAAGCTTTGTTGCACGCATCTTCGAAGTGGATTTTATCATCCACGCAACCTAATGCCAATCTTGGCCTGTTTGACCAAAGAGACTTGAACTCAAAATTCCTCTTTAATGTCCATTTTTTCATCTTAAACATCAACTATTCCTTCTTCTTAAAGTATTATTCACATGTATATCATCTTAAACATCAACTCCTCCTTCTTTCTGAACATAAAGGTCTATAATATTTTTATCCAAGTATTTCACAACCACCTCCACATTTTTCTTACAAAACAGAGCAAGCCCACCACTAAACCCACTAGGATTAACCGTAATAACTTTCTCATAGCCTAGCCACTCTTGAAGATCTACCGAAACATTTCTACACTGTTTTGTCTCCATCAGGAACAAAATCTTAGGGAAGTGCTTGTGACGAAACTTCTTGAAACAAGGAATTGTCAGGTCTTGAAAACGCCCTCCCTAAGATTTTGACGATAGTGTATAAATGTTTTGTGAAAGAATACTTTCGATACACGTATTGGATACTTTTGAACATCCAAATCTTGCTCGTATTTGAAAATGAACTGAAATCTATCTTTGGTTAAAGCAACACCTCTCACATGCTCATAGATTTGCCATTTCCTTGGCATATCATAAATTAAGCTTGACACCTTCTGACTATCGGGGTTTAATAGCCTACCAATAAGACTCATATTATTAACACCACGAGAGCTGAACCGCGGTAAGGAAGGCATGTTGAAAGGTTCATCATTTTCCTCAAGTGATAAACCCAGCAACACCTTATCTAAATTCGTCGACATACAGAAAATAGACCAGAAATACCAACAAAAAGAGTAAAACAAGGCAAATATTGAAAGAAGAAAAGAAGAAAACCAGCAAAGAACCGTCTTGAAAGATAACAACAAACAGAAAGATAACAACAAACAGAAAGATAAAGAAGATTTCACTGGAAAAGGAAGATGAAAAGAAGACTTCACGGGATAGAAAGTGAAAGACTGAACGAGAAAGAGAACTAAGCCCACAAGAGGAGTATCGCTTTTTGACTGAAACTTTAATTTTTCTGTTTTATTTTCAACAAAAAATTGTATTAATTAAAGAGAAAGACCATCATAAGATACATGCATCCTACATGGTGGCATACACAGTGTAACACCCTTTCCCGTTACTTTTTTTGCCCTAGGTTTCGTGACCTAACTTCCAGTACAATAAACACACCTGCACACACTAAATAGGAGAAAAAGAGGGGTGAGTAATAAATTACTCAGTGAGGCGATCATTTCTATCCACATGATTCACACCATACAACAAGCAAACCAATATACTAAGCCTAGAAACAGTCATACATCACACAACTTATCTTCTAACAAACCATAATCATATAATTAACCACATTCACAACTTCACACAGTTATCATATGACACTAAGGCTGGCCGTCACCTTGAGAGATTGTACGCCACCTTTGGCTCGTCAGCCGGTTTACGGGCTTTAGCGGCCATGTCCTCGCCCTCAGTCCGACATCACACACAATACATAACCATTAACCAACATCACATATCAACATATCATGATACCTTTCATTCTAATAATATTATTCCACTAATCACGACTCACATAGCACTCAACACATCAATCACTATTTCATAAACTCAATACAGAAGCTTACAAAACTATACTATTGCACAACATGAATCCACAGATCATAGACCTTCACCTTTGCGTTCACGTCTGAAACTGAGTTTGGAAAGTTGCGTCTGCGTTCTGGTCGTTTGACGTTTCTGAAACAGATTTGCGATTGGAACAACAATAAGGGTTTCTGGATTTTGACATAATCTGTCTATTCTTGGACAACAAGCAACAAGCAGTGTAGTAAGGGTTTACCTTTTCCGATAACAATGATTATTCCAACAGCTTTCCTGACACGTCCTGTATCACAGTACACCACCGATCTGATCTTACTGTTGTTGATCTGCTCGCAAGTCAAACCCCAAAATTTCCAACTCGAAACTGGATCACAGTTCTGCAAACTTAGGTTTTCTGGGAATCAGAAAATAGTCACTTTTCCGTCAACTTTCAAGACAGTTTTCGGACAGAAATTACCTCGGATTAATGAACAGTTTGTAGCTATACATTCCTTGCAGAAAGGGCTTTCCAGAGACGCCAAGATCTCCATCTAATGCCTCCTATTTCTCCGGAAAAACATCTCGCAAAACCCTTCTACAAAACTGGGAAACAGATGGGAACCCAGATTTCAGTTTGCACGGATTCATTACCTCATAATGAAATAGCGATAACTCTCTGTACATACCTTCAAATTGAGCAAGCTCATATGTTTTCGAAAGCTGGGAGCAAATTCTTTCCAGTCGTAGTAAGAGCTCGATCTGGTTTCTTATACTCCGACGGAAAAATGGCCCGTAATATCACTGGTCGAGATTGATTTTGACGGCGGCGGCTGGAATAAAACCAGCAAAGCTTTGCTGTCAAAAATCTATTGTCCTCTAGGTTTTCTGTAGCCATATTTAAATAGAAAGGTGAAGGTTCTTAGGTTAGGGTTTAATAAGTTGGGCTATGGGGTTTATTTGGGATCGGGCCATGACACACAACCCATAAAAAAGGGAAAGACAATCCTCTGAAGAGGAATAAAATACTCACAAAGGAGTAAACAAATTTCTTGTAAAGGAAAATGTTCAAATCCCAAAACTGGGAAACTACCACAAGTCAGCGTAAAATCAAGAGACTTTTACATGTTTGGGCACTTTTAGTAGTTTTCCTTTCAAAAAAGGCACTCCTAGCTATTGGGTCACTTTCTATATATGAAAACTTGAAAATGACTCTTATCCAAAACTGTAAAGAAACTGTTTTTAACTTCTTTACAGTTTATTTATTTTTTGTTTTTAACTTGTTACCATTCGTTTTTTTCCCTGTTTTTTTTAATCTTCTTCTCCGACATCAAGAATGCGACCTAACCGCCGTCGAAGCTTTTAGGCACCGGAAACAATGGCACACCCTTCAGAACGTAAGCGATACTCGATGCTGCAAGTAACTAGTGTTATAATTGTATTTAATTTTGTTCTTGACGGGATTGAACAGGAGGCGAAGATGCGACGGCGAGATTGTGACCTAAACGCCGTCGAAGCTCTTGTGCGCCGGAAACAATGGCCGCACAACCTTCAGGAGTTAAGCGATACTTGATTTTGTAATAATATAGTGTTATAAATCGATTGGCGGTTCCCTAATTTCAGATTCCAAAATTGATTGGCGGTTCCCTAACTTCAGGAGGCGATGATGTGGTTGACGAACAACTTCCGCTGCGCCTTTATGCGACCGACCGTTTCCCCAGCAAACGACTCAATGTCTACTCAAAGATATACATTTTGACATTTCTTCAAGATGCTCTTAGGGGCACACCGGAGTTGGAGAGGATTCGAGGCTCTTGTTTTGGAAATCTTTTCGAAATCCCAGTCAGCAGATGCACTATTTCCTGCAAGCTAATTCACGGGTTGTTGACAAGGCAGCTGTTAAGCAAGAACATGTATGTTTTGTAGACAGTATTCGGTGGACAGCCCATTCGTTTTTCATTGCGGGAATTTGGTGAAGTCACAGGTCTTGACTTTCGTGAGTTCCACGAGGAATATGACCCAGAATACCAGATGGCCAATGACTGTGTGAACGATGCGTTGTGGACAAGGCTGTTTGGACAAGACAGGAAGGTGGCATTGGCAGATGTTGGAGATATGCTCGTTAATGACCCTGGTATATGTAGTTGGAGAAAGATACGGTTGGCATTGATAATGCTGGTTGATGGAGTTCTAATAGCCAGGACACAAATAACGTATCCCACCCCACAATATGTCAGGTTGGTTGAAGATGTGGATGCCTTCTTTCACTTCCCTTGGGGGAGGGAATCATTCCTACGGATAATTGCATCAATGAGACCTGGGAAGAAGATCATGGGGAAATGCGAAGATCCCGTTGGGCAGTATCAGAATCTGTTGCAACAATCAACATTTAGTCTGAAAGGATTCCCACTAGCGCTGCAATTGGTAGCGTACAGGCCATACCGAGCCTACTGGTGAAGGTTGTTGGTCGTCAAGGCGTACCATTTCGGAGCACCAGGTAGTTAAAATTCCAAGACAGTCTGGATTGACACTAACTGACATCATTGAGGTTGAGAATGACCCAAATGTTAAACCGATATGAGTTCAGGGACCTTTTGATATTTCTGAAATTTTAAATTCATTGTTTGGAATGCAGCTGAAGGTGAAGCCCATTATTGATGTAGAAGGAACCGATGTTGAGGGATGGGCAGAATGGGATGATGAGATAAGAGACAGGAAAGTGGAATACCTAGAGAGGTTGGTAGAAAAATCCCATGTGTTCAAGAAGGCATACTGGCCAGGGGGAGACGCATCTTTCCCGTTAGTGGAACCGAAGGTGCGGTCTGAGAAGGTTGTGCACAAGCATCATGTAGGGGACAGGAGGGGAGTACGTGTAGGGGAATTAGGTGAAGCTAGCAGTTTTGGTGCAGAAACAACGTTCTAAGGAATGTAAATGTGGAGATGGTGAATATGATGATGGAAATCTCCGAGAAGAGGTTAGTCGGTTAACTGAGAAGGTGTCGGGTTGATTGAAAATGTTAACGTTCTAGAGAGGAAGCTGCGGCTGAGTAGCCAACGTCGTTACCCTGGTTGGTGGGCTGGTGGAAATAACAGGGCGTTTAAGCGGAGGAGAGTAGTAGGCGACTCAACCCGTGGTGTTAGTGTTTAACCAACACGGGCAGGTACTAAGGGGGTTTGTACAGAACCACCCATCATTCGGCTGACAGAGGATTTCGAAGTAGAGGATGTTTTAGGAGGTGGTGATGGTGGGCTGCATGGTCAAAGCGACGTGCACAGAGCTGGTGTGGATGAGGAACGGTTGGGCAATACTATGCTGTATGATGAAGTCGTGGACAGCGATGGTGTGGATAGAAGGGAGGGAGGATGCGGGGGCAGACATGTATCGGGATGATGTGGACGGAGATATCGAAAGAGTTGTTAGAGATATCGTGCATAGGCATGGGGAAGCAGAACATATGGAGGCGGGAGACAGTGTAGGTTTAAGACTCTTAGCTGGTGTGGGTATTCCGGGTGAGAACAATAGTGGTGTGGATAGCCATGAAGTGGACAGTCAAGCGAGGAAAGCAAGGTTATTTCTAGTTCGTTGTTTCAGTTGATTAAAAAATAATGTTAGGCGTGCAATATAACAATGTAAACTTCTTTATTTTTAACCTGCAGAGGGAGGGGAGACCTGATGCAACATCTAGAGAGGTATGATATTATGTTTAAAAGTAAATGATCCCACCCGTAGAAAAAAATGTTTGATAGTGTTTTCGGATGGAGGGGTGGAATCAGAAGAGGATGGATGGTGAAGAGAACTATACTGTGGACGAGGTTGGTGTGGACAGAAATGAAGTGGACAACTGCAGTGTGGGTGAAACGGTAAGGCATTGGTGTGGTCAGAAACGGTGAGGCATGTATAATTTGGATATAATAGTATAATTAATTTGTAATTTTTCTTGCTTTGATATTTTTTGCAGGGTGTGGTTGAAACCCAAACTAGAATGGACAAGGATGATGCAGAGAATGCTGAGGTGGAACCAGATGTGGCTGGTGTAGATGAACGGGGTAACCAAGCTTTGTCTTCTGAGGGGGGGGGAAGGTGTCAGAGGGGAAGTAGATGAAGCGGGTAACGTAGCTGTGTGTGACGGCCCAATCACCCGGGATATACCATGGGCCGGACCAACACCTTACCCCACATATCATCTTTTCTTCTTTTTGGGCTTTTCGTTTTTTTTGGGCTGGGACTTCTAGAAGGATAAGGTGCAAGAGAGGAGGATCTTTAGGATTGATTGTGGTCAATACCAATCCCTAAAGATCAGTCCTAATCATTCTAGCATCCCACGAAATCCGCCCCTCCTTGATGAGTATCTTGTAATCAAGGCCATATATTCAATATGGACCCTTGGATTAGATTAATCCTCACCGTCCATTTCTGGAGGTGTTTTTGTATAAATAGGGGTGGGATCCCTCATTTGTAGATCACCCAACACTTTCATAATATCAGAGCTATTGAGTATTCTCTTGTTTTCTTTCTTTCCGAGTTCTTTTCTCATAAAGGGTCGAAGTTATGTGAGAGAGAGGCTGCCTAGTCTATTTGTTCGAGACAAAGTAAGACTAGGGCCGCACGGTTTGGTTACCCAAGAACCAAGTCCGTGACATGTGGTATTAGAGCTGATTTTCGTTCGGGACTAAGCGATGTCTCATGAGGAGAATGTTACCCGGGGTAACGGTGAGACCAGTGCTCTTGAAAGGCAGGAGGCCTTTGACGCGAACGTTCCCAAGAGGAAGCGCGACAAGAGCAGGGTCTGTGACGAGGTTGGGGCTATGGGCGTAGCTCTGACGGAGATGGGTGACCGACTCGACTGAGTCGAACACTCGGCTTCCGCGCTGGAGAATGCGGTCTTCAGTGATGTGACGGAAGTCCGGAGCGAAATTGGTGAGCTCGACGAGCGGCTCACCAAGGTGGAGGGGTCGGTAATGGAATCCGTCCAGGCGTTGAAGGTGAGCATCGAGGCGATGCAAGAAGATCTCGCGTTGTGCAAACGGGCGGTTGCAAACGGAGGTTCCAACAACCCGGGCTTGGGGAAAGTGGATTTTCCCGAATTGTGGTGGCGAAGGCGTCACGCAGACATCGACCGGGGCACTTGTCAGATGGACACCTGGGAAGAGTTCAGGACAGAACTCAAACGACAATTCTACCCAGAGAGAAGCACGACGAAAGCTAAGGGAGCTCCGACAAAAAGGTACGATCCGAGATTATGTAAAGGATTTTACTACCCTTACTCTTCCGATTCCCAACTTGTCCGACCAAGACTTGGTGTTCCATTTCATCGATGGACTCCAAGGATGGGCCAAACAAGAGTTGCAGCGACGTGGGGTGGCGACGGTGGACGAAGCCATAGCCGTGGCTGAGTCCGTCTATGACTATCGTACCCAAAGCCAACCCGAGCCCTTCAGGAGGAAGGAGAAGGTGGTACGAAAGACGGGAGGGGAACGGAGGGACCAACCCACTTCATCGGGCGGCCGGAACCAGGATAAGTTGTCCAGCCGAGACGAGTATGAGGCAAAGAAACGGTCATTCGTTCCGAGGAGCGGATGTTACGTGTGCAAGGGACCGCACCAGGCCAGGGAGTGTCCGAAACTGAGGTCTCTTTCAACACTTCTGGAGCGTGAAGGGGAAGAGACGCTGGAAGAGGAGGCAGGCATGATGGGATCACTCCAACTCCTTAACGCCATTAGGACGACCCCAGTGTCTAAGGTCACAAGGAAGGGGCTGATGTACATTGAAGTCCTCATTAACGGACAGCCAACATGGGCGATGGTAGACACGGGGGCAACCCACAATTTCATCGCCCACGATGAAGCTAAGCGACTTGGTCTCGCATGGACCAAGGGGGAAGGCTGGCTCAAATCGGTGAATGCCAAAGCCCAGCCGCTGTTTGGAGTCGCCAAAGGTGTGGAACTTGGCGCAGGAGCGTGGAAAGGGCAAGTGAACTTCTCAGTAGTGCAGATGGACGACTTCAAAGTCGTGCTAGGGTTACACTTCCAGAGGCAAGTCTCGGCCATACCCATGCCCGCCCTTAGCACGGTCTGCATCCTGGAGAAAGGCTCACCTTGCATAATTCCGACCGTGGAAGCTCTCCATGAGGGACGTGATGGGGCGAAACTCCTTTCAGCGATGCAATTCACCAAGGGAGTGAAGAACGGAAAAACATCGTTTCTCGCTTTCTTGAAGATGGAGGACGATTATCGAGGAAGTCTTTGGGCAGAACAAGGACATGATGCCAGTCAGCGGTAGTGTGGACATGACCGAAGAGGTTGGTGTAGACAGCGAGAGTGTGGCCAGAGGTGATGTGGATACGGTGATTGGAGATGAGGTATGTGATTCTATCTCTTGACGGTGTATACGGTTAGGGGGTATTATCAAAAATTGTTTGGTTAATGGTTTATCTTGATGAAGGGGGAGACAGGTTACTCAAACAGAGAACTTGAAGTAGAAGTCAACCCTTTGGCAATGATGGTGTATGAGGTATTGTTTGTTGTTATGCCTTTTTATCTAGTAACAGCTGTGGCGTACGAATAACTGTGTTTGTTATGCTACACAGGGGAAAGACTTACCACACAGTTGCCCTGTGACAGCGACAGCCCCGTTAGGGGTTCACCAATTTGTCTTAGTGACTCGTCCCCTATTTCTGCAAGGACACGCCACAAACCGTCCACTGTTGAGAACCTTTTAGGTGAGTGGTTGGAGTGTTGGGCAGAGAGTTTCATGTTGAGTAAGTAACTTCTGTTAGCGACCATGATTTTGGTTTCTTCCAGCGGACGTTGCTGGGATTGAAAAGAGTAAGTTTATAATTATTTAGCACATGGTAGCTTGTTTGATAGAATCGTTATTGTAGCTTATGTCTTTGGATGATAACAGGAAGCACTTGACGGCAACGGGCTTTGACTTTGACAACAAATTCATTCTTGACCTAGCAGAACCGCAGGAATGGGTGACATCATTGGTACACATAACTCCCCCACCTCCCTGCATTACAGGTACAGTATCATGGCTACATACTAATTTGCTTGTTTATGCAACACATGGAGGTGTTGATGGCATTCCTGGGAGACCGACATTCGCGGCTCCTAACCCTTGAGTGGAGATCTTTTGCGTCTCTTTGGTTGGTGAGTCATTTACAAGGCAAGCACCGGTCCTTTAAGGCTGCGAAAAACAAGGTACGCGTAAGGTTTGCAGAGAAGATAAGGGAGTTTGTGCATATTCCGGGTAGGACTTGGGTGACGGATGTTGACATTGTTTACTGCCCAATGAACTGGGGTGGCAGTCACTGGGTAGGGTTGGCTATCAACCTCGAGCTCCGGACGTTGAGATATTGGACCCACTACCTAGTGTGACCCGTCATGCCGAGGTCGTGGAGTTGATGAAACCAGTAGTTGAGATGCTGCCATACATAGTTCGCAAGCTGTGCCCACGGGTAGCAACATAGTCAAAGTCGTGTAACCCTTTAACGTGGCAGCGTTCGAGGGAGATGTACAAAAATATTCGGACAGTGATTGTGGGCCTATTTCAGTCAAGTTCATGGAGATGCATGCACACGGGGACACAGAGCCTGGAATGGGGGGTCTGACTGATGAATTGGTGGACTATTTTCGGAGGAGGTATGCAATGGATATATACAGAGAGTGGGTGGTGCCTCTGTATGCGAAGGATTAGATAGGGCAAAGTATTTTATATTTTGGCATATTGGCAATTATGTAAGGTGTTTGGTTTGTATTTTGTACTGTGGATGGATTTGTATGGACGGATATGGATGGACAGGTAACATGAATTATTATGTATTTTGGTATTAAAAAAGTTATGTATGTTTATATTATTTAAGAAATATTGTGATGAGGACATGGTCAGATAAGATAGTTAAATGGTAAAGTATATAATATGTTGTAATCTGTCCATTAATAGCTGTCCATATCTAGATGTACATGATACTAGGTTTTTATCGTGATCTACCAATCAATTATTCTATGCACTATCATGGTCATCGCAGTACAATAGGTTATCAATCCAAATGGGTGTTGTGCTAACAATTGAGATGTGATCAGAGCAGATTAAGTTAAGCCAAGCAATTTGGTGGTAGAATCTAAAACCTAAGTGATAGAAGTAGAATAAAACGCAAGAGTCAATCTAAAAACTAAGAGATATAGAACGCAAGTGTGAAGAATGAAACAAGCAAGCAACTTGTTAAACAAGTAATGAGGAAGCAAGCTCCTAAGGATGGGGTAATCGACCAGTGACTCTTCTTAATCTACCCTAGGTATTTAACAAAACTCAATCATAGCTGATCCTAGACAATAGACATCAAAACCAGACGAATTCACTCCCGTGATAGACACCCTTAAGCCAAGCTACATCTTGACCTAATTCCTTAGCGAAACATAACAAAGCAGGCAATAAGATTCAGTCTATTAAAGTCGATAAGCACTCTAAACATCTAATTTCTTAGGCTAAAATATGCAAATCTCTTGAATTAATTTGTTCAAATACTTCAGCAACATCTCCCGATGGTAAAGTACCTTAGTTCAGGCTTCAATTGATAAGAGAAACATGCATTAAAAACGCTTAATCAAGAAAAGATCTATATGGATCTACGCTTAAACACCTAAAGAGATTAAGTTTTCTCATTGGTCTATCCCATCCTGAAAAACCCTAGTGACTACTCAGTTTTCATCATTATGAACACAGAGATTAATGAAATGAGCATGAATGAGAATAGATTGAATAAAACAGTCTTAAAATGAATAGATCTAAAGGAGAATTACAAAGTAGCAAGCAAAGGTTTGAAAAACACGAAAATCTTAAGATAAAAGACGACTCTCCTTAGATAAGAAATAGATCTAAAAAATGCAAAACAGGCCCATTGGGCTAAAGGTAGCGGTCGAGTCAGGTGGTCCCGTCAGATAAAACTTCCTCTTTTTTCTTCTCTTCCTGACTCTCCTCTTCGTCTAGTTCCAATGATCGAGTCCTTGTCTTGAATAGCTCCCAAAGCGTCGAGAAACACCTAATAACATCTCCAAATGCAATGATGTATGCAATGCTGATGCAATCTATACTAAGTATGTAAAATGGATGAAAGAAACTAAAAATGGTATGAACAATGGATGAAACAATGCTAAAATCGTGACAAATGTATGCTTAAATCATGCAAACTATAGACATATCAACTCCCCCAAACTTATTCTTTGCTTGCCCTCAAGCAAATGAACAAGACCGAGATGGAGAAGAGGTTTAAAGGTGGGGACTCAGAACCAAAACATGCTAGCAGAAAAGATAAAATCAATGTCCAAGTTAACAGTTTTAAAATGCAAGGTGAGTGAGTTCTACTTAAAAACTTTAGCCATACTTTTCACAACACAACTTAACTCGATCTCAGCCTAGACATGCGTTTAAATCTTCCAATCCCTTTAACATTCATTAAGCAGAAACCATGAATCAAGCTATGCATATTCAATGAACTCACTTGGCTACAGATCAGGTCAAGAGACAAAATTAGTCTCTTCTCAACAAGTTTATCAGATTCACAAAAGGGATCTCTCAAGAAAGGAATGACCTTTAGAAGAACGCCTAGGGCAAGAACCAACCTATGCATACAAGGATAAGATCTCATCTACCCAAAGAAACAGTGGCGACTTCATCTTCCTATTTCCTAATCCCTAAGAGATGATCTTAATTCTACCCTTCTTTCCCAATTTTATTCTAAGGAGAGGTCTTCACTAACTTGATGATATCTAGCGAATTGGGTTTTTCTTTAACAAATTATGGCTCTTTTTCTTCTTCATAAGACATAAGCTTTTAGCTTTGTTTTACTCTTTTGCACAGAGCCTACCATTCTTCTCTTTTAATGCTCCTCAAATCCTTTGCTAGATCAGTACCATTTTTCTCTTTTTCCTCTCCTAAGAACTCTTACCGTTTCTTTCCTTTAACTTTTCTTCCAAAATCTTTTCTTTTCAGCACAACTAATCCCATAGCTAGAATCGAACTCCCACCTAGTCCTATCTAGTCCATAAATCGTGAACTAGAACTACATGAGATGCTATCCTTGTCGGCTCAAACCCAATACTTTCAACCAAGCTCATTCCAAAAATAGGCCTTAAAAAGAATGAAAGAAAATCCAAGTATGTATATTGGTATCCATGAGTTCAGATGCAATGCATAGACAAGATATTTGCAAGTCAAGTTCAGGTTCTAATAGATAGGGAAAGGTGTCGAATCACAGCATGCTTCGATCAAGATCAAATTGTCAAGTTTTGCATTCAAAGTATGGTGCTATCTTATTTCAAACTCACTTGGTTATGCATCAGAGAACTAAAAACTTGGGCATTGAAGCTATCGAGTCTATCAGCATGCTTACAAGGTTATGATCATCATAGTCTCCTATGCAAATGCATCGATCCTAAATGGAAATGCAACTACATGAACACTTTGTTTCTTTTAGGATAATTTTCGAAAATTTTTCTAACCTTTTTGGTTTTTCTATGCCTTAGATGATATGCAGACTCAAATATACAAAAGAAAAATAAGACTCACAGAAAACATGATTAGACACGTCTTAAACCCTCCCCCAAACTTAAATGACACAATCCCTTGTGTCAGAAAAATTTGAAAGAGGATTCAAGAAACAACAAATATGCAAATGGTATATACAATGTTAGATTAGAGATGTTACCTTAGGATTGGGAGAAGGAGGCGTTTATGGCGGCCTCCATGCTCTCCCTTGTGTAGCCTAGATTGGTGGGAGCGTCTTCAGTGGCGATGGGCTCTGACTCAAGGTGTTGGTCGAGTCTGGAGGTCGAGCCAGAAGCATCAAAATCGCAGGGTCTCATAGCTCGTCTCTTCTTGTCCCGTGGATGGTATGATGATGCTCTAGCTGGATCAGGGGTAATGTTTTGCCTCGGCTCCATGATAAAGGAACGGCTATTCTGCAAAACCCCTAGGTTCGACTCTTGCCTTGCCCGTTGGGAACTAGAGCTGCCAAACTTCCCTTGCAGCTCCCTTATATGGCCTCTCATCTCCTGAACTGTACCCTTCAATGACTTCATGGCCTTATCTTGCCATTTGCAACACCTTTGAAGCAGACCGATGTGCTTGTGAGCTGCTTTTAGAGCGGGGCTCTGGTTCTGGCTCGATGTGAAGTCTTCAAAATGGTATTGCTCTGGACCAGGCTCTGTGTCATCTTCAGACTCTTCAGGAACTCCTGGGGCGTGCAATGGTGCAGCGTTGAAGAGGAGGTGGATGGGCGGCTGGAAGTCAATGTTGTTGCCTTCTCGGATGTTTGTGAGCTCCACGCAAGGCATTGCTAGCTTAGCTTCTCCAGTCTCTAAGTGTGTGAACTTGTAGAGGTACATCTCATTCATCCTTTTCTTGTCCAGAAACCCAGCCTTGATGAGATAGTCGATGTCAATCCATCTAGGCTCAGTAGGTTTTGATCTGTCCAGGTCTATTTAACATGCCACCAGAATTGGAGTAACAATTCCACATATACTTAGCTCAACGTTGTTTGCATGCTTCTTTTTGTGTACTCTGGTTGCCCACTCCTTGTATGACAGAAACTGATCCAGTAGGACAAACAAGAGTCCTGTATCCGATCTAGCTCCTTCTATTGCTCTCACATCACTTGTGAACTCAATGATCCCCTTAAGCGCCAGATCCATCTGCTGGAGCTCTCCCTCATTCACATTGCCAGTGGTTGTTCTTGTGAATAGTGTGTTCGCAATGGCCTTATGTGCATATCTAACAACCGGGCTTCTGATTTGGGCGCTTTTGGCTCTGGAGGATTGGTACCCCGCCTCGATTCCTATTGTCTTCAACACAGCTATCAGCTCTTTCTTATCAAAGTCTTGGCTCACTCCTGACCCGCTCTAGTGTCTAGAAGCTGGAATGACAGTGCATGGTTGTCTCCTCATACTGTGAACGTGATGTACCCCATTCCATTGTCTGGTTCAGCATATCCTGCGTCGTCATGGAAGTGCACTTGAAGAGATGCTAGAAATTGGCAGGTCTCTTCTTGGTATGCCTCGGTGCGCATGTCTACCAAGCTGTAGAGGTTCCACATCTCTAGGAAGTACTCCACGTCTCTGTCTATTCCAAGAGCTCTCTAGGTATCAAGGTGTGGGTATCTGGTTCCCTTGAAACAAAGGCTGAGGAAAATTGCAAGGAGATCTTCTTCAGAGAGCTCGTTTTTCGCTTTAGGTGGGGGTCTCTTCACGGTTCTTGTCACAGTTTCTTCCTCCTCATCGCTAATATCTTCATCTATCAGTTCTGGAACTGGTTCCTTTCCTCTGGAGATGTCAGCTCTTTCCTTTGAAAACTCCCTAGCGATGTCTTCATCATCCTTAGGCTTCTTTCCCTTGGATCTCCCACTTTTTTTCTGGGAACTCTGCGTAGGGGTTTCTTCTTGGTCCAATTCCATTGAGGATGTGACTTGAGGTCCAGACCTTCTCATTCTTGAGATTTGTCTTGCTATCTCGGTGGCTGACGTGCGTGGTGGTGCTGGAAGTCAGCAAAATAAGACGAAAAGAAGTTGTATTTGTTAGTCCCGTTCGCTGACTCGATGGTTTAACTCGAGGTGGTGGTCTAGCCGTGTGAAGAGTTGCGCTAAAGGACAAGCTCGACCACGAGCTCAAGCTAAGGCATTGAGTTAATGCAGATTTTTTGTGAACTCGACTAGGGTTTACCATGACCTAAAATTGAGCATGGATCGCGACTTAAACAAGTTAGGATGGAATGAAACTTTTTGTTCTATGAGGATTCAAATTAACAAATTTATGTTACACTCAAGAACAAAGTTTCAAACCCAGAAAAACCACACAAAAACGGTTTCACTGACACATGCACCAACTTCATACTCTGTATCAATTCAAAATCATCATCAAGTCGAAACAAAATCCCATAGTTAGCACCATCAAAAGCTTTACAGAAGCTCAAAATCTCTACAGCAGCTCAAAATCAGCTCAAGAACAACCAAGAACACTCAAGCTCAAACCCAGAAAATATGAAGCCGTGAATCATGGTTTATAGTTTTTAGGAACATACCTGGGCTTCGCCAAGTTTCTGATTCTACTAATCATTCTCGCTAAAAAGCTTGGCGAGATCGAGCTAGCAACTTCAAGTTTTCTGGAAGAAATTTTAGAGAGAGTAGAGAAGAGTAGAGGTCGAGCTCGACGGCGCAAGTAGGTGTGTGGAAAGTGAAGTGAAGCTTATTCTTTTTTATAACCTAATTTTTAGGTTAAAGTCTAAACTCAGCGTTTTGGAAGGGCTTACCTGGTTGACTCGAGGACGTGCTCGAGTTTACTCGTCGCGTCAAGCGGTTTTCTTTTTTTTTTCCTTTTCGGCTCCACCAGTGCGTCGAGCTTGGATGTCGAGCCAGGGTTCTCCGACTCAAATCCTATGTACTTTGATCCCCCTAAACTCAAGCCCCTTTATTTTGACCTGATTAACCAAAAACCAAAAACACCAAGAAAACCAAAAATTATATGTACAAGGATACGCATGGGACTTCCTCCCAAGTGAGCTTGTTTTAAGTCTCTGAGCTTGACTTCTTTCTCCTTTTTAGCTTGGGCAGGTTCAGAGAGATGAACCAAGGTCCCCTCTGGTATGAGTTGATCGACTAAATAGTGTTTTAGCCTCTGTCCGTTTGTTGTGAACTCATTTCCTGTCTTGGTAATCAGAGTGATGGCTCTATAAGGTAAGACTTCCTTGACGCTGAATGGTCCTGACCATCTTGACTTCAGCTTGCCTGGGAACAGCTTGAGCCTTGAGTTAAAAAGGAGCACTTGATTTCCTGCCTTAAACTCCTTGGGGAGAATCCTCTTGTCATGGAAAGTTTTAGTCCTCTCCTTGTAGATCTTAGAGTTCTCATAAGCTTCCAACCGAATCTCTTCCAGCTTATGCAGGTCCATGGCTCTTTTTTTCTTGAGCCGTCTTGATGTCTAGGTTCAGGAGCTTGGTCGCCCCTATGGCTTTGTACTCGATCTCTACTGGTAGATGGCATGATTTCCCATAGAGTAGTTGGAAGGGTGTTCTTCCTATGGGGGGTTTTGAATGTTGTCCTGTAAGCCTAAATGGTGTCATCCAGCTTGACTGACCAATCCCTCTTAGAAACCCCTACTACTCTTGCAAGTATGGCTTTGATCTGCTTGTTGGAAACCTCTACTTGGCCACTGGTCTCAGGATGATATGGTGTTGCCACCTTGTGCTTCACTCCTTGTTTCTTGAGAAGGTTCTCAAACACCTTGTTGATGAAATGAGAACCACCATCATTTATTACGATCCTTGGCACACCAAATCGAGGGAATATGATGCTTTTGAACATCTTCAAGACAACCCTTGCGTCATTGGTGGGACTAGGAATCGCTTCAACCCACTTGGGCACATAATCAACAGCAACCAGTATGTAGCTGTTTCCATAAGATGGTGGGTTGAAAGGTTCCATGAAGTCTATTCCCCATACGTCAAACACTTCCACTTCTAAGATGGGATTCTGAGGCATCTCGTTCCTTCTGCTTATGTTCTCTGTTCTTTGGCAAGAGTCGCATCTGGAGATGAAGGCTTGTGTATCCTTAAACATTGGTCGGCCACCATAATCCAGCTTGAAGTACCTTCTGGACCGTCTTGAATGTTGCAAAATGGCCTCCCTAAGCAGAACCATGGCAATGCTTAAGCACTGCTCTTACTTCCTCCTCATCTATGCATCTTCTAAAACGGCCATCTGAACCCTTCTTGTACAGGTATTGTTTATCTCAGTAGTAGTGATTTAAGTCCCTAAAGAACTTTTTTCTTTGGTAAGCATCCAGACTCTTGGGGATTTCTCCACATACTTGGTAATTGACCAAGTGGGCATACCAGGGCAGCTTCTCCTCTTGCATCTGAGCAATCATGAGTTGTTCTTCAGGCATAGCATCATCTGTTGGAACTGCCTCTTCTATCCTCATTCTTGACAAGTGATCAGCCACTCCATTCTTTACGCCTTTCTTGTCTACTATCTCCATGTCAAACTCCTGAAGTAGAAGTATCCATCTCAAGAGTCTTGGCTTCGTGTCCTTTTTGGCGTAGATGTGCCTTAGTGCTGCATGATCAGTGTAGACAATGACCTTAGAACCGAGTAGGTAGCTCCTGAACTTCTCAAACGCAAATACCATTGCCAAAAGCTCCTTCTCTGTGGTTGCGTATCTCCCTTGTGCATCATCTAGCGTTTTGCTAGCATAGTATATCACATGGAGGTTCTTGTCTATCCTTTGTCCTAGCACAGCTCCCACAGCATAGTCTGATGTGTCGCACATGATCTCAACTGGGTAGTTTCCAGTTAGGAGTTTGGACAATTGGAGCATAAATCAGAGCCTCCTTGTTGAGCTTGAAGGCGTCTAGACATTTTGAGTTAAAGATGAACTTTGTGTCTTTGCAAAGCAGCCTTGTGAGAGGTCTAGCTATCTTGGAGAAGTTTTTAATGAATCTTCTGTAAAAGCCGGCATGTCCAAGGAAACTTCTGATGTCCTTCACGTTTTTTGGGGGCTGTAGCTGCACCATCACCTCAACCTTGGCTTTGTCAACCTCTATTCCATTTTCAGAGATCTTATGGCCTAAAACAATTCCCTGTCTGACCATGAAGTGGTATTTCTCTCAATTTAGAACAAGATTGGTCTCTTCACACCTGGTGAGTTTCCTGCATAGATTCATTAAACAGGAGGAGAAGGAAGAGTCATACACGGAGAAGTCATCCATGAATACTTCTACCGTCTCCTCTATTAAATCCGAGAAGATAGAGGTAATACACCTCTGAAAAGTAGCGGTTGCATTGCAAAGACCAAAAGGCATCCTCTTATATGCAAACTTTCCATAAGGACATGTGAATGTGGTTTTTGGTCATTTGGATGTATAAGGATCTGAAAGAACCCACTATACCCATCGAGAAAACAATAATAGGGGTGATTTGCTAGCTTTTCTAACATTTGGTCAATGAATGGCAATGGGAAATGATCTTTGCTAGTTGCAGCATTTAGCTTCCTGTAATCTATACACATTCTATGACCAGTTATCGTTCTAGTGGGAATAAGCTCATCCTTATCATTTTTCACAACGGTTATACCACCCTTCTTAGGAACACAATGCACAGGAAACACCCAAGTACTATCAGAGATAGGGTAAATCACACGATCATCTAGCAACTTGAGCACTTCCTTCTTAACTACTTCTTTCAAGTTAGGATTCAATGCTAGAGTATGATTCGTTTTCTAGATGAATTCCATGAGTGCACAAACTGGGTGAAATCCCCTTAATGTCATCTAGTGAATACCCTATGGCTCTCCTAAACTTTTTCAACTCAGTCAATAGCAAATGCAATTCATCAGAATTAAGCTCATCATTCACTATTACTGGATAAGTAGAATTAGGTCCTAGAAAGGCGTACCTTAGTCCTGGTTGCAGTGGTTTGAGGTCTACTTTGGGCGCTTTGAGTTCTGAGCAGTCATCAGATGCAATCACGCTTGGCTCGGTGTGATCCTCCAGCTTAGACATCGAGCTCGCAGGAAGAGAGGTCTGGCTCGACGTGGTGGTCGAGTCAAGAGGTCGAGTCCGCTCTGCTGCCAGAATCTCCTCCTTTGATCTAGTTAGCTTCTCAATGTATCCCAGGCCCTCTACTGCCTTGTATGAATCCAACAGCCTTTCATACTCCAAGGTCTCATCATGGAGATACCCAGCTTCGCCACTCTTAGTCAAGGCGACTTGAAGATGGTCTTCTACAGCTAACTCCTCAGGCAACTCATCAGCCAGCTGATCCATTTCCTCAATCCATAAGATATGTCCTCCTATCGTTGGCTTTTTCATGGAGTCCTTGATATCAAATTCTATCTTGAGGCTTTTTTCCATGTTGAGGTCTATCTTTCCATTCCTCATATCAATCACTGCTCCAGCTGTAGCCAAGAAGGGTCTTTCTAGGATCAGAGGGTCTCTGGGCTCTTCATCCATCTCCAGTACCACGAAGTCTGTAGGTACTTCTACATAGCCAATTCTCAGAGGTAAGTCTTCCAATAAGCCATGAGGAAGTCTAATTGACCTGTCGGCTAAGACCAATGAGATCTTGGTAGGTTTAAACTTGTTGAAACCCAGCCTCTTAGCTACAGAAAGCGGCATGAGGCTTACAGACGCTCCAAGTTCACAGAGACAACTGCTGAAGGCTAATGGACCAAGGGAACACGGTAGAGTGAAAGAACCAGGATCACCAAGCTTCTTAGGCACGGTCTTCTGCTGAATGATGGCGCTGCACTCGTGCCTCAGAATAACCATTCCTTGAACTTCGCTGATCTTTTCCACCACTGCGTCTTTCAAGAACTTTTGATACGGGGGTATCAGCATGAAAGCGTCTATTAGAGGCATCTTGACTTCGATTTCATTCATCTGCTTGTCAAATAATGCTTGATACTTCTTTACTAGATCGATTTCATTCATCTGCTTGTCAAGAGGTAGTTCTCTTCCACTCCTCAATGTGATCACATGTGCATACTCCATTGGGTTTTGGACTGCTTTTCCAGGTAATTGTCTTGTTGTCTTAGCCGTAGATGTTGAAGCACCTTGGTTTTCAACAAATTGAATTATTGAATTCAAACCCTTTATTTTGGCAGATAGATCATTGTATGTGTTGTCTATCTTGTTGTTCATCTCAGCAAGCTTCTTTGATAACTCCATTGCACCAGTTGCTTGACCTCTGATCAGCTGTTGTAGCATATTCTTCATGTCTGGCTCTATGGTTTTAGAAACCTGTGCTTTTTGAGGTTGAAATCCTGGTGGTGCTCCTATTTGCTGCTGATAACCACCTTGAAACTGCTGTTTAGGAGCAAATCCCCTATTCTGATTGTATGGAACAAAAGGTTTGTTCTGTACTTGTTGTTGCTGAGGGTAGACTTGATCTTGTGGGTTTGCCACGTTGTTGCTCATGTATGATAGGTTAGGGTGGTTCTTGTAGTTGAAGAAACCGTTGTTGTAGCCGCCTTGGTTTTGAATGTAACTCATCTCCTCCAACTGATCCCTCTCCCCATCCTGGACCTGGGACTGCTTATCCTCATTGACGAAGTGTACATGCTTCTGTTGAGCTTGAAGCAGCTTGTCTAGCATTTCCTCATATGTACATGCTATAATTTATGAATCCTAGTACAAAGACTTGTGTGGAAGTGGATGGTGGAAACAAGCTTAAGTATTTATTCTTTGCATTGGGAGCTTGCATAGAGGGATTCCTAGCGATGAGGAAAATGATCGTTGTGGATGGAACCCACCTCAAAAATATATATGGTGGAGTTCTTATTGTTGCTACAGCACATGATCCTAATCGTCACCATTACCCAATTGTTTTTGGTGTAGTTGATGGTGAAAAAGATGCAAGATGGACGTAGTTTTTGAATCAGTTGAAATATGTAGTAAAGGATGTCCCGGGACTGGTGTTTCTTTCCGATAGAAATCCAAGTCCGATCAAGTCAATACGTGAGGTGATTCCGTTGTCTCATCATGGGTATTGTATATGGCAACTGTCACAGAATGTGAAAGGACACATTGCTAACAACATAGATAGATGTGCAGAAAAGTTCAGAGAGTGTGCTCATGCTTATACAGAGGTAGAGTTCCAAACATTTTATGGCGCTTTTAGAAAAAAATATCCTGTTGCAGCCGCGTATCTGGACAAAAGTGTTGAGCTGGAAAATGGACAAGATGTTATTTTCCAGGAGATAAATACAATATAAACACCACCAATTCTGCAGAATTTATTAATGGTGTTCTTATAGAAGCGAGGAAGTACTCGTTATTGCCAATGATTGATGTAATTATTGCGAAACTGGTTGAATGGTTTAACAAGCATAGGAAGACTTCTGCTGAAGTATCAAACACGCAAAGGCTTGTGCTTGTGGTGGAGAAAAATATGCACAATAGATGTGTGGCTGCAAAGCTTTTAGCGATGCATGAGTTAAACAGCTTCCTCTTTGAATATTATTTGGTTGATATGATTAGGAAAACTTGCAGTTGCAAGTATTTTGATATAGACAGATACCCATGTGTGCATGCAATAGCGCTGCCATCTTTATAAGCGGAGGAAGAGAGCTCCATCTACAAGAAGTTTTCTCCAAATATTATTTGAAGGAGCAAGGGTCATTGGCGTATTACCGAACTATTTATCCAGTACCCATATGTCTAATTGGATTGTACCTGACGAGATACAAGCACAAAAAGTCTTGCCTCCAGAGTATAAAATGAAGAAAGGAAGAACTCAACAAACAAGGTTCCCATCTGTCGGAGAATCTCGTGGAAGAGGAAGAGGAAGGGGAAGAGGTCTGGGACGCATGTATGAATGGTTTGAGAATGATAATAGTGTAGGTTAATTTATGTCTTATGCGTATTATGTACTATTAGGTACCACTATGTTCTACTGGTTTAACTAAGTCTTTTTTGACTACTAGGTTCGACTGGTTTAACTACGTCTTTTTTTACTACTAAATTCAATTGGTTTAACTCTGTGTAGTTAGATCTAAGTGTAAAAATAAAATAAGTGTTCAAAAATCGTAAGTGTAAAACTAAAAAATTAACAAAAACATATTTAATAACCAAAACAACTAAAAAAATGTAAAATAGTGTAAAATAAAATGAAATACAAAACTTGGCAGTTTTCTCATAACTACCTTATGTTTATATGGTTAATGTCTCAATAATAATCTCATTGTTAAGTGAAATAACCAAAATATGTATTTTAAGACATGTTATTATATGGAATTATAGTGATTTTACTTTACTTATCTAATATTATAAGTCTAACTATAATTTTGAAATGTTCATATGGTCTAACTAAATAAACTCAAAATCTGTCAAAATATAATTATGTGTAACGCAGTATTACTACAAATTCCAGTACTACTATGTCAAATATATATATTATTTGTTTATTAATAGCAGCCCCATGTTTTGCATGTGAAAAATACGTTATTTTGAATTTTTTGCTATTAAAAAATGTTTTAATTTTATTGTTCACTTAGTAATACCCAAAACAACCCACTAGTACAAAATAAAATTTTGGAACCTAGTAATATCTGATCAGTTTACTAAAACTCATACCTGATACAACATATCAAAAAACACATAAATCATGTTCTAAATATCCAAAATATCCAAAACATCCAAAACATCCAACACATTCAAAATACATCCAACCACAAGTTCTCAAAAACATCCAAAATACATCCAAACATAAGTTCTAACCATAAATCTGAAATACAACTTCCAAAATACAACAGTCCCTCATTCCAACTTCGTACTTCATTGGGTAAATGGAATCGAAATCCATTGCGATGGTGCACATTTCCTTTTTTATGAGTACCCTCGTTCGACGGAGTTGGTGTGGTATTCTTCTTCGGTCGACCCCTCTTCTTCGGTCTACTCTTCTTTGGTGTGGCATTCTTCACGGATTTACATTTGTATCCTTTGCGCGTGTTCACCTTTCTACCCTCATATACAACAATCGCCCAATCATCTCCTGCCTCCTCTTCTCCTATTTTTTTTCCACTTCTTTCTCTTCTTCTCCCTTGTCCTCTTCTGCTTTCTCTGCTACTTCTGCTTCTTAGTCTGCTTCTTCCACTTCTTTCTCAGCTACTTCTGGTTCTTGTTCTGCTTCTTCCACTTCTTTCTCTTCTTCTGCTTCTTCTTCTGCTTCTTGTTCTGCTTCTTCCACTTCTTTCTCTTGTTCTAGTTTTTGTTCTGCTGCCGCCTCTTCTTCTGCTTCTTGTTCTGCTACTTTTTCTGCTTCTTCTTCTCGTTCTGCTACTTTTTCTGCTTCTTCTTCTCGTTCTGCTACTTTTTATGCTTCTTTTTCACCTATCTTCTCATTGGCTAACTCCTCTTCTCCCACTTCAACTTCTGCTTTTGTTTTTCTTCTTCAACTTCTGCTTCTGTTTGTTCTTCTTGACCTTTTGCTTCTTCAACTTCTGCTTCCTCTTCTGTTTTCTCTGCTCCTTCTGCAGCCTCAAAACCATCTACTCCCCACTCAAAATCCATCTCCCTCCCACGATTCATTTCCTCATGCATATAGCCTTCCACACTTGTCACTCTGAATTCTACCCTCTTAAACCATTTTTTTCAGAACACGTTGGGTTTTTTTCAGACCATCAAGCTTCTCTCCCATCCAATTAATCTTCCACTGTGATGCTTGTTTTTTTCTGAAGTGTCTTGCCTTAAACGAATCACTACCCATCTTCTTATAGTTATGCGGATATGCGTGACAATCTAAACCAGAAATAAGGGCATGCACTCTCAAGGAATAATGGATTGGCACTCTATTCACGAAAAAACCACACAATTATGTCCCCTTCGTTATTAACTGTGCATAGAAGCAACATCCACATACCCATGAGTTTACGGTTTGCTTCCTCAGCCATGTCCCATGTGTAAGAAATGGTGAAACTATGGATGGCTTGTGAACCATGGCAGCTCTTCCTTAAGGCTTTGAATCACCTCCATTGTATTGCTCACATAATAGCGGGTTTGTATCTTGCACTACTTTGTATACTCGGTATTTTTGAAGAAAAACTCGAGAGGTTGGATTGGTCCGCTATCCTACAATATCAATACTAGTTAGGCAAGTGCAGACCATTGTTCCAATTGTTCCAAATCTCATCCTAACAACCTATTCTGCCTATTGCTCCATTGTTTCTATTGTTCCGTTCTACCTACTGTTCCGTTCTGGCTATAGTTCCTTTGAATGAAATGAAGACGTACATTCGATGATGAAGACATAGCATCCTCATTTTCTTACAGATTATTCGAGTCCCTATCTTTTGGACTCACTTCATGCTCCATTGGTGACTCAGGCGCACTCCTCTATTGTTCACTATGCCTTTTACCCTTACGTACCATCCCCGCCGTCCAAGCTTAGACCAGAGAAGATTGTCACCGGACAGTCCGGACAGTGACTGGTGTGTCAACTCAAAGAGGAAGAAATCGATAAAGGAGGCTAAGAATGATATTTATGAGAGTCGATGAAGAGAGAATCAGGGAAGAAGAAAAAGGAAGAAGAAGATGGACGAGGATGGATGTGCAGTGAGAGGTCGGAGAAGAAGAAGAAGCACAATGACACGAAGAAGAAGAAGAGGAGGACACGAAGACAAAGGGAAGAGGAGGACACGAAAAAGGAAGAACAACGACCGAAGAAGCAGAAGAGTAAGAATAAGGAGAAGAAGAAGAAGAAGAAGGACGAAGAAGAAGAAGAAGAAGAAGAAGAAGAAGAAGAAGAAGAAGAAGAAGAAGAATTTTTGCCATGTTTTTATTTAAAACAAAAATGAAAACTAAAATCATTTTTATAAGAGGGAGAAATTAGAATTTTTCGGAGGCAAAGGGGCATTTCAGATTAAGGTCCCATTGTGGAGCTTATCGCTTATCCGGAAGAGAAAACGTCTCAAAAGCCCTTATTAAGAGATTTATAATCTCTTATACCCCCCCCCCTCAATAATCTGTGTACCACTTAACAGTTTAATGAATTGTGCAAAACGAGATTGCCCTTTTGCTCTTTTTTTTTAAAAAAAAGGACAAAAAGAAAAAGGACAAAAAAACGAAACTCCTCAAATGTTTCAAACGGAATCTCAAAAACAAAGCGTTTATGTTTATCTCTGTCTCTCATTCCCCGCGAGCTTTCTCTCTCTCTCCTCACGTGAGCTGGATCGAGAAGCTAAGCTTGAGACCTCTCCGCGAGCTTCCTATTTCTCTCTCTCCCGACACGAAACTTCCACCGCCGGCAATCTGTGAATCGGCATTGTTTACTCTATTAGAGGAGCTGCAGCGAGCTTCAAATCCAGGTGAGGGATTGAATTTGATTTTCTCTTCATTTTACTCTCCAATTGGAAATAGGGATTGAATTGGTTTTGATTACTCACATTAGGTTTTTAACTGTGTTTTATGGGTCGATTAGGACTATTTATTGGTAATGAACGTATTGCACTAGGGAACCATAAGTAGATTAGAATGAATTGAAGAGAATCAGGAATCAAACAAACTGGGTTCAGTGATAGTATAACTGCTAAAACTAGTATTACTGGTAGAACTAGTATAACTAGTATAACTGACAATTGTAGTACAACTAGTAAAACTAGTATAACTGCATAATTGTGTTAATCCGTAATTGTGTTCAGCAACTTTTGATTGTGTTTTTACTCTGATTTGGTAGGATACAATGAACAACAATGTAAACATATATTTTAAATGTGAAGGTCGCATGTATAGTATGATGTTGAAGTCAATGGAGGAGATAACTTTGTCGATGATAGAAGCTCGGATATGCAAGAAGCTTGTGTTAGATCAGAGTACAGTGAAGTTAAAACTGAGTTACATTCCAAAACAGAGTAACATTTTACTCTCTCCGATGATGAAGATCTTGGTGTTTATCTCACGTCTATTGATAAAGAGAATCGGAGATGTATTCTGCATGTGGAGTTGATCAGAATCTCAGACCTGCCAGAGCAGCTTTCGAGAGCAGGCAAAGGGAGTTTTGTTTATTTGAACTACAAGGTGCTGTATTCTAGAGATGATGAAATTGGGGGTAATGCGATTACTTTGTACGTAGGCAGAGAACAATCAGAAGAGCAACAGGAGGATGATAATAATATGGAGGGTGGAAACGAATCTGTGGATATGCGTGATGACTATGTTGAGCCTCAACCGGTTTTAGAAGCTAGTCGGTTTGTAGAGGTATGGGAAGACGGTTTGGGTGTGTCTGAACTTCAAGAATTACCAAATAAGAAAACAGTGCAAGAATTAGTGGATAGAGCGGCATTTGAAAAGTGTTTTGCTTATGTCGCAATAAAGTCGGATAAGACGCGATATGTGGTAAAATATCGCCAAGAAAGTTGTAAGTGGGGTTTACGAGCTGCAAAGATTGGGAAGACAGATCTTTTCTCGATAAGAAGGTACATCAATACGCATACATGCTCTCGGACTAGTCAGAGTGAAGATTACCACAATTAGTTGCATCTATTTTGAATGAAGATTATCCAGGGCAAATGGAAACTCCAACGCCCAAAATCATCATAGATCTTGTAAAGACAAAAACGGGTGTGAAGATCTCATACTCAACTGCTTTAAAAGGGAAAAATCAATTTGTTTCTTATTTGCGTGGTAGTCCAGCAGAAAGCTACAAGATGTTGTACTGTTATTTGTACATGCTAGAGAAAGTCAATTCGGGTACAATAACAAGTGTGAAATTGGATGAGAAGAACAAATTCAAGTACTTATTCATTGCCTTGGGAGCTAGTATTGAAGGGTTTGAAGTAATGCGGAAAGTGATAACTATAGCGTTTGGTGTACTCGATGGTGAGAATAATGCTAATTGGACTTGGTTTTTCGAGATGCTGAAAACCGTTGTAGCGGACTCTTCTGAATTGGTATGTATGAGTGACAGACATCCGAGCCTCATCATTGTCGTAGCTAATGTGTATCCGAACGCTCACCACGGGTATTGTATATGCCACATGTCCCAAATTGTGAAAGGCCATGCTATTAATGTCAACAAAGACGTAGTCGCTTGGAGATTCATGGAGTGCAGTAGGCTTTACACAGTGGCTGAGTTCAACAATGCGTATTGTTATTTTAAGATGAGATATCCTTCCGCGGCCAAGTATTTGGAGGAAACGACTGTGATAGAAAAATAGGCACGGTGTTGTTTTCCAAGGGAAAGATATAACATAGACACAAGCAACTGCGTGGAATCTCTAAACAGTGTCTTTAAGCATGCAAGGAAGTACTCCCTCATACTGATGCTTGATACAATAATGGGCAAGTTTTCGGATTGGTTTAATGAACACCGGAAGAAGCGGTTTCCGGATCCGTTGAACGTAAAATGGTGCCTTTAGTGGAGAACTATATGCATGATATATGGAGGGATGCTGATAAATTAATTGTGAGCCTCTTCTGCCTCATCTTTTTTTCTTCAGGTCTGCTGCCGCATGTTCTGTCTCTTCTTGTTGTTTTGCAGCCTCAAAACCATCTCCTCCCCACTCAAAATCCATCTCCCTCCCACGATTCATCTCCTCATGCATATAGCCTTCCACACTTTTCATTCTCAACTCTACCCTCTTAAAACGTTTTTTCAGAACACGTTGGGTTTTCTTCAGACCATCAAGCCTCTCTCCCATCCCATTAATCTTCAGGTTCATTTTCTCGAACCCTTCTTTCATTGACTTCATCATCCTCTCCTCAAATTCCTTCAAAACACTCTCAAATCCACAATCAGCTGCTTGTTTCTCCAAAACTTCAACTTCTTCCTCCTGTTTTTTAGATGGAAATTCACGGACAGCAATGTCTAACTCGTATAGCTCCTTCCACCAAATAGTCTTCTGCTCAACACAGAGACGCTCAATCCAGCTGTCGGTAATACTGCCTTGACTTTCATCATCAAACTCTTCTCTTATGATACGTGTCATTAGCGGTTCTTCATCCAAAGTAGGAACCAGAAAACTCCTAATATCCTGTGTAGTACCAAGAGCAACATATATCTCCTCCAGTGGATACCCTTTCATGCCACTGCGTAGTACCAAGAAAAATTGGGTTTGGTCGGTTTAATTAGGTTATTTCGGGTTTAATTGGTTTAATCAGATTTGTCTGGGTTTAATCGGTTTGTTCTGGTTCGATTTTGGTTGAACCTGTAAATAAGAAGATTCATTAAACCTTTGAGATTAAGCTCCCAAAACGAGGGAGCCATCATCTGATAAGCCCTTTTTGGTTAATTTCTAATCTCTTATATCCCTCAAAAATCTGTATACCCTTCACTTGATTAATGAATTATGTAAAGACGAAATTGCCCTCATTTAAAATTAAATAAAAAAGAAAAAGAAAAGAAAAAAACTGCAAACACAATTTTGGAAAACGCAAAAATATCGATTCTCATCTCCTCTCGTTTTCTACTTAATTTCGAACACAAATCGATGAGTTCATCATCCGACAAAAAGTTTTTCGTGGAGAGAAGAGGGCTACCGTCGAAGTGTCTGTGTGGATTAGATGTAACGATCTTTACACAATATAATCCAGGCCGACCTTTCTACAGGTGTATAAGCAAAAGAGAATGAAATCGATTTGGGGATTTTTGAGAATTAGGGATTGTAAAATCGATTTGGGGATTTTCGTGATTTAAGTGGGCGACGTCGTTTTGAGTAACTGTCGAGATAAACGGAGATTAAATTCCGTTAATTTGTTATGTTAGTCAGTTTAACGACATATCTAATTTGGTCCCGTCAACTAAAGTATACGATTAAAACTGATTGTCAACGATAACTTAATGCTTTAAATGGTCCACGCAAAAGTCTGGGTTTTAATCGGTCCAAATGTGTAAGTTCGCGATTTAAGTGGCATTTTTCCCAATATAAAATACCTATTTTCTGAATTAAAAATAGATGAAAGAAAGTATTAATTTTTGGGAAAAATGCCACTTAAATCGCGTATTTACACATTTGGACATAATAAAACATAGACTTTTGCGAGAACCATTTAAAGCCTCAATTTATGGTTGACAATCAATTTTAATCATAGACTTTAGTTGACGGGACCACATTAGACATGTCGTTAAAGTGCTTAACAGAACAAATTAACGGGGTTAATCTCCGTTTAATTCGTCGGTTAGTCAGAACGACATCGTCCAGGTAAATCTCAAAAAACTCTCAAATCTGACATAAACCCAGAAACCCAATCTCTAATTCTCTAAATTTTCAAAATCAATTTCATTCTCCTCTCCATCCTTCTTCATCTCGATTCTCATCTCCTCTCGTTTTCTCATCTCCTCAAAATCGATTCTCATATCCTCTCCTCTCGATTCTCATCTCCTCAAAATCGATTCTCATCTATTGGGTGTGAGCTTCTTCCTTCTTCCTCTGGGCATTTTCTTCTAAGAAAACAAGAGAACAACAAATTAAAGATTTAAGAAAAGAAAAAATCGAAAGAGGAGAATCGATTTTGAGAGGAGAGGAGAATGATATTGATTTGGGGATTTTTGAGAATTAGGATTTTGAAAATCGATTTGGGGATTTAGGGGGTTTTCGCGATTTACCTCTGCTACGTCGTTCTGATTAACTGACGAATTAAATGGAGATTAACCCTGTTAATTCGTTCTGATAAGCAACTTAACGACGTGTTTAATACGGTCCCGTCAACTAAAGTGTATGATTAAAATTGATTGTCAACGATAATTTGGGGCTTTAAATGGTTTTCACCAAAGTTTGTGCTTTATTCTAGTTTGTGCTTTATTCTGTTTAAATGGGTAAATAAGCAATTTAAGTGGCATTTTTTAGAATCTCTTTTTTGGATTTGAGTTTAAAAGAAAGGGGCATATGAGATGATTTCTCAAAACTAAGGAAGTAGCTAGATCGGATTGAGCTTTTGATAATGCTCCAGCGTGGGTAAGAGAAACATTGTTGAATCCAAAAAGAAGACACAACAACTGGTCACCAACATGGCGAAGCTAGAAAAATGAAGCGATCGCCGAACAAACAAACAAAAAATAATATACAGCACAACGCCGGCAACATCCGCCGCACGTTGGCAACAAAAAAACGAAAATTTGAAATCTGTTGTCTTCAAGCTCAAAGTGCTAGATAGAGGTCAGAGAGAAGAGAGACCTTTTCGTCCCCTTGTACTTAATTCTTCTTTAACCAAATGATTTTGTACTTCGCTGATTTTTCTGTTTTACTCCACCTTAGGTATTTCTCTTTTTTTTCTTAACAAAAAATAAAGAAGGAAGCGGTTTAAACCCGGACTATCATAACCCTGTTTCCAAACGGGGTTTTCAATTTGGCTGAAATCGCTGAAAAAAATAATAATTCTAGGTTCTTCTCTCCATCTCTCTCCAATGGCGAAACTAACGACGGAGTCTCCTATATGCCGGAAAATTGTCCATTCTTTCTTGGATTTTCTAAATTCCGGTAATCTCAATCACTTTCTCTTTCTCTCTATCTATCTATTTATCTATGTAAACACATGCTCGAATGCGTCCATGATGAATACCAATTCGTCATCGATTTTTATTTCAAAACAATTTTCCGAAGATATCTTCTGGGTTTAATTACAGCTAGAGAATCGATTTATTGAAATTCGTGCTTATTTTTTTGTTCTCTCGTATGATTGTTGTAGTTGAGGTTGCTCCTGGTGTTGACGAAGAAGGGCTTGAGGTTGCTAGAGAATGCATAAAAGAAGCGTTTAAGATTACTTCAGATTCCACAATAGATTATAAGTCGAAACCCATTTCTCTTATCGATGTCTTCACTTCATTGGACAAAACTTCTCCCAGCGTTTCTGAAACCGTACCAGTCGTTGCTAATCCAGGTGTTACAATAGATG
Source organism: Schrenkiella parvula (assembly GCA_000218505.1). Classification (NCBI taxonomy): domain Eukaryota; kingdom Viridiplantae; phylum Streptophyta; class Magnoliopsida; order Brassicales; family Brassicaceae; genus Schrenkiella; species Schrenkiella parvula. Next base: position 4,812,988 of record CM001192.1, on the reverse strand, counting down.
AGCCTAGTTCTTCATCAAATCGTGACTTTTCGAATTCTAATGTCTCATTGGATGCAAGCAAAGAGCCTCTCTTTAACGGTAAGTTAAGGTTTTCTCTATTCTTGATGGTTCATGTCCCCATTGGACCAATGTGAGTGCCAACAATGTCAATATGTGGTTTTAGAGGTTCGCAAATCTGATTTTTTGATTGTGGGAAAATGCACTTTGCAGGAACGTCTAGAGATGAACTATTTGGCCAACTCCTTGGAGCGCTTGAGAAAGTACGGTATTTCAATAACACGCATAACGGAGATGATGATCCTGCTCAGCTGGAAAAAGCAACAAAAATATTTCATGAAGCTATCGATGTAGATTTCGATTTCCTTGTTGACTTCTTCATTGATGGTTTGCTTCTATTTGTAGTGAGTTTGGTAACATGTTTCTTATCTGCATAATCAGGAAATGGAAAAGTCTGGATGCCAGACGTTTGATGTGAAAAGCTTGGCAGAGACACTGAAGTGCCAAGGTACTTGTTATGGTTTATGTTCCTAAAACCGAGATTGTATGTAGTAGCTTGTTACCGTAAAATAGAGTTGTCATACTAAGAAGTTTTTTAATGTTGTTTCGTCTTAACAAGATGTAGTCTATTTCTTCAAAATCAGTGGAACCTTTTCCTTATTCTTTGGTAGTTCCCTCAATACTATATTATCGTGAGATCAATGAAGATCTTTCGGTGCTTATTGCCTCTATGTGAAATTCTATGCTTTTTAGGTAACAAGGCCATGCAATCACAGCAGTATCTGGAGGCAATCGAGCTGTATTCTTTTGCAATTATTCTCTCGGATAAGAACGCTGTTTTCTACTGCAACAGGTGAGTGATAAATCATTAATTAGTATATCTGGAAGCTTAAATTAGTAGCTCTCTGGTTATGTTTCCTGTATAATCTGATTTCCGTATGCTTAGATATATTTTCACTTGTCCAATGATCTACCCAGTTTTTAAAATAATCATTTATCAGGGCTGCTGCATATACCCAGATCAACATGTGCCCAGAAGCAGTTAAGGACTGTCTTAAATCCATTGAGATTGATCCAAATTATAGTAAAGCGTACAGTCGTCTCGGGTTAGCATATTATGCTCAAGGAAAGTATGCCGATGCTATCGAGAAAGGATTCAAGATAGGTATGCATCTGTTCTTAGAATTAATCCGAAATTTGTGGTTAAGTTAGCATATTCCTTTAATATGGTCGATTGCTTTAGAAGAGGGATAGAACTTTGCTTCCCCAAGTTTGCTAGCATTTATTCTGTGTAACCTTTCATCACACTCATGGCAGCTTTGCAGTTGGATCCGCACAACGAATCTGTCAAAGAAAATATCAGGGTCGGTTTAATTTAAAAACTATACTTATCTGCTTTATTATGATCATTCTGTAACTTACATGAGACTGATATTGACACACAGGTGGCTGAACAAAAACTACGAGAAGAACAGCAACGACAGAGCAGCGGTCAGTTCTCAATGCCTTTGAACCCTGATTTGATGAGCATGTTCATGAACATGACAGGAAACACATTCCCGGGAAATCAATCTCGCAATAATGAGGGAGGAGGAAATGGTACGGGTGATCCTGAGGTTCGTGTAGGCGGAATTATCAACATAGATCTCGGAGTCGCGGATCAAATGCCCGAAGAATTTTCAGGTGCATTGCGATCAATGATGCAGATGTTTGGAGGATCACAGGAAGGTACTACTGGTAATAATAATAATAATCCTGAAGGTACTACTGGTAATAATAATAATAATCCTGAAGGTACTAACGGTGCACATGGAAGACCATCTGGAAATTAACCTCAAACTCACATGTGAATCTATTTTTATGTTGTGATTATATTACTCTCCAAAGACTTTGTTAGGTGTTTTGAAATTTATCAGCAAACAGATGTAGTGAAGTTGATATGTTATTACAAAATGTTGATTGAAACCTTTTGATAAAATATACATTTGAATTTGAAATCTTACCATGATACATAATACAGTATGTGAATGCTTGAACACATTTAAAAAAAAAATTGGTAAAGAGAAATAATGAACAAATGAGCAAGTGAAAATAACTTTTAACCTCATTCCAAGAGACAAAAGGCAAATTGTTCTTGCTATACAATTGAAAAGCCAAACCCACTTGATCAAAACATTACGCAGACGAGACAAAACACTTCTTGAAGATCATACTTTGCTACTCTGAAGATGTTCCAGAATATCACAAAACACTTCCTCATGAAGATCTAAATTTGATACTCTGAAGATGTTCTCGGATATCGGTGGGTATATACAATAGTACAAGAAACACACTCACAGTGAAGCAACAGCGGAAGAGGGTTGAAGCGAGCGAATCCTGATATCATACTTCTTAACACTACCAGTGACAACGTTCCTGGGTGATGTCGGATCTGAGTTTTGTGTTACGAGTGCGTATTCAGGAGGAGTCTTCTCAATAGAAGCATCGCCAATATAGTTATTACATTTGCGACAGAGAAGCTTAATCTTGCGTCTGAACAAACCCCAAGAGTATCTGGAGAAGTGAGGCATGCATTGAAACTCATCGACCTGACTGAATCTTCCCTCGTCAATGTTGAAGAACGATATGATTCCACTCTTCATGGATTTCCCGTACTTTGATCCGATTGATGATGTGATTCGATTAGTGGAGCTCAAGTTCAGCTCGTACCCACAAGATCCACAACTGCAACAAAGTTCAAGACATTTGTTCATCCTCTAAAGAACACAACACCAACAAACAGAAGATTGAGCTCACAGAGAACATTCGACTTTCACCATTAGTTACATATCAGATTCATGAACCAATCCACATAACAATAACCATCAAGTAGTCATAGAATATGAAACAAAACTATGAAAACATCAAAAAGTCTCAAAATTTTTCCCCTAAACTAATCTTAACTAAGTAAAGGCGTTGCCAAAATCTAACCAACAAAACGAGTTTTTTCTATCATTCTCAAAAGCATAATCAGAGAAAATCAACAATCAAAACCTAGACAAAGTCTCCTAAATTTCAACAATTTCAATCAAACAAAAGCTCATATTAACCTGTAATTGCATTTATGGCTTGAAATATAATTTTCCAATAATTCCACTGAGAATAACAATCTCATCAACAAAAACGAGACTTTTGACCAAAATCAAAAACACAATAAGCAAAAACCCTAATTTCAAATAGCCTAAGGAACACATAAGATTCAATACAAAAAATCAATTAAAACACAAAAAAAAACTCATATTTTACCTGTAATTGACATGTCTCATGGAAGAAGAAGACGAAGAAGACAATGATGGAGAATAGAAGTGATTGCCACCAAATCGGCCGTCGTTGATACCCACCGAGGCCGATCTCTCCATCGTCGCTCGAAAAATCAGTGAAAGCTTTCAACAGTTGTAAATGATTAATATTGGTAGGGTTGATGAAGAAGAACGTGTCCCACTTGATTCGGTGTGACTTTTATTAACTTCTTCAGCCTCCACGACCAATATCGTGGTCGCTGCTTCTAGTAACGATCGAATTTGAAGCAGCAAGAGATCCCTTTTTTCTATAAGTGTTGTAATTTTTTTTTTCTTTTAGTTTTCAAATGCATTTATGACCTAATTGTGTATTTGTTTTTATTTGGTGTTTTGACTTTTGACTAGTCATTAAATTGTTTATTTCACATTTTTGCTGACTGTTTCCATCATATAGAAAAAACGCAAACAAATCGGAATGGTATGTATATCCGCAAACAAATCGGAATGGTATGTATATCGGATCTGGAATGGCTAAGGTTTATTGGATAAATTCGGTTTTGAAAGCAGAAGCAGCGACTTTTTTCTATGCTTTTCAAGTTATTTGGAGTAAGAGTTAGAGATACACATAATTTGAAGGAGATAATTCAGAGCTAATAAAGATTATTAATAGCGGTTGTCAAAGTGTCATCTTAGGAAACTTACTACGATATTGGATGAATCTATTACCAAGTTGTTTGTTGGGTCTTGCCCGGAGGGAAAAAAGTCATGCGGCTGATTTCTTTGCAAAGCAAACTGCTGATAACCATATAATTTATTCGTATTTTGATGTATTGTTAAGCGGATTGATTCGTTTCATGTACTATTCTTTTTCTGATTAATAATATAATAAGATTAAGAAAAAGAATAAACAAAAACCACTATAGACAATTTGGAGAGTAATCAGAAATCAATCTTTTTTTATCGGAGATTGTAAATCACTCTTTAATTTGTAATCATTTTTAATTTTTAAAATAATTACAAGTAATCATTACATTACCTGACTTTCTCACTCTTCTCTTTTTTCCAAATTTTTTAAAACGAAAAAGTCAAAATTTTGTTTTACGTTTTAATCGAAAACTATTTCTTAAAAACTTACGACTCTTTTGTTGTTTGGTTTATTAGTTGGATTTGACTTTGTCCAGATTTTGTCGAACAATTAGTATTTTGATTTATCGGATTTAGTATGGTTTTTGTTAGATTAAGTTTGATGATAACTTAAGATATAAGTTATAGTTCCTCAAAGATGAGAACAAAATATTTAGGAATTATCTGAAATGGATATCTTCCTTTTGTGAAAATGATATATCAAGAAATTTTTTATCTATATAAGAAGATGCCAAGATGTGCCATAACTTATGAGTTTTAAGAGAGATAGAGAGGTTTAGTTTTTAGTGATTTTCTAAAACTAATAAAGAGAGTTACTCTTTATAAATCTTTTGAATTCTTAACTTCTATTCTTGACTTGGTATCAAGAGCTTTGTGAGATCATGAGAGAGATATGAGTGACTTGACTGTGGCAACGTCAAGACATAAATAAGGAGGATGATCCTCTTCAATCGTATGTCCTCTGCTTAACACAACCAATTACACGGTTTCGGCCATGAGGATGAAGGTTACACTTAAGGTTCATAAAGTTTGGGAGGCCATAGAGACTGAAACAGATCCAACCGATAGTGAGAAGAACAACATGGCCATAGCCCTGTTATTCCAATCAATACCTGAAACTCTTATCCTGCAAGTTGGAGAGTTAGACATTGTGAAGAAAATATTGGAAGCGATTAAAGCAAGACATGTGGGAGCTGAGAGAGTCAAAGAAGCCAGGCTGCAAACATTAATGGCGGAATTTGATAGACTCAAGATGAAAGAATCTGATAAAATTGATGATTTTGTAGGAAAGCTATCTGAAATATCATCAAAATCAGCCCCCCTAGGAGCAAACATCGAAGAACCCAAACTGGTTAAGAAACTTCTTAAAGTCTTCCCCGAAAAAACTACATCCATATAGTAGCTGGCTTGAACAAGTATTAGACCTTAACATCACAAGCTTTGAAGATATCATTGGTCGTCTAAAAGCCTACGAAGAACATATTTTTGAGGAAGAAGACGTTCAAGAAGATCAAAGCAAACTTATGTATGCAAATATGGAGATTCAAGCAAACCATTCTGATCATGATTTCAATGGAGACTTTTAGAAACGGAGGTCGAGGAGGATGTTCTTATTATATGGGCAGAGGTCGAGGACAGTTTAACGGGAGAAGAGATACATCAAAAATAGTATGCTACTGTTGTGACAAATTAGGTCACTTCTCCTCAAGCTGCCTGACCGATTACTCAAACTGCAAGAAGCTCAAGAAACCGACAAGGATGATACACAAAAAGCGGATGAGCTTATGATGCACGAGGTGGTATACCTAAACGGAAAACACTGCATACCGAGAATGTTTGAAACAAATACCGGAGAGGAGAATGTTTGGTATCTTGAGAACATAGCTAGCAACCACGTGATGGAGATCGATGATCTTTATGAAAATAGCTAGAACAGGTATATTTTCGTCCTTATTGATGATCTTTCTCGATATATGTGGATAATTTTGCTAAAAGAAAAGGGTGAAGCCTTTGATAAATTCAAGAAATTCAAACGATTGGTGGAACAAGACTCATGAGCTAGTATACAAACCTTCATAACAGATAGAGGAAGAGAGTTTGTATCACAAGAGTTCAACTCATTCTGCCAATTCCGGTGTAAAACGACATCTCACCGCCTCATACACTCCGCAACAAAATAGCGTGGTTGAAAGACGTAACATATCATTAATGGAGATGTCAAGAAGTGTCCTAAAACATATGCATGAGCCGAACTATCTATGGGGAGAAGAAATAAACACTCCACATATCTCTTGAACAGAATCGCCACAAGAGCACTTAAAGACAAAACTCCATATGAGGTTTTTCGTGAGAAGATGCCAAACATCGATCACCTTAGAATCTTTGGCTGCATTGGATACGCAAAAGTAGAAAAGCCACATCTGAAGAAACTAGATGATAGATCACGCATGCTGGTTCATCTTGGAACAGAACCAGGATCAAAAGCTTATCGGCTGTATTACCTGCAAATACGAAAGATAGTGGTGCGTCGGATTCGGGTTATACTACTTCGGGTCCGGATACCAATACTAAAAAAACATATTTTAGATAAAAAATTAGAAAACTAAATTAAAACTAATGAAATTTTCCTAAACATCATACAATATCTGAACTCATGCATTTTAAAGTTATATTGTATAATGCAAGACTAAATATTACAATCAAAATTACTTCAAAATCTGAAAAACCTAACCCAAACCCGAACGGGTATCCGAACGTGCAGACCTAATCCATTATACAAACTAACCAAAAAATATAGTATGAAAACTATCCAAAATCCCTAAAAGTACTCAAAAACATATGAATTACCCAAAATTAAGTAAAAAAAAGTTTAACTTCGGGTTGTCGGGATACTAGTTCGGGTTTCGGTTCGGATCGGATATTACCCGATATCCGAAATAACTAGCCTTAAGCCCCATTCGGGTATTTCTCTAGGACCATACTTAATTGGGATCAGATATTTTAGATCGGGTTCAAGTTCGGGTTTCGGGTTCAGTTATAAACGCCCAGGCCTAATACAGAGAGGTTAACGATGACCCTCCGGTCGTTCTAAGAATAACACAAAGGCAGAGCACAAGACCAAAATATCTAGAAGATTACGCCTTGCTTGCCGAGGAAAAAGGAGAGATACTGGTACTGTGCTTAAATATCGAGCCGAAAAATTATTATGAAGCAAAAGTAATAAAGGAATGGACACTAGCTTGTGAAGATGAAATTCATTCGATCAAGAAAAACAATACTTGGGGTCTTATCGATTTACCGGATGGAGCAAAACCAATTGGTTTAAAATGGGTATTCAAACTCAAACGTAACTCCGATAAAAGCATCAACAAGTACAAAGCTCGACTTGTTGCGAAAGGATACGTAAAACGATATGGAGTTGATTTCGAAGAAGTTTTTTCTCCAGTAGCTCGGCTAAAGACAATATGACTTCTTATTAATCTCGCAGCATCGAACGGATGTGAAATTCATCATCTTGATATCAAAACGGCCTTTCTACATGGAGAGTTAAAAGAAACCGTTTATGTCACACAACCAGAGGGGTTTGAAAAGAAAGGAAGTGAAAACAAAGTTTATAAACTCAAGGCTTTGTACGGAATAAGACAAGCACCAAGAACATGAAACAATAAGCTGAATCAAATTCTCATGGATTTGCAGTTTAAAAAATGTTCAAAAGAACCATTGGTCTAATTGAAAAAGGAGGTGAGAGGAAAACTTTTCGTTGTGCCAGTTTATGTAGATTATTTATTTGTCACAGGAACAAGCGTACATGTCATCGAAGAGTTCAAAAGGGAGATGACCTCTAAATTCGGGATGAGTGATATCGAGAAATTAACATATTATCTTGGAATTGAGGTGTGTCAATACGAGGGAGGAATGACTTTATGCTCAAAAGATTTTGGAATAAGCTGGGATGGAAGATTGCAATCTGGTTCACACACGAATAGAGTCCGGATTAAAATTATCCAACTCAAAAGACGAAAAAGAAATTGATGCTACGAGCTTCCGAAAGAATGTTCGGATGGTGGACCAGACTTGGTAAAGTTATAAATGTCAATTTTGCATTTTTTTTGTTTAGTCATAAAGGAGAGAGATGTAATTTTTCTACCCTTTTAGTTTACTTTTGCAAAATGTTCAATAATGAGTCTAATTTTTTTTGTCGACAATGGGTCTAGTTTTGCATTCAAAACCAAATAATAGGTAAGAACAAACAATTTTCTCATAAATAAATTAAATATTTTACTAGCTAATATAGATTAAAAGAAAATTATTTAATATATATATATATATATATAATCAATATAGTCATTAAATAAAATCTAATAATATAAACAAAAATTTTATTTCTAGAAAATGAAAACTTGATTTTTACTAAAATTAAATAAACAGAAATATATTATATTTAGAAATATATTAAGCCAAATTGGAAATTTTTGTACAAATAATTATTTTTTATAGTTTTATTTTTATTTTTAAAACACGTAAAGCTAAAAATCTTATTAAAATACAAAACCAGAAAATATTGATCAGAAGTCAAAATTTTATGGATAGTTTAATATTCAGAAATATACTTAAATCTATTAGTCTATACAAAAATAACTAATCAAATTTTAGAATTGTTGATCATATTTAAGTTTAATCGAAATAAAATACATTAATTGCACGATTGCCAATTATTTTATTCGGTTAATAAATAAATTAAATATTTTCTTAGTTTAATGTATCTTAAGACAAAATCCACAAATTATTATTTTTATGAGATAATATTTATTTTACAAAAAATTATCTCTATGCATGGCATAGCATAGAAAACCTGAAAGGTTTTTAGAAAGATTTCTAACCGGAAATTAGATCATAAAATATGTAAGTGACAATAGACTCAAAGGAGAAATGTTAAAAAAGTCAAAAACATATACATGATAAGTTAATATGGACCCCATACACATCACCACTCACATTAATATATGTTGGATTTTATTCTATATGAAATGTAAATGTTCATTATATGATATAAGCAATAATGCATCTTTCTATGCTTTCTTTGTCAAATATTGGTATAACTATTTCTCATTCGTTTTCTTTTATTTCATTCCCCAGATAATTCTAATAATTTTAATTTTATGACCATAAATATATATATATATATATATATATATATAATATATATACATATATAAGTATTTATACACTAACTAAATCATAGAAAATATTTTGTATTTCACTTTTACTAATTTATAAGTTTTAGCTGTCGTTATCATTTCGATTATAAAAATTCAGATTTTATTCAGTTTTGGATAAATTGGATGGCTACAATTTTTCCAAATTGAACCACAATTATATTAAGTTCTAACAAAGCTAAAATCAATTTAATTTTATTAATTGCACATAGTTTGGTTATTCGTCTTAGATTTATAAATATATTTTTTATAAAATTCTGTATCATTTTATACATATTGTTTTGGGAAAAAAATTAGGATAGAGAAATTGAAGTGTGAACCAAAACGATAATTTTTTAAAAGTTCATCGGTTGGTTAGAAGTTGATAATATAATAATATGGAAAAACTGAAAAGTTTTATTCTACTAGATTGATCATATTTGGTTCGATGCTTGACCTAAGAGATAGAGACGAGAACGAGACTAAGAAAATCTAGGAGAGCAGCCGACTCCAACTACCGTCCATGTACGATCCATACTAGATCTGACCAACTGACCATCCTACCTCCTCTACGTTCTTGACCATCCTACCTCCTCTACGATCATGTGACATCCATCATTTTAAATTATAGCCCTATATATTTATATTTTTTTTGTATTGAATTGGTCTTAATATAAAAATTAACAAATTTTGTAGCAAAACATGATATTAGATGATTGACTTATATTTTTTTTAATAATTTAATCAAGAAATGAATTGATAGTAAAACTATTTTTAATTCTCTTTTTTAATCTCTATTATGTTATTTGAGAAATAGTTTTGATTAAAAATAAAAATTGAAATTGTTGCTTACAAGAACAGTTTCATGATTTCTTTACTAAAAATTTTGTTATTTAAAAAATCTTAATTCTTTGAATAGGAAAAAATGTTTATAAACAAAAAAACTATATATATATAATTGATTATGAAACTGTTCTTGTAAACAACAATTTCAATAATATTATATAAATTTATATTTCATTTTATATATATATATATACATATTTAATAGTTTGTAACATGTAAAATGTGAATTGTAATAAATAAAAACTCATTGATATATTTTTTCACGGTTCAGCTGTTCATAGCCTGCGTAAGTCAAATTACCCAGTCAGATCCAGTGGCGAAGGATCTTACAATTTGTTTAAACTAGTTGGTACGGTATTAAACCGTATTTGCAAACCGTAATTTCGGTCCAGTTCTGTCTTCAAGAAACAACATAGCCTCTTTGGAAAATTTTCCCTTTTTCACTCCCTGAGACGTTTCTAGGGTTCTCTCTAACAAACAAAGAAAGAAGAAGGAACAAGGTAAAAAGCCGTAGTAGCGAGAAAGCGAGAGAGAGAGAGAGCAATTATCATTTCTAGGTTTCGCGAACCATATCAGAAACCCTAATTTCTGTAATCAAACCATGCCGCGCCACAGAGACGAAGACGATGATGTAGACGAAGACTACAATGGATCGGAATTAGAGGAGGAAGAAGAGGAGGACGAGGGAGGGAGTCGCGGTGGCGGCTCCAGGCGGAAGAGAGGGAGATCGAACTTTATTGATGATTATGCGGAGGAGGATTCTCAGGAAGACGAAGACGATGATGAAGATTATGGCACTCGCGCAGGAAAAGGAGGTGGAGCTAAGAGAAAAAAGTCTTCAGCTTCTATTTTCTTAGACGACATAGCTCACCAGGTAGATGATGAGGATGAAGAGGAAGATGGAGATGGGGAAGACGGTAAAGTTTCGGAAATTGATTCTCAAATTTAATGGGTTGGATCAATTTCGTACATAGTTGAGATTTGTACTATGCAAATCAGTGGTCTGGTTATGTTATTTTGTGATTGAGATTGTTTCTCGTTCAGCATTGACAAGCTATTACTTTTTTTTTGTTATTGATTTGAAGTAATTTGAAGTTTTTATTATTATTTTTGTATGCAGATTTCATTGTGGATGCTGGAACTGATCTTCCCGACGAGCGGGTTGATAGACGGCGGTATCACGATCGGGATTTTCTTTCTCGGGACGAAAACGATGAGGATGTTGAAGATCTCGAGAGAAGAATTCAAGAGAGGTTCTCTAGACATCATGAAGAATATGATGAAGAAGCTACAGATGTGGAGCAACAAGCTCTTTTGCCTTCAGTCCGTGATCCAAAATTGTGGATGGTGAAATGTGCGGTAGGGATTTTACATAATTTGGCTTGGATGTTAGAAGTCTTATTTCTCTTTTACTTCTTAATGTTCTGTTCTGTGATACTTGGAATTGATTCTCTCTGATTTTCACATTGTAATGTCAGATTGGCCGTGAAAGGGAGGTTGCGGTTTGTCTTATGCAAAAATTCATAGACCGAGGATCAGATTTGCAAATCAGATCTGTTGTTGCCCTTGATCATCTTAAAAACTATATATATGTTGAAGCAGATAAGGAAGCTCACGTGAAAGAGGTATTTGTTGGTTGCCCTGTATCATATATATATTTTGATTATCTGAGCCAGTGATAGTGGTCACTAATGTTATGACGGGATGTGAAGACATTATTTGCTTTATTTCCTTTGCTTGTGCTAGGCAATCAAGGGCATGCGGAATATATATGCTAATCAGAAGATCTTACTAGTCCCTATAAGAGAAATGACAGATGTCCTTTCTGTTGAAAGCAAAGCAATTGATCTATCTCGGGATACTTGGGTTAGAATGAAAATCGGGACGTATAAAGGTGATCTTGCCAAGGTATGATCCGTTTTCATGTGTTTCCATTCGCAAAACTACCTATAGACTTCTAAAATTCAAGTTCTTTGCAGGTGGTTGATGTTGATAATGTGCGTCAGAGGGTCACAGTCAAGTTAATTCCGAGAATTGATCTGCAGGCTCTAGCTTCTAAACTGGTATGGATTCTGTCCGTAAATAACCGGAAAAAATGGTGCTATTTGTGTTTGCTAAACATGTCTAATAGAGTAATAGTTCAACGTAGCCTGTCTTGGAAAATTACTATGACTGCCCTCGCATTCTAACGTTTTTGAAGTGTTTTCTAGTAGTCATTTGAACCATACAATTATTTGAGCATATTTTTCCTAACTAATTACAGGATGGAAGAGAAGTTGCGAAGAAAAAAGCCTTTGTTCCACCTCCACGTTTCATGAACATTGATGAAGCTAGGTACTCCTTTTAGAAGCTGTTTATTGTATTTGAGAAGGTTTTATAAAAGTTCTGGACTCTGAAATTTGTTACATGCGTATAGGGAATTGCACATACGTGTTGAGCGTCGGCGTGATCCCATGACCGGTGATTACTTTGAAAATATTGGTGGCATGCTTTTCAAAGATGGTTTCATGTACAAAACAGTATCATTGAAGTCCATCATTGCTCAGAATGTTACACCAACATTTGATGAACTTGAAAAATTCAACAAACCAAGTGAAAATGGAGAGGGCGACTTTGGTGGTCTGTCGACTTTATTTGCAAATAGAAAGAAAGGTCATTTCATGAAGGGTGATGCAGTTATCGTTATCAAGGGGGATCTAAAAAACTTGAAAGGTTGGGTTGAGAAAGTAGATGAAGAAAACGTTCTTATCAGATCAGGAATGAAAGGTCTCCCTGTAAGCATCTTACTCTTTGACTTTTGTAACTGGTTGTATGTTTCTAAAATCATCAAGCCATGGAAAGAGGCCGACCATTACCCTTCTGTCGCAGGATCCTCTTGCTGTAAATGAAAAAGAGCTCTGCAAATACTTTGAGCCTGGAAATCACGTGAAGGTTGTTTCTGGGACCCACGAAGGAGCAACAGGCATGGTTGTTAAAGTTGATCAACATGTGCTTATCATTCTGTCTGACACGACCAAAGAACATGTAAGTCAACTATTGTATATGAATTGAGTCTCTTTCTGGCTACTAGGGTAACTAAATCCCAAGAGAATATACTCGTAGGTCCGCGTGTTTGCTGATCATGTTGTTGAGAGCTCAGAAGTGACAACTGGTGTTACCAAAATCGGGGAATATGAACTTCATGATCTTGTGCTTCTGGAGTAAGTGGAATACCTAATCACCTTGAAGTGATGCATATTTCCCATTTACACGCGTATGAAAGCTTTATTTTTCTGATGCAGTAACCTTAGCTTTGGAGTAATTATACGACTAGAGAATGAAGCTTTTCAGGTAACTGAGAATAAAACTATCATTAAGTCTATGCGTAGCTGCTACTATACACACCAATGGATCTAGGAATAACTCTGTTTTAATGTCCTTAGGTTCTTAAAGGGAATCCTGACAGGCCAGAGGTTGCTCTTGTCAAACTCAGAGAAATCAAATGCAAACTTGATAGGAGAATTAGTGTTCAAGATCGCTACAAAAATGTCATTGTTGTGAAAGATGATGTCAGAGTCATCGAGGGTCCTAGCAAAGTGAGTACCTTTGCAGACTGGTTTTTGTGGGTTACCTTGCTCAACGTTACTGATCTAATATCTATTATCCTGTACATAATAGGGTAAACAAGGTCCCGTGAGGCATATTTACAAAGGAGTCTTATTTATATATGATCGGCATCACCTTGAGCATGCTGGATTTATCTGCGCTAAATGCACATCATGCATTATTGTTGGTGGATCACGTTCTGGTGCTAATAGAAATGTAAGCGTTTTTTCCGTGATATGGCCATGATATTTTTATTTGTTCCATCAATCTGTAGCCTAACCTTGTCTAGCAACTTTTCTACTCTAGGGTGGTGATTCCTTATCAAGGTTTAGCAATTTCAAGGCACCTGCCCCAGTACCCTCATCTCCAAGACGATTCCAACGCGGAGGCATGGGATATAATGGTATGTTTAGATTTCTTCTTTCTATTTTGGTTATGAGTAAGAGCACCTACTGCTTTGTTTAGTTGATATTTGCATTCTACACTGGTCCGCTGCTTTGCCTATTTATCCAGGACAAGGCAATGATTTCCACTATATATATGACTTGTACGGTTGTCTGGTAGTACAATGATTAATTCCTAAAACCAATATTGCTTTGCATATCTTTTGTGAAATGATGATACATCCTGTCTACTTACAGTTGCACATACTCTAATTTGTATCATTAAATGCAGCTGGAGGGAGGGGCAGGGGTGGAAGAGGAGGGAGAGATGATTCTTTGTTGGGTACTACAGTTAAAATCCGTCTAGGACCTTTCAAGGGATATAGGGGACCTGTAGTAGAAGTGAAAGGAGATTCAGTGCGTGTAGAACTTGAGATGAAGATTGTGACAGGCAAACCCCTGTTTTCACTTCTCCACTCGTGGGTTGATGCATGTTGAATGTATTCTAACAATAGTTGTATATGCAGTTGATCGGAATGCAATATCAGATAATGTGTCTGCGACAACACCGTCTCGGTAATCTATTAATTTATCCCATTAGTTATTTTGAATTCAATTATCATAAAGAACTTTGATTATATCATCTGAATTCTACAGAGATACATCTAGGTATAGTATGGGAAGTGAAACACCTATGCATCCGTCACGTACTCCACTTCATCCCTATATGACTCCGATGCGGGACTCCGGAGGTTTGTTTCCTAGCTCTTGCACGTCTGTGTAATATGTTCATTTGACATATTATGCTCTTTAGTAACTTTATCTAAATTTCAGCTACACCTATCCATGACGGAATGAGGACACCCATGCGTGATAGAGCTTGGAATCCTTACACGCCTATGAGTCCACCTAGGTAAGTTTGTTGTCGCTTTTGTATTTTCAGAAGTTCCTTTACTCTTTCATCTCCCTCTTGTTTCTCTTTAACGCTGTAATGATTTTGCATCAATGTTGTCCGTTATGTTACACAAACATGGCCTCTGTTTCAATATTTCCTGAAATTCTTAACGCACTTATAAGAATGGTGAATCTTGATTGAAGAATAAACTTTGATCTCTCTCATATTATGGTTGTTATGGCATCAGGGATAACTGGGAAGAAGGAAATCCAGGATCTTGGGGAACGAGTCCTCAATATCAAGTAAGAGTTATCCATCGATTGTTTTGCTTTCAACTTTATTATTGGGGACCTACGTAGTTTTGTACTGATTGCGAGTTAAAATTGTTTGCTTGGCACTTGTTTCCAGCCGGGAAGTCCTCCATCACGGGCATATGAAGCACCAACTCCTGGCTCAGGATGGGCTAGTACTCCGGGTGGTAGTTACTCAGATGCAGGGACACCTAGAGATCATGGTTCGGCCTATGGTAAGATCCATATAATCTTTTTCAAAACGTGGACTGTTCTTGCTTGGCCAGCCTTTTGCTCACATATCTTATCATGCAGCTAATGCCCCAAGTCCGTACCTACCATCTACACCTGGACAACCAATGACACCAAGCTCGACTTCATACCTACCTGGAACTCCCGGAGGACAACCAATGACTCCTGGAACCGGCCTAGATGTCATGTCTCCTGTTATAGGTACGTCTATTATTAAAAGGATACAGTTTTAGTTCTTTCTCCTTAGTCCCACCATGCATCTCCCATGTCTCAAACCCCTTTATATACACAAGAAGTTTCCATTTATATGGTGGTTTTCTTATCTTATTATGTCACAGGTGGGGATGCTGAAGCATGGTTCATGCCTGATATTTTGGTTGACATACACAAGGCTGGAGAAGACAGCGATGTGGGAGTCATCCGTGATGTTTCGGTTTGTCTTTTGCCTTTCACCAGCTCCAGTCTTATTAAAATTAAAAAAGAACTACTAGTCATAAACAAAAGAACTTGATAATGTGAAGTGCTTCTGAATGTGAATGATGGCTCCTTTTCTAACACCGACATTCTTCTGATGTGCTACTTTTGTTAGGATGGAACGTGTAAAGTGTCTCTAGGGTCCAGCGGTGAAGGTGACACTATAATGGCCCTCCCGAGCGAACTGGAGATAGTTCCTCCGAGGAAGAATGATCGTGTGAAAATCGTTGGCGGCCAATTTCGTGGGTCTATAGGTAAGCTGATCGGAATTGACGGGTCAGACGGTATCGTTAAGATTGAGGACAATCTTGACGTCAAGATTCTGGACCTGGCCATATTAGCCAAGTTTGTTCAACCGTGAGATAGTTATAATGAACGCTAAGTTTCATCATGTGACAGTATATTGTATCTTAAATTTCTCGATAGTTTAACTGCGAATAATATTTCCAGATGATGTGCTTTTCTTGTAACGTGCTCTCGTAGGTACTGTCGAAAAGAAAGTTTTTTTTTTCTCTTTTTTACGTTTTTTTAGTTTAGCATGTTGATTGTCTTGTTTCGGACCATGAACTTCGAAGGAGTATCAGTACCATTGATCCACGAGCATCTTATGATGCCTTGGAATGATCTAAGAAGAGGTGATTGTTGTGGACGCTTCGAAGCTATCAGCGATGGCTATTATTACTCATTCCACTCACACTGACACTCACAATCTTCAGCTTTGAAGTAAACAACTTACTGAATGCAATTTATGTGGCATTCTAATCAAGAATCTACGCTACCGTTGTGAGATGTGTGACTTCTATCTAGATCTATATTGTGCCAAGTACCCACCACCAGAGGTTGTTGATGTTTTCGAGACACATTGCCATAAGCTCACCCTTCTCAAGGAGCAGTTCAGCTAAGGTTTCGATTGTGTTGCTAATTGTGGAAATACTGGTTTTGGGTAGGGCTGGGCAAATTATCCGGAACCAAAAACTAAAACCAAACTGAATTGTAAATCATAAATATTCGAACGGTTCTTTGTTTAATATATTTTGGGTATCCAAACCGAACCGAAAACTAAATGGTTATTCTGGATATCCGAAACATAATGCATATTCAAAAATATTAGTTATATTTAGGTTAAAATAACCAAAATATCTTAATTATATTTATAAATCTAATTTTTTATTCATGTTTAAATTAAAATATTCTAATTACCGAAATTATCCGAAATTTTGATCTGAATGAACCAAAATTATCCGAATTATTCGGTATTTTATTATAATCACTCGAATTACTCGATATTTTTAACCACATTATCCGATCTGAATCGATCTGAATTTTATAAATACCCGAACGGGTCCTATATCTCTATACAAATCCGAAATCCGAAAAACCCAAACCGAATCCAAACGGGTATCCGAATGCCCATGCCTAGTTTTGGGTTTCATTACAAATCTCTTGAATGTGATCTAGCCTTCCATCTGGATTGCGTGTGACATCCTTGAGAGGTAAAACACCCATTAGAGGTAAACCACTCTCACCAGTCCTTACACCCTCAGCGTCAGCGTCGTCACGCGTGAATTACCAAACTATTATGATATTAAAAATGTCAAATTTGCAGAAGATGGATTGTTTTATGATTTTCTTCATGTAACTTCATTTGGATACGCATTATGTTTTGAACCCACCACCATGATCTTGTAGCTTTGTCGTGTTTTAGACTAAACATGCTTAGGATTTTTGGGTAAACGTTTTGGGCCTCAGAAATTTGGTGCAAGGGCTAAAGAGAAACGAGATTATAAGAGACCCAAACAAGAAATCGAGAAGAGGATCATCTTCTTCTTTTTGAGTTTCACAGTTTCTTACAATGAAAGAACATAACACGAGAGAAGAGAGACTACATCGAAGCGGTGGTGAAGCAGCTTCAAGGCATCAATCCTAGTCGCCGCAAGTATTGATTATGACTATTTCGTCTCTTCCAAGTCTTGTTAAGCTTAACGCGTAAATACCCGAAACAAAAGAAAGGTATCAGTTGTGAGCTAATTCTTGTAACCGAGACTCTAAACCCAACATTATAGTGGATGTTTGAGAGTTTTGATCTTTCTCTTGAAAATGTGAACTCAGGGTAAACAAATTTTGTGTTGGCCAAGTTCCTCTTGATATGCTCAAAAGTAATTCCTAGAGCTACTCTGCAAATTCAGAGAATTGCAATCGTATTATATAGGAGTCGAATCCACAGAGACTCAAGATCGCATAATATATTATAATTTTAGATTAAGCTAAAGTATTATATATGTAAAAAAATAAACAAAGCAAAATAAGATGTACTAAATTCGATTGCGAGAAAGAGCTAAGCTTAGGGTGTTTCTCGGGTAAATCAGAATTGTAGAATGAATAAATTGTCAAGGATTTTAATGAAGATCCGTTCTTGGACTCGAAACACAATTGTAAAATCAACCAACTTTCGCTGCGGAAATTATCTATATCTAAAACCTTGAATTCCAAATTCTTTTGCAAATTTAATAGTTAAAACAAAATCTCTAAACCAAATTCTTTTACAGATAGATATTTTGCTCATCTAAGATAGTTCCGGTGATCAATAATACTTTCGTATCGATCAATCCTCCTAAGATTTAGATCCCCGGCAACGGCGCCAAAATTTAATATGCTCAAAAGTAATCTCTAGAGCTACTCTGCAAATTCAGAGAATTGCAATCGTAGTATAAAGGGGTCGAATCCACATAGACTCAAGTCGCACAATATATTATAATTTTGGAAAGCTAAACGATAATAAATGTAAGTAAACAAACAAAGCAAAAGAAGATGTATTTAAATTCGATTGGGAGAGAGAGCTAGGCTTAGAGTATTTCTCAGGTAAATCAGAATTGCAGAATGAATAAATTGTCAAGAGTTTTAATGAAGATCCATTCTTGAACTCGAAACACAATTGTAAAATCAACCAACTTTCGCTGCGGAAATTATCTATATCTAAAACCTTGAATGCCAAATTCATTTGGTAATTTAATAGTTCAGACAAGCATTAAAGTTCATGTTCGATTGTTCACAAAATCTCTAAACCAAATTCCTTTGAAGATAAATATTTTGCTCATCTAAGATAGTTTCGGTGATCAATAATACTTTCATATCTATCAATCCTCCTAAGATCTAGATCCCAGGTGATCAAGCTAAAACTAACCTTTAAACGCAATCCAGATGAAGAACTTTATAGATAACCCTTACATATTCAAATCCAATCTAACAATTCATTCCTTACCTTTGAATTAACCCTAATCCTAACAAGCAAACTACTCAGACATGGTGATTTGAACAAACATCATGAAATAAGAAGAATGCAATTAAGAAAATTAAACAAAGATACAAAGGGGTTCAAATTCTTCTCTCGGTAAAAACATGGTTTGGAATCGCCTCCCCAAAAGCTTTATAGATTTAAATCTCTCCAAAAATTGATAAAATGAAACATAGGTCTAAACTATGACCAAAACAACAAATAAATAGGTCAAAAACGCGGAGGGGCTATTTTGCAAATAACAAAACTTCTGGGGTCAAAGTGCAATTTATGGAAAATCTTTTAATGATAGTCTCGCACATGGTGTCGACCAATACCAGGTCCAAAATCGCTCAATGATCAGATCTTTTGGAAAAATCATTTTCTTGACTCCAAAATGGTTCAATATCTCCAAATAAGTTTCAAACGCATATAAACCTGTAAAGACTCAAAAAGATACGAAAATACCAAAAAGACTCTAGATAAAAGACTTATATCACAGTTAAAAAATCGGAAAAACCATGATATATCACCTCTGCAAATTATCCAACAATCAGTATTAAATCAATTACTATGGTTATGATCAAAACAAGGAATTAACACCGTTAATCCTTAAAAGTGGTATCAAAGCATTGGATTATCTGCGCAGAGGGTGGCTTGTGGTAAAACAACCGGTGCGTAGAGGTTTTTGCTTGATGGTTTTTTTCAACAAGAGTCGTGTTACTGATCTTAACCTTGTCACGGAGTCTGTTTAAGCAAAATTTGAAATGGAAAAGTTTGATAGGAAAGGTGATTTTGGAATGTGGAAACTCAAGATGCTAATGCAACTTGAGTTGCAAGGTGTAGGAAAGATACTTTAGGATGGTACTTACGTGGATCCCACATGCACCAAAGGAAGTGATCGGAAGACTGAAGATGGAACCGCAACAGATCCACTCCAGAAAGAAAAGGACGCCAGAGCTAGAAACTTGATATGCTCCATTGTTTTAAGGAAGGTGATGAAGGAAACTACTGTTATGGGAGTTTGAAAGGTCATTAAAGGGGATTACCAAACAAAGACTCTCCCGAAACGTATCTAAAAGCTTCGCAAGCTTCAAGATGTCAGATCACAAAAGCATAGAAGAAAACCTTGATGTGTTTCTGAAACTGGTAGATGATCTAGCCAGGTTGGAGATTAATATCTCGGATGAGGATCAAGCTATCCAAATCTTATCCAGTCTGGAATACGGGAATGACGATGAAGGAGGTCACTACATGTCCCTATGGAAAATAGACAAAGTTAAGGAAAAATGGAGTACTAGGAAAGTCCCAATCCAACGCAGAAGGGTTAGTGGCAACCAGAGGAAGAACTAATCAAAGATTTGTATATAAAGACAAGGGGAGGAGTAAAGCAGAAAACAAGTTCAAGAAACCACATAAGGGATCTGCGGAAAGGAAGGGCACTTCAAGAGGTAAAGTCCGAAAAAGAGGGAAAATGGAAACAAAAATGCAGCAAACATGGCTCAAGACAGAGAGGCAATGATCTTAACTGCAAGCATTCAAGACACCAAGCAAGAATGGGTAATGGATCTCGATGTACTTTTCACATCATACTAAACAAAGACGTGTTATTTGGCTTCCAAGAGACGTGTTATTTGACTTCCAAGAGATTGCTGTTTAATTCCCGGTTGAAGCTCTTTCCCGGGAAGCTCAAGTCGAGATGGTCGGGACCGTTCAAGATTAAAGAAGTGCGACCTTATGGCGCGGTTGTTTTGTGGAACAAAAATGGGGGAGAGTTTACCGTCAATGGACAGCGACTCAAGCCTTATTTAGCTGATGAACTCACCGGAGAAGGGACCTCGGTTTCTCTTTTGGAACCGGAGACCGCGTAATTACAGCGCAAAGTCAAGCTAGAGACTTAAAACAAGCGCGCTTGGGAGGCAATCCCATGGTATCCTTTGTAAATAGATTTATCTCACTTTTATTTTTTAAATCTTGTTTTCGTAGTTTTTATGGCAATCCATAGTGTTGGGTGACGTATTGAGTGACGTGTTTGCGTTCGCCCGACAAATGGCGGAGATGGAAGGATTTGGGAAGTCTATAACGTCCAGCTATCATCTCCAGCAGCCATATTGTGATCGCTGCAGCCCTCCGGGAATTTGAAAAATTTTCCAGGGAGTACAGCGGGCAGCCAGAGCGGGCAACCCGTGGTCGCTGCAGCCTTCCGAAGAAAATCGCAAAAAATTCCAGGGAGTACATCGGGCATCCAGAACAGGCATCCCGTGGTCGCTGCAGTCCTCCGAAGAAGATCGCCAAAATTTCCAGGGAATACAGCGGGCGATCACAGCGGTCATCGGCTGGTCACGGCGTCGCAGCAGGCACACCCAGCGAGCATCTCGTAACCGCTGTGGGTCCCCCAGGTAAGTTTGACCATTGACCACACGTTTTTCCTCTTCTTCTTCTCTCCTCCAATCGGACTCAAACACTAAAAACTCCATTTCTCTCTCAATCTTAACTCAAAATTCGTGATTTTTGTTGCTAAATTCATCATTTCTCTTTCTCCATTGAGTAATCCCTGCACACTTATCCGTTTCTCACTCGATTTCACCAAGGACGAAAAATGGGAATATCATCACATAATCCGTCGCGAAGTGCTTCCGGTCCAAGTAAAACGGGGACGGCGGTTGATAAAGGCAAAGGCAAAGCTCATGAAGAGTCGCCCCGTCGTACCAACCCAAAGAGACAATCTCAAACGAGCCGAAGAGGAAAAGCACCAGCAACTGAGGACAATTTGCGGGAAATGACCGACGAGGAAGTCGATGTGCCACATCTCGAAACAACGAGAAGAGCGACTAAGAAGAAGAAGCAACCTCCAAAGCCGCCGACCCAAACAAAGCTCCTCAAGATACTTAAGGGTATGGCTTGGACACCAACGAGATTCCCCGACCCCGTGATCTTACAAAAGCTCGGGATTCTTGGAGATGTGAGATTGTTGCTCAATGCTATGGGCTTGGAGGGCCTCCTCCACATGGCATTCCCGGTTCATAAGGATGTCTCCTGCAAGTTCCTCACGTCCTTTGAAGCGGTCTTTCATTACGACGAGCCGGATGAGGAAAACAGGCACGGCTACATAACGTTCAAGGTCAACGGGACGACCTATCACATGGGGTTCAGCGAGCTTAGCACTATTTTTGGCTTTCTCGACGGACCGGAAGTTCGCGTCTCCGCTTACCCCCACGTGCCGAATTCCTTGTGGTACACTATTGGTAGCGGCCAATACGAGACGGGGTACGTCAAGAACACCGAGCTCCGCCACCCCGCGATCCAGTACGTGCACAAACTCCTAGCGCACACAATTTATGCAAGGAGAGAGACGGGCGGAGTCAAAGAAGAGGAGCTGCATTTCTTCGCCAAGGGGCTCCAGTTTTTCCTGAGGAGATTCACCAACAGAGAGGACATATACGGAGATTATGGGCGTATGGGAATCGTCTCGATATTCGTCAAGCAGCTACTCGTCCATAGGCGTTTGGCTTGGACAAACACCGATAAGACACCGCAGATGAGCTTGGGAGGATTGATCACACCTATTTTGATGGCCCAAGGGATTGATTTGGGGGAAGTGACATGTGAGGTCTCACTCATGGACGAGGTGTATCTACAGAGGTCCACATTCCTTTCTAGACGACTCGAGAACTGCTACGCCTACACCTTCCGCCTCTACAATGAAAAATCCGTGAAGCTCCTTCCCAACGAGCCTCTCAAGACGATCCTTGAGCGCGACAACATCATCTTTACTCCGGCGGCTCAGCATCTCCATGATCCTTCCACCACAGACCCGTTGGAAACCATTCCAATGTCAAAGAAGAGACGAGTTGAGGAAAGACCTTCTCAAGGAGCTGAGCACGAGGAGCAAGCTGAAGACGACATGCCGCCGAGTCCGGTCTATGGAAGTGCTTGCTATCACTTCCAACCCTATGGAGAGGCAATGCCGAGCGGAGCCACTCGGGAAGCACAAAAACACATAAATACCCTCCAAAGGTGGAACAAATTTCAAGACCGGACGATTAAGATGCTGATCGACACGGTGAAGAGTCTGAAGAAGCAAGTAAAATCGCTCGCAAGAAAGGCGAGAAGATCACCTCGAGAGCGCCGCGACTACGACCCCATAGACGACAGTGATTCAGCGGAGGAGCGCCGCCATTCATATCACAGGGACGTTGGCTCAATCCTCCTCCTCCCTGCACCACCACGAGCATCATCGCATGAGAGGACTAGGAGGAGACCCCGCACACCATCTCCCGTCTCAAGCAACCCGTCACCATCCATCTCCACTCCCGACTCCTCTGACTCGCCATTCTAGAAGTACCACCTGTTCACCTTTGTAAATATTATTTTTATTCTTATTTTTACATTCCTTTCCTTTTATTTGGACTTTTTTCCGGATTTACGTTCACACCGAGACGGTGTGAAGCAAGTTTGGGGGAGAGTCCTGCATTCTCACATCGTGTTCTGTTTTGTTTCCTTCACATTGATTTGAGTATTGCATTGTAAATACATTTTGCATAAAAAACAAAAAAATAAAAAAATAAGAAAAACAAAAAACAAAATGCATGTAGTTTCATGTTTCTTTTGTTTTTAGGATTGAGTGTAGCTTCATTTTAGGTTGCATTTGCATTTGCATAGCATTTGTATTTTCTTTTTAGGTTGCATTTTTGATGATGATTCTGCCTTGTAAAAGTTCACATGTACAATTGAATTCAAGGCCCTTTTAAGTGGTTATAAGTTGCTTTAGCTTGCTCTGAAAAAAAGGAAAATTCATTGTTGGATCGACTTATTTTGAAAACTCTTGCTTTATTGAACCTTGCATTATCTCCAAAGCATCTCAATGATTATTTGAATTTAATTCGGACTTAATTCTCTTGCTTAGGGGCTTGAAATGCATTCTCATGGATTTAGCTTGGATTTTCTTTCTCCATTTGCCATTCTTGTGCTAACCCAAGCTAAATCCATGAAGAATGCATTTCAAGGAAGCTAGGGTGGCGGCTGCTTTGGGTTTTCAAAGCAAAAGAGATATTTCCATGCATAGAAAGTGTTTGATGAAATGCCTGAAAGAATCATTTGAGTGCTTAACATGCTTAGCCAACAGGAGTTGATGATTAAGGTATTTAGTGGCTAATAGGACTTGATTAAATGTATGATTTCCTTGTGATTACCAATGGGAATTGATGTTAGCATAGGATTAGTACCATATAAGTGGATTAATCTAAATTAGCATTCATAGGCCTAAGGATTAGCTTTGATTGGTGATATTAAGCATCTTGGATTGACATATAATCTCTCAAATCGATTACCTAGACCAGAAGCCCCGCCTTTATTATTTGATTGAATCTTGCTTGATTTACCGGTTTTTCCTTGTTTAATTTGCTTGCAATTTCTACTAGATATTTTGTTTACATGGCCTTTGAAACTTGTTAGGATAGATAACTCAATCAACCATTGTTAGCTTAGATTAAGTAATTTCTTAGATTCCTAGTGTGTAAGATTTACTCCCGTGGTTCGACCTTCGTACTATGACTATGATCTCCCGTTCACTTGTGGATTGAGTTTGGTTGAGGTTTTCTTTAGTAAAACTTGACGTTATCAGAGTTGCGGAAGACTCTTGATACTCCAGTTTGATTAATGGATGTGACACACCATTAATGAGACCAATGGATATTACACACCATTGACATAAAATGAGAATCACTTTCAAAGAGGTTCCAAAAATAAAAAGAAAGTCTTATTTATAAATTATGTTTACATGAGTATTTATAGAAAATACTTGTGATAAAAATTAGACAATAAATTGTCTTTAAATAAGAAAATAAATTACCAAAACCATGACTTATACTAGTAAATTAGATTTGAATAACTTTTTGCCTCCACATGACTCTTTAACTCCAAATGACTTTTGATTTTCAATTTTCGTCACTCTTTTGGAGCAGAAAATTAAGTGATTTATTTGGGCTCCTTTTGGACTTCTAATATTCTCAAAATGGGCTGAACTTGATACCTAACATCATGGATGAATTTATGAATGTTTACCATGACCAAAACATCATAAATCAGTCTATTATTATCATCTGTAGATGTTGAAAAAGTCACTTTGCTTTTGATCAAATTGAATCTTGTCATGCTTCTTATTGATTGTTTTGCTGCTGTCAGGATCACATTGACTTGAAGAAATCAAAGATACAAATCCATATTTGGTAATAGATGTCAACTTAATACAATATAAAAGCATTACCAAAGGCTAAACGTTTATGCTGTTCTATAGGATGACAACAAGTGGTGCATCTTATGCAACCATCCCATCTGTCTCCAGTTTTTCTATAACTGTATGGAGTGTGATTTCATTCTCCACTGAAATTGTGCTGAATGTCCTAGTTTAGGTGCATGGTCTGTAGAAGAGGGTCCAATGATCATCCCTCTATATTATATTTCAAAAGTACCAGACAAATATGAAAGGTGTTGTGGTTGCTGCGAGATGACATCTCTGGTTCTCAGATGCATTGAAGATAGTTGTCGATTTGTCTTGTGCGTTATGTATGCCACTTTACCACGATTGGTAGAGTTGATGATCATTTTCTCTAACTATACTATGGCGAAAAAGGCATGTGGACTTGTGCGACATTTGTGAGAAAGAAAACGATCCAAAGTCATGGTTCTAAACATGTAAAGATCACGGGGCTAGTTTGCATACAGAATGTGTGCTCAGAAAATTCTCAGAGCTCATGCCAGGAAGCACATATATCTTTGGCACATCATAATCATATAAGGCGGTGCTCAACAATAATATATCTCACCTATTTCCCAGGATGTGTAAGTCACATTGCATGTACCATATAGTCATGAAGAATGTAATCTTAGATGCACACTTTTGCTCTATCAAATACGTACTGACAAAAATGTAATAAATCTGTAAAGTCAAGTTAGTTTCTTTACTTCTTCCTTGGACACGTTTATTTCCATTATGAGCTGTTTTTCTTGATGTGTTATTTAACTAAATCTTGTAGTCTTAATTTGATATGTCTACCAGTTCCTTACATTTTCAATCTTTCGTTTTCTGTAAAATCTTATTTCAAAAACGAAATACATATATAACACCGTATATGTTTGATATTTTCAACAGTCAGTTTTTTTTTTTTTGAATCTCTAAATTTTTTAAAACGCTTGGAAAGCTGTGAAATCAACAAGAAAAACACTTGACTAAAATTTGCTATAGCATAAAAAAACTAGCTATTCTTTTAAAATTTTGCTAGTATATGACTCAAACAATAGAGTCGTGAGCACTAAAAGACAGTTAATGAGGAGTATTAAAACGAAATATATAATATGTCTTTGTGAGAGTTTTCTAGGTTAAAAAAAAAATCTATAGTATTCACGAAAACATTTATGAGTTCTATTTGTTTTTCTTTTTATTTTAGTGTCTTTTAATCATGTATATAAGTTGATCAGTTTTTGTCATCAAAAACTAGTCACTAGAGGACAAACTCTGAAAGACAAAGAGTTGAGCACAATTGCTACAAGTGGGGAATTAATATATAAAATTGGAAGATGAATCATATTCGATGCTAGAACCAATACAGCAAAGAGTGGCACAACAGAACCAACTCACTAAACAAGTTACAAAAAAAAACTCATGGAATCTTACAACACATAAATATGGACAAATCACCTCGACCGTATGAGCTCAATGCTAGTTTCTAGTAGCATCACTGAGATACAGTAAAAGAAAATGTGGTTCAATTTGTTTGCCTAATCCCTAAAGTCGAAATCCCGATTGAGATGAAGGACTATATGCCCATCAACATATACGTAATATCTAAACTGGATCTCAAAGATCTTGGCAGAACAGTTAAATTGGTTACATTATATATATATATAAAAATCAATCATCATTCATCATTCATCCGAAGCAGATTCATTACTGACAATATCCTGATAACTCATTAGCTTTTGCATTCATTTTGTAGTAATATGATAGTTCTACCTTAGATGGCTCTTAAATTAGAGATGGCCAAGGCTTTGAACAAAGTGGGATCCAAGTATAAGTTTGAGTTTTGTAGACTGATGGTGTGAATATATATTGGCATTACGTTAGTCATATATTTTAGTCCTCATCAATGATTCACAAATGCGAAAGCACACATAGAGGTATTTGACAAGGTGACCCAATATCTTCATTTATGTATCTTATATGTACAAAATTTTATCAATGCTTCTGAATCAAAAGGCACAGAAGGGCCATTTACATAAATTCAAAGCTAGCATAAATGATCCTCCTATATCCTATATGTGCTTTTTTTGCAGATGTCTTGTTGCTGTTTAGAAAAATAGAAGAACTCTCCAAAGGGCTTTAGCCATGGAAGCCCTTTAATCATATAATGAAGGTGGAAAAATTTGTACGAAGTGGTTCGAGTAAAGGACTGAGAATCCTTGTGTCAATGATTCAAATTCTTCTACTTTTCTAAGGGGGCTTGGGGAACACCTTTTAGTTAACCCATATTGTTAGAGGATGAACCCCATTTTCATCATCTAACCTCCCATTTCTCCAGGTTTCACTTTGGAGGAACCCTCTTTATTTCTCTTATCCTTTTTGATATATCCTTTGGAGTCAAGTTCCTCGAAGAGAAAATGAAGGAAGCTGAAAAATCAGTAAAAGAGTTATGTGGAAAAAATGAGGAAGGAGTTTGATTTCCAAATGGATGAAATGGTTTTAATATTTTAAGCGGGTATATTCAAGAGGAAAACAAATCAAAGATGGGTAAGCTACAATCACGGTACAGGGGACCGTACATTATTCTCAAACGGATTGTTGAATTGGCCTACTGATTGGACTTGTCAAAGAAACTTCAAATGTTCCATGATGTGTTCCATGTTTCAAAGTTGAGGAAAGTGGTAAGGAGCCAAAAGTCGATTATGCCGAAACCACATAGGAAATTAAAGTCGGACTTATCGTTTCCACGTAATATTGTTTCCATGTTTCAGGTGGTGAGAGAAAGAAATGAGATTCAGAAGATGAATCATGATAATGCATGTAAGATGATAGGAATGTGTACACAACATAAGGTGATGATGACCAAATAGTCCATGAAGATTCAGATTCCTTTGAAGTGGGATAGAGTTCCGAAATAATTTTATTTTGATTGGAACTGTTTGTGTGGGATGCTTCTGCTAAATAATCTTTTTTTCCAAGTGTTGGAGCACTTTAAATAGTTGAGTCATCCATAAAGAAACTAAATTTTGGTAAGTATTGTAAAGTGTATGATCCAGTTATGTAACTTTCCTTAAGTGACTAATACATGAAAGTAGCAAGTTATGTATGAAATTTCGGGATCGAGAATCGCTGAGTCACCTAAGGAAAGGTTGGTAAACTGAGAAATGCGGGATGCCATTATGACAAGTTTAGTAGACGAAGAAGAGGGAACGTAAGAAATAAAGTTCGAGTATGCGGGAATCATATATGAAATGTCTTGTACAGGATGTGTCAAGATTTAATGAGAATGATACGAATGATATATCATGGTTTTTTCGGGTTTTTGAACATGGTATAGGTCTTTTATATAGAGTTTTTTTTGGTATTTTTGGAGTCTTTTCGAGTTTTTGCAGGTTTATGTACGTTTGGAGTTTATTTGGAGATATTGGATGATTTTGGAGTCAAACATCCGAAAAATCAGATCACTCAGCGATATTGGACCTGGTGTCGGTCGACTCCAGCTCTTGGTATCGGTCGACACCATACGCAAGCGCTTCATTAAAGACTTTCCTGAAATTGCACTTTGACCCAGAAGTTTTATTATTTGCAAAACAGTCCCTGCGCGTTATTTGACCTATTTATTTGTTATTTTGGCCATTGTTTAGAGCCATCTTTTATTTTATCAACTTTGAGAGAGATTGAGATCTAGAGAGCTTTTAGGGAGACGATTCCAAACCCTGTTCTTACCGAGAGAAGAATTCGAACCCCTTTGTATCTTTGTTTCAATTTCTTAATTGTATACTTCTTATTTCATGATGTTTGTTCCAATCACCATGTCTGAGTAGTTTGCTTGTTAGGATTACAATTTTTCAAAAGTAGAAGATGAATTGTTATATTCAAGTTGAATCCGTAAGGGTTATCTATAGAGTTCTTCATCTAGATTGCGTTTAAGGCTAATTCTAACTTGATCACTTGGAATCTAAATCTATAGAGGATTGATAGATACGACAGTATTATTGATCACCAGAACTATCTTAGATGAGCAAAATATATATCTGCAAAAGAATTTGGTTTAGAGATTTTGCGAACAATCGAACCTGAACTTTAATGCTTGTCTGAACAATAAAATTTGCAAAAGAATTTGGAATTTAAGGTCTTAGACATAGATAATTTTCGCAGCGAAAGTTGGTTGATTTTATAATTGTGTTTCGAGTTCAAGAACAGATCTTAATTAAAACCCTAGACAATTTATTTATTCTACAATTTTGATTTACCTAAGAAAAACTCTAAGCCTAGCTCTCTTCCAAATCGAATTTACAATTTTTTTCTTTTGTTTTGTTTATTTTCATACGAGAACTCGAAACTGTACAAGGAGAGGACCAAGACATATCATGATAAAAAGATCATCTCCAGGCAGTTCGAACCCAATGACCAGGTACTTCTGTATAACTCTCGTTTACAATTGTTCCCTGGAAAATTGCGTTCTCCTTGGTTAGGTCCATTTACGATCACGGAAGTCAGACCATATGGCGTTGTCCTCATGGCGAATGCTGAGGGAAACGAGTTCACTCTGAATGGACAACGAGTGAAGCATTATCGGGCGAAAGCCGAGATTCCAGAAGGGCATATCCTGCCTCTGGATGAAGCACCCGCGGCTTGAATATCCGCCGAGTCAATCTAACGACTAAAAACAAGTGCTTAGTGGGAGGCAACCCACTGGTGAGTTGTAGATATGAGTATTTATTTTTATTACTTTTTATTTCTTTCACTTTTGTTTTTGTCTTATTTAAAAAAAATGTCCCACATGAGGAAAGGGTGTCGGTCGACACCAGTACCTGTGTCGGTCAACACTAGGCATCAGGAATCGGGAAGTACATCGAGTGTCGATTGACATCGTTTGTGGGTGTCGGTCGACACCTTAAGTCGCGAGATGACTACCCAGAGTAAGCGCCAACGGACAGACACCGCTGGAGCATCGAGCTCTGCACCTCCAGCGGATGGCTCCCCTCTCGCTTCTCCTCCACCTCATGAGGTGCATTCTTTGCCCCCCTGGCCCAAGCGGGAGGGTAAGCGCATTGTCTCCACACGCCGTTGGGAAAAAACTCTCAAAGAGGAGACAGAGAGTGAGGCATGTCTTTACCGGCCAATCTCTGAGACTTGGGACGACTACGACACATTGTTCTACAACGCATGCCTGTAAGTGGATGTTCGCCCTACTCGTTTTGCAGACAGTGCCGCTATGCGCAGATTGGGCATCAAGGAAGAGATTCTGCGTCTCCTGAAGACGATTGGTTTGGGTACGATGCCGACGAGACAGTATGATTTGTTTCCCGATTTGGTTCGTCAATTTCTTGTGACGGTACGTGTCTACTACCGGAACGAGATAGTGAAGAATGCTCAGGAGGGCACTTTGACGTTCTTGATCAGAGGCATTCGCTACCTGAATTCGCTACCAGAGCTGTGTGACATCTATGGATTCATGAGAGATTTCACTCAGGTCGCTCTCCCACAGCAGTTTCCTGACGTTCAGGTCTTCTGGGCCAATTTTGGGAATGGGCGCTATGACTCCAAGACGTCCTCTCAGACAGACATTCGCCATCCGACACTACGATATCTCGTACGGATCCTTGGTAACAACATTTTCTGCAAGATGGAGCCTGGTAAGATGCGACTATCGGAGCTGATTATATTGTTTTATGCCGTTGGTTACTTGATCTCAGACCAACTCCAGTACCTTGCGATTGACACCGAAGTCAACATGGGCGCCCTCTTCGCACACTTTTTGGTCTCTCTGAAGACCAAGCCTTTTCAGGCAAGGGGACGAAGATCGAGTCCGTTGGAAGTCTTTTGACTCCGATCTTCCAGCATTTTGGGATCGCCACGGACCAGAGCATCGCAGTCACCAGGGAATCTTTGATGGACGAGGAGTACTTGAAGAGTGCTAAGTGGGTTAAGGCCGATTGGCTATGGTTTTTTAGAGACGACAGAGGCGAGCATCTGATTCAGCTCCCTCGGTGCGAGCTTACCACTCTTCGGGGCGATTATCTGCAGCTACGGTTTCAGCCTTACACGAGTCTCCTGATTGCCACACCACCAGCCCGAACTTCATCGTGGAGCATCTTCTCGGGCTGCTTCTACTCCTGCAGAGAACGATCCAATCCCTGACCTTGACATTCCTATAGAGCCAGCAGTTTTTCAATGATACGTTGTAGATAGCTTCCAGCGCATCTGGAACGCGATTGCAGTGATGTCGCGTTGTGGCTGCGTTCGCCCATCACGCCCGAGCTCTTCCACCATTCCGCCCCACGACCCCACCTCCTCTCACATGGACGACATTGACAGTGCACCCGATGAGGACTAGCTCCTTGGTTTCTTTGTCATTTTTTCTTCTATTTTTTTTTGTTTTCTATTGAGTTTGTTGCTTTTTCTTGCTTGTTTTGGAACTATGTTGAACTTATGTGTTTATGGTATTAGTGTTGTTTCTAACATGTGTTTTCATGGCTTCACAGTGCTCACATAGCGGAAACAGCATGACACAAAACCCCCATTCGTTCATCAAGGGAAAACTCACGTCACCTTCAACTTTCAGGCACGGTGTCGATCGACACCAGCTCTGGGTGTCGGTTGACACCAAGCCCCAAAACACGTAAACTTTTTCCCCTCATTGTTCCAATAAATTATTTTATCTTCTTTACCAACTTCCGACTTATTATCATTGGGGAGAGTGTTAGTTAAGCCTGGAGGAGGTTGTCGCTGACGTTGTGTTTTGTTTTGAGCGTCAGTTGTGTCAGTCCAAGTCGATTTTATTGAGTCAAAATTTGGTTGGAAATCATGATCTTTCTTTTTGTTTATCGTTTTGACCATTTCGTCTGAGTCACCATTACTGCAGAATCAGTTCATATCCGACTAATAAAAAATCCAACGTCTGACTGGTTAACTAGAGACATCCATATTTCCAGCAACGTTCTTTAAACCCGAGCCAATCTATGACCTTTTCGATGTGACCAGTGTAGCAGGGCTTGATTCCTCGTTCATACATGACAATTGCAGCACGTGTGTAGTAAATTACGGTATCTCTCTCCCCAATGAAAAAAAAAGATTGAAATGATTTTTTTGACTCGAAAGGGTAGGAAAATTTTCGATGACCCCACTATTTCTTTTCAAGGAAATGATCACACAAGGGTGGAAGCGAGGTTACAAAAATTCCGATGATACCACTATTCGTGTACACTTTTGCGCAAAAAAAAAAATTAATGTGAAAGGAATAAGTCTGGGGGAGAGAAAAGGTAACAAAAAGCTGAAATATTGTGTGCTGATTTGTTATGGTATTGTACGGGAATGAATCTAGAAGGTTCTCTGCATTGATATCATCATTTAGGTCTGGCAATGTAAGGTTTATTGGACAATGTTGTGAAATTGTGGGTTGAATTTGGAAGGTTGTGAAAGGTTGTGGAGAAGTACATGGTGGTTTTATTTTGGGTTGGTCTTGCAGTATGTGGATTTAAAGTTGAGATGGTAAAGGTAATATTCATAAGAGAAGGTGAGTTTCCGCGTTTTCATACTTCTTTCACAGGTCTAGTTTTCTGTTTTGCTTAAGGGCAAGCAAAAGCTAAGTCTGGGGCAGTTGATATATCATGGTTTTTTCGGGTTTTTGACCATGGTATAGGTCTTTTATATAGAGTCTTTTGGTATTTTTGGAGTCTTTTCGAGTCTTTGCAGGTTTAGGTACGTTTGGAGCTTATTTGGAGATATTGGACGATTTTGGAGTCAAACACCCGAAATATCAGATCACTGAGCGATATTGGACCTGGTGTCGGTCGACACCAGCTCTTGGTGTCGGTCAACACCATACGCGAGCGCTTCATTAAAGACTTTCTGGAAATTACACTTTGGCCCAGAAGTTTCATTATTTGCAAAACAGCCCTGCGCGTTATTTGACCAATTTTTTTGTTATTTTGGCCATTGTTTAGAGCCACATTTTATTTTATCAACTTTGAGAGAGATTGAGATCTAGAGAGCTTTTAGTGAGACGATTCCAAACCATGTTCTTACCGAGAGAAAAATTCAAACCCCTTTGTATATTTGTTTCAATTTCTTAATTGCATACTTCTTATTTCAGGATGGTTGTTCCAATCTCCATATCTGAGTAGATTGTTTGTTAGGATTATAGTTTTTCAAAGGTAGAAGATGAATTGTTAGATTCAAGTTGAATCCGTTAGGTTGTTAGATTGCTTGTTAGAATTTCTTAATTGCATACTTCTTATCTATAGAGTTCTTCATCTAGATTGCGTTTAAGGCTAATTCTAGCTTGATCACCTAGAATCTAGATCTAGGGAGGATTGATAAATACGACAGTAATATTGGTCACCAGAACTATCTTAGATGAGCAAAATATCTATCTGCAAAGGAATTTGGTTTAGAGATTTTGTGAACAATCGAACCTGAACTTTAATGCTTGTCTAAACTCTTAAATTTGCAAAGGAATTTAGAATTTAAGGTCTTAGACATAGATAATTTTCGCAGCGAAAGTTGGTTGATTTTATAATTGTGTGTCCGAGTTCAAGAACGGATCTTAATTAAAACCCTAGACAATTTATTTATTTTACAATTTTGATTTACCTGAGAAAAACGTTAAGCCTAGCTCTCTTCCAAATCGAATTTACAACTTTTTCTGTTGTTTTGTTTATTTTCTCTCTGTGGATTAGACCCCTTTATACTACGATTGCAATTCTCTGAATTTGCAGAGTAGCTCTAGGGATTAATTTTGAGCATATCAACGAACAAACCAAATAAGAAAACTGGCACTAAGTGGCCGTCTTGGTGAGGAAGTCAATGAACTCCTATAAAAGGGACCTTGAACTTTCACTAATAAAAAAATTATTAGAGAGAATTTTCCGAGAAGAAATGTTTTTCTAAAAAAATAAATTTAATAAGGAGCATCGAGCAAGGAGAATCACAAGAATCTTGGCTGGAAAACGTGTTGCAGTTCAAAGTCTTCGAATCTAAAAGATTCAGCTAATGTGAAATGTGATTTGTGGCAACATAACCTTTTTGAATGGTTCTTTTGATCTAAATTATGATGTCTATGGAAAGCTCATTCTTCGTTTCCGAAGGCGATTCTTCAGGAACCGAAGAATGTATTTCGCGTTTTTCTGCTTGAGCAAGTTAGATTTTGTGTAACTTTTAGACTGAGATGTTTATGGGTGAAGTGTACTTTTGATATTTACTAAGTTGAGGCATGAGAAGTTTAGACGGTGAAGATTATGAATTTTATTAAGTTAATTAAGAAAAGAACGGATTAAATTATAATATGAGACTTTTGTGGTGTTTTGGCTTTGAGTCATAAGGGCTCAGTCGGAATTATACGTTGATTTTGAGCTGTATAGGACCTTATAGTTTGTTTGTCTTCGGGCTAGAACGGATTTTCAGATCGTATGTTAGCTTCAGGACGTATGATTACTTCAAAATCGCTTGGCTTTGGGTCGTAAAGGATCTTCAGATTGTATATTGGCTTCATGTCATATGAGGCCATCCGAGTCGTTTGACTTCGGGATGTGAGGGATCTTAGATTGTATGTTGACTTTGGGCTGTAGGGATTTTAGTTCATATCTTGGCTTGCACATTGTTGGGTGGGGGAGAATATCACGACATGTTTTCATGGGTTGGTCGTGACATGTTGGTCGCTTCCATATGATCATTTAGACTAGATAGGAGTTAGTGCTTCAGTGAAGGAGTGTGTTGGAAAGACCCTTTGAAATTAAGCAGAACGACACAGATACGTTTGGAATCTCTGTCACTAATCGTCAATCTCACTTTGAAGAAGCAAGTAGGACATCCTTGCACAAGCTGGTCGAATACTAGAGCTGTATCCTTGAGGAAACCGAGGCAAAGCGAAACCAGTCGAACATGGTTAATAAGTGTACTGTCGAGCGCAAATTCCGAAATAAGCTCGTGACAACGTGAAAATTTTGATATGAAGAAGAAGCGTTAAAGTGCCACGGGTTTAGATATTTCTAGGCTGAGTGTCTTAATCAAAAATATGATTACCATTCATGAGATGCATGAGATTAAAGAAGAATTCCAACGAGATCCTCTTGATTTAGAAGCAACACACATAAAGTTCATGAAAACTAAGATGAAGAATTCATTGAACAATCTGATACGTGTGAGATTCAAAGAGAATAGAGTTGTAGAATCTTGTTTTATATATATAACATGGATCATGAAATACAGGATTTCAGGACAAATCCTTTATAACCCCAAGAATCTGATGCAGGAGCAGGAACACAAATACATGATCTTCTAATTGACAAAGTAAAAGATGGACGAAATGTGATGAAACTAATATCAAACTGGTGAAATAAAGCTGATTATCACCTAAACGGGTGCCTAATCGTACATTTTATGATATGTAAATGTTTAAATGTCATAATTTATTACTAGATAACTAATTAAGTATATTTTCATTTTTTGGTCAATTGTAGACCCTTTATTTTCTTTTACATGCATTGTTTGCATTCAATTCACATCTTCCTAGATTCTATGTAGTTTTTATGATTGTTTTATTGTGTTTTGACATTATAAAGAGGCTTATTACTATGTAATAATATCAGAAAAATGGATTTCAGTATTTGGAGTGTATTTGTGACTTTTGAATTTATTTGTTTAGATAATTTTCTTTTATCATTTACTTTTTGAAGAGCTATTGTGGTGCATTTGAGCATATTTATCACTTGGTGGTGGCAACTTTATCAAAGTATGCTAGTGAAAACTTTATCTCAGTGTGGTGCTAGTTAACGGGTTTCTGAATCAGCTCTGGTGCTTCACCTTTACGAGTTGTGATGATCCCGTATCATCCTATATATATGGTTATATTGATATTGTTCTAAGGAGTTTAGCAGCCAAAACACTCATAAACTTGGTGTCAATGCGGTTACAATCTCACTTGTTTCACTCATTTATGCTTTTTGCGACAAGTATTAAAATGAATTAAGAAGTTGCGAGTATGAAATCTATAACTTGATAAAATTGTTGTGTATTGTGTTTATATGTGGGCGGGTATGAGCATTTTCATTGGGTAAATTTTACTCATGTCTCATTTGTGATGCATGTTTGTTGTTCAAGTTGAAGCTAGAAACTGTAAAAGTCATTGGGAATTGGGGGTGTTCGGATTAAGGAATTTGTTGGGTTAAGTTTTAATAAAATAGTATTGTAGCCTTCAGATGTTAAGATATTTCTTCCACATTTATTTAGTAAAGTATTTGTATTTCTTTACTTATAACTACGTTTTTATTCAATAAAAAATGTTTTATCTGACGTTTTACTTAAAATATGTAATGATGTTTTTTCTCCTCCATGGATATACTTGAGCTTCATGGTGACAGGTAGTGGAGTAAATTGTTCGATATTAGGAGGTGATCGGAGATGAATTTTAAGGTCGAAAAAGCGAAGAAAGTTTTTTCCGTCGAAATTCATATGTTCAAAGGGATCTCTCAGTAGTTTTCGGAAAGAAAAGTAACTTCAAGGGATATTGGTGGTGCAATTGGTCCACGGTAGAGAATCACGGCGGATACTTAGATTGACGTTTTTCCTCAATTTTCAGAGCATTTCCAACGGAGGCTTCTAAAAAAAGTTATTTAATGATTAAAAAATATAATCAAAATGATGAAAGAGAATGATATATGTCACTTATTTGAAAAACTTAAAAAAACCATGAGAAACTCATAAGTCACATGTCTCATTTATATTGTTTAGGTTAAAAAATAGAAATACAATTTAATTGTTTAACTAAATCATATTATAATAATTTTTTTTTTATTTTGTTAGAAACCTACTTGAGTTTGTGACTAATGTGGATACTCTTAGCATGTTAAAATACATGTAGAACACGGAGTTGAAGTCATTCATCTTTACCTTTAGTAACTGGGTTTTATTGGATTTGAACTTTTTTAAATGTAATTCTACATTTAAGAATTTGTTGGAATCTGAAAAACATTTGTATGCCCCATTTTTGGGTTTTTTTAATGGAAACTTTGCCAAAAAAACACATGTTCATATTTCTCGATGTCTCTAAATACAACATAATTTTGTTTACATCTCTCTTTTATACACAACTAGGTTAGGAACTTATAAAATTATCAAAAACATGATAAATTTTCTGAAATTACTTTTAAAAAAAATATATATAATTAAAATATGATGGTTTTTTTCTCCTACTTGTGTTTGTCTATAAAATTATTAATTTTGTTAAATAAAAATAATAAAACAATTAAATTTTATCTAGTTAAAATAACTAATTTATCAAAGATACTAACAAGTTTTTCTAATATGTCAGTGATATATACAATGTGTATAGAAATAAGAAAAGAAAAAGTATAACTT
This sequence comes from Schrenkiella parvula, assembly GCA_000218505.1. Lineage (NCBI taxonomy): Eukaryota > Viridiplantae > Streptophyta > Magnoliopsida > Brassicales > Brassicaceae > Schrenkiella > Schrenkiella parvula. The sequence continues at coordinate 4,775,279 of CM001192.1, read as the reverse complement.
GCGATTTTTGAAAGCTGAAAAATGTATTCATTTTTTAACTAAAACATATATTAATTTGATGTATGCTTAATATATTTTTGGCGAATGTTGTTCAGGGATATTCTTGCGGCCTGGTTTTATATTCCATTGGGAGTCTTTGGTTCACCAATGGAGGTGGTAAGAGATTCCCTCTTTATTGCAATATCTCTCAAGAGACCTTTATTCATAACGCTTGTGGCTTCTTGTAGGTCCTTCAACAAGCAAAACCGCTGAACCAGCTCCCGTTAGTCGGACCCTTGTTCACGCCTCCGGTGAATGTTGAATTGGTTGCAAAGTTGCATTTAAGGCTGCTACGGATCCGACCTTTCCTCCCGGGATTGTGGATGTACATGGAATACAACGTTACAGCCAACATAAATCGAGATAAGTTTGTTTTGAAAAGCTTGATTATGCTCTCTGTTCTTTTGTAGAGTTTGGCTGCTTTATTCTGTAGGATTTCAATGGTGGGAACAAAAATGTTTGCCATAAATTTTCCACAAATAAATAAAAAGACAAGCTTTTATTGATACTGTACATCTCTAAGAGAGCACGATACTTTGTAGCTCTCCGAAATTTTTTCCTAAACATCTTATACACAACACATACACTTAACCTACCAAACTCTGAAATCTCAATGCAAATACTGTTGTAAACACTCTTTTAGTTTTTGTAATGTTACAGGTTTCTAAATAAAAGAGTTCATACCTTATCTCTTTTCGTTTCTGGTTCTGTTTCTAATACTTCTACGTTCACATCTGATGCAGACATTGGATGCAAACATTGGATGCAGATCAACAGTGAATTAATAACTCCATCTTTCCGCCGATATGTAATATGTTTACTTAGCTGATTTGTGAACTTGCGTTTTGTACAGGAACTAAGGTAATATATTTAGGCATATGGTGAATATGTTATTATATTGTCATCATCTTTTAATGAAGTTACAATGCTGCCTCTTATAAAGCTACAATGCTGCCTCTTACGTCTCTTAAAATGTTTTAAACAAGTTTTTAAAGATTACTATAATGCATTATTGGTTATTAATCGTTTGTAATTTAATGATTTTATAAGGTCTAAAAAAATTAAAAAAGATTTTAAAATGGTTTGAAAAAGCTTTAAAACGCTTTAAGAAGTTGTATAAATATTTTTATGATGGTTTTACAAATTCTTAGAAACCAATATGTAAGTAATTTCATAAATATTTTATGCAAAATTTATAAGGGTTTATAAATCATTTATAAGCTTTTATAAATAATTTATAAGGGCTTATAAAGTCATGTATAAGGATTTATAAAATAATTTACAAGAGTTTATAAATATTTATGTAAAATTTATAAACATTTATAAATTATCTATAAGGGTTTATGTATCATTTAAAGGCTTATAAAATTATTATAGAGACATACTAAATTATTTATAAGAGTTTATAAATCATTTATAACTGCATAAACTACATCTGTCACTACATTTATAAACCCCAGTAGATGATTTATAAGCTCATATAAAATTATTTATAAAAGATTATAAATTATTTAAAGACTTATACGGTTTTGTAGTATTGTATAAGGTTATTTTTAAAGTCGTAACATATATAGCACTTATAAATTACCAAGTAGAATAATCAAACCTGAGATTTCTATCAGTCTTATACTTTATACAATTCTATAAAATATCTTGTAAAACCATACTACATTTATAAATCTTTATAAATGATTAATTACAACAACCAAACTTGAGGTTTATATTAATCATATATTTCATATGGTTTTATAAGATATTTTATAAATTAGTATTACATTTATAAAGTTTAATAAATGACCAAGTAGAGAGATTCCTATTAATCGTATATTTTATAAGATTTTGTAAGATACCCTTTAAATAGTAGAAATCATATAACATTTATAAACTTTTACAAATGACTAAGTAAACGAATGGAATATAAATTTTTTTATTAATGGTATACTCTATATGGTTTTGTTAAGCACATTTTAACTTACAAGTAGAAAAACGAAATCCGAGCTAAAAACCAAATACATATAAACTTTTATAAATATATAAAACGTGTCAAAGTTATTGTTTCCAAAATTGCGACTCCATCTAGAGCTTTGATCTTTCCTATGATTTAGTTAGCTTCTTCCTTTGTCACCTTGTTTAAGCACGATGGAGACTTTTCCCACAAGCTCTTTTGCTTCCTTCCTACCCAAACTCATTAACGTTCTCATTTCTTTTATCATTTTGATCTTGGCAGTTGCCTCAAGCTTCTTCAGTTTCTTCAAAAGCTCTTTTGCGGTTCTAGAATCTTGTTTTAACTGTTTCAGAAACTGGAAAATTCAATATAGATTCCCCCATCATGTGAGAAAAAGGCCAAGATTCACAAATGATTTCAATATTTGAAAAGAAGAAAGCTATTATGCATCTTACAGAATCCTGTAAACCTAAGCACAAAGATGAAAAATCACAGGGAGAGCCAATAAATCACTGACCAGAACGAGTATTTGGAATTAACTTCATGGTAACTCCAAAGTCCAAACTCATGAAGAAAATAAGGCCACTCCATTGAGTTATATGTGATATCTCCATGACTCCATATCAATTACTTTCACATCCAAAAATAAATGTTATATACATTACAATACAATAAAAGCCATACCAAATCTGATCAATGACCGGACGTTATGAGGTAGACGAAATAAAAACAGAACAAGACCCACCAAAATATGTAAAAGCATTATATAAAGGCTATTCCTTAATCAGAGCAATATCTTGATTTCAAAAAGTCAATACGAATGATTTTCCAAATTCGATTAATTTCCAACACTTTAAAACAGACAATAAAAAGAGAGAGGGAATCTCATTAGTGAAATATTATTGAGAATCGGATATTGAATTGAAGGAATCAATATTAAATCATATTTCTATCTACGCAGACTCCTCTATCTCCATCTACACAGGCTCCTCTATCTCCATCTACGCAGGCTCCTGTGCAGCTATCTCCACCTACACAGGCTTCTCCTCCTCTATCTCCATTTACACAGACGCCTCTATCACCAGAAAAAGGAGAGGACATTGAAGATAGTGGAGCTAGTGACTCACGTACCTTTTCACCATCGCATATGGTATGTAAATGAAGTTGAAATTTATTGATCATATTTGGTATGTAGAACTAGAAGTAGAACTAGTATTAATGGGTACAACTTAAAAAAATCTGGGTTTAGTGTGTATGTACAACTGTGTATAACTGTATACAACTATGTACAACTTGGAAAATTCTATACAATTGTGTATGTGTTGGTACCACTGCTTACAAAAATTGTGTTTCTGTTGCAGGATATCGCACTAATGCAACCTGTGAATTTTTTCTTCAAACACACTGAATTTGCAAAGTAACTGAAGATCCAAACAAAGTGTGAGCCTTTCAAAACCATGGCCATCTTTGAAAAGCTTCCAGGGCCAGAGTTGGAGTTGAAATCTCTGGAGTGGAAATGGTTAGTAAAGCATTCCCAGTCTAAACACATTGTCCACATGTTTATGGAAAAAAACCGAAAGGCAATGGGTTTGTGGAAGTTGCTTGTTCGCACAGCATGTACAGATAAATATAGGGAAGCTTGGTTTGCTGTGAATGGGATTCCTATTCGCTATTCGATTAGAGAACATGGTCTTAGTAGCAGATTAGACTGCCATTATTACTCAGAGAACTATAAAAATCTAGGGAGTTTCAGATTTGTAGATAGGCATTTTGGTAAACATAGAAAAATAACAGTCTAGAATGTGCTAGACAAGTTGTTGTCAATGCAAGACACAACTGATGATAGGTTAAAAATGGATGTGTTTTTCTTAACACCAAGTCTTCCTTGAACCAAATCGATGAGGCTTTTTGGAGTTAGAGTCTTAAATTAACTCGGATAATCATCATGCACCACGGATGCAACCAATCGTGGTGTGCCCTTTCTTCTATTTCTTCTTGTAGTTGTAATTACCCGAGAGCATGTATGCATCTTATGGTATGTTCTAACCGAGAAAAAGTTTGAATTCTTCAGCTTTCCTACTCGTATAGTCCATTTGCATTCTTCTCCACGACATTTTAACACGTATAGCATACGTGTCGACTTGCTTGTAGCAACTTCGAAACAGTTCTCATGCACAACTTTCTCCACTAAATCTTTCACTTCCAAATCGTTGACCTAAAGCCATATCAATATCATCTTCCCATTCAATATTTACAACCTCATATGTTTGTAAATCTACTTGTACATCTTCTTGTACATTTGGTGTAAATCAACCTCGTCATGCGTATCAGAATTATCCATGTAACCCACTTCATCACATAGATCAATCGCACCATCTGATATATGAGGAACAATCACCAACTGCTCATACTGTTCCAAACGTTCGTGATCGGTGTTAAGAGCAATAATATCATGATTAATTATGAACTCACTCACAAGCTTCTCATTCCTTGAACATTGCTCATAATTATGGGTTTATGAGAAAAATTCAGTCAGTTCAACATGCAAAATACTCCGACACTGATCTTTATCAACTTCCATTAAATATCCTAAAACATCTTCATCATCCATGATATACGAGTGTCTCTTGGGATGCACAATCAATGAAATGTAACTCAGTTGAACCTTCGTCGTATCTTCATCTACCTTAATCTTCGTTCGTATTCTATCAACTAACCGAGAATAAATGATCTCCTCCATAGTTCCCTTCATCACTAAAGTTAACCGAGAATAACTGGTATAACCGAGAATAATATCCTCCATAACCAAAATGTATGACAATGCCACAATTATTATCAATTTTCCTCTGAAAAAGAATAATAAACAAAATTAGCATGCTTGAGTTATACTAGTTGTTCGAGTTGTACCGATTGTGCAAGTGGTACCAGTTGTACAAGTAGTATTAGTTCTATCAATAATACTAGTTTTACACACAAAAATATGATTTCACGATTCAACATGTACAATGGACGATAATTTGAAATCTAATACCTTATTAAACTAAGATAGCAAGTTTAATACATACTAATAATCTTGGGTTATTCAAGGATTCAACAAAAATCTATAAAAAACCTCAAATTGAATTTGGATTAAAGATACCCAACAAAACTTCATTATCGCAAAGGACCAAAAGAAAAAATCTGGTACAACTAACAGAGAAAGAAAGAAAAAGAATAATAAGAAACAACCTTAAAAATCATAAAAAGTTGAGTGGCTGATGAGAAAGTATATGTCGTGAAAGAGGAGGCATAAATAAGAGAGAGAAATGACCTCTAGGCCAGTCACCGTCCGCAGATATGATTTTTTGAAATTTTTTATGTTTTATATTTTTATTTTATTTTTAATGATAAATCTCAAATAGTGGATGTTATGTCAGATTTATGAAAATTAATTGAGAGTTTATGTTGGTGGTTGAGGTTATATGAGCATTTGACCCTGAATTTTGTTTAAGTGTAGGTTTATTTAGATATTCATTACGGATATAAAGGTCAATTTTCTATTAAAAAGAGTAGTAATTTTGCAAACGATTTGTGTAGTTGTATTTTTGTAAAGCGGTAGTGTAAATGTTGTAGTTTTGACAATTTCTCTAATAAGTTATGTGTGTTTTTGATAAGTTCTCAATTTTTTTTAACTTATTTTTTTCCATGTTTCGATTTGAATAATATTTTTAGGTTCGGCAGCTTGAGGTAACCGTGCCATACTTTACCGTTAAAATGGAAACTTAGAGGTCTTACTCATATGTTGGTTGTGTGGTTTCAGATGTCGATAGTAGCTATACAAAAATATGATTTTATACTTGTTATATTTCAAGTGGAATGTTATTTGTGTAGTGATTTTGAGAATTACTTCAAATTTGTTTGTTGCATAAAATCTCAATATACTACTGTGGATATTTTTATTATACTTTTTAGCTATATTTTTACTTGAATGAGATAAAAGATTTATATGTGTGCATAATATTTAATTTTGTTTGACCTTTATTAAGAACTCATGAGAGTGTTTTATCTTTTTGAAATGTCTGTCTGATAGCATAATATCCGAATTTTTAATTTAATATTTCAAAGTAAACTTTTGATAAATTTTCACTAATGTTAAGAACTTTTTTTTAAATGTAGAAAATAGTAATAAACAGTTGATAAATTTTAGTTAATTTTAGATGATATTTTATTTATTTAGATAAAAGTAAAATAAGTCTATAGCGTTAGATATGGTCTTCTACTGGACATGATTCATTTTGGTGTGTAGTAGTGAGGTTGATATGATTTTAGACTGCATTGCAATAGACATTTTACTCTTGAGAAAGAATGTATTTAATATTAATTTGTGGTGGGGTAAACAATGTATGCTTATTTGTTTTTGTAATTTTACATGGATATTTGTAAAAACATATACTACAAACTTTGATACTTGTTTTTGTAGTTCTCAACTGCCTCCATAGAATATAGTTGTCAACTGCCTGCAAAAAATATAGTTGACCTCTAGTATAACATGTTGATAGAAAATCTAATATTTTTTATCCATAACTGTTAGAATTTAATTATAAATACATTTTTGTTGACAACTAAATACATTAGAAATAATAAAATTTATTTCTTTACTTTATAAATTTATTTTTTGTTAGTTTATCTCTTTAGATATTCATTTTATTTATTTTCAGATACAATTTTTATATGATATGACATACTTTATGACATAATTTATTTTTTGTTATCTAAGGTCTTTTGATGTTGATTTTCCAAAACTTTAGGCTAAATAACAAGTTAATTTTGTTTTTATATTGATTTCCACTTTACCTTGACGGATATTATTTTTTGAAAGTTTTGACATTTTTTTAGATATATCTTTTTGTTAATTAATTTTTTTATGTTTCATTTCCAAAATGATAGGATATATATCAAGTTAATTTCTTTTTAGATGATTTTTTATTCGTTTAAATTTTTATATTAATTTCATTTTATTTCGAGAGATAACGTATTTAGAAATTTTGATATTTTTAAGATTTCATTAAAATGATAATTTGACATATTTTAATTGTGTGGTACTAATTGCTATTTTATTTTAAGATATAAATTTTGGAAGCCTTAAAAATTTTTAAAACTTAATTAAAATACAGATTTGTCGTATTCCTATTGGGGGTTACTTAGAAACATTTTTGTTTTGAAATTATTTTTTTGAAATTTTAATTTGTAATATTTAATTAAAAAACTGATTTGGTATATTTTTAAGGGAGAAAAATTAAAACAACCTTAAAAAATCTACAATTGACTAAACCAATGTCAATATTTGTTAATTACTAAAACAATCTCCACTACCGATAATATATTTTTTCTGCGATTTGAGAAAAAACGTATTTACAAAAAGAGATAATAACTAAAATAATCTTGGAAAGTTGGTTAATTACTAAAATAATCATTAAATTTATCAGATTACTAAACTAATGCTAATTTTATGAAAATATCATATAGCTCTAATTTTTCTGTTTACTAACAAAAATGTTATTAGTATTAAAAATAAATAAATAATAATAAAAATATTTTTTTAAATAAACGTTTGTGATTTGCATTTATGTTTGGCGTTTACGATTGACATTTTTAATAATGGTACTAGTAAGTCTACTATTTTACCAATAAGTCTATCACAAAAAAAATAAGTCTACCACATTCACAGTAAATCTACCACAGAAAAAAAATGTCTACGATTTTGAAGAACATAAGTTTACAAAGTAAGTCGACCGAGTAAAAAAAGTCTACCAGTTTTAAATTAATATACATTCCATAATAAGTCTACTCTAATTAGACGGTAGATTTGTTTTTTGCGCCAACATTTTTTTGTTCTGTTTTGGTATACGTGGCAAAAAATGGCGTTTTCGTAAATACATTTTTAATAAACATATCCAAAAAGGACAATATTGGTAGTGAAGATTGTTTTAGTAATTACCAAAAATTGACACTGGTTTAGTCATTGCCAAACTTTTCAAGGTTGTTTTAGTAATTCTCTTTTACAAAAATGTCATTACATGTTTGTGCCATGTAGGCAAAAAAGGGAAAACAGATGTGCAAAAAAAAAAAATTGTACAGTCTAGTTACGGTAGGCTTACTAATAGAATGGTAGATTTATATAAAATTGGTAGACTTATTTTTCAGCAGGTAGATTTATTAGAGGAATGGTAAATTTATTGTTGGAACGATAAACTTATTTTATAAACTTATTTTTTTCGATGTGGTAGATATTTCTTTGTGTGGTAGAATTACTAGTCAATGGTGGTAGATTTATTTTTTAAGTGAAAGAATTATTATTGTAATGGTAGATTTATCAGTATCCATGGTAAATTTATTTTTGTTTGACAATAGATTAATGTAGCCGTGGTAGATTTATTTTTATTGGTGGTAGATTTATTTGGATTTGTATTCATTATAGATTTATATTGTTTGATGCTAGCATAAATTGTGTTGGTAGATTTATTTACTTTGATGATATATTTTTTTGGGTAGTATATGATGGTAGATATATTTTTAGTGATGAGAGATTTATAATAAAATTGTAGACTTTTTGGTTGTGGCGGTAGATTTATTTAATCTTTGGCAGTTTACTAAAAGAAGGTACCATTGGTAGATTTATTGGTATTATGGAGGTAGATTTATTGGTTACTATGGTGGTAGATTTATTTATAATATTTGTTGGTAGAATTGTATTTTTACATATAATTTGGTAGACTTGTATTTTTACATCCAATGATGGTAGACTTGTATGTTTATATCTAACTGGTAAACTTGTATGTTTACAGACAATTACGGTAAATTTGTATGTTTACATCCAATGATGGTAAATTTATATGTTTATATCCAATGATGGTAAATTTATATGTTTATATCCAATGATGGTAAATTTATATGTTTATATTCAATGATAGTAGATTTATGTATGACTTGTAATATATACACAGCGAATTTCTAACGCAAACGCTGGTTGCAAACGCAGAATGATATAAATCTTCTAACATTTAGAAAACACGTCGATCTACCATCATTAAAAACTTCAATCGTAAATGTCAATCATAAACACAAATCTAAAAACGTTTGTTTAAAAAAATTTGACTTTATTTATAAAAATTTATAATTTTTATGATTATTATATTATTATTAGTTTTTTATGTATTTATTTTTAACCCAGTGGTATTTTTGTTATTAAAAACTAGTTTTAAAGAAATTTTCCTTTAAAATATGCATTATTTTAGTAATCTGATAATTTATAAAATTATGTTAGTAATTAACCAACTATTCAAAATTTTTTTAATAATTATCTCTAACGAAAATACTATTATTATTCTTTTTAGACTTATTTTTAGCCGGTAGATTTATTAGAGGAATGTTAGATTTATTGTCGGAACGGTAGACTTATTTTGTAGACTTCTTATTTTTGATGTGAAAACATTTGTTTGTATGGTAGATTAAATTATGTTGAAATATTTATTTATTTTGACAATATACTTTTTTCGGGTAGTATATGATGGTAGATATATTTATAATAAGATCGTAGATTTTTGGTTATGGTGGTAGATTTTTTTAATTTTTGGTAGTTTACTAAAACAAGTTACAGTCAACAAGCTACTGTTGGTAGATTGATTGGTTATTATGGTGGTAGATTTACTTATAACATTTGTCAATGTAATGGTAGACTTTTTTTTGTTACGTACATACAATGATGGTAGACTTGTATGTTTACAGACAATGATAATAGATTTGTATATTTACATCCATTGATGGTAGGCTTATATGTTTATCTCCAATGATAGTAAGCTTATGTGCTCCTCGTAATATACATACAACGAAATCTAACGTAAAAGCTGAATGCAAATGCTGAATAATATAAGTTTACCATCATTTAGAAAACATGTCGATATAATTCTACCATCATTAAAAATACTAATCGCAAACGCCAATCATAAACACAAATCATAAACACTATTTTTTAAAACTTGATTTTCTTATCATTTTTTATTATTACGATTATTATTATATTAGTATTTATTGACTTTTAATCCAATGATGTTTTGTTATTAAAAATTAGAGTTAAATGACATTTCCTTTAAAATATGCTGGTTTAGTAATCTAATATTTTAGAATATTTTTTAGGAAATAAAAAAATTTTCAAAAATGTTTTAGTAACTATTTCTATTTTTAATTAGTGGTTTTAATTTTATACATTTTCAATGATAGTTAGCTTCAACTTTTATTAGTATAAGATGGTATTTTCTTAACAAAACTTATTGGCCCTACAAACACTATTTTTTTATCCAAAAAAACAAATACCTATTCTTTTCTCTAATAAGATCTTTAAAGCTACCCCATCCATACTCTAACTCACCCCATAAGCTAACAACAACCTTGAGAGATGGATTCAAATTGTGAATGGTTCGAAATGGAACCACGTTAATTATCATCCAACAAATATTTCAAATTTTAATTTCTATTGCAAACATTAATTAAGGCCAAAAACATAATATTACCGTATAACATTCTCATCCTTATCTTTTAATATTTTTTCTTTTCACACTCACATCTTGAGCGATCCAAAGCATCTCTAAAGTCTTAACCTGCTCCATATCTTTTATTTTTAATAAAGTTTAGAAAAAAAATTTTAAAAAATTCTTATTCTATTTGTTTTTCAACTATAATTTATCATTTTACTATACTTTAAATTCATCCAAACTTAATATTTGATATACGAATTAAATTTTTCAATGTATGCTAATCACTAGAAAAAAAAATGTCGTAGGCAGGATACAGATAATACAGGACAGCGAGAAAACAAACCCAGAAAGACAAACGAATATGATCGTCGGACCGTTGCTAATCAGGTTAGGATACAATTAAAAATCACATCCTCATTTTTCTATAAATAATTAACATATTAATATTTTTAGGTCCCAAATAGTAAAGCTAACTATATGGGATAAACAAGCGGCGAACTTTCGTAAACTTTAGAAAATCAAAGATCAGATGTTCTTAACCGTTTTGGTTACAAATGTGAATCCCCTAAAAAGAAGAGGTATCTACTTATTAATTTAATATTCGCTAATTTATTATGTAACGCAATGAACTTGCCTAACATATATTTTGGAATCATGCAGGTGAATTACAACTTCACTCGACCGTTGTCACCAAATTTTGCTTTGACAAATCTATTCCGGCAATACGAAAGTATGACAAAAAATATGGGAACACTTTTTCACAGCACAAATGGGATTAAGAAGTCTTCTCTACAAAGACCAGTAGGAGCGAGAAGAATGCCGTTTAAAATTTTAATTTGAGTTTTCAATTAGTGGTATAAACGTTTTTGTGCTTTTTACAAATTGGACATCATTCAAGTTTTTGTTTTTAACTTTTACTTAAACTTAAATGTTATCTACACGGTTTTATGCTCTCCCATTTTATCCAAGACAAAAATACAAACTAATACATGACCAATAACAAAATTAACGACAAATCAACCGACAAAATAATTGCCAAACTATATGAAACTAATTTTTTATACTACCCGCGCGTAGCGCGAGAACCGACCTAGTTCTCTAATAAAATCTTTAAAGCTGCCCTATTCTCGAACTCACCTACCTAACGACAAGCTTGAGAGATGGATTCAAATCGTCAATGGTTTTAAATGAACACAGTTCTCATTTTTCATTAGTCGGCGCAACAATGGTCACTAGAAAAATAATCAATAGTACATAAATGGTTAAGACTCATCATAGAACAGGATCCTCGTTTTCAACCAAGTTGACTCGTCAAAATAGCATTCGCACTCAAGAAAAATACTAAAACGATTCAAGCAAGAAAAAAAATAAATGATGTTAGTTCTAGCAATACATTTTCCATGACTTATTTCACACTGTCTTGGTGCAAAAATAACTTAGGAGAAGGATATTTCTCGTTTTAAGTGGAAATAAACCGGTTTGAATCGGGAAAAACCTAAAAAATCAATTAGAGGACTTATTTGTAGATGATTGATCGATCCCATAAGTGATCGATCAATCAGATGCCATAGAATCGATCACAAAAATATCTTTTTTTCTCCTCTCTGATGATCGATCGCGCCCAAAAAAATATCCTCTGTTTCTGCAACTCCGAACCAATCAACACTTCAGTTTCTTTTCATATTTTTTTTTTGCAAAACAACATATATCAAATTATACATAATATTATGAATATATATTTACAAATCAAAGACGAAAAACTGAACTATATATATTTACCAAAATGCATCTGATTTTAGTCTATTAGAACCGGAAAAAAATTACGGTGGAATTCGGAAGAATAGATACAATCCAATATATCAAAATACTGAATAACCGAACAGATCAGAATTCTTATACTCAAAACGATGTTTTTAATTAAAGTAATAATAAAATTTTTTTCTTTTAATTTATTTAATTTTCATACATATAAATAAAAGACGATAGTAAACTTATAAATAAATGAATGTGAAATACTAATTTTATGATTTAGTTATTCTGTAAATACTAATAGCTTGGAAAATTTACCTAGTAAAATGGTATTTTTAGAACAAATTTTCTGGTCCCTACAAAAACTATATATTCAACAAAAAAAACAAAAAAATCTACTACCTTCTCTAATAAAATCTTTAAAGCTACCCCATTCTCTAACTCACCTACCTAACGTTGACCTTGAGAGATGGATTCAAATCGTCAATGGTTCTAAATGAACCACGGTAGCTATCATTCAACAAACAAATATTTCAAATTTTATTTTCTATTGCAAACACAAAGGCAAAAAACCTAACATTATCGTGTAAAATTCTCATCCATATCAATTTTTTTTTCATTTTTCAGCCATATCTTGAGCAATCCAAAGCATTTCTGAAGTCTTAACTTGTTGATATACACATGTATATATATATCTAGTCCCTGCACTGTACACTCCAATAAAAAAAATGAAGAGTCACTACACACAAACCATCTCTATCTCTGTCACTTGTATCTTGCTTTGTCTCTTCGTCACATATGTCTCTCCACATTCTGTTATACGACAAATCACCGATGACTCCAACACAAATCTGCAACGTATAAGTCATCTCAATTGATCTGTTAACTTATGTCTTTTAGATTCTGTGTTTGGACACAAATCCTCTGTTTTGTTTTGTTTTCTGAAGATGCTCTGTTTTTTTGTTTATAAACAGAGGAAGAAGGAGCAGAACCAAACCCAAACCTGGAAGAAGAGTTGCATTACTTACAAAAACATCAAGAGATCTCATCACGTGATTATAATAAACTCTCTTCTTCAAACACAGTGAAGGGTCTGAGAGATCGTCGTCCAACGACTTACTCTTTGAAGATAGAGTCTTTCAACACACTTCTTAACTCAACAGAAAAATATGAAACTCGTCCATTTTCGGCTGGTGGATACAACTGGTAAGTTGTAATAATTTTGATATTTTTATATGCCTCTTGTCGAGTCTTATATATACTAAGAGTTTCATTTGTTCGATCATCATATTATATATACAGGACTCTTCTTATGTACCCCAATGGTAACAAGAAAGATACTGGTTCAGGTTACATTTCGGTTTACGTTGCCATAGACAAGTTGAGTCTCGCCGCTTCTGCACATCAAGAGGTTTACGCGGATCTCAGGTTTTACATCTTCAACAAGAACGAGAGGAAGTACTTCACCATCCAAGGTTAGTTTCTGCTCATTTTTCAAATCCAAAATGGAAAAAAAAACCAAAAAACCAAGAAAGAGGCTATGTGTAAAGTAATGACATGTCTATATTTGTTGTGTGACTGTAGATACCGATGTATGGCGATTTGATGCCTTCAATAAGATGTGGGGATTCTCTCAAGTCCTCCCTGTTGATACCTTTAAAGACCCGATAAACGGTTACCTTTACGGTGGAGATCACTGCGAGTTTGGTGTTGATGTGACTGTTCCTACTCCCTTTGAAAAATCAGAACTTTTCTCTGTTAGTAAGAGTTCTGAAACATTCACCTGGACAGTTCGGGGATTCTCCACGCTGCTAAAAGATAGTTACTATTCAGATTTGTTCTCCCTCGGAGGAAGAAAATGGTAAGTCCACATTATTTACAAAACTTTTCTTTTATGACTCGGATATGTGGCCTAGGGGCCTGATATTTGTGTTGGTAATAAGGGTGAGCAAAATATTCAGAATCCATTCTCTAATCTGATATCTGGTTTCATCAGAAAATAGGATATCCGAGGTTTCTAGATCAAGATCCAGATCCGGATAATTAGATTTTAAAGATTAGGACGTCCAATCCGGGTCTGGATCTGTTTTTATATATAAGTTTTTTATATATGTTAATATTTATATAATAAATAAAGAAATTTTTAAAAATACCATTTTTATGATATCACTTTTCAAAATTACCATTAATTGATGTCCATTTTCAATAATACAACATTGTATAAGTGTTACAAATTTTGAATTTACAAGGGTTTATAAAAACCCATGTTTATAAGAAATTATAAAATATGTTCTATTAAGTTTTACAAGAAATATTGTAAGGTTTTATAAAGATTATAACATAATTATTAATCTTATAAATATGTTTTATAAACTCTTATATATTTAAATTTTTTTAAATGTTTATAAAAGAATATTTTTGAAATTAGATAACAAGCAATGATATTTTTGAAAAATTATATGATTAAAGTAGTATTTTTGAAATTCTCCCTAATATATAAGAAAATATTTTAAAATACCATTAATTAAAATCAAAATTTTTTATTACAATTACATTCAAATTTTAGTTAATTTAATTATTTTAATAATTTTTAACTATTTTGGACGGATCCGGACCTGATACAAGTAATAATTTTTTGGATCCGTCGACAAATCTAGATCCGTATACTATCAAATTTTTCGGATATCTAATCCGTTTTGACTCTTGTTTGGTGATGTTTTTGTGTCATCACCACTCGGATTCAAATCTGGCATAATATTATTACAAAAGAAAAAGAAAAGGTTTTCTTATAATATGTTTTAGAGTTGTGGTAGTAACAAAATATATTCCATATAATGATCAGGCAATTACAAATGTTTCCAAGTGGTCGTGGCACCGGAAGTGGAAAAGCTGTGTCATTATTTCTTATCCTTACTGGTGGCCAAAGAACGGGAGACTATGAGTTGGTTTATGCTCTAACCAAGCTTCGAGTTCTTAACCAACGCAAACTCAGTAACCTCGAAAGAAAACGTAAGCAAATATAAAAATATTTTTTGTTATGATGAAAACATTTTACTGATTGCTTTTCTGTGATCTTCTGTTTATTATTTTTGTTTTTTCTGACAGTGGAGAATTGGTTCGGAAAAGAATTTGCCTGGGGTTACAGTGAGTTTATCTCTTTTGATGATCTCAAAGATTCATCAAAGGGTTTTCTTGTGAATGACACTCTGATGCTTCAAGTCGAACTGGAGGCCATTTCTACAACTAAGTACTTTTCTAGTTAGATGATTTCTCAAACATAGAGAAATTTTCAGCTCCATCTATGCTTTGTTATCAACCACTTTGTGTGCGTGTTTGTGTGTTTTTTCTTTGTTGGCTATTGTCAACCAGTTAATAATAAGAATTTATGTTTGTGTTTTTTTTTACAACATGAAAATATGCCACCTACGTATAAGTTACTAGATCTTGCATACATACTAAGTGTGAGTTTTGTTTTTAATATCCTTATTAAATATCATATGCAAGTATGTATATTTTTATATATTATATTAGGACGCGTGTGATATGCAGATACAAATAAAATATTTAAAATCTAAAATGGTAATCTGCAAAACTATGATCCGTATATTTAGATTTTAGATTTAGATCAACGTTAAGTTAGCTAGAAATTATATTTTGTAAACCATAGTTGAAACAATCTGATAAGTAATTGAAAAAAAAATAAACGTATCTCGGATTACTCACAAATCACAAGAAGCAAGCCCTCAATATGAATAGAGGATCATAGAAACATATTTTAAATATTATATTATTTAAAATTAAATAGAATTGATGAATAAAGATAAATATTTTGAACTTTTGTTTTGGAAGAATGAGACTGAATTGTTTTTACATGTTTGTTTGATAGTTCTTTTATAATGAACATATGAGAAAAAATCAGATGTGTAAACTTTAAAACTGAAAACAAATTTACATTAAAACATAAATTTTCTAACACTTAATCACACATAATAAAAATTATTTTGATAATAACTAACATAAACATAATAAAATGCACTATATTATTACATAAACTACCATAAGACATGTAATGATTTTCCTTTTAGACTTCTTAAAAATAGAAAACAATTAGATATTTTGTGAAAGTAAATAAAATAAATTTGAGAGTACGAGTGATATACAAGCCTAACATAGTAAACGTTATTTATTTATTTTGATATTTTTTTGTCAAAAACAAACATAAAAAAATTATTTTGATTCTTTTATTTTTCATTCTATTATATGTTTTCCAATTATTTTTTTGAAATACTTTGAATTATTTAGTTTTTCTCATTCCTATTTGAACCAGTTTACCTTTTTTTATTTAACAATTCATAGTTTTTGTTTTGGAAAACTTAGTAAATTGGTTATAATATTTCTAGTTGATTTAAATTTATTCTTTATTTTTAATCATAATTGACTTTTATTTTCTGAATTGACGTAATAAAAACCAATTTTGACAACTAATATAATTATTCATTGTAATTTGTTTTCCAGTTAAATGTTATCACATTTTCTCAAATATTAGTTTTTAATCCTATTAGAATAACCCCTAGATCCCATCCAACTGTCCACGATTAGAAACATGTAAAACAATTAAACTCTATCTTTCGATTACAGTTAATCACCTAATTGAGCTGACAACTCGATGTGGAATACCCAGTTAATTGATATATTATAGTTTTTCCGAGTTTTTAACCGTGATATAAGTCTTTTATCTAATGTCTTTTTGGTACTTTTCGTGTTTTTTCGAGTCTTTATAGGTTTAGGTGCGTTTGAAGCTTATTTGGAGATATTAGACCATTTTGGAGTCAAGCAAAGGATTTTCCTAAAAGATCAGATCGTTGAGCGATTTTGGACCTATTGTCGGTTGACACCGTACGCGAGACCATCATTCAAAAATTTTTCCAGGAAATTGCACTTTGACCCATAAGTTTCATTATTTGCAAAATAGCCTCTCCGCGATTTTGACTTATTTATTTGTTATTTTGGTCATTATTTAGACCCAAGTTTTATTTTATCAAATTTTGTTTTACCAAGTTTTAGAGAGATTGAGTTTCAGAGAGTTTTTGGGGAGACGATTCCAAACCTTATTCTTACCGAGTGAAGAATTCGAATCCCTTAGTATCTTTATTTCAATTTCTTAATTCCATACTTTTAGAGAGATTGAGTTTTATTTTTTGTGAACAATCGAACCTGAACTTTAATGCTTGTCTGAACTATTAAATTTGCAAAGAAATTTGGAATTCAAGGTTTAGACATAGATAATTTCCGCAATGAAAGTTGGTTTATTTTACAATTGTGTTTTGAGCTCGAGAACGGATCTTCATTAAACCCTTAACAATTTATTAATTTTACAATTCTAATTTACCTAAGAAACACCCTAAGCCTAGCTCTCTCTCCAAATCGAATTTACTACATCTCTATTGCTTTGTTTATTTTTAATTACATTTATTATCGTTTAGCCTAATTCAATAATCTATTGTGCGTTCTTGAGTCTCTGTGGATTCGACCCCTTTGTACTACGATTGCAGTTCTCTGAATTTGCAGAGTATAGCTCTAGGGATTACTTTTGAGCATATCAAATTTTGGCGCCATTGCAGGGGACTCTTTGATTCGCCATTAGATTTAAGTCTTGGATTTGTCTAAGCTTTTTGTTTCTTGTTTACTTACACCGCTCTCTTTTTTTTGTCTTTCAGGTGTGTGCCTAATTGCAGAACCAGAAGCAGAAGAACAATCAGCTAGTTACTCTTTCTAATCGAGAACTACCAGAGTTAGAGCGATCGAACCAGAGAACTAAGAAACCAGCAGATATGGTAGACCCTGTGGTTTTAATCCAGGATGCTGCTAGAGTCTTACGTGATCAAGAGGATCATGAACGCAATGCAAAAGGCCAGAGATTGGATGGAGAAGGGAATGTTATCCCTGATGTAGTCGCTGTTGATGAAGAAAACGCACAGCAAGCCCACGACAGGAATGGTGCAATTAGAGTTGGTCGTGTGAGAACATTTGGTGACTACAACAGAACCGATCAATACTACGCTAATCGGTCTGCAATTAGACCTTCTCCATTTCAGAGGAATGAGTTCTAGCTGAAACCCGCATACTACACTCTTGTGGGTCAGCATCTCTTTCATGATTTATCTCATGAGCACCCGATGGATCATATCGAGAAGTTTGAGGACTTGGTGACGAGCATCAACTACAATGGGGTGTCCAACGACTATCTTTTCTACAAACTTTTCCCATACTCTCTTGCTGGAGACGCCGCTTATTGGCTTAAGCAGTTGCAGCCGGGGTCGCTGACAACTTGGGAGGAGACTAAGAACACATTTTTGAACAATTTCTATGATGATGCGAGGTCCGAGGAGCTGAGAAAAAAATCTCTACATTCTCTCAAAGACCGACATAAGCATTCAAGGCTGTTTGGGTGCGATTCAGCGCATATCAGAGAGATTGACTGCATCATGGTTTTAGTGAGGTTCAGCTCTTGGGTATCTTCTTTAGAAGTGTGGATTGGAGGTATCAAATGGCTTTGGACGCTGCAAGCAATGGGAATTTCAACACCAGGTATCCAGAGGACCCTTATGTGCTAATTGAGAACTTGACATCTAGCAATAGTACCAAGAATGCAGACTTTGAGAGGAAGAAGCAAGCTGGAAACATGGATGGTAGCCAGATTGGTGAGGTAAAAGCTAAGTTGGATTCCATGCACAGTCTTCTCGCAGGTAAGAAATCAGTCCAATTTGCTGCCGAGGTTGAGACTTTTGAGCTAGTTGCAGAATACAAGGAAGAAGACGCCAATTTCGTCAATGAAACTGGATTTCAGGGTCAGAGATTTGGTAATCAGCAAGGGAACAAGAATTTCAGCAGAAATGGTCAAAGGAACAACTTCATGGGAAATCAGAATTCTTCTGGTTACACTCATAAGCTGCAGTTTCAGAAGCTGTGTCAGAGTGGTAATTTCACATGAGACTACAGTTCTTCATCGTATCAGAAAACGCCAAAGATAGTTGAGGAGAAAGTTTACAAGCCTAAGATACCTTATCCAAAGGCTCCTAAGAAGTCAAAACAAGAACTGGATGATGTTAGATGCAAAACTATGACTGATAAGCTTGTGGTCGATATTTCTTTGATCGATACAATTCGGACTACTCTGGTGATCAGACGGTACGTGAAGAAAATGGCAACTAAGAATCCGAGTCTTGAGCAAGGAATGATGATGATCTTTGAATAAGTCAGTGTTGTGATTCAGAATTGAATTCCAGAAAAACTCTCAGATCCGGGTAGCTTTGTTTTGGACTGCACGATTTTCTCCGACAGGTTTAAGCGTTCTTTGTGTGATCTTGGTTCGAGCATTTATCTGATGTCGTATTCAGTTGCTGCCAGACTTGGGATGAATGATTTCAAGGCAACTAGGATTTCCCTTATCCTAGCCGATCGATCGGTAAGAATTCCAAAAGGTCTTTAGAGGATGTTCCAATTAAGATTGGTGATTGCATGATTTCTACAGACTTCGTGGTCTTGGAATACGATGAAGAACCTAAAGATCCTCTTATCCTAGGATGACCATTCTTAGCTACAGCAGGTAACATCATTGATGTGAAAAAGGGACAAATAGCTTTGAATGTGGATGATTTGGTCATGAATTTCGATATGGATAAGCTGATGAAGAGATCCACAATTGATGGATAGACAATCTATGTCGTCACTCTCACCAATCTCGCAGAGGAAATCTTCTATGAGATGCATCCTGCAGATCCTCTGAAGAGGGCGTTGACTACTTCTACACGAGAAGAGGAACATCTTGATGACAATGCTGCTGGGTATGTCAGGATGATGGATGCTAGTGAGCATGTGATGCAGTTGGTTGTCCAAGAGAAGTTGGTTGGATCTTCCAAAAAATCTGCATGGTCTAGCGATTTGAGTGAGAAAAAGGCTCCAAAAATCGAGCCCAAACAACTTCCTGCAGGTTTAAGGTACGCGTTTCTTATTGTGAATGCTTCCTTGAACAACGCAGAGCTCACGTTACTGTTAAGCAAGCTGCGCACTTTTCGCAAAGCTCTGGGCTATTCTCTTGATGACATTTCAGATATATTTCCAGACTTGTGCATGCATAGGATTTACCTTGGGGATGAGACCAAGTCGTCGGTTGAGCATCACAGGAGACTAAACCCGAATCTGAAAGAGGTTGTTAAAAAGGAAATCATGAAGCTTTTAGAAGTTGGGATCATCTATCCAATTTCAGACAGTGATTGGGTTAGTCCAGTGCATGTGGTTCCTAAGAAAGGAGGAGTCACAGTGGTGAAGAACAAAAAGAACGAGTTGATTCCTACGAGGACTGTGACTGGGCACAGGATGTGTATTGACTACAGGAAGTTGAATGCTGCGACACAAAAGGACCACTTCCCATTACCCTTCATTGATCAGATGCTAGAAAGGCTACCGAACCATCCTTACTACTGCTTTCTAGTTGGGTACTAAAGGTTTTTCCAGATTTCAATCAATCTTAATGACCAGGAGAAGACCACTTTTACATGTCCATATGGTACGTCTGCATATCGTAGAATGCTATTTGGACTCTGTAATGCTCCTGCGATGTTTCAAAGATGTATGATGTCTATCTCTACGGACATGACTGAGGATTACATGTAGGTCTATATGGATGAATTTTCTTTCTACGGGTCATCTTTTAAGGACTGTTTGGAAAACCTGTGTAAGGTGCTGGCCAGATGTGAAAAAAAGCATTTAGTTCTGAACTGGGAGAAATGCCACTTCATGGTGAGAGACGGGATCGTGTTGGGACATAGAGGTACAGAAGCTGGGATTGAGGTTGACCGCGCTAAGATCGAAGTTATGACGTGTTTACAGCCGCCTGATAGTGTGAAATTAGTGAGAAGCTTTTTGGGACATGCTGGAATTTACAGGAGATTCATCAAAGATTTCAAAAAGATCGCTCGCCCATTGACTGCTTTCTTTGTAAGGATGTGAGATTTAAGTTCACTGATGATCGCCTCTCAGCATTCAATCAGATTAAGCAGGCTCTAGTGAGTGCTCCAATTGTCCACATCCGGACTGGAAATTGCCGTTTGAGGTGATGTGTGATGCCATTGATTTTATAGTTGGGGCTGTTTTGGTACAGAAGAAGGATAAGAAACTTCACGCAATCTACAACGCTAGTAGAACACTGGATAATGCGCAGAAGAATTACGCGACTAGTGAAAAGGAGTTGTTGGCCGTTGTGTTTGCTTTTGAGAAGTTTCGTCTTTATTTGGTTGGGTCCAAGGTATTCGTGCATACGGATCACTCTGCTTTTAAATATTTGATGCAGAAAAGGAAGCCAAGCCAAGACTGCTGCGATGGATTCTACTTCTTCAGGAATTGGATATAGAGGTTAAGGATAAGAAAGGAGTCGAAAACGGAGTGGCTGATCATTTCACACGGATCAGGATTGAAGACAACGTTCCTATTGATGATTTTCTACCTGAGGAGAATGTCTACTTCATACAAAGTGGTTTGCAAACGGATTGGAGAGGAAATCCAGAAGTTTCTCGAGGTACGGACACAATATCCATCGACATCAAACACGAAGAAGCGGATGGATGTCGAGTTGGCAGCGTAGAGGTTGACACATACTCTCGACACATAAATTCAGTGTTGGTCAACACCCACAAGGTGTTGGTCGACACCAGCATCGACCACTACATCTATGAGACTTTGGTGTCGGTCGACACCATCACCTGTGTCGGCCGACACGGTGCCCAAAAAAACAGAGATTTCTTTTTCCTCACTGATGATGTTTTGGGTGCGCACGGAGCTGTAGTAGCTATTCCGAATCGATCGTGGTATGCTGATATTGCGAATTATCTCGTTGCAGATGTTGAGCTAAATATTTCCTTGGGTACAACAAAAAGAAATTCTTACGATATATCATAAGGTTTTATTGGAATGAACTGATATGAGCATGACCGGCCAAGAAATAACCGACCAAATCGAACCTAGCGACCCAGACGAGTCGGACGAGCCTCACACGGAACCTGACATGGAACTTGAAGATTCCGACGACCAAAGGAAGGATGGAGACCATTTCTCTTGACCAAAGACGCTTGGAGAAGAGATTGATCGTGCCAAAACACCTTTGGGACGGACTCATTTTGAAGATGGTTCAGAAATCAGGAATATTGGCCAAACCGAACCCGTTAAGCCGGCCGCGACCAAACTTGGACCAAGGACAAAACTGGTCCAAACTGGTCCAGTGACACGTTCTAGAGCAAAGAAGATCAAGGAGATGGTGGGCTTAGCACTTGGACAGATTTGGTCCGAACCAAACACTTTGGGCCGAAGTAAAGAAATGTGGCCAAATGCCTTAATCGTTTTGGAGATGATTGGCCCGGCCTAAGTCTACAAAGTTAGCCCAAGACCGCAGCTCAAAGGACCAGAAACCGACCAAAGGAGGCCAAGAGTCCCACGACTTGAAGCTTTAAAACTATCTTTAAATTCTTGTCTTTTATTTTAAAACCGCCAAACTTTTTGTTTTCCCTTTCTTGTTTAGTCTTTAAAAACTCGGATCTTTCACTTTGGGAGATCATCCAGAATTTTAATAAACTTTTTTTCTTGTTTTCTTAGAGAGCAAGTCCGTTGTTCCCATTGGAACTTTCGATCTTTTGGTGTGTAATATCCAAAGATCAAAGTGCAATTATTGGTTCTCAAGTATCACTCTATTCTATATTAAGTGGTGTTGTTAATTTTACTTTGTACCATATAGTCTAGACCCGTTGTTGGTGAAGATGTATTTTACCCCTTGTTGGTGAAGATATATTTTATAACCTATGTCTATTGGGTTAATATTGTCCATTTTATAGGTAAATTATTAGTTTCTTCTACTTGATTATTATATAGTTAGTTTCTTTATTATTGTTTATTATTGAGCTCAATATAGTAATTTGGCAAATTCACTCACTAAAATTGCGCTAGAAATCAAAATGTTAAAAACAACAAATTGGACCATAAAACAATTAAAGCCCACACTAAAAAACACGTGAGAGTGAGATTGTTGTCGATCTGGTTTTTAAGAAACCACCGCCTACACTTCCGATCGATCAACAACTCGCTTCCAACTCAGAACCGTCCGCTTCCACTGCGTTTCCAATCTACGTTTTTTTGGGTTGCGCGATTCCGAACGATTCCAAGCGAATCCGATTCCAGTGAGATACAAATAAATCAAGGCATGGGGTCTCCTGAGCAATCAGAGAAAAAATCGCCTAAGAAAATTGGTTCGAGCAGTGTGTCTAAGAAAGTTTCGGAGATCTGGGAGCGAATGAATGAAGGAGTCCCGAATAAGCGATTCAATTTCGTCTCAAAGAGCTCAACCGGTTTGCCCGTTTCAAAAGCAGCTAATAGTGTAAGATTATTTTTTTCTTTTACTCTCTCTGTTTTTGATTCTTTGTTATGTTATCGTTTTCGAATGTGTTGTTTTTTTGATTCACAGAACTGGAAAAGTTATCTTGGTGTGGTGGGTGCGGAGAAGCAAAAGGATCACAAAAATGTACAAAAGGAAGATAGCGTTTCGGTTTATAGCTGTAGCGAGGAGGCTAAGAGCATTGCTGCAGCCGCTCTAGCTGCTGTCAGAAATGCAACAGCAACTGCTGCAGCTGCATCGAGCAGGGGCAAGATTGAGGTCAGAAAAAAAGATTACCTTTTGAGTGCTTGACTCAGTGTACTTAGAATCTAAGATCTTACTAGCAGTTTGGAACTAGAAAGATGGATCCTGTAGTACTAAACTCAGTCTCAACTTAATGTTTGGAACCTTTGCTTTTTGTTTGAATTTGTGGTTTACGGCAGTGTCGAGAGAATCTAAGATCTTTATGGTTGTTTGATGTTAGGAAGATGGGTTGTGTAGGAATAGAATCTTTGTCTCAGCTTAAAATCTAATTCGAGCATACCATTTTATCTCTAAATTGCAGGTAACGGAGGTCAAAGACTTCGCTGGTCAAGAAATCGAAGTGAAGCGGTTAGTGGAAGCGGATTCAAAGGAAGCATTAGAGAGGGGAAACAAAGCCTCTTCCTCTGCAGCGACGCCATCAGCGGTTGATGCGGTTCTTGAGCAGATAAAAAAGAAACAAAAGCTGAGTGTTTTGGACAAGACGAAGAAAGATTGGGGAGAGTACAAGGAGGAAAACAAAGGTGTTGAAGATGAGCTAGATAAGTACAAGAAGAGCTCGGACAAGTATCTGGACAAAGTTTCTTTCTTGGAGAGAGCTGATTACAGACAGTTTGAGAAAGAGAGAGACGCTCGTTTGGCTCTTCAGTCCAAGAGAAGACACGATGATGTTTAAGTAATCTTGATTTCCTCTTTGTCCTCTCCTCAATCTCGTTTAGCCCACGCTGCTGAAAGCTGATTACATTATTTTAAAATATAAAAAATTTGTTTTATAAGTACGACATGTAGCATAGGGTTTTATGTTAGTAATGTTGTTGTCACTACTCGGATTCCAATCTGACATAATGCATATTCTTGACTCAAACAATAAATTTTGAGTTATGGTCGTAACAAAATGTATGATTTAAGCTTTTCAAAAATAAAATAACATATATGAACTGTTACTAAGAGATTTTCAAAAAGAAAATGATTTAAGACCCAAATACTGATATAAAATTAACAATAAAAATTAAGAAAAAAACAAAAAGCAATTAATGGATTCATCACATATTATGTACGCATTTGTCTTTATATTTTTAAAAGCTTTTAAATTGATTACTTATATATGAAACTCACCATGCATAACAAAATGTAAACATGTTATAAACTCATCAATTATTCTAAAAATTGAAATTATAAATGTTTAAATAAATACTTTATATTTTCCTACTTACATAGTTATGATCAGGTAATTGAAAATATTTTCAAATAATAATCGAAAAGTCGTAGCATTACTTATCAAGATTAAGAGATGATTTTATAACCAAACATTGGTCAAACTAATGGATTTGTAATCTAATCGTCATAGCTTTATCAATTTTAGACTTAACAAAATGGTTATATCTTTACCTTATCCAAGTAAATTCATCTCCTATCATCTTTAGATCATGCATTCCACATGTGATCATCATCTCTCTCAAGATATAAAAAGAGCTTATTGATAGTATTCGACCTCTTTACTTTTCATTATTACTCTTTATGTCATTCATAACTCCCAACATCAACCAAAACCTGCTTGTAGTTGCTCCTGCTTCCACTCTCGATAGCATTCTACACCAAAAGTTATTTCTATACACTAAAACATGGCTTCCATAGATGTATGACAAAACAAACCAGCTTACATCATCAGTTATATACATATCAGTTCTGTCTGAAGCCGGAGGAATTACAAAATCCAGAGAAAATTTATCATTCCAAAAAATAACCATACCACCACTAATCCATGTAACCGGCAAAACAAAACGATTTTTGTAATACATATCTTCTCCTTACTTTTCTACTATACTATAACTATTTTTGTATGAGGAACATGATGTTAGATTTAAGGGTTGACTTCACTATACAGCCTCCACTCTTGAATCCCACACTCAAACCCCCCTGCCCCCCAAACTTTTGGTCTTATCAGTAAACCTTCCAATCTTAAAAAAAATTCAATAAACCATATATTCTATTTAATTTAACTAATTACACAAAAAAATTCAATAAATCACGTCTAATTTCCAAAAGCACGTTTAAGAAATTGCGTTTGTCCATAATCCAACTCGAATTCAATTTAGCCCCACAAAAAATGAAAAACTAAAAAAAGAAGTAAAAACAAATATTTGCTCTTGTGACCCAAAAAAAGAAAAAAATATACGGTTCCTAAGAGAGGTCGTGAGGATTAGGGTTCACGAGATTAGGGTTTGTAGCGTAAGGGATTGCTGATTATGAACTTTGCTTCTTGAAAGTGAGAAACGAAGACGTTCTGTTTCGTAAGCGTGAAAGAAAGCTACATTGTGTTTCGTAGGAGTGAGAGAGACGAGAGACGAGAGACGAGAGACGAGAGACGAGAGACGAGAGACGAGAGACGAGAGACGAGAGACGAGAGACGAGGCGCTATGTTTGGTGACTGAGAGAGCAAAATCCCGGGAGGATAAGAGAGAGTGACAATGGATAATCGAGATGAACATGTTGCCGTAATTCCTATTCTTCTCATGTGATTTTCAATATCAGCCATTTGTTTCCTATAAGAGAAACCAGAAAAACATATAGAGAATAAATGTAGAAGAAAGCGAGTAGCCATTGTATTTGCTTAAAATAAACATTATAGTCTTACGCTTTCAGTTTTCTTAGTATGAAAAAATTGTCTTCATTATTCTTTCTTTGTTGTTATAGGGATTTCAAGAATGACATAGAACAAGAATATGACAATAAGAAAAAAAAATCAGAGAATGCTGAAGATGAAACTGTAAATGATAATGATGAAGAAACTGAGAATGCTGAAGATAATGACGAGTTTGTGGATTGATATGAGCATGAGATTGAGGAGTCAGTTGCTGACTTTGTTTATGAGGAGTATATTGGTCGTAATACTATTCTCGAAAGCTCGGATGAAGAAGAAGACAAGTTGGTTGTAAGAGATAGGAAAATGAATAAGAGAACAACGGATAAGTTAGCTTTGGAACAGATTTCTATAAATTATCAAGGCAAAGCAAGGAACATTATCCAAGATAGATGGGATAAGACAAAGCTTAGCTTTAATGTGTAATTGGAGGCAATTGAAAATGGCGGATATATTGCTCTTATGATAAGCCTCGCGAGAATTGACTGGTGAAGTCTAGGTACAAGTATCACAGCTGCACTCCTAATGAGAAGTGTAAAATTCTGAAATGTCCGGTTATAACAAGGTTGTTTCTAGAAAAACTGAGGGAAGATAGTTGGTTTGATGCCAGAGAAAAAATAAAAACAGGTCAAGGATTTCTAGAAATTAGTTGCGTCTAGAAACCAATGCCAAAGAGGAAAACTACTAACTTTGAAATGGCTTGAAAAGGAGTATGCAGATCTGTTTGCTCATCTCTGCGGATATGTAAAAGAGATACTCACTACAAACCAGAGATCAAGTGTAGTACTTGAAACTATCTCCAATGCTGGTCAGATTTTTTGAAGCCAATGGTTTGGAACTTGGCTTGGAGTTATAATACCACACAATTTCGTGAGAATTTCCAAAAGATAAAAGACTATAGCATCCCTTTGTATGAAGTTGTGATGAAGGAGGATCCAAAGTCTTGGTCTTTGGCATTTTATAGGCTTGGAAGCTTCTGTGAGGATGTAGACAACAATGCAACCGAGTCTTCTTACTCAACTATTACCAAAGCTAGAGCTAAGGCGATAGTACCAATGTTGGAAACAATTAGAAGGCATGCAATGGTCAGAATCACAAAGAGAAGCAAGAAGTCTTTGAGGCGACAAGAGAGGTTTTCAAAATATGTTGTTGAAATGCTAGAATCACAGTAAAAAAAAGATGCTGAGAAGTGTAGAACGATCTCTACTACTTATGGAGTGTTTGAGGTTGATCTTCATGGGAATGTCTATGATGTGAATACTACAAGGCGGACATGTTCATGTGGAAAGTGGCAAAAATAGGGATACCATATGAGCATACTTATGGTGCGATGATATATGTAGGCTTATATATATAAAAAATTGTCTCAGATTTTTTCTCGACTTTTATGTGGCAGTAGACTTGCAGCGAATCCATCAACACGGTAAGAAAACCACGTTTTTGGATGATAGATAATTTCAAATTCATAACTGCACCTCCAGAACCTACATTTCTTGGGAGAAAAAAAAAAGAAGAAGAAACCAACAAAGAGAATCAAAGGGAAACATGAATCACCAAAGAAGAAGAAGGAGAAAGAAACACCTGGAAGGGCTGGTCGTACCATCCACTGTTCAAAATGTGTGGTGTAGCTGGACATAATTCAGCTCCCTGCAAGATAAATCCAAGGAAGAAGATGAATATGGCACAAGAAACAATAGAACACGTAATGCTTATGTCTGATTTTTGTGCACTGATTATGTCTGATTTCTTTGCGTCTGATTTTTGTTCTGATTTTCGTAATGCTTTGTGTCGGATTTTTCTGCTGATTTTGGTAACGCTTGTGTCTGATTTAGAACTGATTTTAATGTTCAGGCAACGACATCATCTCAAGGGCCTGATACGGTTACACTCACACTCTTTGTAGTGTGAGATCTCAGCATTTTTTTGGGACTTCGCTTTTTAGTGATTTCGGATTTTGGCTTTTCTGTATCTCTCTTGAAAATGATTGTTAAACCCTCATGGTGTTTTATATCAGATTATCAATTTTTCTAATAATACGATTAATATGAATTACTAGTTTTACAATTTAGGATTGTAATGTAACACCTTAAAAAACATACTTTTTTATTAGGTTAATAATGATAGATAGTCGGATGTTATGAGTCTGAATTCAACCTTAGTCGTTTGAACGAAATGATTTGATTTGCAATTGCTTTCTTCGGTTTATATCGGATTCGGGTTTGCTTGTGGGCAAACACAATTTTTAGACGTGTTTTTTGAAACTAGACGTGATTAAGCAGATTTCATTAATCTTTTGGAATTAACCAAAATTAAATAGTATAGGTGGTTTATTGAATAATTATTTAGGATTGGAGGGTTTAATGATGAGACCAAAATCTTGGGGGGGGGAGGAGGGATTAAAGTGTGGTATTCAAAAGTGGAGGAGGTATAGTGAAGTAAAGACTTCTTCATATCTTGAAGTTGCGGAATTTTCAAAGAGTTCGAGGGTAACCACCAAACCTTCAACAGATGAATGTCCTCCAGATTATTGCTTTTAGTCTTTGAGGACTTATCTGAGGATTCAATTTCTTTAGTTTTCCTTTTAACTCATTGCTCCACTTTACTCATCTCCTGATCTTCTATAATTTCAGAATGATGCTTCAAGGAGCCTCTGGATATAATACTACTCTGCCATCCTTGCTCTATCACCTCTGTGGAAATGACTTGATTGTAGGCTTGGGAATGTATAATGGACGATGATGATATGATGTCGCTGTTGTTATTTGGGTATCGATGTATGGCCTTAAGTATATTCATAGAGTGAAGTATACTACACTATATAGGTTCTCTAAACAAATTCAGTTGCGCTGCATCCATAAATATGTTTGCGATGCATTTGTAAATTGTAGACCCCCTAAAAAATCTCGTTTTCTGTCTAATATATGAATTGCCCTTTAGTCTCATTAGAAGCGTTATTAGTATATGTGTGTATCAGATGTTATGATGTCGCTCTTGTCGTTTGTGTATCGATGTATGCCCCTAAGTATATTCATAGACTGAAGTATACTACACTATTTAGGTTGTCTAAACAAATTCAGTTGCGCTGCATCCGTAAATATGTTTGGGATGACTTTGTAAATTGTAAACCCCTTGAAAAATTGATACAGAGAGTTTTAACCCTATATAACCACTGCAAATGCACAACAAGTGTTGTAGTAATGTAGGGATCGAATCCACAATGACCAAATGTCACACTATGATTTTATGGAATTTAAGTAAGCTAAGATGAAAATGAAATTTGATGAGAGTAATGTAGTCACGAAAATAAGCAATGTTGATGTAAAAACAATTAAACGAAATGCTAGGTCAAGGATAATTCACAGAAATTTAGAATCACAAATCAGAGAATCAAACAAGGAAATCATTTAACGCGTTCTAGAACTCAAATCACCAATTTATAATTAACATACTATCGTAGTATCAATTACTATATCTAAAAGCCTAAGATTCTAAACTGCCGTTTGAATTCAGGGAGTTAAACATGCATTAAGATTGAGTTTGATATGTTCACAAAACGCCTTAACATCAACTTTTGTTGGTTAAGGACGTTTTGCTCATCTATGTTCTTTCATGCATTTAATATCAAACACTGTTGGTGCGTTAAACAACATAAAACCAGAAAGTAGATAGCTAATCAAGTTTCAGCTTTAAGATCAACAATAGATGAAGAACTAGAAGATAGATCCATATTCTAACAATTCTGATTTAGCAATTCATGAATTCCATGAAACCCTAAACCTAACTATGAATCTACTCACACATAATTGCAGAGAATAAGCAAAGAGATATGAGAAAAAACATAATAGAAATCAATAGATCAAAGATAGGGTTTAGAAATCTTCTCCCAAAAGTTTGCAAAATTCTAAAGCAAAGCAAAATTCAGAAGTAAAAGCAAAATTATTTGAAGTATGTACGCTGACCGGTGGGTTGCCTCCCACCAAGCGCTTGGTTAAAGTCGTTAGCTTGACTTTGGTGCCATGTATCAATCAGGTTGAACATGAGGGCTTGATCCAAAACAAGCTCCACAATTAGACATCTTCAAATTCAGAACTTTGTCCAACATACCAGTCACAACATCCTTGCCTTTCTCTTTCAACTCTGAGGAGTAAATAGCTCTAACATTAGAGAAAGGTTTAGAGGTAGCTTTGCACTTCACCTTATACTCAATTGTGTCTCCATCACATCCTTGAGGGGTCAAAGTCATTTTAGGACCACCCTTGATCCTTTTGCTCTTTACGTTTCCCTTCAATTTTGCCTTCTCACTGAATTTGGTGGTAGTAAAGTGAGAATCTGCATCCAGGACTTCTTTGATCTCACTCTTATCACAAAACTTTTTGTCATGATCAACTATCAATATCTCTCTATTGACTACTGAGATGCAAGAGGCATGTTTGATGACTCCTCTAGTGGGTATGACGAGACTCTCTTATTAGGCATATCGATAATTGCACCCACTGTGGCCATGAATGGTCTTCCAAGAAGCAAAGGTACATCAGATCCGTTTGTCATCTCCACAACCTGAAAATCTGTTTGAACCGAACAATTCCCCATTTTAACATGTAAATCTGGAATCGTACTATATGGAGTAGTGGTTGAAGAATTAGCGAACGGAAGAGTCATCTCAGGGTGTTTCATATCTGTGATTCCCAACTTCTCTGCAATAGCCTTTGACATTAGATTTACACTAGACCAGAATCACATAGAAACTCTCTAAAATCGACTCCTCCAATGGATCATGGAACAACAAACTTTCCAGGGTCTTCAATCTTAGGCAATAGCTTCAGTGGTGGTGGTGGTGTAGCTCTTGCTTCAATAAATAGAGCCTTAACCTCTTCTTGAGTTTCTCTACAATTCCCAAAGAAACCATACAATGGGTGATTCTCTACGGCCTCTTCAAACGAGATTTCATGTGAAATCTTTCTCACCATCTTGTTAAAACCAGCCAGCTTCTCTGCACAAATGGGTTTCCTTATGTTTTTGGGCGGGAGGAACATAAACTCGAGCTGCAGGAATTTTTGCAGGGTTTTCTCGAGTACTGACTGGAGCAGGTGCTCCGAAATGGCCAGGGTGCTCCATCGTAGAAGTTACGCTCGGAGCACAGGCTGGAGCAGGTGCTCCATCGTAGAAGTTATGCTCGGAACACAAGCTGGAGCAGGTGCTCTGGAATGGCCAGGGTGCTCCATCGTAGAAGCTATGCCCAGAGCATTCTGTCTGGCCCGGAGCGCTTGCTCTTCTCCCTATTCCTTGGTTTGTTCTGGATTTACCATGTTTTTTTCTGCAAAGTGCAATACCTTTCTATTCCTCAACTCAACTGCATTGACAGACTCAGACCTAAGATTCATCTATGTCTTTCCAGGAAGAATTCTTTGTTGTCTCTTGATTGCTCCAGCAGTTTGAGCTATTTGAGCGTCGAGCTTCCTCACATGGGTACAAACTGCCTCATATTTGCCATATAGATCATTGTACATGCTTTCCACGTTGACATTGATCTTGTTGGCTGAGTTTTTCTGATTTAACAAGAGTTGTTGCATGAGATTCTTGAGCTCGTTCTGAGAATCATTCGCAGCAGCTTGGAATGGAGCTGGGGGTGCCGTCTGGAAGGTGTTGAAAGGCTTGTTCTGCTGGTTTCCACCCTGAAATCTATTATGAACTTGATTTTGCATGAATTGCTTCCCTTGAAAACTCTGAGAGAAGTTCTTTTGAAAATCCAGATTCTGAACATAACCTTGGCCATTCACATAGTTCACTTCAGCATGTTTCTCATCTAATCTATGGTCTTAGTCATAAAGTCTCCATCGCAAGCAGCATTGAGAGCATTCCTGTAATCCTAGTCGACACCATCGTAGAAAATACTCAAAATCTGCTGATCAAAATACCCGTGGTGAGGACATTCTATGCGATACTCCTTAAATCGCTCCCAAGCCTCGCAAAAGGCTTCTCCATGGTGCTGGTGAAATGTGGTGATTTTTTTCCTCAAAGCATCTGCCTTGTACTTGGTGTAGAAGTGATCCAAGAAGGTTGATCGACACATCTCCTACGATGTAATCGATCCAGGGGCAGCGATTTCAGCCATCGTTGTGTCTTATCTGCCAAAGTGAACGGAAAAAGCTTACACTTGAGATAATTTGGAGGAACCCCACTGGCTTTGGTTGTACTGCACATTTCCTCAAACGTCTTACGTGATCTATTGGCTTTTCCGTGGGCAGTCCATGGAACCTGTGCTGCTTTATCAACGATATCATTTGAGGCTTGATCTCAAAATCTTGCCTCTGAAATTCCGGTGGGCATATAGCAGACCGGTTCTGATAGAAAGCGTGTGGAGTGTCAGTATCTCCAATGACACGCTGTTGCGATGGTTGCCATCGCAGCAGCTCCATCTGTTGTTGGAGCTGCTGAAGTGCATCCGCCATGTCGTTAGCTCTTGGTTGTTTAGAGTTTTTCGTGCTGGCCTTCCAAGCTCTTGGTTGTTTAGAGTTGCGAGATTTTCAGAGCCCTGACTCCTCGTAATCATACACCTGAAAAACGCACAAGAGAAGAAAGGTAGAACGGTTAGTGAATCTTAGACTATACTTCAATCCAAAAATCAAAGGTAGCGCAATTGGTCCCCGACAACGGTGCCAAAAACTTAATACACACACTTTTAACCCTATATAACTATTGCAAGTGCATTAAACTTGATACACAGAATTTATTGCAAGTGCATTAAACGCGTTCTAAAACTCAAATCACCAATTTATAATTAACATACTGTCGTAGTATTAATTACTATGTCTAAAAGCCTAAGATTTTAAACTGCCGTTTGAATTCAGGGACCAAAAACTGATTTTCGTTGTTAGGCCTAGTTCTCTATGTGGCCCACATTTTTCCACTCTTGCGCACTAGATCTTTGATGTTTCCCATTTGCTCGAAGTTGCTCTACATTTCGCACTGTTCCCCAATATCGTTCGGCGACGGTGTTCCTTCATCTATGTCACTCGATTCGCAGCGCCAGCCATCTTTTTTGCTTTTGATATTTCCGTTCAATAAGAAAATCAGTTTTTGGTCCTTTTTTATAACTTGCCAGGTGTCAAAAAGGACCAAAAACTGATTTTCGTTGTTGGGCCTGGTTCTCTTTGAGCCGGGTTCTCTTTGGGCCAACATTTTTCCACCCTTGCGCACTAGATTTTGATGTTTCCCATTTGCTCGAATATTTTCTACTTTTCGCGCCGTTCTCCAATGTCGTTTGGCGGCGCTGTGTTCCTTCATCTATGTCACTCGATTAGCAGCGCCGACCGTCATTTTCACTTTTGATATTTCCGTCCATTACGATAATAAGAGTTGCAGATCAACAGCTTTCCAGCAAAACTCGCGGAGGCGAAGGGGCGGCCATTGTGGTTGTTGGCTCTTGTGGCGGTAAACAACCGCCGGAACAAACCTAGCCGATTATCAAAGTCAACAACGTCGACTCCGGCTATTTCCGTTCCCAGGTAAAGATCTATGGTCCGATTTAAAATTTCCGATTTTGATCTACGGTTTAAAACAATCTCTTGTCACATTTCGTGTAGCGTAATTTGATTTCATGTTTTTGTCTCATCGCGTTGTCTTGTGATCCCTCTCTGGCCTATTGAAGCTCGATACCATCGTGCTTCCGCAACCTCTGGCGAGGACGTCCCACTTTCTGGGGACATTGCCTTTCGGGCTCAAGATCGACTTTTTGGTGGTAGTGGGCTCTGCGGCGGATGAATATTTTGCTCCCTATTCAACCCTAATTTCATTTCCATGGTTTTGTCTCATCGCTTTTTCCTGCGTTTCTTCTCTAGCGATTGAAAGTGAATACCATCTTGCTTCCGCAATCTCTGCCGAGAACATCCGACTTACCGGTGGCATCTCCTCTCAGGAACAAGATAGGCTTAATGGTGGTAGTGGGCTTCAATGGGATGATTGTTTTGTTGATTAGGGGCCTTAGGATGTGCGACACAATATGGGTAGGAAAAATCTAAGAAGGGGTCATAGCAAAAGGTTTGCATATTTATTTTTTCGGTTAAATAAAAAGCCCAGTTTCTATCTTTTTTCGTTTGTTACTTACTAAAGTGTTTTTATGGGCTTACTATGGCTAGCGGGCTTCGTAGTTTGAATGCTTTTTCCATATCATGGGCCTAACTGGGCCTGCGAACGGGCAGGATGATCTGGGCTACCAAATCCCAAGAAAGCCCTTTACTCGGAAGTGCATAATATTATGTTGGACCGTGATGTTAGCCCAAGCAGTAGCCCAGATTTCAATACCACTCGATTTTAAATTGTTTTTATTTCCAGGCCCAGCGTTCCTTGGGAGGATTATGTCTCATAGACTTTGTCGGCTTCTTGACTGGATATGGCTTTCGTTTCCGTTGGACACTTTGGGATACAGTATTTCGTATGGAGGTAAAGATTTACAACCTC
Organism: Schrenkiella parvula; assembly: GCA_000218505.1. NCBI lineage: Eukaryota > Viridiplantae > Streptophyta > Magnoliopsida > Brassicales > Brassicaceae > Schrenkiella > Schrenkiella parvula. The sequence goes on along the minus strand of CM001192.1, from coordinate 4,740,261 downwards.
TTTTCAAAAAATTTGTTTTGCTCCGGAGTCCATTCATCAGATGTAGCTTCTCGAATTGCTGAGATTCCGGCTTCGGTTGACTTAACTTTTTTTTCCTTCACATGCGCTTCCGCTAAAGACAATATGGGCCACCGAATCCTACAGTAATAATTAATCTAAGGTGCATTTTTTATTATTGGGCAATGATGTCAGCCCAATAACGAACCCAAATTTTATTATTATGTTGAATTTTTTCATTTTATGTTTTCACAGGCCCAATTAACCTTGAGAGCGTAATGTTTGTTAGGCTTTTGGACTTCGAAGCTTTCTTATTTGGTATGCTTTCATATATGTTGGGCCTGGTTGCGGTATTACACCTAACTTTATACTTACTTAACGTTTTTCGTTACTGATTGTCCATCTCCCCCGTCTTCCTTCGTCTTCAATGCTGCCACTACGAAATTTAATTACATTGTCCATCGAGATTCCACTAAGGTATGTTATATACCCTTCCTATTTAAAATTTTGATATCACATTTTTCCATACTTCAAACCATCGGACTACGACTTCACTTAAAAGTTTTGATGATTTATAGGAAGATTTCTGCAGGGACGAGGTTTTTGCCAGGCTGCTTCATTCCTGGGAGGCGCGCAATTTCAAACAGGGAAATATACTCATTGGTCTTGAAGTCCTCCTCATCGACGTTAAGGTAAGTGTATTAAATATTGAACTCAAATGAAGTTTTACAATATTCTGTCCCAGCCTTTCTAATATCTCTATAGTCAGCAACAATGCAAGGTTTCATATCTACCAACCGTGCTTTCCGTTTCAAGTTGCATTTGAAGTTTAACAGTGTTTACAACTAAGTAAATTCATAATCAAGCCGCACAAATCAAGTTATAAGGTGTCATCACATAAGAACATGATTATGTTCACATACGTGACTATCTTTCTGGAGGAGACAGAAAGCTCTCCTCAAATTGAAACACAAGCGTTTAGATTGAGGAGTTTCCAGGCTTTCACTAATATTGCAGAAGAGCATACCGATCTTATCGGTAAGCACATTATATCCTAATGATTTTTCCTGTTCCTGCATCCATACGTGTGTCTCTCGTGGTTACATAAAATGAATTAGGTTGCTAGATGGTTAAGTCAAGAATGCTTTTATGAAGATAAACTATGAAAAATATTTAGCGCTATACTGGTGGTTGTTTTAATAACTTAAGCAATGTATTGTTGCAGATTGGATAGGGCACATACGCTTAAATAGAGAAGACTTGAAGTCTCATACTCCGCTTGGTGCTGCTCCAATAACAGGGGGTGGGAGGTCAAAGGAAATGGTCTTTTTACATGTGCAGCTTGAAAATAAGCGTGACCTTAGTTGTTTATATGAATTTATCTTATACCTCTTTTACAAATACTTTATATTTTTTCTCTTTTTTTTTGCAGTGGGGAGACTGTTCGTATTTATCTGCAGAAGAACATTGTATCAACTTATCCAAGAAGATGAAATGAGAGTGAGAAGAAACCTACCGTGGTTTTGTTAACCACTTTAAATTCGAAAACTTTCGGAGGTTAGTCCATCTGTTAAATCATTTTTTTTGCCATAGTATTACTGAGGAGAATTCGCCATAAGTATTTCCTACTATGTTTTGCAGGTGTTGTAGCACTAAATTCAACAGCTGCGACTCGCTTATTCTTTGACAAAGACATCACTCAAACCAAATCATATCTATGACGGTAATATGGTTATGTGCTTTAAAATTTTAAAGCAACACATATGTTTCTGTTTTATGGTTAATCCCTTTCTTTGTGATGCAGTCGTTGTTAGCTACATCTTTCACATTTCTTCAGTTTTTTTATGTTGTGCATTTGTTCTTCTGGTTACGCTCTTTGGCCTTTTATTTTGAATGCAGGTTTGGTGCAATTAGAGAGGATGCAGAAGCTGTAAACAGCTCGCAGCTTGGGGTAACCAAACCGGAGACCGTAACCCTTAGCGAGATCCATACATTCTTAGCAAATAAAAGTCCACAAGGTTTGTCTACCTTCTCTGTCTTTTTAATGTGTTTTTACAAAGTTTATGTGAGGTAAGATGTAATTATATGTCTAGGAAGCTAGCTTTATGTGTGTCGCAACTATAACGAAAGTGGTAGAAGACTATGGCTGGTACTTCATAGGGGTGAGAATACTTTGGTCTGCACCAATTCAAAGTGCAAGAGACCCCATAGTTTCAGCATAATCAGGTTAGTATCCTTAAGTAAAACCCCCACATATGATTCTTATACATATGTCTCTCCTTGTTTGAACTATCTCGTCAGTCAATTTCTATAATATGAATCAATTGTTTTTGAAACATTTGAAGGTACCGCTTGGAGACATGATGAAAATGGTGTTGTGGCAACGTTTGTTAATCTTTGAGAACGAAGCTATCAAATTGGTCGGGAGACAAGCCGCAAACGCCAAACGTTATGGTAGCGGTATGTTAAATAATGTGCTGTCACATTTTCCTGGCCACAAACATTTCCTAACCAATTTTCTAACTTTCTTTTTAGGTTGATGAGAATAATGCAGATGCAACTGTACCAACGCCTCGTTGTATCCTCGAAATTGCCGGACGTACGTGTAAGTTTCAAGTGAAGCTGACTTCTTTCAACTTTGCAGCTTCACGTCAGCCGATCACTGTTTCTCGGATTATTGAAGACCATGTTGCAAATGGTGAGAAGCTTCAGACCAACATGACAAAGACCACATCTGAGGCGGATGAGATAGGAGAGAACAACAATGGTAACAAGAAGCGTCCCCGTTATGTCTATTGACGAGAATGTCTCTTTTTTCTTTAACAACCAAAATAAGTATTGTACGTACTTGGCTTGTGCATGGAAATGCATCACAACTTAAGTAAATTCCATTTTAAAAAAAAAAGTAAATTCCATTTTTCCATCAGCATCGCCAGCCTTTCCGTCGGTCGTTCAAACACCGCAACTGCTGGTCTTTCTAGGTGAGGAAATCCATCGCCGAACAAGCGTGAGCGGCCGTCTCGGTCAAGGTAAATTTGTAATCTTCGAATCTTTTTTCCCATTTCCCCTAATCTGATTTCCTCAACTTTAATCTGTTCTTTTTTTTCTGTCTCATGCATGTGTCTTCCGCGCTTAATCTGGACGTTTCAAACCGGCTTAAATCGTCCGCCGGCAACCTCCGACAAGATCTATCTTGGCTTTTTGCAGGTGTTGGGCCGCAAAGGTAATGGATTTATTTTTTGACCAAGTTTTTCAAAGCTCGTTTTGATTTATATATATATATATATATCTAACTTATTTGTTTTTGGACCGGAGTAACAGAACCGGCGACCGGGCTTGACGGAGTGGGCTTCAATTGTGACTTATATTTGTTTGGGCCGTCATTCCAGCCCATATAAAACCCCATGTATTTCGTTTAGGCCTAAGAATACGATCTAATTTTTGTTATTTTTCTTTTGTCGCCTACATATGGGCTGCTGGGCTTCGCTACGTTTTAGAAAAAGAATTTTTTCAACCCAAATAAATTTTTCCTTTTTTGGGTTTATTTGTTTTCTTGGATCTAAAACAATGGGCTCAATTTCAGTTATTTATCTCTTTAATTTTCTTTTAGTTTTCTTTTCTGGATTGCAGCACTTTAAAAAACTAGCCTGTCTCACAGTTTTTTGGGCTTTCGTTTTGGCTTTTTAAACCAGCTTAAATCGTCCGCCCGCAACCTCCGACGAGATCTATCGAGATCCCAGGGAAACTGCTCCGGGTTACCGAAATGGAGTGTTTGCAGGTTTTGGGCCTCAAAGGTAATGGGCTTTATTTTTTAACCAAGTGTTTCAAAGAAGCCCGCTTCGAATATTTTTTTTATATATATCTAACTTATTTTTTGGGGGCGGCGTCATAGAACCGGCGACCGGGTTTCACGGACTGGGCTTCTTGTGACTTATATTTGTTTGGACCGTCATTCCATCCTAAGTAAAAGCCCAGGTTTTTGTAAAACCTAATTTTCGTATTATTATTTTGATGCCTAAATATGGGCGAACTGCGCTGCACTAATTTTACAAAAAGAATTTTTTAAAAGGTCCAAATATTTGTTTTTTTTTGTTTTTGTGATTTTTTAGTTCTTTTGGGCCGAAAACAATGTGCTCAATGGGCTGTAAACACCTAAATTCAGTTTATTTATCTTCTAAATATTTTTTGAGTTTTCGTTTTTGGGTCATTTGGTATTGGGTTCACCTGGACCTCGGCTTTTCGTTTTGGGTCCTTGGTATTTGACTTACCTGGGCCTATCTGGGCCTACATGGGCATACCTGGGCCTACCTGGGTCTACCGGGGCCGGACGACATATTAATTAAATGAGCTTCCATATAAAGACTTTTTAATAGGCCCAAATTGTTTTTTTTAAAAGGTTTTTTTTGTTTTCTTGGGCTGCATAACGGGACTACCAAAAGGGTTTCGCAAACAATGGGCCTAATGGGTTTCAGAATTTTTAATTATGTTTTTAACACCCAATTTCTGTTTATTTATCTCCTTATTTTTTTGGGATTTTCGTTTTTTGGCCCTTTGGTATTAGGCCTACCTGAACCGGATAACATGTGAGTTAAATGGGTTTCGCATATATGGAAGCTCAATTGCTTCTGTTTAATTTAGCTTATGATGTCTTACTTAGTATTTTTTTTATTGACAGTCCGATTTTTTTTCCCTAGGGTTTCTCTCGCTGGCGAGGCCTAACTAGGCCGGTTAACTGGGTCGGCTAACTAGCCCAGCAAGTCGGCTTCTCAACTAGTCATGGCCCATCCTTCTGATTAGGTCTGTCTGTTTAGCTCTTCAGACGTCTGTCTCTTCGCAATTTCGGATTTCCGTTACGGTATGTCTCTCTACCCATGTTCTCCTGTCTCCTTCAATGCCACCACTAAGACACTTAATTCTGGATTCCATCGAGCTTCCATGAAGGTATCATTTATACCCTGGCTTCTAGCTAATTCCCATATCATTTTTTAAAAACCTTAAAACGACTGCAATATGGGTTCACTCAAATGTTTTGATGATTTGTAGGGAGATTTTTGCCGTGAAACAATCTTTGTAAGACTACTTCATTCGTGGAAGACGCGCAATTTCAAACAAAGAATCACACTCATTAGACTTGAGGTGATACTCATTGACGTGAAGGTTTGTTTACACTATTATGAATTCAATTATAGTTTTTTATTACTCTGACCAATCACATCTAATATCCCTACAGTCCTACACTATGCAGGGTTTCATCTCCGTGAACCGTACTTTCCGGTTCCATGACCATCTGAAAGCCAACAAGGTTTATAATTAAGAAAATTTATGATCAAGCCATGCAAAGGAAGTTACAAGGTGCCATCACATCCGAGCATGCTGATGTTCACGGATCAGACTATTTTTGTGGAGGAGACAGAGAGCCCTCCTCCTATTGAAGCTCAGGCGTTTCGACTGAGGGGTTTCCAAACATTTAGTAACATCGCAGACAAGCATACAGATCTATTCGGTAAGTAGATTACATCCTAAATTTGTTTCGTAATCGTAAACGCATCTGGTAGTCTCTCGCGTTGTTAGATAATTTCGAATAGGTTGCTCAACGGTTAAGGGAATCATGTGTTTACGAAGTTAGATTATCATACATATTTAGTTTTACACTGGTGGCTCTTTAGTATATCTTGGAACAGTTGTTCATGTGGCAGTACCATCTCTAACTGTTTGCAAGCTTGTCGCAATTTACTTGCTTAAACGATAGGTCACATACGCTTACTTAATGGAGAAGACTTGAAGTCTCAAACCCCACTCGGTGCTGCTCCAGTATCAGCGGGTGCGAGGTCAAACGAAATGGTGTTCCTTCACATGCAGTTAGAAGAGTAAGCGTGATCAACCCTTTAATTTTATACCAGTTTATGATATACATGTTTTTTTAAGAATTAATATATTTCTCGTTATTTTAGTGGCGAGACTGTATGTATTTACTTATGGGAGCATATTCCATCTACTTTTTGAAGTAGATGGAATGAGTCAGCAAAGAAACCCACGGTTGTTTTGTTAACCACGCTAAATTCAAAGACTTTGGAAGGTAATTGAATCTATTAAACCTTTTTAATTGCCTATGTGTTCTTTATTCGATTCTGCCATAATTATTTGATATTCTGATTTTCAGGGGTCGTAGCGCTAAGTACAACAGCCGCCACCCGTCTATTCTTTGACAAAGACATTCCTGAAACAGAAATATATCTTGGACGGTAATATGGTTGTTTTCATAGTTTTTTTTTAAATTTCTTTGTCTTATGGTCAATCTGTTTCATTATGGTGGTGTAATTGTTAGTCAAAACTTACTCATTACATTAGTTCTGTATATGGTCTTATGTCCTTTCACTTTAATGAAGGTTTGGTGCAATAGGGACGATGCAGTAGCTGTAAACAGCTCTCAGGTTGGTGTAACCAAGCCAGAGATAGTTACCCTTAGCGAGATCCATGCCCACTTATTAAATGAGAGCCCACAGGTTTGTATACGTTCTCTACCCTTGAATTTGTTTTTTGAAAGGTTTATGACTTGTAACATGTAATTATATATTTAGACGGCTAGCTTTGTTTGTGTGACAACTATAACCGAAGTGGTTAGAGACAACGGCTGGTACTTTATATCTTGTACCAGCTGTAGATCGAAAATGAATAGGGTTGAGACCTCTCTGGTCTACACAAATTCCAAATGCAAGAAGCCCCATAATGTCGGTATAATCAGATATATATTTTTCTGTTTAACTCCCTTTAAAAACTGTTTGAGAAACTTTTTTTTCTATTTGGTTAGCCAAATCTATTCTCTCACTCAAATTTCACCCAAAAAATGAAGGTACTACTGTCCCAATGTTTGTGATCTTTGACAAAGAAGTTGTCAAGCTGGTTGGGAGACAAGCCGCTGAACTCATGGCAGAGGCATGTTTAATGTTTAATATTGTTTATTAACATTTTCATGGACATTTTCGAATTCTGATAAACTGTTTGTTCATTGTTTTAAGGTTGACGAGGGTGTCGCAAATCATACCTTAACAATCCCTCCTTGTGTTCACAAGATTGTGGGATGTACATGTAAGTTCCAAGTGAAGCTTACTTCTTTTAATTTTTCTGCATCACGACAAGCAATTACTGTCTCCCGGATTATTGAAGATCACGTTGCAAATAGTGAGAAACTTGAGAAGAACATGGCAAAGACCGCATCTAAGGTGAATTAGATTGGAGACAATAGTCACAGTTCTGAAAAACGTCCCCGTTATGTCTGAGTTTTTATTAAGTCAATTTCATTTTTATCTCACTTCAGCATTGTCGTCATTGAGGTCATGCAGAAAAATAGTCCCACATGTCGCTTCTTGGGGTATAGCAGACATACTTCTACCTTGTGGCCGAACAACACATTTCAGATTCAAAATACCTCTTAGAGTAACTAAAGATTCGGTTTGCAACATCAAGCACAATACGATGCTTGCAGAATTGCTTCTCAAAGCTGATTTAATCATATGGGACAAAGCACCAATGGCTCATCGACACACAATGGAGGCACTAGATCGAACATTAAGAGATTTACGTTCTACCGAAGACTCATTCATAAGTAACAGTATATTTGGTGGGATAACCATTCGCCTCTGTGGTGATTTTAGGCAAATTCTTCTAGTTATACCTCAAGGAATACGAGCAGACACGGTTCTGGCATCAATCAGACAATCATATTCTTTGAATGAATGTAATATATCTATATTACAGAAGAACATGAGACTAAAACCAAGTGAAACAAGATTCACGGAATGGCTACTCAAAGTTGGAGATGGAACTGCTCCATTAATGCATAACATAGCTGGTAAATATGACGATGACAGGGAAATTGTCGCCATTGATAAACAATTTCTTATGATGCCAGTTGGAAACCCAATGCAACAGGTCACAGAGGCAATAAATTCATTTGACAGCATATCTCAAAGTCTCATTGAATAATTAACTAAGACTGCTATACTTACTCCACAAAATGAAAGTGTAGACGATATAAACCAACATATGTTATCTCAGGCGCCAGGACAAGCAAGAGAATATTTAAGCCATGTATATACATGGAACTTATTTCTAAAAGAAGAGAGAAAACATTATTGTCAATGGAAGATGACAACAATGTAGAATGCACAAAACATTGCAATGCAATTGATTATAGTAAACTAACACCCATAATCAAAAATGCTCATACGTAACGTGCAAGCTTCTCATTAGACTTACTTTTTTCACCCACCTCATGCACCTCAATTGTGGTGTCGGGATCGACCTTCTCACCATTCCCAACATGGTTTTCAATGATGCGGGATACAGTTATTGTCTGCCGTGAAGCTGCAAAGTTAAATAAAGTCAGCTTCACCTAGAATTTACATGTTCGCCTAACAATGTTGAAGACGCATGGCGGATTTATGTGGTATAAACTGCATCATTCTCATCAACCTGGGAAGAAGAAAAAGATGGTTACAAAAAATTTATGTCTATGCAAAAGTGATTCTTCATTATTTAGAATACCTCTCCCATCATGTATGGTGCTTGTCTCCCAACCAACTTGACAGTTTCTTTATCGAAGATAACAAACGTTGCCACACCACTGTTTACATCACTGATGGTTATTTCCAAGAGGTACCTACACATTTTAGTAAAAACAGTCAATAAATTGTATAAAATAATGCCTTGTATAAGAGGGTTAAGTGTAACTATTGTTTTCAAGGAAACTAACCTGATAATGCCAACATTTTGGGTCTTTTGCATTTGGAATAAGTACAGACTAGAGTACTCTCACCTTTATCCATCTTTGACCGACAGCTAGTACAGAATATAAAGTACCATCCATACTTCCCTACCGCATCCGTAATTGTTGTAACACAAATAAGGCAAGCCAACCTACACATATCAGAGCAGGTTACTTTCAGAATTATAGAAAATCTTTCAATGTCAGGGGAGCTAGACAAACCTGCATAATTTCATTAGCTGGAAAGCTAGAAAGTTGTGAATATCATTCAAACTCACAGCTCCAGCTTGGTAACCGCAAATTGTAAGCTGTTTACACCTATTGCATCTTCTCTATTTGCTCCAAACGTGTGAAGGAAATGGGAGGACATGAGACTGTATCAGGAGGGGAAATTTTACAACTTAAATTGGCAGGCATGAGCTACAAGCCAAAGGTAACTACTCGTTGTATATTTAAAAAAGTTTTAAGCATGAAACTGAAAAATGTTTTTCTAGAATATTTACATCATATGATCAGATTACCTTGCTAAATATGCTTTGGTCTGAGTGATGTCGGATCAAGAAATAAGCGGGTGGAAGTTGTTGAGCTCAGTGTGACAACACCTGAACAATAGGGGAACTATCAATCTTATATTCAAGTTCACCACTAATACTATTTCTAAGAAAATAATTTAGGGAAGTCACTAACCTCCTAGAGTTTTCGCATTCAATGTCGTGATCAACACTACATCAGGTTTTTTTCTCCCTCTCATTCCATATGCATCGAAAAGCTGTTGCAATATTCTTCCATAGATAAATATGGCTGTCTCCCAATGTTAAAATATAAACTGATTAGGTATTTCCAAAATAGGTATAACATAATTTCATAACACATCAACAACTCTTATTACACTTACTCTTCAAGCTGGACATGTAGGAATATTATCTCCTTTAACTTTCTACCCCCTATTATTGAAGTTGTAACGAGTGGGGTTTGAGAGTGTAGATTTTCTCCATTGATGAGCCGTATATGGCCAATCAAATATTCAATGAGCACAAAGCGGAAGTTACAAAAGAAAAAATGTTTTGCAAAGTCAAGCAAATCTTGTATTTCTTTAGACCAACCAACAATATAGCGTTCAAAGATGTTTTATTGTATCTCAGAAGAATGCTTTATTTAATCATTTATCAGCTAACCTAACTTTAAGTAATTGCGTGATATATTAAGATGGATGCACGAATATTATAACTTATTCAGATGGGATGGTGCTTACCAAAGAGGTATATATGTTTATTAGCAACGTTGGTGAAAGCATGGAAATCCCGCAACATGAAATTCTGAGATTCTATTTTATGAGGACTTTCTGCCTCCTTGACAAAGCATGACTGGTCCGTGAAGATAATCATGCTATGATGGGATGATACCTTATAACGGGCTTTGCAAGGCTTGATCATGAATTTGCTAAGCTTGTTAATTTTGCTCGACTTTAACTTCTCCTTGAAACGGCTAGCATGGTTCGCTGATATGAATCCCTGCATTGTTGATGACTGTTGAGATCTTAGAAAGTGCAAAAACGAATTTCATACAATATAATTTGACTACATTAATCACAGGGTTATCTTAGCGTCGATGAGGGGAACCTCAACACCAATGAGCGTATTCCCCTGCCTGAAGTTGTGGGCTTCCCATGAATAAATATGTCTAGAAAAAACATGGTCTTTGCAAAAATCTCCCTACAGCTCATCAAAGTTTATATGAGAAGCCATAACTAACGTGTATGAAGTTTGGAAAATAGTGATGGTCCAATTCTAGGTAGAGAGAGTTTATAACATAACTTGGATAGAAGCTCTACAAACTATGTAATTAAGACTAGGGATAGCAGCATTGAAGAGAGCTTGCGAACGTGGGGGAGCTGAAGAATTTTCAACAGCTGCTGCTAGAAATTAAAGAGAAGTTAATGTAAGAAAATGGGCCTTGTTATTGAATTTAACTTTAGGTCTAATAGAAAAATACTTACCTTATTGGACTTTCTTAGGTCCTCATGATGCTAAATGGGAAATCCCATGAGAGGCCCAGACGGCCCAACTAACTCAACATGGACTCCAACAAACGAAGAAAATACGGCCCATCAAGTCCTTTTATACCTGCCGTCGTAGGTTGACCAGAGGTCTCCCAGGAAGATGCGAAGGAAATACGAGTTTTAATTCCAGTCAAAACCAACGACGAAGAAAAAAACATAGGACCCAAAAAAAGTAAGAAAATCCCAATGATGAACATTGTATTTTAAAGAACTAAGTTAGATGAGCGAACTGAGACCAAAAACAATCAGTTAAAGGCGGAAGTAGAGCTTTACCTAAAAGTGGGGACTTTGGGATTTGAGGTTGCAGAGTTTTTTCTACTCGAGCACTTGTCGCGAAAATGCACAGACAAGCATGTTATTGGGCTTGAATTCGGACCCAATTAGAAGAATAGACCCGTACCAATAGTGGGTTTTTGAAGAAATTGTTGATCCGGGCCGGAATGTAGTAAGTAGTCAGACGTCCAAAACAGACCCATCGTGAACAAAATACATACACATGATCAGCCCACGAAGCCCATCCAGTTTCCTATCAAATGCCACTGGCGGTAAACCGGTGGTTCCTCCGGCCAGTTGGGACGGAACGTTGGGTTATAATTGCCGGACAGAGACGATGACAAAGAGGGAATCACCGGTGAAAATAAAAATAAAATTTAGTTAATCCGATGAAACCCTAAGCAAAGAATAGGGATCAAATCATCCCCTGAGGTCGGAAAAATGCTAATTCGACGTTGCAGGCTTCAATCATCTGATGGATCTGTTCCAGTAGTTTTGCTCGGTCACGATATCAAGCACCTAGTCTCGCCGACTCTTCACCACCACGAGTTTGGAAATACGCCTATTGGGTTATTGTTTTTAAACACTTATTCTCATCGGAAAAAGCAACAATCATAATCTCCACCATGCACATGTGTTGACGTATAGCTATCACTGTAAGCATCAACCGCCAAAGTTTGTAGAGAGATGTCGCTTTCAGATCTTAATCGGCGGAGAAATCCGAGGACGTTAGGTCGAGAAGCGACGGGTATGGTGATAGACAAATGTAGGGTTAACTGGACGCATGCTAGACCTGGACCAAAAAAACCCGTAATTGATTTTTTATTGGGTTTTTTATTGGATCTGGATTGTCAGCCCAATTTAAAAAACACATCTTGTACTATTGGTTTTTCGCAGGTGATACTGGCATAAATTGTTTTCATCCTTCAAAGGCCCTAGCAGGCCCAAATCAAGGATAACACAATACACCGAACAAAGTCCATCCTCTTTCGTGACAGTCACCGCTGGCGGTCAACCAGAGGTTCCGCCAGGAAGATGCGAGGGTACGATTGGTTTCATTATCCCCACAACAACAACGCAAAATAGGCAACATATGGGGGAGAAGGAAAAAGATTAAGTTAATCCGCAATCTACTCATTGTGTTTTAAAAAATCTAGCTTAACCAAGATTAAATCTTTACCTGAAATATCTTCCCGTGCTTTCGGCGGCCACAAAATCCATCAGCTAATCCGGCTGCCTCTTCGCCGTCACCAGTTTTGAGATAAGACTCACAAATGTCGATTAAGCTTCTCTCTCACCGGACATATCAACAAACATATTTTTTAAATAACCAAAGTGATGTCGTCCACTGATAACCGTCATTACCAGTCGCTGAAGAGTTGACGATACTCGATCTTTCTCGACGGCACCACCGTCATCATCAGTCGCCGAAGAAATGACGACTTCTGATGCTTCTTGACGGCATAACTGAAAAATGTTATATCGAAAGGGTTGATAGACAAATTTAGGGTTTGCTCAAGTAGAATTAATGGACATCGGGCAAAAACGTGGATTAAGGAATTTTCATAATTTCAGCCGAATCATTTTTTGCTGCATGGCCAATTATTACAGTTTGCCTTTTAATAAACTTGCATGTGATAACATTTTTGTCTATGTATCATTCATTTGAAACCTCAAACAGTAATTTTTATTAGAAACATTTACAATATAACACACTTTTAAGTTATTTTATACAAAAAATACACTTTGCAAATTTGGAACACTTTTTCCCTGTGAAAAATCATTTTTACCTTCGCATATAATAAAAGCTAATTAATATTTTTTTCTCTCAGTTACTTTCTCTTTCTTTGGGCTTATCTTTTTTCTCTCTGTTCTCTTTCTCTCTCTCTTTTCTTTCTCTGTCTCTTCTCTCTTTCTCTTTTTCTCTTCTCTTTCTCATTTTTCTCTTCATCCTCAATTGTTTTTCTTTTAAATTTAATTAGAATTTTTTTCTTTCAAATTTGATTCGAATTTTTCTTTCATATCTCTTCTAATTTTTTTCTAATTTCATATATCTTCTAATTTTTAAACTGATTTTATTGTAGTTTTTCACCAATTTGACATTTAATACATTCTCTAATATTTATCTCTAATGCTCTTTCTCTCTTTATCTATCTCTATTTCTCTCCCACCTATGTTGATCTCAATTAAACTAATTGATGAAGGTTTAATCTTTGATCTAGGCATGTATTCAATTTTGGCTTGAGATTATCAGTATTTTTCATAATTCAAACATGATTTTTGATGTGTGTCATGTGTTTCCAAGAAAACATATAAAAGTTTCACAAATCCAGAAAATGATGATTTCGAGTCTGCTGTTGAAAATGACTAGACATGGTAGCGTGAGCATGGTAGCATGGACATAGTGGTGTGGATATGGTAACGTGGACATGGTGGCATGGACATGGTGGCGTGGATGTGGTGGCGTGGATGTGGTGGCGTGGATGTGGTGGCGTGGACATGGTGGTGTGGACATGGTGGTATTTTGGAGCCAAAAAAAGAAAATATAGAGAAGGTTATAATGATCTTTTTGCATAACCTAAAACCTTCAAAAGTGTTTTGGAAAGTGCTATTTCTTATAAATAAAACTTAAAAAATGTGTGTGAGAGTGTAATTATGTCTTTTTATTAGCATAAATATACATTAAATCGTAACTAAACGGTTATATTACTATGTTATAATATTTGTCAGGTCATAACCGCTGATTTTTCTAAATTAATTGTTAGGTAGTGCAAAAAAAAACATGGTACATGGTGCGAAAGTAGGTACGTGACACTTTATGGTCTCTTAGTTATACGAAAGGACGACAACAACAACAACAAAAAATTAAAATCAAAAACCCTTCTTAGTCCCCTACGGCGTGGCAGTATCAATCGCCGTTAATCTCTTCCGTTCCGATTACAAAACCAATCTTCATATGGCAGAGCGTGTGTCTCTCACACTCAACAACAACACCAACCTCCTCTTTTCTCCTCCGATCACCATGTCTTCTCTTCGCACCCAAATCTCTGCTTCTCGTCTCCTCTGCTTCTCCTCCTCCTCCTCCTCCTCCTCCTCCTCCTCCTCGTCCAGATCCACACTTTCTCTCTCCGCTTCCTCTCTCTCATTCACAAGATCTCTCGTCTCTTCTCCGCTTCTCTCTCTGGTACTCTCCCTCGGCCCCAAATCTTCATTTCTCTTTTGTTGATTTTTGTATATATTCAATCTGAGTTTGATTTTGGTATATATCCAATCTGAATTTCCTCTAATCATCTGTGAATTCAGAAGAGGTACCAAGCTGCGTTGGTGAATCGGAGCTTCAGCTCGGCCGCGACTACGAATTGTACAGCAGCGACGGATCCTCAACAGTTGAAGAGTGCTAGAGAAGACATCAAAGAGCTACTTAACACCAAGTTCTGTCATCCAATTTTGGTGCTTTTCTCATCTATTTTTGATTTCTTCTCTAATTCCTAATTTCACAAGAGATTCCGATAAACACACTGAACCTGAGACGTTTCGGCACAAAGCCGAGTTAATGTTTGTATAAATAAATATGTACAGTGTGAAGTATTTTCAGTAATTGCTATGTAATTTTTTGCTGCATTTTAAATTTTCGATCATAGGTTCGTTTGGGGTGGCATGATGCTGGAACGTACAACAAGAACATCTCAGAGTGGCCTCAGAGAGGTGGAGCTAATGGGAGTCTGAGATATGAGATTGAGCTTAAGCATGCTGCTAATGCCGGTATCACACACACTTATATATACCATAGGGATGACTTCTTTTACTAGTTTGTTTCCCTCTTTAACCATATAGGCTTGTTGTTACTTTCAGGTCTTGTAAATGCTTTAAACCTGATTCAGCACATCAAAGACATGTACTCTGGGATCTCGTATGCTGACCTATTCCAACTGGCTAGTGCTACTGCTATAGAGGTAAAGTTCTGAACCTACTTTTACTGGTCATGGAAACATTTTTAGTTACTAAAGTTTCTGAAATTTAGGAAGCTGGAGGACCCAAAATACCCATGAAATATGGAAGAGTTGATACTTCAGGTCCGCATGAATGTCCTGAAGAAGGAAGGCTTCCTGGTAAGCGTCTCATTTTATGGAGTTTTCCTCTTCTTTGTGGATGTTCTTTGGTTACATCAAACTTTTTTTACTTATTACAAATGTCATATATTTGCGCTTATGTTCTATAGACGCTGGTCCTCCTTCACCTGCTAACCATCTCAGAGAAGTTTTCTACAGAATGGGACTAGATGATAAGGTGATTGCAGTTGAATTTTCATAGTTATGGAGAAATGGCCAATTAGTAAATGATTCATATCGAAAGATTTTGTAACTGCAGGACATAGTTGCATTATCTGGTGCCCACACCTTAGGAAGATCTAGGCCAGAACGTAGTGGTTGGGGGAAGCCAGAGACAAAGTACACGGTATTATTTCATGTCCAGTTCCGTGACATATTGTTGATCAAAGTTGTTGGATTTTGGACTGCGAAAAGTAACTTCAATAGCAGAACAGTTCCAATTTTTTTATTCTTACTATGTGTTTTTGCATTATACTATTATAGAAAGAGGGACCGGGAGCACCAGGAGGACAGTCATGGACACCAGAGTGGTTGAAGTTTGACAATTCGTACTTCACAGTTGCGTTTCAGAACATAACTCTTTCTTTAGACTTTGAAATGAAAGTCTTCCCTTTTTTATTTTCATGTGTATTAATATAAGTGTTATTATAAAAGGAAATCAAGGAAAAGAGAGATGAAGATCTTCTTGTCCTACCCACTGATGCTGCCATCTTTGAAGACCCTTCTTTTAAGGTAAAAACACTAAAGCTGAAACATATCAATACACAGAATCTTTCTTAGTCTTTGCCTTGAATACTGAAACTGCAATGCAATTGCAGGTCTATGCCGAGAAGTATGCTGCAGATCAGGATGCATTCTTCAAGGATTACGCTGAATCCCATGCGAAGCTCAGCAATGTTGGAGCTAAATTTAACCCTCCTGAGGTTGGCCATTCTTATATTTCTGTCATTTTTATAGCAGCAAATTGACCTTAACATCAACAAAACAAGACATTATAATCAAGGCATATAAGGCTTGAATACCTCTAACAGAAAACCGATTGATCATGGGAAGTCGATAATCGTTTTCGGTTAAAAGACTATCAAATATATGCTGCATTAAATATCACAATGATTTAGAACCATGTATTAGATATATATATTATCTTCTTTTTCATCAACTGAGTAATCTGATTTTTTGTGTTTTTGTTTTGTTTTCTTATGTTTGTGTAGGGTATCATTATCTAGTCGGCATCTAATTTACTTCTTGAGTAAGCTTTCTTCTTCTTGATATCAAAGTTGCTGCCATCAATCAACTTCCCAAATGTTCACTTAGTATTTCTCTTTCTCGTTTCTCTGGTTTACGTCGCTTATGAAGGACTCGTGAGATTAGAAAAATTTAGTAAAATAATGTCAAAGAAGAAAGGGAACATGTGAGAAAGTTGTCGAGGGAACTTTTCTTCTGAGTTTTGCAGATATCTTTTGAACAATGTTTCTGCTTATTCAAAGGATTTTTCTTTTGCCTTAACTATTGGTCGTTGGTGTCATGGTTGAGTTGTCATAATGGTTTTTTGATGTTTCTCTTCTAATAAATTGTTGTAGCGATAAACCAAGACCCTTAGAAACCATTGAAGATTTAATCGATGTAATAAATTCATCAAACACTAATCAGATGGCAGATGTGATATTGTGAGTGTCTCTAAAAGTATGAGAAAGGTGTATTTATAGGTTTTGGGAGTTTTATAGCTTAGTTAAGTTGTTTTTTTTCTTTTTAGAAAAGAAATTGGAGTACTATTATATATGGTTTTACTCTAAAAATAAAGTTTTTAGAAGCAAAAATAAAATAGGATTAGATATGCAACATACATGATAGAATATAAACATTCCTTAATTTGGTAACATCAACGGATACAATTTAGCTCCCAAATACAACTGTGCTCTTAGACGTTGCACTATTTATGTTTCGTATGGTTTTTGAGTTGTGATTTTGAAGCTTAAGCTCTTCGGTTTATCTGATAAGTAGTTTGCATCTTTTCATCTGTCAATGGACAATGTTGATGTAAGATTGGTGCCTGTGATTTGGTATTATCATACTGACTTGATTAATTGGTTGCTGTGAATAGGTACTGTTAAAAGCTTTTGACTAATTCTTATGATGTGTGTGTAATGTTCTAGTCAAAAATAAATAGTCAGTACGCAACAAAAGCAATAGTATATCAAAAGATCGAATCACGATGAATTTTGAGAATAATATTAAGCTAAGACGAGAATACGGGAATGCTAGTTTTGTATTGCTATAAATTGTTTTTTTTTCGTTTGATTTTTATTCCAAATCCAAAAACAAAGTTTCTAAACAACAACCATTCAAAAATTATTGAGCATTCATCCCGTGTCACACTCTGAACTATTTCTTAGGAAATGTTGTTTAAAGTTTGATTCTCCAACTTGAAAGCACAACTATCAAAAACGACTTGAAGTCTGCGTATATGATCCAGTGTCGAGCAATAAATCGGCCATTCACCAGGTTTAGAGATAGCTTCCATTGCTGCTTGAAAGTCAGAAGCAATTATTATATCTTTGAGTAAATCTTTCAAGCTCTACATAGCCCCTATGTTTCATCGAAGTTATGCCACCTATCAAGATTTAGAAACCATATCGGTCTTTTATGTTCGTATATTCTCATTAACTCCCTCTGTATTTGTATTTCCTTCTTGTTCATCTTCTTCACTGTATAAAACTCTTTAGCTTCTGTCAATAAGATCATCTAATTCCATATCTCAATATGGTATCAGAGCAATAACAGAAACAAAAAAAATTCATCTTTCTCCCTTTTAACTTCTCTCTCCTCTCTCGTCTTTCTTCTCCCTCTGTTTCTCTGTGTTTCTTACTCTCCTCCTCTGTTTTTTTTCTTTTTCTCTTGGCGATAAATTATTTCTCTCCTCACCATGCCTTTTAATGAAAATGCATCTACTGAAAACACTACTGTGTTCAACACTACCAACCCGTCAACTACCCTGATCTCCATCAATATGTCGAATATTACCAAACTCACAACTCTCAACTACGTTATGTGGAATCGGCAGATCCGTACCCTCCTTGAAGGCAATGAGCTTCACGGCTTTCTTGATGAATCAGCTCCTGCTCCTCCCCAAAAGCTCACTGTAGACGGTAATATCATACCAAATCCAGACTTTGCACCATGACATAGATAGGATCGGTTGCTCTACAGTGCCTTAATCGGAGCAATCTCTCTTCCTGTTCAGTCGGTGGTGTCCATAGAACCCACGACATGTGAAATATGGTCTCTTCTAGCCTCCACCTTTGCCAAACCAACTCGAGGACACATCCGCCAATTGAAGTACCAAATCAAAACCTGCGTTAAAAGGCACCAAAACTATCAGTGAATACCTTTATACTATCAAAGGGAAAGCAGATGACTTAACTCTACTTGGAAAGCCCGTTGATCCCGAGGATCTCACCGAACAAATTATGGCTGGCCTCGCTGACCACTACAAACCGGAGATTGATGCTGTCAATGGCCGAGATGCCCCCATCTCCTTTGCAGAACTCAATAAACGATGTTGTTTTGCAAAGAAGAGCATGTTCCACTTATGCCCATCACTGCAAATGCAACGGACACTCACCAAAGACAATATCATCACAACAATAACTGGAGGACCAACAACAGCAGGGACAACAACAACGCTCACAAATATCACACCGCCAACAACAATAACCGCGGTTCTCGACGGTACCTTGGTCTTTGTCAAGCTTGCGGTACACAGGGACACATCGCTAAATTTTGTCCGGAGTATCGCATTGTCCGTGGGTCTGCACCCAACCAATGGTCTGCCCCGACTCAAACTTACCTGTGGCAGCCATCACACTCATCTCACTCTTGGCAATCATGAGCCAATGTGGCTATGATTCCTGCACCAGATTCTTCGACCTGGCTGCTCGATTCCGGAGCCTCGCACCACATGACTTTGGACCTTGCAAATCTGCCCTTGCACGCACCGTACAACGGCGGAGATGGTTCAAGACAGTCAATTTCCCACACGAGTTCTTTTTCTTTTCCCTCACTTACTCGTCCTTTTCTCTTTGACAATGTCCTATATATGCGTTCCATTTCTAGATAAAAATCTGTCATCAGTTTTTCAACTATACTCTACTAATGGCGTTTCAGTTACTTTCACCCCTACATATTTTCAGGTCCGAAATCTGAATATGGAGGCGCTTCGTCCGGAAGGCCAACCTAAAATGGCACTTATGAGTGGCCACAACACAGATCGTGCAAGCCCCCCTCCCCGAGAGTCGTTACGCACTAAGAAACCAGTACAAAAACTAAATCTTCGTTCATCGTGCTACTGTCATCAATACCTCTGAAGTAGAACCTACCACCGTTGCTGCAGCTCTTAAAGATCCTCGGTGGCGTAATGCGATGTGCGTGGATATTGAAAACCAAATTTGTGAACAAACATGAGATTTGGTGTCTCCAACAGCCGCAGCCAATGTCGTTGGGTGTAAGTGGGTCTTCACCATCAAACAGAAAGCTGATGGTTCGGTCGATAAATTCAAAACGCGACTGGTAGCGAAAGGTTTCAATCAGCGCCCTTGAATTAACTATCATGAAACATTTAGTCCGGTCACCAGGTTTAGAAATATCTTCCATTTGTGCCTGAAAGTCAGAAGCAATTATGATATCTTTGAGGTGTAAATCTTTCAAGCTCTACATAGCCCATATGTTTCACTGAAGTTATGCCACCACCCTATTCAGAGAGCATGTAAATGCAACCCGGGCAAGGAATAACATTTCTCTTGAATGATTTCTAGCTATCCACGCATTGTCAATGTGAAGTTCTTTATTTCTAAAACTAGCATTGATATTGTACTTGATGATTCTTGGTAAAGGATGTTGCCATCTACCACCAATATATTTTGTTACAAAAATCAGCTTTAGATTGTTGAGACAACGAAAAATTCACTTCTTTCCAGAGTTTTGCTTCCTCCATTGTTTGTTGGATTACTATAACTATAGGAATGGCATTTCTGTTTTTCCAAATGCTCCATATTGTGAATTGTATTTCTCGTGTTATAAGATATTAAGTTTGTAGAAGAGAACTACAAATTCTGGATCATAAATAACATGAACGACTAAGTAAATGGAGGTATTCTCGAATAACCGGCTTGGACAAACTCGCGAATGAAGTAAAAGTCCACAGCCACATGTTTCATCCTTGAATGGAAGATGGAGTTTACACTTGAGTAAGTGAAAAA
The DNA here is from genome assembly GCA_000218505.1 of Schrenkiella parvula. NCBI lineage: Eukaryota > Viridiplantae > Streptophyta > Magnoliopsida > Brassicales > Brassicaceae > Schrenkiella > Schrenkiella parvula. The sequence goes on along the minus strand of CM001192.1, from coordinate 4,719,804 downwards.
GAAGTTTAATTTAATCATTTATAAAAATAACAGACATTTTTCTAATAATTGTTACTAAAGTATTATGAAACAAGAATCTAGATACAGTAGTTTGTTGAGGGTTTATGTTTTTTTACAAATAAAACGCAATTTAAGGAGAAAAAAAAATTAATTCAGCATTTTTGAAATTTGATTTTGATTTTATTTTGGTTTTGACGTGGTATAATTTTTTTTGTCAACAATTAAATAATGTATATTAAATTAGGGTCAAACCCAGATGGTGATACTCGATAGCACTAACATAAACCCGTAGTTTACAAGTTCTGTTTTTGATGTGGCATAACTTCTCCGACAACTAAATCTAGAGAAATTGCTTGAGAAGTTCGTACGTGAACTGATAGGTAAAAAAATCAACGTTGTCTAAGTCGTATACGGTGGCCAATAATGATGAGCAGTGACACTCCTTCCGGTTGCTTTCGTCGCTACATTTCTTTTAATTTTCAACCAAATCCTAAAAAACAAATGTTAGTAATAAGTCAAAAGATTGACTCGTTTACTTTTGTTTGTGGTCCTTCGCAATGCTCTTATTATTTAAAATTAATTTTGTGGGTCATATATTAAATTCCTCGTAGATTCCTCTGAGATTTCTATATAATAGAAATCTTAGAACTTGCTATTGTCATCAAGAAGCTTCGACATCTCAAATTATCTTTCTTCTCATTCTCTCTCTTTAAAATATATCGGAAATTTCTGAAGCTTGTCTATAGTTTTCTTCAGCCATGACCGCACAGGTACGTCTTTTCTTTCATATTTTTTTCTCATGAAATTATTATATTTAATTCACTGATGGTTGATTGATCGTTATATGTATACATCATACTTACATATATATATAATACTTATCAATCGTTTTCAGAATCTTAAATACGTAAGTACTGATTTCGGGTTTCAAATTACAGAAATCTGTGTTGCAATTGAGTGTTCATGAAGAAAAAATTAGGAAGAAAGTGTGGGCGACAGTTTCTCAGTTTTCAGGTATATTTAAAAGTTTCAAAATTTACTATATAATTATTATTTTTAATAAGTTGCGAATATTAACATTTTTCATGATTTGTTAAATTGGTTTTAGGGGTTACTTCGATAGTAATGGATGACAAAACCGGAAAAATGACTGTAACTGGAGACATTGATGTATCAAAAATCGTGTCAAAACTAAGGAAGATATGTAATGCAGAGATTGTTTCGGTTGAAGTTGTTAAACCACCTGAGAAAAAGCCTGAACCAGCGAAACCGGCTCCACCTAAACCTGCCGAAGTTGTTACCTTTCCGGTTACGCATTTGAACCACCCCTACCAATACCATTCTTCCTATGACAATTCTTACTATCAATCATACGGGAATGCTAGAGTTTTGGTGGAAGAACCAAATACTTGTGTGATTATGTAAATTTTCTATATTTTTTTCAATTAATGTTAGTTATGTACCACTTAGTTTTGATGGAAGAACATATTTTTTGGGTTACTGTAATATACATTTCTTGTATGAGCTCATTTTTAAAAAAAGAAAAAATCAATTTCGCGAAATAATGTATGCCTTATACTCTTTGTTGATTTTTTTTTCTTACTTTTAGTAATCTAATAATTACTTATGCTAAATAATATTTCGGTAATCAGTCAAAAAAAAACTTTTTGCAGCCTAAAAGTAAGCTTATATTATATCATAAGTTTCAAAATATATGGAGTAACCAAGTGGACGACGAACTACTTAAAAATATTATCTTTTTTGCATATGGATTATTAACCAAGTGTGAATAGATGGAAGACCAAACTGGATCCAGAAAAAAAAATACAAAACACAAAGACAAAGAAAGAAAGAGCAACCCTTACCCGACGGAATTAGATGAAATAAGTGTTGAGAGAGCTATTTGACAATAACAAAGGAGATTAAGCTGGATGAGTAATTACCAGAGCCAAGTCAAACCAGGCAAAGGAGAAAGACATGAAGCGCCGAGAAGATCTGCCGGAAAGAGACACATATGTGATTAACCTCGATAAAAATGCCTCTAAAATCTAGAAGGGAGAAGTCCTCAAGCTCCAAATCTGAAGAGAAGAAACCAAACAAGTCATCAAGCCCAATAAACAATGATACAAAGCTTACTACCACAGCGGAGCAGGCAACACCGGCGAAATACTGAAAAATTGGGGCTCAAGGAACCAAATCTTGAACCGTCCAAATCAATACACCGTCCTCTAGAAAAAAAAGCAGGACAGAGAAACCCAGACACCATATGTCGAGCACTGATATCTTTTGTTTTTGATGGATTAAGTTATTTATTTTTAGTATTTTTCCATCATATAACATGCATTTAGGTATAATTAAAAGTGTATATATGTACATTTATGCATAACAGGCTTTGGAGGGGTCACTTTTGAGATTTGGAAGCATTTAAAACATTTTTGAGTTTGGAAACATGAAAGATACATCAAAAGGGAGAAATGAAGCAACGAAGAAAAAATCCAGGAGATCCGACGGTCCAGCGTAGCAGGCAGAGATGAGCGCTACGAGAAACAAAACTATCCACCCTTCATTTCCGAGTCCATTCCACCATAACTTTCTTTTATACCAGATTACACCACAACTTTCTTTTATACCACATTCCACCACAACTTTCTTTTATACCAGACTCGATCCACTTATGAATTTTTGACAGCGAGCGTTGACATGTCCTAGTTTTCCACATAAATATCATTTTATACCTTTTGTTGTACTACCTTCTTATTTATGTACTAATTGCTGTGAGATAATCTTTGCCATCTATAAACTCAGTGATTTCCACAAACGCCACGAATGTGCTAATCTCTTCTTTCTTCTTTGTCGCTGTCTTATTCAAATTCTTCCTCATTGACTCCTATGATGGAGTTCTCTTTTCTGCATTTTTGATCATTAACACACTCTAGTTGTGTCTGTCCAAAACCTTTGCATCCAAAGCATTTAATTTCTCTTTCTTTGACAGTTGGGCACTCGGTTTTGAAATGACCATATTATTTGCATTCATGGCACTGAATCTCAGATTTCGTGCTTGCTTTTTCTTCTGAGAATATTTTACCTCGAATAGATCTCTTTTTCCCTTATCCTTGAATTTGTTCTACCTTCCGTAGCACTCGATCGAAGCGTCAAACCAGCATGCTCACATGATCTTGATCTTCGGGATCTTGTAGTTTTCCTTCAGTCGAGGCTAAAGCCATGCTCCTTGTTTTCTTCACCCCAGCTAGTTCCAACTCATGAGCTTGCAGCATTCCAACTACCTCATCGAAACTCAAGGTGTCTATATTAAGAGACATGTTTATAGCTGCCTTATACGCCATGAATTTACAAGGCAAACACTGTAAAAACTTCCTGACAAGCTTTTTGAACTTGTATCTTTTACCCAGTGTCAGTGCCTCTTGTGCCAAGGAGCTCAACTTTGGCTGAAATCTGCTATAGACTCATGCTCTTCCATCTTGAGATTTTTGATGGATGCCAACATATCGTTTCTTGAGTTTTGCACCTTTGAAGTTCCTTCAAAGTGTCCTTGTAGGATATCCGAACCTCTTTAGGAGTTTCACACCCGTGGTTCAGTTCAAATTGTTTCCTTGCCAGACTGAAGTGAATGGTTGTGAGAGCTCTGGAACTGTATATTGTTAGCATCAGCTCTACCTCCATCCACAATTCCTCCGATTTGGGCACTTCGTCTTCTGATTCAGTTTTGACTGTTGGCTCTTTCCATCCAACAATAATAGCCTTCCATACAAGTACATCAATCCCTCTAATGTCTGATGTCATCATTGTCTTCCCAAATCCATATTCCATGCATCCAAAATCACGTTGGAACTTGCAACTAACTTTAGGTAGCTCTCCATTTCCTCCACAGGATCTCACCTGTTTGCAATACACACAAGTGGCTACTCTTATGCCAATTGAAAATGTAAGAACTACTGGTATATATACTATGGATAATTAGCACATGAGAATTCTCAATAAGAAAGTGTATTACTAGATAATCTTCCAAGTAGACTTACAAATTTCACTTAAAACAATCCCTAGCAAGCTCATGACACGCCTTGACTTGTTACTCTAGTCTCGCACGCTTATGAATCTATACGCAATTCCTAAAAATCTCAATTGAATCCCTTAGTCCTAAAACAAGCACTCTTTATTTTTTGGTTAGCACCTACAATGCACAACACCTTCTATTTATACATAATAGGATCCCTCGGCTAATCCTGGCCGCATCCACAAGTTAGGATCAATACTAATCTACTTGTGAATATTTTCTTCATCTTTCTCCTAAGAATGGGGAATCTTCTTCTCTAGTATTGGCCAACTTCCCATAAGCTTATCCAGCTTAATGATTTGCTCTGAGCTTGTTCTTACCAGCCACAATCACTAATCCAGCTCAGCACTTGATTTCTACATCAGCAATCGCACATTTTCTGCTGCATGTAGTACCTCATGTACTACGTCATATAGTACTCCAAACTGCTACAGCCGAGCTGTATCTTCCGTTGTTGCAGTGATGATGGTTCAAGAGAGGAATCAAAAACACGGGCATCAACCGAGGCATACTCTTAAGCTGGTCGCAAGGGGAGAAAAGTAACTGCGGGAAACAAGGCATGATTTGAATAAGACAGTGGATTTGTGGCTGGAAAGGAGGTGGTGGAAAAGAAGAAATTGTGTTCAAAGAATGGAACATGTCGGGAAGCATATATCCGAAAAGCTTTTAGATCGGGACATAGGTAAGCAGATCGAGTGAGGGAGTAACCGATAAAAACGCAAGGATAAGAGCAAGGATCAATCTTATGGGATGAATAACGTCGAAGGCTAGTATAGCATAAACAACCAAAGACTCGAAATTTGGTGTAATTTGTTAACTCGTGAAAGAAACAAAAGTAAGGGACGTCAAAAGAAAATGCAGAGTTGGTGATGCAATCATGGACCACACGGTTGGACCACGTACCTGAGGAGAACGATCCATTTGACCAATTGGAGGTTGGTCAACAGATTCCTCGATCAAATGGGCCAGATGAGTCGAACAATTGAGCCAGAACTGCCTTGGAATGGGACGAATTCGAAGATACTCATCTTGACCGAACCGCGGCTGAACCGGTACGACAAGATAAAATGCAGATTCGAAAACTACAACCTAGCGATCATTCTAACGACCGGACCGAGCTATTTATCGACCAAGTAGGACTTCTAAAGCAAGTTAGCAAGAAGGATTATCCATGACTCGGGCTAAATTGGAAGTTGGCCGAGAAATCTTACCCATGAACCGAACCGACAATCTTTGCATAACCGAATGCGACCTCATGACGTTTTCACCAGGTCTAATGACCTGATCTCGTAGTAAAAGCCTTTAAGAAGCTGTCACACTTGCCTTAGTTCGTGAGATTGATTTCATTCAAAATCGACCGACCAAACCAAACCTTTGTACCGACTTGGTCGCCGAGAGAACCGAGTAGGACGCCCCAACGTTCTTTTATTTTATCTTTTATTTCTCTTTATTTCCTTTCATTCTAGTAACGTTTACCCTAAAAAATTACTATATTTTGTTTTCTACTTGCCATTTTTTTGGCACAACACTTTTCTTGCAATTTTATGAAATTTTCTAACTTAGAAATTTTTTCTCGTTTGTTCTTCATAAGCAATTGGTTGTTTGGTGCATTCAATCCTCACAAACGGCCTAAACTAACGTCGTCGTGCGTCATATCCAAGATTGGTAAAGATTTTATTGGTATACCATTGAGCTTTTCCACCCTTTGATTATTCGACTCGTTCCACCCTCGAACCGCAAGTGATAGTAACCTCACTTGGTTCATTATCCTACGCAACAACCATTTTTCAAGTGCAATTTCCTTGGAAAGATTGTATCAGTTTGGAAGACATTTAATGAGGGTAAGCTGCTGTTATAAAGGTAAAATACCAATATTTTATTGGCATATTGACTTGAGTAAGAAGGGCTAGGCCCATTTTTACAACAATTGGATGCTAGTCCCTTGTTCTTTGTGTAACATTTTCTTCGGTTTCAGACGAGTCACCGAGGCGAGCAAACCAACCCTTTCGCCCCTCCCCACCGACATGTGAGGTTAGAATTTCTGCGATTTGCAGGGGGAGACCCGACCGGGTGGGTAAGCAAGGTTAAACAATTCTTCGATTACCAGGAGATACCACCAGAACAACAAGTCAGTTTCACCTCTTTCCACCTTGATGGAGTAGCCAACGAGTGGTGGCAGGCAATCTCAAAGGCTCTCTGAGAAGACCAAATCCAGATTACATGGGTTGTCTTCCAAGAGTAACTCTGGGCTCGATTCGGTCCAACTAACTCTGGGCGAGTACCAACAAGAGTTTGAACGCTTACAAAACAAGGTCCACGGCTGGTCGCGACGAGCCCTTGTGGGCACCTTTATGGGCGGACTTTAACAAGCCATTGCAGATGGCATTTGAATGTTCAAACCAAAATCACTTAAGGAAATCTTCAACTACGCTCGACTGATGGACGGACAGCTCCAACGACCACCTGCAACTGCGTCACGCAATTTCCCACGACACATTGCTCCGACCAGACCGTTTCAGAATCGTGACCCGGTAACACAGACTCCAAAAAAACTTAGCTGGGAAGAGCTAAAGAAGAAAGGAAGAATTGGACTATGTTTTAGCTGTGATGAGCGATATACTCCCGGTCACAAATGTAAGCAACCACAGATTTTTATAATGGAGGGGCAACAAGAAGACGAAATTATCGAAGAGGAGGAAACCAACGAAGAAAAAAACCCATAAATCTCCATGTACGCTCTCACGCGATGGGGGACTACGAGTACTATTCGGATCCAAGCAATGACTCGGAAACAATCACTCGTGGTGTTGATCGACAGTGGCTCTACCCACAATTTCATCGGCGATAAGGCCGCTCGTAGCTTGAACCTCACACCAACAACGACCCCGCAATTCACTGTACGCGTTGCAAATGGAACGCCAATGATTTGTCGTCACCAATACGAGGCGGTGCCGATTACAATGGGAGGTACATGTTTCACCGTCACACTCTATGTCCAACCTCTGGTGGGCCTCGATCTGGTCATGGGATTCCAATGGCTACAATCTTTGGGCCCAACCATTTGTGACCGGCGAGCCCAAACCATGATGTTCAAATGGGATGACAACGATATTCTTCTGGAAGAGTTACACGCCACTAATCTTCGGGCCGTGAATCAGGAGAAGCTTAGAAAAGAGGTCTGACAAGGACACACCATTTTTGCGCTCAGTGTAGCCCAGTCCGACGGGAAGAAAGGAATACAGCCATCGTTACCCGAGGAGATGCGACAACTAGTGGCAGAGTTCGCCGACCTTTTCGAGACCCCAACGACCCTCCCACTGGAGCGAAACATCAAGCACAGAATCCGGCTAAAAGAGGGTACCGATCCCATAAACGTCCGCCCCTATCGACACGCATACTATAAGAAGGATGAGAATGAACAACAAGTTTCTACAATGCTCGAGGCCGGCATCATTCGACCCTGTTTAAGCCCATTCTCTTCACTGGTGCTGCTTGTAAAGAAAAAGGATTGTTCGAGGAGATTCTGTACAGATTACCGAGCACTGAATTCAGCAACGATCAAGGATCGTTTCCCTATCCCAACCGTTGATGACATGCTCGATGAATTGAACGGCGCATCAATCTTCACGAAACTCGATCTCACTGCAGGATACCATCAAGTCCGTATGCATTTTGAAGATATATACAAGACGGCGTTTCGCACACATAACAGACACTATGAATACTTGGTGATGCCCTTTGGATTGTGTAACGCACCCTTAACGTTCCAGGCCTTAATGAATTCGGTCTTTCGACAGCTACTACACAAATCGGTTTTGGTGTTCTTTGACGATATTCTCATCTACAGTACCTCAATACAGGAGCATCTCCAACACGTTGAGGCAGTCTTCCACCTCCTACGGCAACACATGTTAGCTGTCAAATACAAAAAGTGTGAGTTTGGACAACAAGAGTCGAATATCTCGGTCACATCGTCTCCAGTGAGGGCATAAAAGTCGATCCCACTAAGAGCTGAGAGGTTTCCTCGGTCTCACGGGATACTATCACAAATTTGTGAAGGACTCTGGCATAATTGCAAGACTTCTAACCAATCTTCTACGCAAGGGTAAATTCGCATGGGGCACTGACACAGAAAAGGCATTCAACGATCTGAAACACGCACTAACCACTACACCAACACCAGCGTTGTCGGACTTCTCCATTCCCTTTGTCATTAAAACAGACGCATCCGGCGAGGGTATTGGTGTTGTGCTATCACAGAATGACCGCCCCATTGCCTACATGAGTCGCACGCTGGGAATCTCGAAGCAATCGTGGTCAACATATGCCCGGGAGATGCTGTCCATTGTTATCGCGTTACGAACATGGCGACCATACATTCTGGGTAGACGATTCATCATACAAACAGACCAAAAGAGCTTGCGATATCTATTGGAAGAACGCATAGTGACACCGGAGCAACAAAAATGGATGGGCAAACTAGTGGGGTATGATTACAAAATAACTTACAAATCGGGTCGCACTAATTCTGCTGCAGATGCACTATCAAACCGTGACCCAATTTTTATCAGCTTGTTTCGGAAAGAGTTTTGGAAGCTTTCAGGAACTCAGCTACGGATGTCGACCGCTTATCACCGACAATCCGACGGCCAAACCGAGGTCATCAATCGCTACATTGAGCAGTTCTTGCGACGCTTTGTCCACCATCACCCGAAACAGTGGAGTTCTTTCATTCCTTGGGCAGAATATTGGTATAATACGACATTCCATTCCTCCACCGGTATGACACCATTTCAGGCAGTGTATGGTCGAGCGCCACCACCGATTCCCGCTTATGAGATTGGCTCCACAATCATTGGCGAACTAAACGAACAAATGGCCTCACGCGATGAGTTATTATCTGAACTCAAACACCATCTGGAAGTCGCGAACTACAGAATGAAACAAACAGCAGACTTGAAACGACGTGATGTTAAGTACGAATTTGGGGACTGGGTTTTGCTGCACATTCAGCCGTGCCGACAGAAGACTCTGTTTTGTCGCAGTTCACTAAAACTATCACATCGTTTCTTCGGGCCCTTTCAGATTGAGGCTAAAATTGGGGAGGTCGCGTATTGTCTACATCTACCAGCAAACACGAAGATACACTTTGTTTTTCATGTGTCATTACTGAAACCATGGATCGGCGACGGCACTCTAGCCACCTGACAATGGCACCTTGAAGCTCCAGCCAGAGGAAATTTTAAACGTTCGCTGGACCACCAACGCACACGGGACGGACAAAAGAGCAAATATACTCGTCAAATGGAAAGGAATGCACACAGATGACGCGAATGGGGAGATGCAGAACAGATCGAAACCAGCTTCCCTGATCTCGACATGAACCTTGAGGACAAGGTTACTCTTGGGAAGGAGGGTATTGATGAGCTACGACAAACGCAAGACGTTACGATTGGCGGGAGAAAGTCAACACGTGAGAGAAGGCCCAACCCAAAATACAAAGACTGAGTCATGGGGTGACGGCGGTCACATCGGATGAAGTTGCGGCGGCAGCTGATGAAGTCTTCAAATCAAACTTCTGGCACTTCTCTCCATGGCACTGAAATCTCCATCTGCTGGCAAATTCACTGGTACGTTCGCCTGTAGAGCTTCATTTAAAACAGCGCCTTAGCAGCAGAAGCAGAGCCTTTCCCCTTTCGTTGTACAAATCTAAGGTTTGAATCGATGTTCACAAAGAAAAGATGTGTATGCGGCTGTAAGAACCCTAACCAAACACCGTGTCTCCCTATTATTTTGAGTAAACTATCCTTAAGAAGCAAGCAACATGAAATAGAATCAAACTTAGATCAAAGAATTCTAAACAATTAATATCAGATATGTAAACATATATTAAACAATTTATGAATTCCTTCGATGAGCCCATCAAACCAACAAAGAGATTACTTAGACATGATTACTCAAGTCATCACAGAGACCGAAAGTATTTCAAAATTATTAAAGAGAATAAGGGTTTAGAAATTTTCTCTAGTGGTATGATGTCAACTTCTCCCGAAAGCAACAAAACTCTAAAAACAATAAGATTTTGTAGGTAATGACAATAATTGGAGGCTGTGTTATGATGTGTATAAAAAATTAAAAATATTTTTATATGTTGTTTTGACATTGTTCTATAGTTCAATAGTTCGTTATGCTCGTTTTTCTTTTATTTTGTCCACAGTACTTGTAAAGATCGTAGACACTATAAAAGCCCTAAAACTCTATGAAAACTAGATGGAAACACCTATCAAAAAACAACAAAACGAAAGTTAAAAAGCCGTAAAAACAAGATACATCACCTCTAATTCTTCTTTTTCTTTCTTGCTGAGGCATCTCTTGATTACGCATTTAAAACAGTTCTGAAGAAAAAAAAATAAGAGCATGGCACTACAAGGTATTGCCACATAATAATTTGTGGTAAAAGCCCAAAATTTATGACAATATACATGTTTGCCAGGAATTTTATCAAAACGTTTTTGTGACTATACAGTCGTTGCAAAACGAATCTCATATTATAATTCGTGGCAATATTTGCCACGACTTGCCATCAATTGGTTCTCGTGGCAACATTTGCCACAACTGTGTAAAACAATTATCACGAACCGGGTTTAATTGAATACATCATATGTTTGTTACAATTTTAGTGACAATTTTCAGTTTGTCACGGTCTGGTTGTGGCAAAGTCGTGGCAGTAAGCACAGTTTCTTGTAGTAATTTATCACACTTTCATGTTTGTTACAATTTTGTGACAATTTTCAGTTTGTCATGGATATATATTCTGAGTAATAATAGTTTATAGAGAATATTTTTAAAAAATCACACTGAGTTTTGGATGAGGTTCATCGAATACTAGGACGAGGTTGAGCACATCTTTTAAGTTTGAGGCTTCCACAGTTGATTCTTACATGATAATTGTCGCACCATTAGAAGCCTTAATCTGAACACTTCACTTCAGATCTAATCATCATACTATTTTATTTCATCTTGTAAGAAATCTACAAATAAATTACAAGGGATGACATATTCAAGACAATGAAGATGATATACATTTATAGAATTGACATATCTACAGTATGCTTCTACGGTTTCAGCTATAAAATTAATAAAATCTTTTTTTGAGTAGCTGGGAAGTTATGGGTCTTAGATCCATAATCTCATTAAGCAAGTGACCAGAGCAAAGGTAAAGTAGTCCCACCCAAAAATTAGATGATCAATGAACAGACTTCTCTCTCTCCTTGATAACAGTCTCCAATGGAGCTAATCATGTTTCTCCTTCCGTTATAAGTCTTCAAAGTGATAATCTCCCAAAGATTTAAGTTAAACTTTTCCATCGGATGAAGAAGAGCTTTGTATGGAATTAGTATTTAGAGAAGAAGTAGAAGAAGATTTGCTGACAGAATTGGTTCCTTTTGAAGGAGAAGAAGATGGTAGTGGAAGCTTCTTTGGGAGCATTTGTTCCCAGTGGACTTGAGGGAATCTTGAAGCTTCTGACACAAGTAGAAGAAGTGAGACAAAAGCCACGAACATGCACATTTGTCTGCGCAAAACAAACGATGCCATCTTAAACCGTACGTGTGAAAGTTAGTGAAAATGATCAAGTGATTAGAGAAAGAGAGAAAGAGAGATGATTATGTATAAGAGAAGATAGACGACCAGCATCATGAAGAAGCTGCTTAGGTGTTTGGTTTGGGAAAGATGATGTTAATTGGCCGACAAGAGAGACCACTTTTCATATCTTTGTTCTAGTTTTAAAGTTTCATACATGTATAAACTATAGAGTATGTTTCATTTTACACTAAGAATAGTGTCTTTTGGAGGCTGTAAGAGAGCTAATAAGATTATCTTAGTCCAACAATCATGACAGCACGAGTGTTGTTTTTTCTAAAAAGGTTTTTGAGAATTGAACAAAAGGTCTTAAAAATAGCACCTTTAACAATTTTGTATCCTCATTGGCCAACATTGGTGCAATTAAATATTGCTTATATGTGGGAGGTTAAAAAAAATATTAGATGTATCTTTATAAGCTTATGTGTGCCGTAGCGTAATTATTGACAACTAACATTGTCTTTGTTGATCAAAATGTATGATTTTTTTTAAAGTAGTTGAATGTCAATTAACTAGAAGCAATTTAGGCAATTCCTAGGGACGATCAAAAGACTTCTCATGCACTAGAAAGATTATGTAGTATTATGTATTATTGTTATTTTAATTTTATTATTATGTATTATTGTTATTATTAAGATTTTTTAAAAAACCTTACTGTATTAATTGAAACAGATACAGAAAAACGAGTAACACAGTTTTTAGAAGAAAATTACGCATAGTGTAAAGCTTAATTTACAATGAAGCTTTGAATGTGACTAAGGGAATGAGAAAAAAGCAATAAATTCCTTTTTATTCCTTAAAACTTACATCTCTTTGCTCTGGTTTGGGTAGGATGAAATTCATTTTGTGTTTGATGCATCGCATAATTTAAGACTAATTAGAGCATAAGGATTAGCGAAATCTTATATGTTCATAGTTTCCACTTTCTACTTGCGGTATGCTCTTTATAATCTTGGCTCATGATTTAATTGCCATTCATTAACTAATGTTTTTAACACATAATTATATCTCATTCATTCTTTTATAACTGAATTATCGAACATCAGTATCTCCAAACAGATTTGGGGAAAAATAATAAAATAAAACATATTAACAGTTAAGAAAAAAATTGTAAAATGGTCTCAATAATAGACTATTATATAAAAAAATCAAATTTATATAAACCTTTGATTTTTATTAAATATTTATTAAAAATTTAAAAAATAGAGCTATATATAACTATTTTTAATTAATATTATAATTTTATAATAAATTAATTCTGATAACTAATTTAAAAACATATATTTCTACATAAATTAAATTTATAAAAATTAAAATGAAATTGAATATTATGTCTTTATTTTTAATTTAATATTAATAATTAACATTTAATATATATATATATAAGTTTCATTTTAAATTTTATTTTATAATTTTGACCGAGTTTTAATTCAAGAAAAATATAATATAAAAAATCATAATATTGTTATTACTTTAAATGTTTATTCTATTATTTCTTTGCGTTTTTCAAAAGTAAAAGATAGACACCCAAAAAGAGATGTCATGATTTAAAGAATAAAAATTTATTATTTATCCAAAATCTTTGTTATACATTAGTAAGATCAAAATGATCTAAGATGAATTATCAGCAAGATCGACACATTGCAGAAGAATGGCGATATAAGGGTTTTACAAATTCATTCAAACAAAAAATTTGAAGATATATTCACCAAAACATTACTTTCAAGAAGTTAAATTATTATTTTGGATTGCATAATCCCAAAGATCTCAAATGATGTACTCATGAACGTGAATAATGTGTATATCACTTTTTTATTTTAACTACAGTTTTTTTCACTAGGTTTTCCTACTAAAATTTTTAATGAAAAAACATCTTAAACGCATTACAAACCATTTCATCATAAGTTGGACATCAACTATTAAAAGAATAGTCACGGGCATCTCTGGTATTCACCAATGATTGATCCTCTGTTTATGTTTCTATTGCAGGGAAATAATTTGTGAGAGAAGACTTAGAATCCAGCCACTACATGAAGAATTTTGACGTTGGTCATGTCCCCTTGAGGTTGCCTAGAGCAAAACAACTCCTTGCCACTAGTAACAAGAATTTTTCGACTCTAGCCATCTGCAGACGTTAATTGGACCGCATTGGTGAAACCAAATATTTAATGGCTCTAAAGAATTTGTGCAACGATGGCATTGTTCAGGTAACTCTTCTTAAACCACTCACATAACAGTCTAAATGAGCTTGAGGATATAAAATGTGAAATCTTGTTCTGTTTTATTTCAATTGTACCCTCCTCGGAGGATTGTTCTTCGGGACATGGCAGTTTCTTCACAAGGCAATGGTTGGTTGGAGCGGCACTTTACATAGCTGCCCTCTGTTATGGTATCAACTACTCTTAGACATATATTGTAAGAGTATGATAAGCTTTTAAAGAATATTGTTATAGATGAGAGAAAAGATGATTCGAATAGTGTTAAACCTTTTGTTTCAGTAAGTTAGTGCAAATTTGATGTGTTTTCTAAGTATTTGAGGTAAAAATTGTGCATATATATGTGAAGCAACTCTAACCAAAAATTGATTGAGATTAGATATATAATAAGTATTTTATTTTACTGATCTGCGGACTGACCCACAAACCATAATATATTAACAGGTTAAATTTAGATATAGTATTTTAGATTGCAACCCGCAAGAGGCTGATCTACATAGTCCGAAAAAAATTGACCCTGCTATAGATTGGGTTATTTGGACACGGACTGACCGAATTAACATCTCTAAATTTATAGAAAAATGTTATACAAAATTAAAATGTCTATTATAAAATTTATTTTTAAGAAGTTTAAGATATACTTATATTTAAACTAAATTGTATTATTATATCTCTATATACAAAATTCATTAAGCATGGAATAAACACCCTACCAATTCTCTTTTTATCTCTTTTTATAACAAAAACAGCAGCATTTTCAGAACTAAATAATCATCAATTATCAGCTTTTGTTCTGATGAACGACTAAAAAAATAAAACAATTCGGATTCAGTAGCAATAACTCAAAAACTAATATCCGAAGAGAACAACAAAACACTGTCGTGTAAAAATGAGCAGACACCACCGATGCGTCATCGACTCCGAGAGCAGCGAGAGCGGATCCGATTCGGATTCCGACACGGCGATGCGCTGCATCTCTTGCCGAGAAGAGTACCTCCCTCGCGACGCAGGCACCTGTAAGGAATGCTATGTCGAAGCCGGCGAAACTGAGGAAGAGCTTAAACGCGAGATCGAAGACCTTAAAGCCAAAGTTGCCTTCCTTCGCTTATCGTCTTCTCTAGATCATGGCAATAGCTCCTCCAGGTCCTTCACGGATGTTGTTCTCATCGCCTCTGAAGACGCCGCCGGTTCACCTCCTATTCCTGCTCATAAAGCTGTTCTGGTTCGTTCTCTAAATTTTCTGCATCAGAAAACTAAAATTCTCGTTTGATTTCAACTTTATTGTTTAAGAGATTAGTTGCTATGATGAGTAATTTTGAGTTTGATTGTTGTAATTTCTACCAAATGTTCAATTTGTGTTTGTGTTGATTGTTCTTTATTGAAACAAAGAGTCTATTAGTTTCTGATATGATTCGATTCAACTTGATTGTTAATTTTCTACCAGATGTTCAGAAAGACCATTCATTTTCCTTTTGTTCGTTTGCTGGTGGTCTGTGTTATAGAAATATCCTTACCAAAACATCTGCATAATAGTCACTTAAGATGAAGCATCAGGCACTTCAGGATACCAATGCTAGCTCATAATCGTTTTGAAATCTTACAGAATTGAGTTGCAAAAACCTTTGTCTATTCTCATATGTTTGAAGTTCAAATATGAATTTATTCAACTCTGTTAACCATGGATTTTAGGGTGAAGTAGAAGTTGCAATCATATGGTATTATTGGGAGACTTCTGCTAGTGCAGGAACTATGTTAAAAAAAGATTTTTCTTTTTTCCTTTTGTGTTATTGTGCTTTCAGTGATGATCTGTGTTCGATCTCTTCTATGTCTTCCACATCTCATACCTATCTTCTTGCGGGTTTTATGCCCTTTTGTTAGAATCCAATTTCCATCTTTCCACCAAAACATGATGAAAAACCGGAATCTTGGCTTGTGTGTTCCTTTTGGGTCTGATTGTCCAATGGTCTGTTACAGTTATATGTATAATATATAATGAGAGCTGTGAGAATTTTGCAAAACACCCATAGTAGAGTAAATTTTCCTCCCCTCTAAAAACACATTTTTTGTATTGCTGCCAGGTGAGTCGTTCCCCTGTCTTCAAAGCAATGCTTGAGAACGAGATGGAGGAGAGCCGTAGTGGCACAATCAAGATCAGCGACGTATCTTATGACACTCTTCGAACTTTTGTCTATTATTTGTACACAGCTGAAGCATGTCTTGACGAGCAAATGGCGTGTGATCTCTTGATCATGTCAGAGAAATACCAAGTGAAGCATCTCAAGAGTTACTGTGAGAAGTTTTTGGTAACCAAACTCAATCCGGAGAACTCTCTAATGACCTATGCCTTTGCCCACCAGCACAACGCAAAACATGTCCTCGATGCTGCATTGTCACAGATCACAGAAAACATGGACAAACTTACTAAAGGCGAGGAATACATGGAGCTTGTGGAAAAGGATCCCCGTCTTATCGTTGAAATCTATGAAGCTTATCTCTCGAAACAGGTTAACACGGCAGCTGGGGGAGCTCGGGCGAGTAAAGCTGGTTGAAAAAATGTCCTTCAACAAGAAGCAAATTCTTGATTTCTCCTTTAGGTAGAGCATGGTCAGGTCAGCAGAACACCGTCTTGTGGAACACTAGAAAATTTTCTGTATTTAATACTCAAAATTATTGCAAAATCATTCTCATCAACATAGATATTCACATAACCATCACCACCACAATTGCTTACGAGGTGGAATTTGGAGACGAATATGGGAACTGAGTGAATAATACAAGACACCAGGAGACAAAACCATAGTGATGGTTAGGGTTGGCGAATTTGGACAACCAAATTCAATATATATATTCCAACCATAAATATCCAAATTAGTTTGGATACGGATTTTTACAAAAACCTATTAAATCTAATAATATTTATGAGTCTTGGATTGAGTTATGAGTCGACTAGCTGAAAAACCAGAAAACAAAAGTTATGTTTTAATTAAAAATTATCTGAACCTAAAATCGCTGTAGCTAAAATTATGATGAAAAGACAGTATATCCCTGTTCTGATTTTTGCAAAGACCTACACGCCCGCCATATAACTCTGGAAACAATTATATTAGTGTTTAGATATAATATTTAGGTAGATATAACATATTTTAATATATATTGTAAGATTTTTTCGAATTCAAATTGTGAGAAACTGCGATGTGGCACATGAATTTATAATACTTATTTTTTTATTATTTTGAATAATTAATGTATTCATTTTTTTTACATTGATTAACTTTTATATTCACAAATATCAATATATATATATTAAGACAATACTATATATTAAGATTTCTCTTAAAACAAACTTTAAGCCGTCTCATGTTCTTATATTATTTTACACATATCTCTATTTTTTCTTCCATGTGTCTTATATAATTTTTGATCATTTTTTATGACATAATTTTGTTAGAAGAAATAGCAAATAAATTTTGCTTTTTATTATTAGTTTTGGACATTTAGCTAGACAAGAAGTATAACCTACAAAATAAGAACCACACTGTTTACATATATGATTACTTCATACATCAAATCCATTTGTGCATTTGCTTTTCGATTTGATTTTGTAAATTAGATAGGTGCTTTGAGTTTAGTTTATACACACTTCTCTGTAAGATTTGATCAAATATTTTGTCAGTTACTTAATCAAAATATGTGAAAGTCATCAAATAAATTGCTGAAACTTTTGTGTTTGTAGCCAGTCAATTAATATATCGTTAGTCTTTTTTCCTCTGTTCAGCATAATATATTTTTTTAGTTTTGAGACGCTTCCATGTGGCACATAAATTTCTAATGCTTATTTTTTTATTATCTTGCATAATCAATAACGACTAACATGAGAATATATGTCTAAGACTATAGTTAGCAACCACAAGCGTGTAAAGAGACTGGGAACTGGTTAATAACTTGATTATCTGAAAACGCCGTTGTTGTATGTTTCTATAGATTTTCTCTTCGTGAATACTGAATTGTGTTATATGCTTTTGGTAATGTTAGCTTGCTAACAATTTTGTTTTACCTAGATGTATTAGCATATATACGGAAAAATATAAACTTAGCTGATTTTTTTCAATGTTGACTGGCACCTACAATTGTAACATGGCATGTATAAGATAATTTAGAGATCAATCATTTTCAAGAATTGCATAGAACAAATTCTAAATATAGATACAACAAAAGCAAATTATACGGTAACTATTATTTTTATACGACTAATGCAATAGTTGGCAAAAGTAACATCACACACAACAAGATGCAACTCCAAGTATCACCACCAACCGTTCAGTTGGCCATAGTTCATTTGCTATTAACTCCATGTGACATGCTTCATTCAAAGCATAATTAGTAAAAGCAGCAACATTCGGCAGCTGTATTTCATTATCTACATATTAAAGAAAAAATTGTTAGCAAGCAAACCAAAAGCATAAAAAGCAAAATATTCAAGATGATAAGATCAAATAAGACATGCAACAACAACATTTTCAGATAATCAAATTATTAACCGGTTCGCTTCTTTACAGAACCAGAGGACAATCCCTTTGCAATCATGCTTTGCGTCTACGTAAAAAGATAGACCAAGGACATCGATGGGATTCGGAAAAAGGGTTTCTCATAACGATGGATTCAATGGATAATGAGTTGTTTCAAGCAAGTATCCTTCTTACTAATCAATGGCAGTCTATATGTTAACTTCAGACCATGACGTGGAATTAGACCAAAAAATCTTTGTAATGAATTTGACAGTAGGATGTCTAAATTTGAAGGGGGACAAAAGGAGAAAAAACGTAAAATGGCGTGAATTTCTTGAAAAAGGATGTCTACCCCAAAACAGCATGGATGACTCGGCTTAAGACAACTCCACAAATTTAATCAAGCCCTCTTAGCTAATCAAGTTTTGAAACTCATTCAATGTCCAAATTTTCTTCTACACCGCATTCTCAAAGGCATGTATTTCCGATATAGATCTATTCTGAACGCAGGATGAGGCACACAACCCTCCTTTGGATGACAATCTTTGAGGTTTGGATGTGAATTATTACAAAGTTTATTACAACATCATATTGGAGTCAGTCAAACTACAACGTTAAACACCGTAAGGTTACGAGTGTCTCCGCGAAGAGATCCTTCTAATCTACCTTATACACATTTTTGCGCCTAGTAAAAATTCTGATTGATCATAACACTAACCAGTGGGATACAGACGTACTCAAAACACCTCATTGAGCAAGCATACAACCATTTAATCCGTAAAATATATTTACCTCCACTGCAAATCTTGGATTCTCTCCTTTGGAGCTACACCAATGATGGAATATAGAAAAGAAAAAATGGCTAACATGTGGCTCCCAATCTTTATGATGATAGCACACATCACGTTTCCCCGGTTGCTCCCCAACAGAGACTCATGATTAGGCTGATACTTCGCAATTGTAATGGTAAATTTCTCCACAGTAGCATGGGTAAACACCAAGGTTGTCACACTGCGGCTGAAGCAGAATACTCTGCTCTGATTTGGGTTCTACATAGTACTTGGTCTTAAGGATATCGATACATCATTTTCGAAGGAGACAATCTTAACATCACCAACAGCATCAATGTGAATACTTCGAACCTCAAGCTTCATCACTATATCATCACCATCAAGAAATGGTTAGCAATTTTCAACGTGTCTAACCTTTCATACAAGAATAGAAGATCTAATACTTGTGCTGATTCACTCGCTAAAAAAGCCACCAAGTCTCCACTTTCTTAGACTATCCATCACTCTTGTCCTTTTTTCTTAAATGGAGCTTGTAAACACTGATTATGATTAACAGTCAATAAAATTTCAAATCGGCAAAAAAAAACTTTATACCCGTTATTAGTTTGTCACCCAAGGTTCCTACCATGTCTGAAATTTTTTAAAATTTTTTAATGACTGTCGGTATAATGTTATTAAAAAACAACAAGCCATTACAGGAAGATCTCATCTCTAGAATGCATATATTGGTTATACATTCTAATTATCTGTCGAGCATTGTTTTGTCGATTTATAGTAGAAGATTTCAATCCGGTAAAACCGAACAAAATCAAAATAAAGGATGTGTTTTGGTTTTGGTTGTATCATATAAACCAAATGGATGTTATTTTTTGGAAATTGCAATAGACAGATATAGTTCGGTTATAAACCGACCAAACTGAATAAATCGAAAAACACCGATTGATTAAAATATAATAATATATAGTAGAAGAGTTATATATAAACTATATAATATAGGTAATGTCTATATATCTAAGCAAATTTATTGATATAATATTGACATTTGAAACTTTGATTTTATTAGTTCATTACTTTAATTTGTTTAGTTTAAAGTTAAAAAGTTTTTTTTTTTTCAATTTTATAGATATTAATTGAAATATGGGTTTTCTCCTTGTTTATGCTGATAATTTACTTTAAAAAAATAAAATCTTATCTATTTAAAAATTAGAGTAATGATATTAGTATACATATGTTTTATTGAATCCAATTTCTAAGTATATAAATTTAAATTTACAAAAATTTATATATAAAAAAGTAAATACAGTGGTTTTCGATTAAACACTGAATAAACTGGAAATCGAAGGTATTCAGACCAAACCAAACCATATTAAATATGGTTTACACAAGAGTTTCAGACCTAAAATGCGAAAAGTGGGATAAAATGTAAAACAAATAGGAAATAGGAGCAAATAGTCTCGTGTCACAACGACTCTGGAGATGTTTCACTTGGTATTTCTAACATTCAATGATAAGAAGGAATTAATTAGGATTTAAAATGGTTTGTGGAAAGGCGACACCAAGCTACCTCACAGAAAAAAAAACTCATCTAAAAACTCAACTCATGTTGCATGTGAGACAATGCGGACTTGAGTACATTAACTGTTCAACATATTGATTCAGACCGTAGCCATGTTACAAGTGCAGCATATGACTATGTCTGATCTAGAAAAACTATGAGTTTGTGTGATTGTTAAAGAGTTTACCAGGTTCTAAAAAGTATGCCATCGATAACTCTGCTAAATTTGTTCAATTATGTCACAGCTCTTCCAGATTTTTTTAATATGCCGAAGCCTTAAGTCTACCATATTAACCTGCTAGATTCACTCACTTATGTTGTAGCTTTTCCAGATTTTTTAACACCTTGCCAAAACCTTATATGTGCCATTATTAACCTGCTCAGTTTTGATTCACAACTTTCCTTTTCTTTTGCTAAGAATTATTGTAAACAATATAATGTCAATAAGAGCCCTTGCGAGCACGCGATTAAAGCAGCTGGAAGTAAAAAAAATTGATGAAGCTATCCTAGTGGATTCTCGTTTCACAAAGAGCTACTTGTTCGCAGTTTACTCGTAAGCTATTAATCCTACAGATGAAAATTTAATCCCACTAGCAGAAATACTTAGTCAACCGTGTCAACCACCATCTATTAACAAACAACATGTTAGGCCAATGATGAAGAGATACATATCTACTATTGAAAATGCCTAGCATTACAAGCATAATCTACTAAAAAAGAAGAACCAAAGAACAAATCCGAGTAATCCACCTCCAGAGAAAAAGAAACCTTGTCATGATCCATCTTCGAGTACACCATCAACAAATAAGAAAAAGAAAGTTATTCATAGCACTCCATACACTAATCCATCATCAAGGAAGAAACCAAAAAACTCGTAGAGTAGTCTATCCCCAACCATGAGTGAGAACATTGCACCAACCCTCTCCCCCTAAGATAAGAAAGAGACATTTTCAGATTATCCCAACACTAATTCTGCGTGGATTTACCAACCCTACAATTAGTATCAAGTTAAGGTTGCAAACCATTAGAACCAATAGCCATGTGTAAATTCGGTTGCCTTTAAGCTTCCGTCATTTACCAACATTACAAACAATGACAATCACATTGAAGCTATTAATAACCCTGTGGAGATCTCTATTTACGAAAACAAGACCATTTTGCAAACAAGATACACAAGGTTACTAGATTACAACAACAAACAGTGACTTTAGCGGAAAAAACACAAGTTGCACTGAAAGAATAGAAAACAACCATAACATGGAACATAGTCAGCGAAAAGGCAGGTTGGTACCATCATATAGAGCAACATGTCAGATCTTGGTTCTCTTATGGCCTGAGTCTTCCTAATAGACTTTAATGTTATCAAAACAAGACAATCCTTATCTAGATTGGCCTTAGGCTTGTCGTTAATCTGCATGTATTTGCCAACCTTTGCAGTTGTCATATTCGTTGTAATAGTGTTTACTTATCTTGTCTCAAAACTAAACACGACAACAATTCGAGCTATCCTTGTCCATATGGCCCTACCTTTGGCTTTCCGTTAATCTTCTTGCATTTGCCGCAAGTTCAAATTTGGACGGAGTAAATAACTCCAAAACAACGTGGTCCAAACTCGTGTCGACTCCAAAGTGAACCAAATACTTATTCAAAAAACGTTTTTTGACTCCTAAAGGCCGAATCCACCAAAGTAAATGTTAATTAATATATGATCAAAGCGAGTAAATGGAGACATTAAACATGATTTCGAGCTATAGAACACGAGGAAGGATAGAAGATAAAGACAACCATTTATAGAAAAAAGAGACTCGACTAATCTTTTTAGTAAATTTTATTTACTAATTATACAATCATTTATAATTCTTATAGAACGCTACAAAATCATCAATACTAGACACCATTTCTTCTTGTTTGTTTTCCACTTCACCCCGCTTTCATCATTTTTGCGCTGAAACTATTGTGTATATTCCCAAACTGCCACCACATTTTTCTTGTGTCTGTAGAGGATCCTGCCCCTCAAGTTAAGAGAATTGTAGATCTGATACAACAATAATATCTAGGCTCATAGATCGACAAAACAATACTTGACGAGATAATTAGAACGCATACAGCAATAAATGCTTTATCTTCGTGTAATGACATTCTTTTTATAATGACATTTGATCGTCAATCATTAAAGTTTTGAAATTTCTCGAATATAGTAGGAATCTTGAGTGACAAACTAAACTCGATGATTTAGATCGTCGGGACGATGATCGGTAGATGAAAGGAGATTTTATATGATATAGCTGAACCTACGTACGCTTTGAGAAATGATCAAACCATTCGTAGTTTCTTTACAAGAGAATGAAAGAGTTATGTTTTCTCTCTAACATCGGGATCTTGCGTAAAGAGTTCTCTACCAATTTTTTATGTCTCTCTTTTGCCTTGACATGTCTTTTTTATTATAGATGTTTTGAGTCGGCTCTCTTTTCTTTTTCTTCTAGTTTTTCTTTTTTTCTCGGGATTTTCTAATCAAAGCTGATTTTTCTTTTAGATGAGTTGCTAGGGTTTTGAGCGGATGATCTTAATTTAGGAAAGACTTTTGGAAGGGTGTGCAACCCATCTCTAACACAACTAATAACAGGAGTTGTGAACTTTTTTATAAGATTTTCAATAAAAGAAAAAAAAATCATAAGGTAAAGTTTTTGATATACAAAATTGTTGGGTTATCCGCTTTTCACAACGCACCTCTGTTTCAGTGTTGGAACCGCTGTCAAAGTCGTTGTGTGGTGTCTATTCATTCCTACATAACTGTACACAAGAAAATTTATAAATTCCAGCAACTTTTTTAAAAACCAGGGGTTTTGGGTTATTAAACCTTCAGTTATTTGATTTCATCATAACTAAACACCAAATTTTATTTGAGCATACTAAATTTTGACTCTTTTAAAAAATCTGATTAAATCCTGAACTTTTTATTTGCCGATAAAAAACGAGCCTGTATCAATCTAAATGGTGACTTTGTCACGTCTCTTTCCTAACACCGTTCTCTTACGGTCTTTTGACTCTCTTCTTCATAAAATTAAATCTACAAATCATTTGGTTCAATACAATCGGTTGAGGAAAAGCAAACTCAAAATGTTAAATGGATGGGTATGTTCCATATTCAATTTTATTTATGATGGTGTAGTGTCAGTTTCAATATTTTGTGCTGAATAAAATTTGATTTGAGTTTGTTTGAATGATGTGTATTGATAATATTAGGTTCGTATTTGGTTTAGATGAATTTGGACAATGACATAAACATGTTCTCGATAATAAACTTACGCTATACGAGTCTCCTAAGAACAAGTCACCACCGTTAGGGAGCCTAAGAACATAGACTCATAAGTAACGATAACAAGCTCACTAAACAAATAGCTTAAACTCAAGAACATAGTAGTCATGGCTAGTCTTTTCTACGTAATGTGAGATTTTGTTTTCTCAATCGATTGTAAAATTCATGGATGGTATGAAAAGATTTGAAGGTTTAAGGTTTATGCAGAAGAGAATCAAGATACAATAAGAGAACAATGTTAGCATAGAGACGAAGATGTGATGTAGATTAATCAGAGGTTCGTTTTTGCCAAAAAAAGAAAAAACAAATTTAGGTTTAAATTGAGTATTTGGTGTGCTTAAATAACAAATTTGGTGTTTAATTAGATTGTAATTAAATAATTTTATATTTAATTAGCCAAAAACCTAAAAATCAGAATCGCTCTCTGTTTTTGCTGACCAAATAAAAGAATATATATGTTAGGATATATTTTTTCAAACGATATGAAAATTTGATCTTTTATGAGTCCAAGGCATTGAGTCTGTCACAAAATATAAAAATAACTAATTTTTCCTTTTCACCCAAGTCATGGTATTTAAATGTGAATTATGATGGTACAACAAATGCTTCAAACGATCAGTAGTGTATCTTAATGCAAGAAGAAATTCAAACTCATCTTGCGCTGTTTGTTAACTAAGATACTCGCCAAAGAGAAGAGTAAATGTACGTTCTATTATATATTATAGAGAGATCTTTGTTACATATTCTTTTTTATTTATCCATCACAATGCTTAGATATTCTTTTTTCTTTGAGTTATTTAAAAAAGATGCATATGAATCTTCAAGAGCTTAGTTCTTTAATCACGTAAACACCATTAATTAAAATTGTTAAATTCAATGCATTTGATCAGATCCAAAAACACACATACTAAACACGCTCCCTCTTTTTATTACGGAATCCAAAATATACTGAACCCAAAAACTTTAAAAACTATAATTTTGTTATAAGAAAACATGTATCTCTCTTTTAAACGGCACTCTCCTCTCCTCTCTTTCTCTCTCCTCTTTTGATGTGAGCCTTAACATCTACTGCATATGTCCCCATTGTTGCAGTCGTAAACACCATTAATTAAAATTTTTAAATTCAATGCATTTGATGAGATCCAAAAACGCCCATACTAAGCACGCTCTCTCTTAAACGGTGTTCTCCTCTCCTCTCTCTCTCTCCTCTTTTGATGTGAGCCTTAACATCTGCCGCTTCCCTCGCCATTGTTGCAGTCGTAAACACCATTAATTAAAATTTTGAAATTCAATGCATTTGATCAGATCCAAAAACACCCATACTTAGCATGCTCCCTCTTTTTATTACGGAATCCAAAATACTGAACCCAAAAACTTTAAAAACTATGTATGTTATGGTTTGTTTCTTTCCAAACGGTCTTAAGATTTGATACCATGTGAGTAAAATCCATTTAATTTGTCACAAATCTACTAGTAAATGTAAAACTAAGAAAGAAAACAATGAAAAAAAAATCATGAAAGTAGAGAGGGGCAAACAACATAAAATCAATGGGTGCGTGGGTTAGTTTTGCCCATTTTTTTTGTTAAAACATAAATAATTTTTAAAATTAAATAAATAATATGTGCAAATGCATCCATAAGTGTGAACGTAGATTCGTCTATGAATAAGATGGAAGAGAGCCGTAGCGGCACAATCAAGATCAATGACGTATCTTATGACACTCTTAGAACTTTCATCAATTATCTATACACAGCTAAAGCATGTTTTGATGAGCAAATGGTATGTGATCTTTTGGTCATGTTTGAGAAATACCAAGTAAAACATCTCAAGTGTTTCTGTGAGGTTTTTCACTTTGTATTTCTCCGACATGACCAAAAGATCACATGCAATTTATTCATCAAAACAAGCTTTAGTTGTGAAGAGATAATTGACGAAAGTTACAAGAGCATCATAAGATTCGTCTTTGATCTTGATGATGCCATTATGCTCTCTTCATCTCATTTATGGGTGAATTTACTCAATCAAAAATATTGAACCCATATGTTATGATTATTTTCTTTCCAATCCATATATATAAAGATTTCATACCATATGTTATGATTTTTTCTTTGCAATCCTATAAAGATTTGATACCATATGTTATGATTTTTTTCTTTCCAATCCTATAAAGATTTGATACCATATGACTCAAGTCAATTGAACTTATCCACAAAATATTAACATAAATTAATAAAGATAGATATATTCATAAAGATACTTAGCAAAAATCTATAATATATAAAGATTGGTGATTTTTATCGGTGGTTCTAAGTTTAAATTTTTTATTTCACCATTTGAAATCGGTTAAGGGTTCTAAGTTTCTGGGAATGGGTTTGTGATTTGGGGGTTTTTAGTTTAGATTGGTTTACTTTATTAATTAGGTCAGATTTTATTAATCAGGTAATTTTGTGTAATCCGGTGATAATCGGGTTTGTATATGATTTGCTGTTGGTATTACGTGGTTAATAGTTTACAGTTAACCATTTAATTAACTAAACCAATGTTTATGTGTTATTATGTTTCGAACTATTATATTGTGGGTATAAAAATTTTGAACTTTAAATTCGCGAAGATTTAAATTTTTAACTTTGTATTCATGGATATATAGCAATGAGTCTTAGTTTGCACCGCATTTGGTGCTATATGATAGTTATCGTGGAAAAATAGATCGTTTGCCCAAAGATTTAATAAAATGTATGTTTAAAAACAGCGCAAGATGAGTTTGAATTTCTTCTTGCATTAAAACACAATACAAATCGTTTGAAGCATTTGTTGTATCATAATTCACATACAAATACCATAACTTGGTTGAAAAGGAAAAAAATAGTTATTTTCATATTATAGACTCAATTCCTTCAACCCATAAGATATCAAATCTTTCATATCGTATGGAAAAAAAAGATATCTTTATTTGGTCAGCCAAAAACGGAGAGCGGTTCTGATTTTCTTAACAGTTGTTGGGATTACTAAGTTCTCTTGTGTGTAGGAATGAAGAGACACAACCGTTGCCACAAGGACTACAAACATTAATGCAAGAAGAGTTTTCTTAACAGTGGGTTCGACAAAAATGCGTTGTGAAAAAATAGATAACCCAACAAGCTTGTATATCAAAAATCTTCCTTATGAGCTTTTTTCTTTTATTAAAATTCTTATCAAAAAGTTGACAACTCTTTTTATTAGTTTTACACAATCCTAAATCTACCCTTAGTTTGTTAGCAAGATTCCTACCCTAACAAGGCGAACTAAGACCACCCAATCTTACTTTCTCTCTTACTATCCCATCGTCTATGATGACGGTGCTACCTCACCTCCTAGTCCAGCTCGTAAAACCGTTCTGGTTTGTTCTCAATTTATTCCCATTTTAGCCATTGTTTAGAGATACTTCTATGATAAAATTATTGGAAGAATTACTAAAATATGGAAATTAAATAATTTTAAAAAAATGACTACTAACGCAATGTTTATTTTAAAAGAAAAGTCATTAAATCTAGTTTTTTAATAACTAAAATACTATTGGTATTAAAAAAAAAATTATTAATAAAAAATGAATTTTTATAAAAAGACAAAAAAAAAGTTTGAAAGCATCATTTGTGATTTGTTTTTACGATTGGCGTTTCTGATTGGTTTGCAATTAAAATTTTTAATGATGGTAAACCTATGAAGCACGGATACGCCTCTTTATAGCCGTCTCACAAACTGGGGACATTTATGGGACAGGAACAGGTTTGAAACGTCCCGTAGACATTTTTTTAAAATTTTCAAACCGTATAAAAGTTACTTTTGTTTAGAATAGGTGGTTAGCATTGGATCTTCCACAAAATTGCGATTTTTTCATCAATTTAACTTTAAAAAAAGAAGAAATTTAAGACATGCTTATGGATTCGAACTTAAATTAGATCATATAATACTATATTATTATCAAAAAAATTATGTATAACTCATATTTTTATTTAGTTCTACTAAAAAAGGGCTATATTAGAGTATTGACTTACGTAATCTTATTCATATATGTTACCATACATATGCAGTACCCAGGTAGACTTATATCAACATGTTTCTAAGCAATGGTAGACTTATATCGGTCGACATTTGCAAACCGGTATTTGCGTTAGAAATTCGTTTTATATATATTACAAGTCACACACAAGTCTACCATCATTGGAAAAAAACATATAAGTTTACCATCATTGGATGTAAACATACAAGTTTACAATCATTGTTTGTAAACATACAAGTCTACCATTATTGTACGTAAAAATACAAGTATACCTTCACATTGACAAATGATATAAATATACTATTATAAATATACTATCAACCAATAAATATATCAATTTTAGCTTGTTTTAGTAAGCTGTCAAAGGTTGAATAAATCTACCGCCACAAACAATAAGTTTACCATTCTATTATAAATCTTTAATCACTAAATTTAACCGTCCAAATTTATCTCCGAAAAACATAAATCTACCACACAACTTTAATCTACCATCAAATACAATAAATCTACCATATATCCAAATATATATACCACGAGTATCTACCACAGCTAAATTAATTTACCGTCAAACAAAAATAAATCCAACAATCTATAGCGATAAATCTACAACTAGACCAATAAGTCTACCATATACCAGCAAAACTACCAGACCAAAACATGTCTACCATATCGAAAAAATAAGTATAAGTCTATTTTTCCAACAATAAATCTATTGTTCCTCTAATAAATCTACCGACTAAAAACTAAGTCTACCAATTTTAAATAAATCTATCAATCCACTAATAAGTATACCGTAACTAGACGGCCAGACTTTTTTTTTGCGCACATATTTTTCTATTTTTTGTCTATGTGACAAAAAAAAATGCCATTTTTATAAGGTATACTTATCTTAATATTTTGTGACAGACTCCATGCATTTGACTCATAAGGTATAAAATCATGGTATTGTTTGGAAAAAAGAATCCTATCTTATTTGGTCAACAAATAACCTAATTGAAAATTGAAAACTTACGTATTAAAACCAGGAAACCATTCTGATTTTCTTTTTTTATAAGTTGTTGGGTTTACTCTCTCTCTCTTGTGTGTAGGAATGAAGAGACACCACTTTTGCCACAGTCACACCGAAAGCGGTTTGGAGAATGACACAGAGGTACGTTGCATCTCTTGTCGGAAAGTGTACACTCCTCACGAGAGTGGCATTTGCAAGGAGTGCTTCAAAAGAGCCAAAGTGGCTGAGAATAAGCTCATAGAGGAGAAGAACGTTCTCAAGCCCAAAGTTGATTTCCTTCGCTTATCGTCCTCTCTCGATGATGGCAGCAACTCCAGATCCTTCACTGACGTTGTTCTCATCGCCTACGAGGACGGGGCCGCCTCACCTCCTATTCCCGCTCATAAAGCCGTTCTGGTTCGTTTTTTTTTTTTTCAAATTGCTTTAACTAGAATTATTGTATTTCTACCAAATATTTAGTTTGTGTTTGTGGTTGATAGTTCGTCGGTCAATGTGAAAACTCAATGCAACTTTGATAACCAAGAAATTTTAGGATGAAAGAGAAGTTGCAACCATATGCTATTGCGTTTACTGTTATGTAGAATATGTATCTAAGGATTAATATGGACGATTTTATGGATTAATTCAACTGGTTTTGGTATTGTTTGTATGTGAAAAATATAAATCATAAGCTGAAAAATAAGCCAGAAACTTTTTGTTTTCATGTAGATTTAAATGACTGTATTAAGTATCTGTGTTTAATATTTTTATCCCTATATTCTTACTCGGTTTTATGCACCAAAACATGTATCATAGATGAAAACTGGAACTCTGTGTTCTTTTTAGGGTTTGACTGTCTAGTGGTCTGTCACATTTATATGTATCATATATAATAAGTCCTCTGCAAGGTTTTCAAAACACCATTTTGTGTAGTTAACATTCTTCCATAAACTATATATGCAAGGACTATATCCGTTTTAAGAAGATGATATGTGTTGATATTAATGGATGATATGTGTTGATATTAACGGATGATAACTTAACGAGAGCTGTGCAAAGCATTGTTTAGTGGAGTGAAGATTCTTCCATACACTAAAATCTCTTTTCCAGATGCTGATAATGTTAATATTCCTGGCAGGTACGTCATTCACCAGTCTTCAAGGCAATGCTTGAGAATGAGATGGTAGAACGCAGTAGCGGCATAATCAAGATTATTGACGTATCTTTTAACGCTCTTGAAAGTTTCATTAACTATTTCTACACAGGGGAAGTATGTCTAGATCATAAAATGGCATGTGATCTTTTCGTCTTGTCACAGAAATACAAAGTGACATCTCTCAAGAGCCATTGTGAGAGGTTTTTGATATGCAATCTCTGTCCGGAAAATACTCTCATGGGCTATGTCTTTGCCCGCCAGCACAATGCAAAATATTTGCTTGACGTTGCATCTGTGGAGATCAAAGAAAATCTGGAAACAATTACCAAAAGTGAAGAATACATGGAGCTCAAGAAAAAGGATCCAGGTCTTCTCATTGAAATATATGAAGCTTTAATCTTTAAACAGGTTAACACAGCAGCGGGGGCAGGTAGCACGAGCAACGCTGGTTCAGAAAAGTCTATTTGTCCTCTAAAAGAGCTAAGTCTACTGTTCACAATCAGCAGAACACAGTTTTGTGACGCACTAGAACATTATTGCAAACTAGAGGAAATTAAATATGTTTTATTTCATTTCATTTGATTTCTTCTCTCTGATGTTTTGTTTTGTTATTTTGAATATAAATGCATTCTTCTTCTCTCTAATGTTGTTGTTAGCTTTCTGCTTTGGCTTAAATGAATAGGTGGTGGCTATGCTTAACCTAATGAAAAGACAAAGTTAACTGTGATAAAGATGCCTAAATGATTGGTGCATTCGACAATTGAAAAACAAAATATAGTAGAAAATTTGACATCAGATAGGCAAGAAAACAAATTACAATTGATTCTTAAATTACAGTAGAAATGTTTTGGTGGTAGACTTATTACTTAATGCTGACAAACTTATTTTCTATGATAGACATTTTGGTGAAATGGTAGAATTTTTAAAATTCTTATCCTTAAAGATTTTTTATTCTATACAAGTATTTTGTGATTTATATAAGCAGAGTCAATATGCGATTATATAAGAGTTAACAACCTATATATCTTATCTACAAACAGAGGATTCACAACAAAGGTAGAATTTTGCATTATATGCTAACACAATGTACGATCCAAACATCCAGACTATCACACTACCTGATTTCCTAACATCCCGTCTCACGCGCTTAAGCCATATCTTTTCCCCGATCACCATCTGGTCCAGCAATAAAAGGCGTAAGTAATCCACGGTTTACTTAGCTATGCATTCGCTAACATGCCTAAGTGATCATTCAATCATGCCTATGGTTTCCCGATTGTATTTCTGATGAGAGGTTGCCTAGGAAGGGCTTTTGCTCGGTCGATGGATAGATGAAAGGGGTCGAATGGGTCGCACTGAGGCTGCGGAATTCCTCAGATATTCCCGGTTCAATCTCTTTTGGATATGACGCACCAAGTCAGAGAAAGAAGGCTGAAAGTTTGGCTAAAACCACCAAGCAATCAAAAGGTTTCTAAAGAACAAAAAGGAGAGAAAACGATTTTGCTCAAGAGAAAGAAAAGTAAACCTATGACTTAAAAATTGTGTGTTCTTTCCACAAGGGAATTCGACAACATATAAAGAAAAAAACAAGGCATAAATGTCTTCAAAGAAAAACAGTCAAGAAAATAAAAGCAATAAATTAAGAGAGAAATAAAAAAAGCGGCCGTTACAAACGGCTAGAAGTCAACCGTTAGGGCGGCCGGTCGCGCGGCCGGTTACTTTGGTTCGCCGAAGTTCCAAACCATGGTCTGCCAATTTGGTTAGGTCAATGCGTCCTTAACTTGGGCCATCTCTCTTTCGATCCATTTTCCAAATATTCTGGTCCGTGGCCAAGGCTTGGTTTGGCCGAAAAATCCAATGGGTCCTTTTCTGGTTCTGGTCCGTCTTCCTGGGTAACTTCTTGATTGGCGTGTTCGACCCGAACCAGACCGGTTCTGCTTGTCTCACTGGACTCCTGTCTATAGTTTGGTCGATGAATGTCTCGTTTGGTCCGAGAGAATGGATCGTCTGGTCGTGGTACCATGCGAAGACCATCTTGGCTCTTGGTCGGGTCCGGCCGGTACACGGCCGTGCGGTCGGTGCTTCGACGCATGGGTTGATTGGTCGGGGCATCCTCGACCAAGTCTCGACCAAGTCTTTCCTGAGTCGGTCCTACCGGTTTGACACAATCTTCCCAAGGAAATTGCACTTGAATTGATGGTTGATGCATTGGATAAGAACTTCGCGAGGTTACTAACACTCACGGTTCGATGGTGGAATGATTCGGACCGTCAAAGGGTGTGGAAGTCCAATGGTATACCGATGAAAACCTGTTCCAATCTTGGATATGACGCACCAAGACGCTGGACTAGGCCGGTTGTATGGATTTGACAAACCAAACAGGTCATAGTCTTGGCCGGCCATAAATGCGCTAGCCGTTGGCCGCTGTCGGCCTTGACACGGCCGTTACGGTCGAGCGCGCGTGCTCGCCTTAACCGGCTGGTGCGGCGACCAATACGGTACACGCGGTCGGTTTGGTCGGTTCGCCTTGTGGGAAATTGATTTCTCGAGCCAATGCAAGTGTGACCGCCTCTTGAAGGCTTTTGCCGCAGGACCGTGTCATTGGACCGGTTGAAAATGACAGTGGGTCGCCATTGGCCAAATCTCGGTCACCGGTTTGGTCTTTGGGTAGCGTTTCTCGGCCATCTTCACATTCAGCAAGATGCATGGGCAAACCGTCTCGATCATTCGTCTTAAAAGCACCACTTGGTCGATAGATAGCTCGGGTCCGGTCGTTGGAGTGATCGTTGGGTCATGATTTCCGAGTCTACGCTTGATCTGGTCGTACCGGGTTGACCGGGGTTGGGACAGCACGACTATCTTCTGGTTCATCTCGTTCCAAGGCAACTCTGGCTCGATCGTCCGGCTTGTCACGTCCATCTGGTCGATTAATCTATGGATCAACCTCCAATTGGTCAAGTGGGTCGTCCTCCCTAGACTCGCGGTCCAACCGTAGGTCGGGCGGTCCGGTACCATGGTCTATGATTATATCACGGTTCAAGCTGTGCTTCAACCTCTAAGTCGTTAGCCTCGATGTGGTCGGGGTCGGTACTGAGATTCCTATCAATTTCTATCATTCCACATACTCTAACCGCCCCATGGCTTAATCGAACGTTCCTGGTTGGACCGAGTCTTAGCGGGTCCGTCCGATCCCCAAGCCACTCTCCCAACCCGTCTTCTTAGGCAACAGTCCGACCATGGTTTCGACCACACCGATCCTAGGTTACACATAAATTGGAGAATAGGATCCTAAGTCATTCCTTGGAGATAGAGAGATACGACCCTAAGTCATCCCGTGTGACACAATCTTCCCAAAGAAATTGCACTTGAAGAATGGTTGATGCGATGGATAAGGAACCAAATGAGGTTAGTAAGACTCACATTTCGAAGGTGGATTGAGTCATACCGTCAAAGGATGTGAAAGCCTGATGTATACCGAAGAAAAAAGAGAGAAAATCTCTAAGTTTCGAAATTTCATAAAATTGATAAAAAAGAGAGTTATGCCGAAAAAATGGCAAAGACAAATCAAATATAGCAAATTTGAAAAGGTAAAACGCTTTGAAATTAAATTTGCGAATAAAATTTAACAAACCACTCTTTGGACTTTTGGTCTACACTTGGCTGTTACGGGTCGGTTTCATGACCTTTGGGCGTACCAGACAGTTCCTTCGTCGAGCAAAACAGTACAAGGTTTCGATTTAGGTGGTTCATTTTGAGTGAAATTAAATTCACAAACCAAGAAAAGAAAACGGTTTAAAGCCGAATGCATCACATGATTGTAAGCAAATTCAACGTGTGGCAAACAATCTTCCCAAGTTCTCAAATTCTTTATAACAATGGTCCTAAGCAATGCGGACAAGGTCCTATTAACGACTTCAGTTTGACCATCCGTTTATGGGTGATAAGTAATTGAAAACAACAATTTAGTGTGTAACTTAGACCACAAGGTTTTCTAAAAATGACTTAAAATTTTGGTGTCCCTATCTGAAACGGTTGACTTTTGCATGCTATGTAAAGCTCTTTAGTCTCAACGGGATTTTTCCAAAGGCCATGATGTTCCTAGGACAAATTCAATTTGATGTTTAATCCCAGGAATGAGAGGCAAACCACTCGGATTTTATTCTGGAAACACATCACAAAAATCTTGCAAAAGTTGCTTAAGTTCACTCGGAAGCTCTAGTGTAAGGTCAATTTTGGCCATTAGTTTTTCCTTAAACACAGTCAAAATCATAGATTGATGAGAGGAAATAATTTTTCTTACTTGACTCGTTTTGGCAAAGAAGTTAGTCTTCTTGAGTTTAGTTTCGGAATCAACCTTGTCTTGCTCTCGGCTATTATTTATTTGGACTTGATCTTGATGAACCTCTTGAGGTGATAAGGGTACAAACATGATCTTCTTGCCATTGTGTTCAAAGGTATGGCGGTTGGTGTAACCATGATGCAAGACCTTATTTTCAAATTGCCAAGGCCGTCCAAGAAGTATGTGGCTAGCATCCATCGGTAAGATATCACACAAAATTTGTCCTCATATCGCCCAATGGCAAGTGAAACATCAACTTGCTCTTGTACTTGCCTCTCTCCTTCTTCATTTAGCCATTCGAGCTTGTAAGGTTTCAGATGCTTCTTCCTAACAAGAGTTTTATTAGCAACGTTAGTACAACTACCACCATATATTATCAAAGTACATACTTTTTCTTGGATAAGGCATTGCGTGTGAAAGAGATTATCTTGTTGAGCTTTCTCTCTAATCTTACTTTGAACATTGAGAGTGCGTATAGTCACAAGTAGCCTTCCTTCAGCTGAATAGTCCAAGGTTTATTCCTCATCTATTTCCTCATCAAAGATTGACCTTGTGTCTTCCTTCTCTTCTTCCGAATCCACATCGCCATTCTCACGTAAGATCATCAATCGGTTGTTGGGGCATTTGCTGGCATAGTTGCCTAACCACGGCACTTGAAACACATAACGTCTCTAGATCATCTTTAGGTCGGTTCCTACTTGGGTTTATCAACAACAACCATGTTAGTTCTAAAATTGGAATTTGTTTTGGCCGGAAACTTACCTTTGTTTTCGTAGCTTGGCTTGGGAGGATTGAGGTAGGTTGGCTGTGAATAGCTCTTCCTTTTAACTTGTTTCTCGACCAAGATGTCTTTGTGAAGCATTTCTTCCAAGCTATCATACTCTTGTAGCTCCATACAGTCTTGTATCTCACGGTTTAAATCAAAGACAAGCTCAATCTTTCTCTCCCATTTAAGAAACGCATCCGGATCATTGTTCCCATGGAGAGCGGGTATATTGAGTTTGAGCCCACCAAGATTTTCATAGGACCGTCCTCTAGTTTCCCTAAAAACGGGGTTGTCGGTTTCTCTCCCATGGATTGGTTGCCTTAACCGGAGTCTTCTTTGGCTAAAACCGGATGAGTATTCTCCTTCATCTTCCTCCTCATGGACGGTTCCGGTCCTTGGTCGGATTGTTGGTCCAATTGGATCTTATCTAACTCATACAACACTTTAATTCATTGGTTAGTACCTTCATTTAAAAATTAGATAAACCGAGTGCCACATGTTTGGACTCATCTTGGCTACTGTCCATTGCTTCTTGAAAATCACTTAGCAAACATGGTTAAATAAAACCCTCTTCTCACTCGGTTTTAGTGGATCTGACAAGTGTGTGCACTCAAATTTCTCTCCAAAGTTCTAAGTGAACAACCAGTCAAATCCAAGAAAGAAATAAGATATATAGATTGGAAGATTTTTTTTCGGAAACAGATTTACCAAAACCTTATAACCGATTTCTCATGAATCTATCTTAAGCTACTAGCTTGTATAATATATGTATTTGTAAAAAATAATTTACAAAGCAGAGTCGGTTTCCTTACACAAGATATATAGAGAATAAGTGTTTAGAGAATTTTTTTTCCTTTGAGTAGATTATGAAGATGAAAATAATTTTTTTTTCCTTCAAAATATATAGAGAATAAGTGTGCTCTAATACCACTTGGCACAATCTTCTCAAGGAAATTGCACTTGAATAATGGTTGATGCGATGGATAAGGAATAAAGTGAGGTTACTAAGACATACGGTCCGAGAGTGGATTGAGTCAGACCGTCAAAGGGTGTGAATACCAAATGGTATACCGATATAGCCTTGCTAGCCTTGGATATGATGCACCAAGACGCTATGACGGTTTGTTGTAAGGATATGACGCATCAAACAACAAGTTGCCAGAAAGAACAAAAGAGAGAAATTCTGCAAGTTTTGAAAGTTCATAAAGTTGATAAGAAAAGAGTTATGCCGAAAAATGGCAAACACAAAGCAAATATAGAAAATTTTAAAAGGTAAAACGTTTTGAGAGTTAAAGTTGCGTCTAAAATATAATAAACAATTTGGTGAACTTTTGGTCTTTACTTGGTCGTTTTGAGTCAGTTTTATGACCTTTGGCTGTCTTAGATGGTTCCTTTGGCGACCAAAACGGTAAAATACTCCAGTTTTGGTGGTTGATTTTGAGTGAAATTAAATTCATGAACCAAGACAAGTGCAACAGCTTCTTAAAAGTGTTTGCCTCGCGATCAGGTCATTGGTCAGGGTAAACATTCCATTGGATTGATTTCAGCTAAGTTGCAGTCGCTGATACGGTCCAAAGGCAAGATTGCTCGGTCATCTTCCAATCTAGCTCGACCCATGGGTAATCCTTCTCGACCATTTTCCTTAGACCGGTCGGCGGAATGGTCTCTAGGTCGTGGTTTCCGAATTTGCACACCCTCGGGTCATATCGGGTTGGGAGCGGTTCGTTCAAAATGGGTAATTTCGGATTTATCCCATTCCAAAGTTGATCTTGGTCGACCGATCGACTTGTCTTGCCCCCTTGATCGTAGAATCTGTTGCCCAACCTCCATTTGTCTGAGTGGGTCATTCTCCTCAGGTTCTTGCTCCATTCATGGGTCGTGCGGTCCGGTATCATGGTCCATGATTGTATATGTAACTCACCTAGTCCCCCCAGCTGGACCAGCTGTCCATCACTCTACCCAGCTGGGTCGAGTTGCT
Source organism: Schrenkiella parvula (assembly GCA_000218505.1). Taxonomy (NCBI): domain Eukaryota; kingdom Viridiplantae; phylum Streptophyta; class Magnoliopsida; order Brassicales; family Brassicaceae; genus Schrenkiella; species Schrenkiella parvula. The sequence goes on along the minus strand of CM001192.1, from coordinate 4,682,444 downwards.
GGTCGACTGACCCAGCTGGCTCTGGCTCTTCAGCCAGCTCAATCGAGCTTGTTCAGCTCAAATTTTCCTTCTTTCTCGGTTTATTCTCTCCTATGAAATTACTTAACCCATTTGTAGACCATGGGACGCTTAGTTCATCCGTCAATCCAGCTTACTGCCCACATCATCGTCTCATGGTCGTACTAGTAATCCTAGTGAGGATCGGGGATGCTATTGTGACATCTCCATCCGTGACTGTGTCCTTGATGAATGATATTTAGTATCAATATGTTTTGTTCTTTTGTGTTGCACATGATTCTTTGCTAGGGATATAGCACTTTGCGAACTGCACTAAATTGTAACACCCTTTTGAACAAACCCCAATTCTTCACACAATCTGTTTACCAATAGGGCTTCCTTCACAGATGCAGTAAAAGCCATGCACTATGCTTCCGTTGTTAAAAGCACCACCACTGATCATAAACTTGATTTCCAACAAACTGTGTTTTTCCAAACTTTAAATACAAATCCTGTAACTGGTCTTCTTTTGTTTATATCAGTTGCGTAATCAGAATCACTAAACCCTTCAATACTGAATTCTGAATATTTTTTGAAAGTAAGACACTTCTTAGTAGCTCCTTTTAAGTACTTTAACACCCGCTTCACCACAGACCAATGATCTCTTATTGGTTCTGACATAAACCGGCTTATAAGACCTACTGCATAGACCAAATAAGGTCTAGGACCGACCATGGCTACATAAGATTTCCAACTACGCTTGCATAAGGAATTTTTTCCATGTACCCTTCTTCTTATTTCTTTTGCTCGGAAGTCAGAATTCGTAATTTGAAACGAGAAGCAGTTGGTGTAATCACTGCCTTAGCTTCCGACATTCCAAAAAAAGTTTTCAAAAAATTTTCTAAGTAACTTTCCTGAGACAGAAAAAGAGTTCTCTTGGTTATGTCTCTTATAATGTCCATTCCCAGTATTCTTGAAGCGTTCCTGCATCTTTCATTTGGAATTCTTTGTTGAAACTTTGTTTGAGTCTTCTGAGTTCTTCCATATCTCATGAAGCTATGAACATATCGTCAACATACAATAGCAAATACACTGCTTGTTTGGTATGAACATTTCTCATGTAAACACATGGATCATCCATGCTCCTTACAAATTGTTGATTCTTCATAAAACAATCAAACTTGAGATTTCATTGCCGTGGTGACTGTTTGAATCCCCTTTCTTAATAAAACTTTATGGTTGGCTCATTAGTATCTTTTCCTCTAAGTTTCGATGAAGAAACGCGGTTTATTATCCATTTTCTCTAACTCATAGTCCTTGTTAACCACTAGGGATAGCATCAGTCGAATCAAAACATGTTTTACTATTGGTGAAAACATTTCATTGTAATTGAATCCTCCTTTTTAGAAAAGCCTTTTGCAACCAATCTGGCTTTATGCCTTTGCTTTTCAACTTCCGGTATCCCTGGTTTCAACTTGAAGATCAATTTGCAGCCAATTAGTTTCACCTCTTGTTTGTCAATTAATATCCATGTCTGATTTCTTTTTAAAGAATCTATCTCTTCATCTGCAGCATTTTTCTAGTAGTTTCATTTCTTGATCTTTATAGCTTCATCGCAGGTTTTAGTTTCCTTTGTATCAAACTCTTCTGTTATAGCTAAGGCATAAGCTACATAATTTGCATCCTCATATCTTGATGGTGGTTTGATTTTCCTTCGATCTTTTTCCCTTGCAAGTATGTAGTCCCTAATTTATGATTTCTCGTCCGAAGTACTTTCAGATTCACTTGAGCTACTGTCTTTTGAACCATATGATTCTTCTGATGAAGAAGAGACTCCACCTTGAGCTGATGAGCTGGGCGCTTCTACTGTTGATGGAGTAGGACCCTACATGAAATTCTCCTCGAAAGTCACCTTCTTTTTATTTTTCTTTCTCATAGCATCTTTAGAGTTACTTTCTCTTATTATTTCTGTCCTTGAATCAGTTAATGTATCCTTGTATACTTCTTCCTCATGAAAGACTACGTATCTGCTAGTTGTACACTTGCTTTCATCAGACAACCAAACTCTATATCCTTTAACGCCAAAAGTATGTCCTAAAAAAACTCCCTTTATAGCCCTCTGAGATATCTTATCTTGAACTTTATGAACAAATGCAGAACATCCAAACTTTCTTAAATGCATGAGTTCATGCTTTGATCCATCCCACACTTCTTTGGGCAGCTTGTAGCCTATTGCGGAACCTGGTGCAGCCTCAGCCTACTTTGCATAAAGTGATAAGAGACTCCACCGTCACGCCTTTATGCCAACGGTGCTTTGTCCCTGATCATCCCTCAAGAACTACCCAAGTCCACTGACCAGTCATCGATCTGCAAATGGAGATAGAATGGACTCACATGATACTCTCGGAACAACCATAGACTCGAGGACAACCGCCTCCTCTTTGCACTCATTATAATTTGACAAAAGCTAGCTCTCCGCTTCTAAGGACCCGAGTTGGAGGGTGAACAGCGGCAAGATCTATTTGTTTTTGAAGACTTTGTCATTTCATGCCTTCCATATATAAAATATGATCCATGGGTAGATATCTCTTTGAGGTTGGAGACTTCCTTCTTTTGTTCTCCAAAAAAGGAAATATATATTTTAGAATGAAGATGTTCTTGAGAAGCAACCCGGAAAGGATGGAAAGTCCGAAATGGCCCAAACTTGAAGGGTTGGAGGGCAATCAAACAAAATATGGTTAATTATTTCTTCTGGAGCATCGCACCTAGGAAACCTTTAATATGTGCCCATATGTCGGCAAGTAAGTTGTTGGAATGTCGCCACACATGCAGAAATCGCTTGCAACAGGAAATGTATTAGTTTTCCGGGAGCTTTAACCTTCCACACTTAACTTTGGAGTAATGTGATACTTGGCTCCACCACATTGCAACTTGCTTATAAAAGGTTTGTCTTTCCTAATAACTCATATCCACGTTTCACTGTGTATAAAACCGATTTTGTATGATTCCAGACGTATTCGTCTATCGTAAAATTTTTACTAGGCCCCAATCCTAAGATGAGGAGAACATATTTGGGTTGGAATAGCTCGCAGAGAAGGGGTTCATTCCATTCATTAGTATCTTGTCGAATGGTTTAACTCTTCCTTTTGCTTCTCCATTAATTTAAACCTGTATGAGACCGAAGATATACATAACATCAATAAGTTAACCCATTTCTCCACAAATTCAAGCTTTAGCATCATGACTCTCAGGATTTCTCATTCCACATGGCCGTAAGCTTTAGTAATGTCCGTTTTCATGGCCATATAGTCTGATCAACACATACAATTTATATGCAAATCATGAAAATTTTCTTGAGCGAGCAGAATGTTATCTGTAATTAAGAGTCTAGCCAGGAAAGCTGATTGGATCTCCAAAATCAGGTTTGGGAGAGTTTCTTAGTCTTAAAGACATGATCTTAGATAAGATCTAAAACTAACATTACATAGCCTAATCGGTCTAAATTCCGTTATTGCTATCAGTCAGTCTTTCTTAGGAATTAGACAAATATTAGTTTGATTCAATCTTAGATCAAACTTCCCATCCTGAAAAAGTCTTATAATAATGTGATAAAACCTTGGCTTATAACTTCCCAGAATCTTTGGTAGAATCTTCTAGTCATACCGGCCGGACATGTGGCCTAGTCTGGGTTGATATAAAAAAATGACTGATTTTTTCTCCTCAACTGAGGGATCTGATACTAGAAGATGATTAACATGTTCTAGGACTTTTTCCGTAATGAACCGGAGTGAATCGTCAAAGTATGAGGGGTTTGCTATATTAAAGATATCTTGGAAATAGTTAGTGGTAACTTTTTTTTTATCCCATAAACACTTTCAGCCCAGTTTCTATTTTGGTCTTTCAGGCAGATGATGTAATTTTCGGCTCGCCTGAGTTTGGTGGTGTCATGGTAGAATCTTTAGTTTTTGTCACCATTTCTATGCCAAAAGATTCAAATCTTTTTATTTTTTATTTTGTCTCCCGAAGATTTTTTCCTCAAGAGAGGCCATACAAAGTTGTCTTCTTAATGGTGATATCATCAGTTTGGACCAAATTTATTTGATTATTTAGTTCTTTGCTTAATGTTATTGTATTTATGGGCAAAGTTTTCTTCTAGGAGCATATATTACTTCCACATGAAGCTACTTTTTTTAATGAAAATCCTTATGTGACATTCCATCAAAAGAGTCCATCATGAGATCATTGCTTCTCTGAACCCAAACTTCCCTATCCATCATTTTTTTTCAAATCTAAAGCTCGTTTTCTGATTTCAGAGAACCATGTGGATCCTCGCCAAGACCGGCGGCGATGGTTTATAGTCAAAAACTTTAAATACTCCACAGAGATATGAAAAAATATATATATATTTTATTTTCAACTCCTCTATATAGACAACACTTAACTTTTCCGGATCAGCGTTCTTTCACCCATAAAAGAGAATTCTTTTTATAGGAGAACTCAATTATTCGCAATTATTAAACATAATGCAGAATGGGATGAAAGAAAATTTTGCTCTACAGTGATTCCTCGTTTTTGCAAGACTTTTATGTTAGATATTGGAATTAAAAATATGGGTTGTAAATTAGTAAAAAAACAAATTAAAGAACCAAATATCACATAAGAAAATTACAGATTCATGGATAAATGTTGCTTGCTTGTTCAAAATTTTTATGGGAAAAAAAATTAATATATTCTTTAATCACAATTTATGTTTTGAAAAAACATTAGAGTATAATATAAACTAAAAAATGTATAAAGGCCTTACTAAATTCTTTTAAATCAGTAACTATAAAGACTTAACTTTGCAAACTCGTTTTTATTTTGTTTAATTAAATGTATCATCTTCCCGATATTTTTCCTTTTCTTATCCAATCATTAAAAAAGCGAAGTTCTAAACAGAGAAACAACTCGGAATATATTCAAATGAAGCCATATGAGACGTTTCTTTAAATTCAAAGGTCCAGGGAACAACACTCCTGAATCTTCAAAACCTTAAACCCTAAACCGCTAACTCAAAACGCCAACCCATTGTTATGTCCCCCACTTGCCTTGTCCCTTCAAGGCTTCATAAAGCTCAAAGCTTTTATCTTGGTCAGAAGGAATAAAATCATCCGGTTTTCAAACATCAAATCATCAATCTTGAGTTTACCGTCTTCTACTCCCACCTCTGCTTCGGTATCGGTGGTTGCTCATCAAGTAACTGCGAAGTCCCCTGCTCGAGATGGCTGCAGCAGAACGCGGTTGAAGACGGCTCATGTCAAATGCTCCTAGTGATCCCAGATCGAAGTACCCACCTTCCAAAGAATCATCCGACTCAAGGTCATCATCGTAACCATCGTTGTTGTACGGCTCAATCACATAGTCTCCAAAAACCATAGCTCCAGGTGTTGACGACATCACTGTGCTTATAACATCACTCCTCTCCCTCTCAACTTCAAGCTTCTTCCATTTCTCCTCCATCACAGGGTCAATGGCTCTTGGTTTAGCTCTCGGGTGAACCGCCTTAACATGTTTCTTCAGCTGTCTATAGCTTCCAGAAAACAAACAGTTGTCTTTCATGCATGCCCTTTTCTTTGAATTCAGATACTTCCGCGCATCTTTCACAACAGTCCAACCTTTAACCTGACCCCTACAAAGCGGGCACAATAGCTCTGGCAAATTGCCACTTTTCTCATCCTTTGCATAGGCTTTTTTGTACTGCTCTAGACAATTTGAGAACCGGTTTCCTGTGGCACACATGTAAGGACGGCATCCTTTGTGGTAAGATGAGCAAAGGAGGACGACCGAGTGGTGAGGGATCTCAAGACAGACAGGGCATGTCACACCCTTCCAAGCTTCTCCTTTCACAGCCTTCCTACATCGCTTTTCCTGGTTTTCTTTGCTTATAGCCTTTTTAATATTGTTAAGAGCGTACGGACTGTCCCCAGACCGATAATGGACTCCATCTGCATTAACTCTCCCCATCTGCTGATTGAATCTACAACATAAAAGATTGTTAAATATGTCAAGAAATAGAATTGAGGATACACTTCACAAGATTCCTGCAGAGCAATCAACAATTCTATACAAACTACAACTACAGAGCTTATGTTTCTGAACTGATTTAAGGATGCTGCTGGCGTCAGACGGTACCGTGCAGAATCAGCAAAATTATCACACTCTGACCAAAAAAGACAGTACTAAAAGGGAAAAATACAACCGAAAAGTTTCACAACTCCGATCATGGCCAATAACTAGGAAACCAGAGGTTAAAACCTCAGACTGTAAAGATAATACCACAACAAGCAGGAACTAGTTCAAGACAGTAACATAAGTGTACCATCATGAATAAAGAAAGACATGAATGCTTCTACTCCAAAAATTAAAGACCTTTATCAATCCGGATGGGTAAGCACAAGAAAATACTAACTACTGCTTCTTGGAACGAACAGGACTCCTAAACAAAGATGCTACTAGCTAAGACAAAGCAATCATGGTTTCATTTCTGAACACTCACCTTTGATACTAAATTCGATCTACAGAATCGATTAATCATTTCAAGTTCAACAGTATGTATGCACAAGAAAACACATTTGGGCCCCAAAGAAGGAACACTATTCTAGATGAATATAAACGAAGCATCCTTACCTTTCTCTACACACCATCCTACCCTAACCCACCCGAGCAGAGCTTTATCGGCAGGAGACAAACCGCAACTTTCGAGGTTCTCACCGACACCATTGGCTCAAACTCTACAGGATTTCCCTGTTCAGGATTATACAAACGTAACACCAGTAAAACCAAAAACTAGTGTGACGATAGGCAGGAAAAGAAAAATATATCAACTAACTACTGCTTCTTGGAACAAACAGGAGTCCTAAACAAAGATGCTACTAGCTAGGCCAAAGAGATCATAGTTTCATTTCTGAACACTTACCTTTGATACTAAATTCGATCTACAGAGTTGATTAATCATTTCAATTTCATAAATGCATGTATGCTGAAACCAACGTGGTGAAGGAAAAAATGATTCCGGCGAGTGAAGCATTGTTCAAACGGAAATGATGTACAAATATAAACCCAAGAACGAAAGAGACAAACACCTACACCATTTCCATTGGCAAATTTGCATCGAGGAAACAAAAGTGCAAAAAAGTCGAGATCTTATGTATGTATAACCAATACAAAAGGCGATAAAGGATAAATAACATCATCGGCATCTAAAACGATTACGAGAAAGCATACAGAATACCCTAAAACTCAAATCTTGATCCAATTTGTATAACCCTAATACAGAAAATCTCAGAGCAAAGATCGAGACAAGGCAAAGACGATGAGAACCGTTTCGGATTCAGTAGAAACAGATCGAATAGCTTAGAAGTTGAGCGTACCCGGCGAATCGGAAGGGTTGTTTGGTTACGGGGATAGCGGAGGAGACGCCCTAAGCGGCGGTCTCAACGGTGGCGATAGTGTTACAACTGACGCCGAGAGATCTCAGTGTTTATAAGGCCTAAACTTTTCGGCATTGTTTGGTGATGTGATAGGCCCATTTCATTTTTCTCTGGGCATGTAGGCCCAATACTTGGATTTTTTTTTTTTCTTTTCTTGAGATCTATGTAAATGGGAGTTGGTTTGATCTTGAATGATATATTTACATGTTTCAGTTTGTCGCGATCTGATTTTATTAACCGGTCGAGGGACATATATAAGCATCATCTATTGCAAAAAATCATAAAAATCGATAAATAAAAGTTTTAGTATGATCCGTTCTTGAACTAAAAATACATAATTGTTATCACGTTCGTGAATTGGATAACTATGTTTTAACAACTTAATAAACTCAATTTGGTTATTACAAAGAGAAGGTATGCATGAACACAATCAAGTAATAATTGTTCATAATATTTTGCAATTTAATTTTCGATTATTACGATATAATTTTCAACAAACCTTTCGAAAGTATATGGGAGAATAGTTTATTCGTGCCTCAATTCAAAGCAACTGAGAAAATTTATTAGTCAACACTGCTAAAACATACATAAACTGAGAAATAATTTGAATGTATAAAATCATGGATAGAACATGCATTGACCAAAACGGTATTAAATGCACCACTAATATAACTAACTTGGATGTTAAATCTTTAATAGAGTAAAACAACTTCGTTTTCTTTTTTTTCAAAAAAAATAATTTAAATGACTGCGTCTCAAAGATTATGTTTTGAATAGATGAATCTCCCGCAAATACATGCATGTTTTATTTTTTCTAATTATTTTTAATTAACATTTACAATTTTATCGTATTTGTGAATTTATATTTTTTAGTGTTTTGTTGTTGTTATATTACCTATAGTTTGTTAAAATAATAATAATAATAACTAATAATAGTTTATAATGGGGATTTCTAGAGGTGTCCAGCTCAGCCAAAAAAATTTGTAGCAAGTTGCCACGTGGCAGGGACATTTTTAAATCGGACCATTGTTTAAACGGGCATGTGTAGTGGTCCAAAACAGATTCAATTTTTTTTTCCTCACTTGGTCGCCCTAATTCTCTTTCATGTTTCTCTCTCGACTTCTCCCTACCACTCACCGCGGCGCGAGTTCTTTCATTTCTCCAATCCGTCGGATTTTTTTACTATCTCTCTTGCAGCCGTCCTAATTTTGTTCCCTTTGTCCATTTTTCCACCGATGGCAGCGCGGCCTCCGTACTTTGTCCGATTCTGAGTAATTTGGTTTTTTTAGGTTTCGTTTGCTTTAACGTAGACTTATTTCAAATTTTCCCGCTCCCATGCATATATCTTTCCTCTCTATTTTCAGGCGCCGCAAAAGGCTGAGGTCGTCGGATTTCATCTCCGGCGATAATTTTCCGACTGCAGACGCCGCCGTTTCGTGTTTCGCAAATGTGAGTAGCCGCCATCGTGGGCTTTACATGTGGGCCTGTTTAGGCCTTAATTTATGGCCCATAAGGTTCGTTTTTGATTTCCTCGCTTTGTTTTTATTTTTGATTCGAGCTTCTTTAAAAAAAAATAATTAACTTGTTTGTTTTCTGGACCTAAATTAGGTCCCTGGGATACATGACCAAGAACCGGAAATTTGGATATGGACCGTCAAATAAGCCCAAATATAAAACGCAGGTAATATTATTTACTTGGCTTTAGTTAAAAAACAATTTTTGCCATTTGGGCCACGTGGCAGCAATATCTCAAAATCGGACCATTGCTTTAACAGGTCTCTTTTGTGACCCAAAACAGATTCAAAGTTTTTTCCCTTCATTTGGTCGCCCTAATTCTCTTCCTGATTTCATTTTTCTCTCGACTTCTCTCTACCACTCACGGCGGCGCAAGTTCTTTCAGTTGTCTGATCCGTTGGATTTTTTTGTTATCCAGTATCTAGCCGTCTTAATTGTATTCCCTTTGTCCATTTCTCTGCCGATTTCTCACTTTCACTGACGGCTGCGCGACCTCCGTACTTTGTCCGATTCTGGGTAATTTGATTTTTTTAGGTTTCATCTGTTTTAACGTAGTCTTATTTAGAATTTTCCCTCGCTCATGCATATATCTTTCCTCTCTATTTTCAGGCGCTGGGAAAAGGCTGCGTTCGTCAGATTCCATCTCCAGCGAGAATTTTTTGATTCTAGTGGCCGCCGCTTCGTTGTCTCGGCCTATATTAGGTTATTGTGTTATAGGATGGAGAACCGGGTATGCGGATATGGGACGTCAAATAAGCCCAAATAAAAAATCGCAGGTAATTATTTATTTTTCCGTTTATTTTAACCAATTTGGGCCATTTGGGTCTCCTCTAATTAGAAGCCCATGTTTAATTTATTTATATTTCTGTTGTGTGTCTGCGTGTCTGCGTGTCTGGGCTGACGATCGTCTATGCAGATCTGGGCCGGCAATTGAGCCCAATAAAACGTAGGTAGTTAATTTAAAAAATAATGAGCCATTTTGGGCCTCTTCCTTTCTCTTTTCGAATTTTTTTAGGACCAAATGTGTATTTATTTTGAAGCCCATTTTCATAAAGCCCGCTTCGTCCCTAATTTTTAATTTTTTAATTTTTTTGGTTTTATGTTATTGGTCCGTCGCCTATAAATGGAGAACTGGCTCACTCTATATTGAAAGCGGACCAAGCTGGGCCGGTCAGACCAACAGTCTTTGCAACGTTGGGCTTAAGGAATTTGAAGGTTAGTCTTAAGGAATTTGAAGGTTAGTCTTCTGCGTTTTTTGCCGATTCTTCTTCCTGTTGCGAGGCGTTTAACTCTGGAGTTAATTAATTTTGTTTCCGTTATGATGTTTCACCTCTCCCACGTCCTCGAAAATTCATTAATGCTACCACTAATACACCTAATTATGGTGACATCGAGCTTCCCCAAAGGTATTATATATACCTTCTCTGTTATATCTTTTACCTTCCCATATCTTTTATCTTTCAAAAACGACCAACAGCAGTATGGCCTCATTGAAATGCTTCGATGACTTACAGGAGGATTTTTGGAAGGACACAATTTGGGTAAGACTTCTTCATTCGTGGGAAGCACGCAACTTCAAACAAGGCAACACACTCATTGGACTTGAAGTGCTTCTCATGGATGTCAAGGTATTTCTAAATATTTACCATTCACTTCTTCTGTTTTGATTTTGTGTCGTACTGCATCTAATATCCCAACAATCTTCCACTATGCAGGGTTTTATCTCTGCAAACCGTGCTTTCCGGTTCAAGGAGCATTTGGAACCCATCAAAGTGTATAGGCTAAGCAAATTCATGCTGAAGCCGTGCAAAGCAAGCTACAAGGTCTCATCGCATCCGACAATGGTGATGTTCATGGATCAGACTACTTTTGTGGAGGAGACAAAGAAGCCACCTCAAATTGAACTGCAGTCGTTTCGGCTGCGGTCTCTCCAAGATTTTAGCGACATTGCAGACAGGCATACCGATCTATTTGGTAAGAAAATTAAATTCTAAAGCTCTTGAATAATACTGCATCCGCCTGTCAGTAATGTGTTTTTTTGTTTATTTTATCAAACATATTTATTTTAGGTTAAAGTTATACTTGAGTTTCAGACTATTTCAAACTGTTTAAAATGTTTTATGCATTTGCTTTGTTCAAACAGATTTAATAGGGCACATACGGCTACTGAATGGAGAAGACTTGAAGTCTCAAACTCAAGTCGGCGCTGCTCCACTATCAGGTGGTTCAAGGTCAAAGGAAATGGTCTTCATGCATGTCCAGCTACAGGAGTAAGTGTGAAGTACTTTTTAGTTGTCTATATGGAATTATGGTTTTTTGTTTTCTTAAGAATCAATGTTTCTTGTTGCTTCAGTGGGGAGACAGTTAGAATTTATTTATGGAAGCATATAGCATCAGCTTTCCCTAGTCGAGGGAACAAATGTGCACAAAAATCCTCTGTTGTTTTGTTAACAATCTTAAACTCGAAGACTTTAGGCAGTAAGTTAATCTATTAAACATACGCTAATGCCAATATTTACTTTTGTAGATTCTGCCATAACTATTCACTTCTTATATTTGCAGGTGTTGTGGCGCTCAGTTCAACGGCTGCGACCCGTGTATTTTTTGACAAAGATGTCACTGAAACAGAAGCATATCTTGAACGGTAATAACAATATCTGACCCATATTTTTAAAATTTAAAAACCTATGCTTATCTGTAACTGTTATTGAAAACTTCCTAATCACTTTACTTCTGTATAAGCGCTGATGTCCTTTCTCTTTTCATTAAAGGTTTGGTCCATGTATAGGGGACGCATCAGCTGTTAACAGCTCGCAGATTGCTATAACGAAACCAGAAGCTGTCACGATTACTGAGTCCATGAGTTCCTCGCAAACGAGAACCCACAGGTATGTCCACCTTCTCTATCAGTTGGTCTTTTTTAAAGGTTTATGATAGGTAACATGTAATTCTATTATTAGGTTGCTAGCTTTGTTTGTGTGGCAACCATAAGAGAAGTAGTAGGAGATTATGGCTGGTACTTATATATCATGTACCATCTGTAGGTCGAAAATTGTTAGGGGTGATATTTCTTTGGTTTGCTCTAATTTGAAATGCAAGAGGCCACAAAATCTTGGTATAATCAGGTTTGTATCTTTTCAGCCAAACTCTCTGTGATTTTGATATACGTTTTAATTTGACGCACTATTGACTCAATTGTTTTGAAAATCTGGAGGTACCGCTTGGAGACTACTGTTTCTGATGCAAACGGTGATGTAGCTACGTTTGTCATATTTGACAAAGAAGTTGTCAAACTGATTGGGAAACAAACTTCCGATGTCATGGCCGGGGTATGTAAAATGTTGTTTATTAACTTAGTCATTGACATTTACATATATTGAATAGTTATATGTAGGTTTTTAGGTTGATGAGCAAGACCGTACTCTATCGACCCCTCCTTCTGTATTTGATATTGTCGGACGCACATGTAAGTTTCAAGTGAAACTTACTCCTTTTAATTTTTCTACTTCACGTCAGACCATTACCGTATCTCGAATTCGGCGAATAAGGCAGACACCACAGCTGAGGTTCATGAGGACGGCGACAACAGACAGAGCTCGGAGAAACATGCTCGATATGTCTAAGTCTATGTTGAAGTCTTCTGTTTTTTCATATGTTTTTTTTCTCCCTTAATTACGTACTTTTTTTACATACCATGCATTTTCATACATGCGAACATTTGGTGTTGTTTTTATTTAAAATTAATTTTATAGTTTTGGACGGTTTTAATGTTTAAAACATTGTAATAAAGCATTAATTTAAAATATTTTAATATTATTAAAATGCTTTAATGTTTTGATTTCATATGTTGTCAATATCACAATATATTACGTATCTTCATGCTTTGAATTTTCCAAATATACTGGTTTACTTTAGAAAATATATTATGCTGGTTACATTAAGAAATATATTATTCTTTACCAATTTTGTTTTTTATAAAGATATGTAATATTTCATATGTTGTCAATATCGTATGTCTTGCTGATTTACTTTAGGAAATATATTATACTTTACCAATTTTTTTTAAAAAAATATGTAATCAAATCAGTAATTTATTACACATGTAATAATAAAATGATCATTTTTTTCATATCGTTCCTCTTTATATTTCAGAGTTTTGGTTTCTTCTTTACATTGCAAAAAGCTCACTTCAAATGAATACAAAAAAAAACTGTTCTTTATTTTCTCCATTGTTTATCTTCTTCTTATTGTTTTAATCTTCTTGGTTAGTTAAAAAATTTCTCCAACTCCACACGTCTTTTAAAAAACTGTGGGTAAGGTGTGCTTGTTTTATATATGTTAAATTTTACAATTGTTATACTTTATAAAGTTTTGTTACAATGTATTAACTATTTATAATTGTTTTATGGTTTTATGGTTATAATAGATGAAGGTTTAGGAAACATAGAAAACACCAAGCTTTTGATTATTGGAAATTCACGGTTATTATGTTATTATTATAAGTAAAAATATTATATGTTTTTGTTTTTTTGTTGCGTATAAAGAATTTCGGATGAGTAAAATTACTTTTTTTTAAATTCTAATAGGTGGGTGTGAGCAAGTGTTCAAAATACAGTAAGCTTTTACTACTATACTTTAACAAAGTAGGTAAACAATTTTAAAATACACAGATTTAAATATATATATATATATATATATGTATACTATTTAGTATTTCATAAAAAAGCACGCTCGATAAGAAAAACGATCATGCTTTCACAACGGTGGTGACCCGTAAGGCAAAAACAATCTCCTCCTTTACAACTTCAAAAGCCTTTTATTGTAAGTCATATTTTTATTGTATTCCAATTCCCAAAAAAAACACGAGCTATTCATAAAAACTATGTCAATTGATGATTGCTAATTGCTAATTTATGATCATATTTTCAATTGGAAGGTGATTTTGAAAGGTGCTCTGAATACGGTAATATTTTTACCATCTGCAAAATCAACAATTAATGTTTTGTAAGTTTGTCTTTTTTTAACGACTTTTTAAAAATAAATATGTTACAGTTAGACGGAAAAACGCTCAAACCATGCGGCGTGCAATCATATTATCTAAGAGATTGTCTAAAAACCAGCAAGGTTAGCATCATTCTACGAAATCTACTTATATTTATGTTCCCTTATATTCCAAATATTGTCTAAAGTTACTTATTTAGGTCTGGCTTTTTTATATTGTTTTTCAGATTACTTATATATTATTTTCCAAATTGGAATAACTCATATTTAACATACGAAAATATGCACATATATGAGTATTATTTTTCATAGTTAAAATTAAATACACACAATAATCAAATTGTGTAACTTATTTCTAACCTATATATAGGTAGTACCTCTGGTAGTGTTCCTAAATTATTGCGTGAGGAAAAGAAAAAGAAAAAAGGTTATGTATATTAGATAAATTATAACGAAACTTTCCAACACCCAAGTGACTTTCATTACCCTCATGTGACAGCTTTGTTGGCTAAAAATAATCCAATTTTTGAGTGCACATATTGCAAAGCTTTGGAAATATCAGAGGAGCAACAAGTTTTCAGGATCTGCTCAAAGTAAATGGTGTGGTGCATGATAGTTACAAATCAGCATGTCATGCTAGAGGTCTGCTTGAAAAATGATTATGAGTGGCTCAGAGCAATGGATGAGACAAATTATTGGGCTTCTCCTTATCAATTACGACATCTATTCATAATGCTGCTTATCTATTGCGAAATGAGTAACCCATTACGTTTATGGGAGCATTGTTGGAAATATTTATCTCAGGACATCCTTAGCAAGCAAAGAAGAGAGTTTGGGTTTGAAACGCTTAATTTGGAAGATGAGAAATTGCAGCAATACACTTTGATCGAGATAGAAAAGCTTCTACGTCAACATGAAAGGTCTCTCACTGAGTTTAAACCTTTACCTACGCCTGACCTGAGCATCATTAAAGAATTAGGTAACAACTTTCTAACTCAAGAATACCAGTATAACCTCAAACAGGAGACCGATCTACATGACCAACAACATAAGTGTTTAAAAAATGAGCAGAAAGCGATATATGATGTCGTACTTCAATCAGTTGACAATAATCTCGGTAAACTTTTCTTCCTCAATGGAGCCAGAGGCACAGGAAAAACGTTCGTCTACAAAACTATTATCTCGAGATTAACGTCAAGTAGAAAGATATTACTACCTATTGCATCGTCGGGTATTGCAGTCCTATTTCTACCTGGTGGCCGAACAACACATTCTAGATTTAAGATTCCTCTCTAAGTAATTGAAGATTCGGTATGCGACATCAAGCCCGGTACAATGCTTGGAGAATTGCTCTTAAAAACTGATTTAATCATATGGGACGAAGCACCAATGGCTCATCGACACATATTTGAGGCACTAGACCGGTCATTAAGAGATTTACATTCGACCGAAAATCCATCTGCAAGTAACAAAACATTTGGTGGGGTAACTGTTCTTCTAGGAGGCGATTTCAGACAAATTCTTCCAGTAATCACTCAAGGAACACGAGCTGGCACGGTCCTTGCATCAATTCGTCAATCATATCTATGGAATGAATGTGATATATTTTCATTACTAAAGAACATGAGGCTAAATGCAAATGAAACAAGATTTGCTGAATGGTTACTCAGTGTTGGAGATGGAACTGCCCCATTATTACATAACCCAGCAAGAGAACATGAAGATGACGGAGAAATGATCGCCATCGAAAAACAGTTTCTTATGTCCCCGTCTGGAAACGCAATGCAACAATTAGTGAAGCAATACATTCATTTGCCAACGTATCTGAAAGTGTCATTGAGACGATAACTGAAAGTGCTATTCTTACCCCGCGAAAGGAAACTGTGGAAGATATAAATGAGTATATGTTATCTCAGGCGGCAGGTGAAGCAAGAGAATATTTAAGCTATGATAGCATAAAGAAAGCAGATTCAACCGGTCTAGATTACAACTCCCTATATCTTCAAGAATATTTAAATAGTTGGAATTTCCAGGGTTGCCAAAACATAAGTTGGTGTTAAAAAAAGGTGTCCCTATTATGCTGCTTAGAAATCTCAACCAGAAAGAAGGCTTATGCAATGGGACAAGACTAATTGTTATCCAATTAGCGGATCGAGTAATTGAAGGTGAAATAATTACGGGTACAAATGTTGGAAAAAAAGTTTTACTCCCATGAATCATCTTATCTCCACCGCTTTCAGACCACCTATTTATCTTAAAGATGCGAAAATTCCCAGTACGAGTATGCTACGCCATGAACATTAACAAAAGCCAAGGACAAAGCTTGAAATCGGTTGTTCTATATTTGTCTAAGCCAGTGTTCAGTCATGGACAACTATATGTTGCTCTCTCCAGAGTAACATCACCTGCTGGCTTAACCATTCTTCAAAATAAAGATTCAACATGCAATGGGGTAAACAATATTGTGTACAAAGAAATCTTCACCAATATCCCTCATTAGCAAGGTCTGCATAACTTCTTATTAAAAAACTTTCAAACCAATTATTATATATATACCCATATATTTTTACTAAAATGCTATTTATGTTTTTGTTTCCATATTCTCATTATACAGGTGCTAGATTGGGAAGTTTTTGGAAGGCAATGCATATAACAATTAAACAGTTGGTAAGAAAAAAAAATTTCCTCATATAATAAATGAAAACAGCTTATATTATTATAATAATATGAGAAATAAAATAATAACAAATTGAAAACATTATATCTTGCAGGATAAATGCAATCTGTTTTTTGATATTCAAAGACAATTTCAAGCCGGACATCAGGGACCTTATTTTTTTCCTTTCCTCATTATTAGCTTCATTTATTTATCAAAACTATATTGTTTACTTGTTTTTTTAAACTATAAAATAAATAATTATTAAGTTTGTCTTTCATGTTGGAACAAACATTCCATTACCAAGTAAGATAGTATTTCACAACCAAATTCTTACAATTAAAAGATCTTAAAAAAACAATTGCAATACTATAATTATCAGCCAACAAAATGATACACCAAAAACAGCCACAAATAAGAAAATAACTAACATGTATGATTATTCACTACATTGAATAATATAAGAACAACAAAAATATGTTACTTTTAATGCAAATACAAAAAAATGTAACTACAACAAAATTTAACAACCAAATTTTTACATCCCCGCGTGTAGTACGGATCCAAAAACTAGTTATACTAAATGAAAAGACAAATTTGGAGCTCCAAGGAGGTGTCATGTCATCAAAAAAAGGTTTCTAAAACAATGACATGTGTCATCTCTTAATAAAACGGGCAAGAAATGAAGAAAACAATTGGGCCACAAAACTATTGAAAATGTTGGGCTACATTCTTTCTTTTTACCTAGGCCAGCCTCCTCTCTAATTAACCTCCACGCTTTTTTCAGGTCCAGCCTTCTCTCCATTTAACCCTATATTTGGCTATCATCCTCGCTATCGTCTAAAGTACTAGCATCAAATGCAAAGAACAAATTGATTTATACTAGCATCAAATGCAAAGAACAAATACTTGAATCTTCTGATTTCATCAGCTTACAAATGTGTGAAAGTTTTGGGGTTAGCTACAAATACTTAAGCAACTCTGAGTACCCACTCTTTGCCAAACCTGTAACCAAAATTCTTGCACATAAAAAATGTCCAATCGAACTTCCAATAATCCATCTAATTACAATTTTTTTTGAGAAAAACTAACCCACATGGTAATAAGCTAGAAACATAAAAAATTTAAAGTGAAATATGTCATCTATTACGATGCACTTTGACACCAAGTCTCATGTTTTAGGTTCTCCAACATGTTTTGGAGAAATTTTAAGTCAACACCTCCAACAGAGTTCATACATATTATTCCAAAAATTTATGGGGTCGTATGTCGTACACTGGCATAACATTCTCTAACATGAATGTTCTGCAACGTACGCATGAATAGTAAAATAAGTATATCTTCAATTGGTCTAGCCCTTACTCTCCATATACAGACTTCTACCCAGAATTTAATAACAAACATGTTTGGTGTTGCTCTATCTAATTTAAAATCAAATTTCTGGAAAACTCTTAAAATCTTCAGCCTTCTCTTCAAAGCATCTTTTGTCATGAATCGTTGTCTGACAATTTGATTCAGTGCAAATAATTCTAACTTAACATGTGGATTAACTCTTTTTGCTTCAGTGTTCGTAGGCATGGAACCATTCTTCATACTTGGGAATTTTGCTTATTCTCTTCTTCTTCAAGAGCCATCCCATATAAGGTAATCACTACAAAAAAATTTGATATTGTTACGAAAAATTGTGACTAAATGCTTTGTTACAATAATGTAACGATTTACATACGAAATCGTGACGAACATATTTAGTCATAAACGTGTCATAATTTTGTTATAATATTGCAACACAATTGAAAGTAACAAACTTTTGTCACAAACTATGATGTAATGTTACCGAATATATTGTTACAGATTTATGACCAAATTTAGTAACTAAGTTATAAGGTTTTTGTGACAAAACTTAAGTCATTCACAGTTACTGATATTTGGTAAATATAATGTCACAATTAGTCATTGTTTAAGTGACCCTTGCATTTAGTCATAGATTGTGACGTAGTTGTTATAACGTTGTAACAAAAATTAAAATCACACATAATTTTAAAAATATATGAAAATAGGTTGAATTTTAAGAAACAAATCTCAAAAAATACTAAATAACTGGAAAATAGTATAAATGACATACTAAAGTGTAAAAGCTATTATTTAGATTTGTCACTAGATAATTTGATATCTGTATTTCCATATTCAGCATCTGATCCAATTTCTTCTACTACTTCCGGATCATCAAGATCTTCTGCTTGGCCATCTAGTTATGTTAATGCCTCGACTTATAATGTATTAGCTTAAACAATAGAATCATCATTTTCATGTTGCATTGCAGTGAAATCCAAACAATGAGGACTTCTCTTTCATTGTTGTGATGAAAAAACACACCATAAGGCCGATGGAACTTATGTCGATCAACGAGCACGATTGGTTGCAGAAACTTATGAGATGCATATACAAAAACGCTTGGGACAGTTCGAAACTGCTGGTGAAGAGTATGTGACAGCTGAAAATCTTGATAAACGTGAAAAAATGAAATATATGTCAAGGTAAAGCTTTAACTTTAAAACTGATTGGTAAATAAACTTTATTTTGTTAGGTTGGTCATGTGTGTATACTATTTTGTGTTTTTTTTGTTTTTGTTCATGTATCTGGTGCTTTTTTCCAGGTTGCGACTGGATTATCTAAACAATACAATATTTTTGGACTTGGAGCTCTGGGTAATGAGATTTTACTAGCTGCTGATGCTTCTTCGAATGCAGCACACAACCTGTTGAAGAAGCGGATATGTTAACACAAAGGCTGGAAGAGATGGAAACAAAGCTGAAACAAAGCCGTGAAGAAAAACTGAATTTTCAGAAAAAGCTTGAATATATGGAGAAAATTGTTGAGACCTTAGTAAGTCAAAATTTCTAGTTCCCAGCTAAATAACCAAAATTATCCTGCTTCCCATGAAATTTAGTTATTCTAGTTTATATTTGTCTTCAGTATTGTAAAAGGGATCCGCCTCGAATCAAAACGTTCTTTCTTTTCTAAAAACGATCTTTCTTCTCTTATGAAATTGATAGTTTGTTGTTATACGATGATTTAGTATTTCTTCATTCATTCCCATCCAATCAAAAAAGAAACTTTTTTGATTGGCAAGACCCGTCTTACATAAACAGTCGCTACCCCCTAGTATGTGCCGCTTTCCTAATCAAAAGATAGGAGAGCACCCCTTCTCCCGAAGTTACGGGGTCATTTTGCCGAGTTCCTTCGACATGGTTCCTAGAAAGGAAACGATAATAGAAATTGCTAATTACAAGTTTTCAAAATTTAGTGAAAATAAATATTTTTTGACTGATCTCGTTCTCCGTGTAGGATATCTCGTTCATCAGTCTAGAGATCTCCCTATGGGACCTTATGGAGAACCTCTTCTTCAAGAAGATAGGTGGAATCAAAGAATTCCGACAACGAATCTCCAGAGGACTCAAGACCGATCCTTTTTCGGCGGATCTGTCCTTGCCTCTTTCGTAGCCCACCCTTTCTTTGAACCTTGTCAATGATCGAACTTAAAGATATAAACTGAGTGCCATTTGATGAGTAACTGAGAACAAAGGAGAGGGGTATAGCAAGGATGAAGTAATGAAAAAGGAAGTCATTGCTAGTACAAAAAAAGTTTGTATTTTATATTGTGTTTGTCGATTTCCTTTGTTTTTGATGAAATCATTTGTTGTGGATGTTTGCTTCTAATTTCTAAGTAAATATTTTTTTTATTTATAATTTGATTTTTTATTTTAGATTTTAATTTTTTGTTTTATAATTATATATATAGCAATTACAGTGAATTAAAAAATTGGTAATAGTTTGTCATTAAATTATTAAGATTTTTCATTTTATCACATTCGTAACAAATTGTTACGTATTCAGTAGGAAAAAAGTGTCACAACTAAAAAAATATAGTGACCATTATGTTACTCTAATTTAGTTACTAACTGTCACACATATGTGTCGTTTTTTTTGTCTCAATTTTGTAACGCATTGATGACTAAAATATGGTAATACCATGTGACAAATATGTGATATTTATTTGTTACAATCTGTGGCCAATTTGTGACTATTGTTCGTCTTGAATTGTGTCATTTTGGTAACGTTTAAATAATGTCACAAATTGTGATGAATTGTTACCATAGTTAATCGTCACAAAATGGTGTGACGTTTTTGAGAATAAAGTATATTTGTGACCATTTTATTGTGACATTTTATAATTCGTATCATTTTTGTCACAATAATTTTTTTGTGATGAAATATTACTATATTGTGACCAAAACAATCGTATGAAATATGTATAGCTAAAGGAAAAAAATATGTAAGAAATATTTAGGACACTTACTAGTCTATAAAAAATAAATAAATATGTGGCTAAAAAAATATGTAAAAAAGAAACTTGTGTTGGTTATATGACAAACTTATTTGTTGGTATATTAAATCTAAATAATGGCAAAATTGTAATTTTGATTTTCTTTTGTTTTTTAAATTAAAAGTTATTATAATGATATTCATGTCCTGATAAATAAGGTTTTTAATAACAAATGATTTGAAAGTATAACATAATTAAACTAAAATATGGACTAATCTAATAATAAAATAATAAATTAGTGTCAAATAAATAATCTTCCTTTTTTCTGTTTCATTTTATTTATAAAGAGAAATTGGAACCACCCGGTTCCTACAAACAAAAGAAACAACAACTGAAGTGGCAAAAGCATCTAAGGAGTGATTCTTTTGCTATTAAGCAAGTAATGGAAATACAAAAACCAAATGGAAAGCGTGAGAAGTACTTAGTCTCAATATAGTCAATGTATCTTGAGTTTAAGTTTCACCTTGACTTGAGTTTGGTAGCTCATCATCTATTGTGAAGCGGAGATGCTGATCCCAATCCCATGCCCGAGCCCGAAGATGATAAAGCCCTTCTCACAAATGGATGGTTCAACAGTTCAGCCACAGTTGGCCGCTGTTCCGGGTTTACTATGATGCACTTAAGGATAAAGTCCCTAGCGTCTAATGGTAGAGTGTCAGGTACGGTCGGAAGCTCACCCCTTCCGATACTAAAGAGGGCTTGAATGTGCGTGTTTACACAAATTCTGACTTTAACTCTAATTTTATTGGGATAATGAAATGTATAAAGAATTGTAAAAAAAAAAACAAGCCTTCAAAATGAAAGGTGTGGAAACACAAACACTATGATGAGACTGGATTTTATTAAAAGAAGTCCATATAATCTTTCTGATCAAATTGGTCCCTAAAAAATAATAACATTATCCGGTTCCGGAGCCTATGTTTCATTAGCTTCTACTCAGGACCGGCTCTGCTTTTATATGAAGAAAGTTTGAAAATCTTGAAGACTTACAGGGTTTTCTAGATTGCAGTAGGGGATCTGACCAGTTAACATTTCCAGCACCGTGCACCCAATACTCCATATATCAGCTGGACTTCCATATCCGTCATTACGATTCAGGTTTATAACCTGGTCAAATGATTAAGTTCAATACAGTAAAAGTTATATGAATCTACCTGTTTGTTACGTATGATTACTGCTAGCGTACCTAACATTTATAAACAGCACAAACCAAAATAAACTCCATATTATTCAAATTACTTATAAGGAAACATATGTGACAAATAAAGTATGTACAGCTAATATTACGGTAACTAACATATGATATGTTTGTCTATCAAAAGAGTGATAAACTATCAAAATAATACCTCTGGAGCCGTCCAGAATGGAGTTCCCTTGCAGCTAATAATGTCATTCAATTTTGACACCTAAATAGCAAAACGAAACATGTATCAAGTGAAGGGACTACGCGATGTACCAGGTTATTGAATGGAAAAGAACCTTTGCCAATCCAAAATCTGCAAGTTTAATAGCTCCATTGGCATCAAGCATTACGTTTGCACATTTGATGTCCCTTTAATGGCATTAGATGAGAAAAATAAGCTGAAGCAGGAATTACAAAGACAAGACAACAGCGATTTTGGAAAGACAATGGAGAAAGGTTTCTACTAGTCTTACCTGTGGATGAAACCTTTGTCGTGGAGATATATCAAACCATCAAGAATCTGTCTAGATATAAGTTTAAACTTGTACCTATTTCGTTATCGGTTGACAGCAATGTTGTGTTAACTTATTGGCAGAAATTTTGTGTGATTGTAGATACATTTGTTGCCTCGACTTGATGGTACATAAGTTAAAATTCAATACAGCTGCTTATTGTTGGTATGAGATCACCTTCTGTATTTTTCAAACATGGCATTTTTATTTCGATACTGGTTTGATTTGTTCGCGGTCGTTCGATCCTAATGATATTTTAGAAGCTCCACAAAAGCTCATTTTTTACTTGGAGAACGTAATAATTCAATGTCTGTATTTTAGAAATTAAAATATCTTTCATGGATAAAAAAATGAAAGACTGGTAAACTTTTAAAAAAAATATTTCTGAAATCTGAAATTTAAATACTTTTTAAAAGTGAATATAAAATATTAGTTAAAGTTATTAAGCATATATGATGTCAGCAGTTTTAAACCGGCTTATTTTTTTTTAAATGTATTATAAGGTTTGAAAGTTTTGTTAAATTTATTTTTTTAAATTTATTTTGTTAAATTTAGATTTCTAACTGCGAAGACATTAAAGCAGAAGAAATTGTTGGTTTACTTGATGTTAATTAGAACAAATGAACCTTTTTAACCCCAAAAGTTAATGTAATTAATAAATTTGAAAATTACATTATTTGTGTAAACCATAAAAGAGAGATATAAAATAAAATAATATGATAGAAAAAATATTGAGTACCAATCCGATAAATAATAATTTGAAAAAAAATTATTTTTTGTTGTTGTGTGGGTAAACTTACTAATTGAGCAAATTTTTATTTTTTTTGTTGTTGTCTGGGTAAAATTAATTGTTCATTTTGCAGGCCCAAAAAACAACAGACCATTAGGGTTTAAATAATTAAGAGAAGCTAATAATGTGAACGAAAAAATGTGTTATATCAATTCTGAAGAGGTGTG
Organism: Schrenkiella parvula; assembly: GCA_000218505.1. Taxonomy (NCBI): domain Eukaryota; kingdom Viridiplantae; phylum Streptophyta; class Magnoliopsida; order Brassicales; family Brassicaceae; genus Schrenkiella; species Schrenkiella parvula. The sequence continues at coordinate 4,658,770 of CM001192.1, read as the reverse complement.
TAATACATTGCATTATAAAAATAAATCAATAGGTTTCAAAATAATTTTTTTATTTTTTGAAATGAAATCCCACAAGCATTACAAAAACTCTTTTTAAAATAATCATAATCGTTAATTGTCCCTGTTTGGAATTTAATTTATTTTTTTAAAAATAATTTTTAAAAACATGATTATCTCATTATTTTTTTAAACCATAAGGGGACACCACATGTTTAAAAGTATGTTTTTTTTTAAAAGTACATAGATAAATATTAATTATGACAACACATTTTCCCGTTTTTTAAAGTAGAACAATGTTATTTGGGTTGTCTAGATGTGAGGAATACAAAACGGTAAATAATGAAGAAGAACAAATTATAAGATAGCTCTTTCCGTTAACCGGTCAATGAAAGTTCTGGATATGCTGTCAAATGCAGATATTGCATATGTGATTTGTTGCAGTGGGTTTTCGACTGACGCTATGAGAAATCGTTTGTCAATGGCGATAATTTCACCGTCATCGTCCTGTTTCGCATGTATGCTATTCAGTACTGGTGCAGTTCCGTCTCCAACACTGATAAGCCATTCTGCAAATCTTGTTTCACTCGGTTTTAGTATCATGTTCCAATGTAATACAAATATATTACATTCATTCCACATATATGATTGACTAACTGATGCGAACACCGTGTCAGCTCGTGTGCCTTCAGTTATTAAGGGCAGTATTTGTCTAAAATCTTCACCTAGGAGAACGGTTATCCACGGACCATGTGCACAAGATAGGCCATCGTCACTTTGCATGGACAAACATGTCTGCATAAAAAAATATGCATGTCCACATAATGATTCAACTACCATTAATCAACCTGGATATATTATCTATCGTCGGCGAAAAGCTGAAGATAATGCTGTCCTTAAGAGTCGTGTAAAATTGGATAATCGATTTGTTATACCCCATAGCATCAATATCCTAAAGAAATAAGAGGCTCATATTAATGTTGAATGGTGCAATACAACAAACGCTGTGAAGTACCTTTTCAAGTATATTACTAAAAGAGTGGACAAATCTACTATTCTGATTGAGAAAGGCAGAAATGATATAATGGGGAATCAAGAAGCTGAAAATATAGTACATGAAATAAATGAGATACATGAGTACCTCGATTGCAGATACTTATCAGTATGCGAAGCAATGTGGCGAACATTCGCGTTTCACATTCACAAAAGGAAACCAGCGGTGCAGAAACTAATTATCCATTTAGAGAACCAGCAAAATATTACGTATCAAGGGACAGCTAATCTTGAGTGTGTTTTATCAACATCAGTATTGAGAAGACAATGTTCACTGGATGGATGTACCTAAATACTTATGATGAAGATGCGAGGCTGTTGCTGTGTATAGAAATCCCGAAATACTACGTCTGGGACAGTAATGCTAAAGTTTGGACTAAAAGAAAGCGGGGGCACATGATAGGAAAAATTGTAAACATTCATCCGTCCGCTGGTGATTTATACTACTTATGGATTTTGGTCAATGTTGTGAGAGGAGCAACAATTTTTGAGAATCTGCTCGAAGTTAATGGTGTAGTGCAAGATAGTTACAAATCAGCATGTCATGCTAGAGGTTTGCTTGAGAACAATTATGAGTGGCTTAGAGCAATGGATGAGGCAAATTATTGGGCTTCTCCTTATCAACTACGACATCTATTCGTAACTCTACTTATCTATTGTGAAATAAGTAACCCATTAAGTTTATGGGAGCATTGTTAGAAATATTTATCTGAGGACATCTTTAGCAAGCAAAGAAGAGAGTTCGGGTTTGAAGCGCGGAATTTGGACGATGAGGAATTGCAGCAATACACTCTTATCGAGATAGAGAAGCTCTTACATCAGCATGAAAGGTCTTTCACTGAGTTTAAACCACTACCTACTCCCGACCTAAGCATCATTAAAGAATTAGGTAACAACTTGCTTACTCAAGAATACCAATATAACCTCAAACAGGAAAGCGAGCTACATGATCAACAGCATAAGTGCTTAAACAATGAACAAAAAGCGATATATGATGTCGTACTTCACTCAATTGACAATAATCTTGGTAAACATTCGTCTACAAAACTATTATCTCGAGATTAAGGTCACATAGAAAGATAGTCCTACATGTTGCTTCGTCGGGTATTGCAGCCCTGCTTCTACCTGGTGGCCGAACATCACATTCTAGGTTGAAGATTCCTCTTCAAGTAACTGAAGATTAGGTGTGCGACATCAAGCCCGGTACAATGCTTGGAGAACTGCTCCTAAAAACTGACTTAATCATATGGGACAAAGCACCAATGGCTCATCTACACACATTTGAGGCACTAGACCGAACATTAAGAGATTGACATTCTACCGAAAATCCATCTGCAAGTAACAATACATTTGGTGGGATAATTGTTCTCCTAAGTGGCATTTTAGGCAAATTCTTCCAGTTATACCTCAAGAAACACGAGATGACACGGTTCTTGCATCAATTAGTCAATCATATCTTTGGAATGAATGTGATATATTTTCATTACTAAAGAACATGAGACTAAATCCAAATGAAACAAGATTTGCCGAATGGTTACTTAGTGTTGGAGATGGAACTGCCCCATTATTACATAACCCACCAAGAGAACATGAAGATGACGGAGAAATGGTCGCCATTGAAAAACAATTTCTTATGATCCCGGCTGAAAACGCAATGCAACAAGTCAGTGAGGCAATACATTCATTTGCCAACATATCTGAAAGTGTCATTGAAAGGTTAACTGAAAGTGCTATTCTTACTCCACGAAACGAAACTGTCGACGACATAAACAAGTATATGTTATCTCAGGCGCCAGAGGACGGAAGAGAATATTTAAGCTATGACAGCATAGAGAAAGCAGATTCAACTGGTCTAGATTACGACTCCCTATATCCTTCAGAATATTTAAATACGTTGGAGTTTTCATAACAAAAAATTAAAAAGCAATTATTATTATATATACACATATATATTTACTAACATGATATTTATGTTTTTTTCCTATTTTCATTATACATGTGATAGATTGGGAAGTAGTTGGAAGACAATCAGTATATCAAATAAACAGTTGGTCATAAATATTATTTTCTATAATATAATAAATAAAATCAGCTTATATGATTATAATAATAAGAGGAATAAAGGAACAACAAATTGACAACATTATATTTTGCAGGATAAACCCATAAATTTGAAGTCTCCCAAGCCAAATACAACCGGGACATCACGATGCTTTTTTTTTGGTTTTCATTCTTAGCTTTATTTATTTATTAAAACCATATTGTATAGGTGTTTTTTAACCTACAAAATGAACAACTATTAATTTTGTCTTTCATGTTCAAACAAATATTCCATTACCTAAGATATTACATTCATAACCCCATTCCTACAATTAAAAGATCTTAAATACAAAAAAACATGTACAATACTACAATTAGCAGCCTACTAAATGATGCACCAAAATCAGCTGCGAATACCAAAATAACTAACATGTATGGTTATTCAGTTTATTGAAGAATATTAAAACAACAAAAAGTTTGATACTTCTCATGGAAATTTAAAAATTGTAACTAAAAATAAAAACAATATATCTTTACATCACCCGCACGGAAATAAAACTAGTGTAAATAAAATTTCCTCTCTTTATACGCCTTTTTTTTTCCACCAAAACGCCATCTATTAAATCAAGTTAAGTTTGTCGGGTATACTCCTAAGTGTACTCCCGACTAACTGAGTGTGATTTACATGGGAAAATATGTGTCCCCGAGCTCGGGCGCTTTTTGCCAGGAAATCGGCGCGCTCATTCGTGAGTCTCGGGATGTGATGTAAACTAAAAATCTCAAAAGACGCTCTCAGGTTATAAAAAGTATCGATTTCCGAGCTGAAGGACAGCCAGTCAAGGGGGTCTGCGAGCATTTTGATCAGGTCGGAGCAGTCCATTTCCATTCGAATCGAAAGGATATGTAGATCTCGACGGCATGACATAGCCCATAGGAGGCCTTCCATCTCTCCGTGGGTCGCTGATAGGGTCCTTGGGCAGGCCCTGGTACCCGAGGACTCGTCTTCTTGGTTCCGCTGAAGGATCCATCCAAGTCCCGTAACAGAACCGGTCCTTGACCATGAGGCATCGAATTGGCAAACCGGTGTAGCGGTAGCGGTATCTAATGGGGTAGGAACCATTTGTCCTTGCAATTATGCTTCTTGGTTTGGAGTCTCCTCTATGTCTATATGCGCGGTCCGCCAGACCTCTGACTCTGTCACTGCCATCTGGAGGGTCTTTGTTGGTGCAATTTCTATGCCTCTGAATACTTTTTCGTTCCGAGCTTTCCAAATATACCATAACACCCATGGATAGATATCCCTTTGGGGTTGCGGTAGCTCTCTCTCAATTGTTCTCCAAAATAGGAAGTCCATATTTTAGAATAAGAATGTACTCGGGAAGCAACCCGGAAGGGACGAAAAGTCCGAAAGAGCCCATACTTGAAGTGCTGGAGGGCATTCAAAAAGGAGGTGATTTATGGACTCATCTGCCATACCGCACCTCGGGCATCCGCCCTCCGGGCCTAGGTGGCGGTAAGCGAGTCTTTGACATGTTGCTATACATCCTGAAAGAGCCTGCCATATGAAGTGTTTGAGTTTCTCTGGGGCTTTTATTTTCCAGACTTGTTTCTGGAGGCAAGTGATACTGGGTTCCATTACCTCCTGCGTTTTCTTTCGATTCAACTCTCTAGAGAGGTCGTAGCCCATCCTGACTGTGTATATTCCCGATTTTGTATGGTTCCAAGTATACCCATCTTGGGTTAAATTCTTACTCGGTCGCACCCCTAAGATAAGGGGAATGTCCCCAGGGTGAAAAGTCTCTTCTAAAAGTGAGACGTCCCATTCCTTCGTATCTCTATGAAGGAGGTCATGGACCAGTAATCCCGGGTCCCTCACTTGGTCCGGGTTTAAACATCTCGGCGGTCTCGCCGGATTATCGGGTATCCAGCATTCAGACCATACTTTCGTGTTGCATCCCGATCCAATTGTCTTGCGGAGGCCTCCCATCAGTGTCGCCTTCGCGGCCATTATGCTCCGCCAACCGAAAGATGGGGAATATACTCTTCGTTCCTCGAGGGGATGAGACTTCCTGAAGTATCGTCCCTTGAGGACTCTGGCCAAGAGGGAGGACGGATAGTGGATCAGCCGCCATAATTGTTTTGCTAGTAGGCCTTATTAAAATCATGGAGGTCTCTAAATCCCAGGCCCCCATTTTCTTTGGCGAAACATATTTTGTCCCATGCAATCCAGTGTAGGCCCCCACTGTTTTGTTTAGAACTCCACCAGAAATTTTCTATAGCACTCCTCAGTTTGGCTATGATACCTTGAGGGAGTAAAAAGCACGATATTACATACGTCGGAATGGCTTGGGCGACTGATTTAATTTTTATTTATTTTCCTCCTTTTGAGAGTAATCTCGCGGACCACGAATCCACTCTGGTGTTTAGTCTATCCTGGACGAAGGCGAAAACTTTATTTTTGGATCCACAGATTTGTTCGGGGAGGCCTAGGTACATCCCCATTCCCCCTTCGTTTGTTATTCCGATTTCACTCTTGATGGCCCTCCGGACGTGATGCCCAATTTTATTACCAAACAGCACTGACGATTTTGAGGGGTTTCGTTGTTGCCCCGAGGCTCCCCCATATGTCCTAATAATCTGCATGATCTCTGCATATTGCAGGATGTTTGCCTTACAAAAAAAACAGGCTGTCATCTGCGAATAAAATATGTGATACTCTGGGGTTTGCGTGGGCAATACGCATCCCAGTAATTCTTCTATCCCTTTCAGCTCCATTTAATAGGGAGATAAGCGCCTCTATACATAGGATAAATAGGAAAAGGGAGAGGGGTCTCCTTGTCGTAGGCCTCGTGATGGCTTGATGTTTCCTTTTGCCTTGCCATTTATTAATATCTTGTAGGAAACCGAGGAAATGCAGAACATAACAAGATCTACCCATTTCTCTTGAAACCCGAGCTTTAGCATAAGAGCCCGTAGGAAGGGCCATTCCACACGGTCATATGCTTTACTCATATCCGTTTTAATAGCCATAAACTCAGTCCTACACTTTTCATTTGTCCTTAGGGCATGAAAGTTCTCCTGGGCGAGGAGGATATTATCTGTAATCAAACGTCTAGCCATAAAGGCCGATTGAGTTTCCGAGATCAGGTTCAGCAGGACTTTTTTTAGTCTACTGCTCATAATCTTGGATATGATCTTGTAGCTCACGTTGCATAAGCTAATCGGTCTGAATTCGGACATCGCTCTCGGTCGGTCTTTTTTTGGTATGAGGCAGATGTTCGTTTGGTTTAATCTCGTGTCGAATCTGCCGTTGGTAAAAAATTCTCTTACTAATTTTATGATGTCGTGTTTCATGACATGCCAAAATTTCTGGTAGAGTTTGCTTGTCATGCCATCCGGTCCTGGTGCTTTGTCTGGGTTGATACCGAATAGGGCAGATTTTATCTCCTCCATGGGAGGGATCGATAACAGGCTTCGATTGGCATGTTCCGGAACTTTCTCGGTAATATACCGGAATGCTTCCTCGAAATCGACCGGATTCGATGTCGTGAACATGTCTTTAAAATATTTGCATGCCACTTTTTCAATTGCTTCTTCACTTTCTGCACATCTTCCCTCTCCATCCTTAAGGCATATAATACGATTACGAGCTCTTCTTAATTTTGTGGTAGCGTGGAAAAACTTTGTGTTTCTATCCCCTTCTTTATGCCATATCGCTCGGCTCTTCTGGCGCTAGAAAGTCTCCTCTTCCCGGAAGGCTTTACAAAGCCGTTTTCGAAGTTCTTCGATCTCTTCTACCGTTGTATTATCATCCGCCTGCCCTCGGCCAATCTGGTCCTTGAGTTCCGCAATTTCTCTTGCCGTATTTGTAGACAGACTTTTCTTCCAAAAGGAAATATTTTTTCGACATGCCTCAATCCTTTGGTGAAAGTTTGTGTATGACGTACTGGTGGGGTGGCCCCAACCCTCCGTGACAGCCTCCTTAAACCCAGGTTTACCAATCCAACGCTTATCAAAGGTAAAAGTGTTTTTCCGCCTCCGGGGTCCCGTCTGTATTCGGGCTAGCACGGACCGGTGATCTGAGCCCCATAGTTTTAGGTACTCCACTAAAGTGTGGGAAAAATTCATGTACCATTCTTCATTGCCAACTGCTCTATCTAGTCGGCATTTAACCTTACCGGATCTCCTTCTTCCCACCCAGAAAAGAGAATTTCCTTTATATGGGAAATCCACCATTCCGCAGTTCCCGAGCATTGTACGGAATGGTAAAAAGGCCCTCTCTTTGTTCATCTATGCAGCTAATATTAGTCATATTTAGTTACAATAGTTTTCTGTTTTTGCCTCGGTAATACCAATTGTTTCAGTAATATGAATTGTCTCAATAATACCAATTGTTTATTTATACCTTTTGTCTAAGTAATACCATTTGCCTAAATAATACCAGTTGAACAATTTGTCCTAGATTTACACATGCAGTTTCTATCTACCTACTACAATTCAGTACGATTCACTATGATTCAATATAACGTCATAATAGACTTAAAAAACAAGTTCAATGATCCAACAAGCATACAAAAATAACAAATCCTCAAATCTAGACTGGAATCTTCAAATTGAGAAAACACATTGCGAATTACAAAATAGAAATTGGGTTGCACAGTATAATGAATTAACAAAGTCGTGAATTCAATCGTAAACCAAAAGTAGCACCAAAAAAAAGCACATCAAGTATGAAGCTTGAGATTCCATGGTGGGAAGAGGACGACGAGTTTGGTTTAGAGGAGGGAGTAAGAAGAAGATAAAATTGGTTTGGAAGAGGACGAGGGTGAGCTGGCAATAAATAAGAAATTATCAATGTACATAATTGTATTTACCGGTTTACTTGTACAGTTGGTTAGCATTGGTTTAGTTGGTTAAGTCTCCTTTAGCTTAATCATATAAATGAGAATCATATTCTTTTCTTGATAACAGAATCTGTTTCTCTAATATGGTATCAGAGCAATCTCTGCTCAAATCTCTGATTTTCTCTCTTTTCTCCCTCATTTCTTCTTCGATTTCGTCATTTCTTTGATAAATCAAGCTTCGATTGAGCTTTGATTGACATCGGGAGCTTCTTTTTCAGATCTGTGAGCTCCGTCTTTGGTTCAATCTCTTCTTTCCGCTTCGATCAATGGCGAAACAAGGTAGAAAACTTCGGAATCGTTTGTCTTCACCTGAAGATGGTGGATCGGGAACCAAGAATCCCGATGAGAGTTCTTCTCCGACGAATCTTGGAGTTCCGATGAGTCCGGAACATCGTACTTCAAACCGTGGTGCTGCGTCAAGCTTCTTGGAAATCAAATCATGTGACAACGCACATAGCCTTTTCTTCCTTCATGCTGCAGATCATCCAGGTTTATCTATTGTCACACACATCCTTGATGGTACAAACTACAACAATTGGTTTATTGCGATGAGAATCAGTCTAGATGCAAAGAACAAATTAGCGTTTGTAGATGGATCTCTTCCTCGGCCATGTTAGTAGTAATCTATTCAAGATATGGAGTAGATGCAATAGCATGGTGAAAGCTTGGATAATGAATATAGTTAACAAGGAGATATATGATAGTATCTTGTACTATGAGGATGCTTCTGAGATGTGGAATGATTTGTTTCTAAGATTCTGTGTTAGTAATTTACCACGGAAGTATCAACTAGAACAATCGATATACAATCTCAAGCAAGGTTCATTGGATTTATCTGCTTACTACACCAAGAAGAAGACTCTTTGGGAACAGCTTGCTAATACTAAATCTAATGTTGCTGTGAAGTGTAACTGTGAACAGGTGAAAGAGTTATTGGAAGATGCGGAAACCAGCAGAATTATTCAGTTTTTGATGGGATTGAATGATAATTTTGCAAGCATTAGAGGTCAAATCCTGAATATGAAGCCTCGTCCTAGTCTGTCGGAGATATATAACATGTTAGACCAAGATGAGAGTCAACGTATGGTTGGGTTAACTCATCAGATTATCTCACCTCCTGCAGCTTTTCATGTTCAAGATTCTGGTATATCTGATCAGTCTCATGTTCTCTTAGCTCATGGAGGGTTCAAGAAACCTAAATGTTCTCACTGTTTTAAGATTGGCCATACTGTTGATCGTTGTTACAAGCTCCATGGTTTTCCTCCTGGACATCCCAAAGCTAAGTCGTCCTCACATACTGCTGGACATACAACTATCATGGGAACAACAATTCTGGCAGCAGTCAACGCCAATAATGTGGATCATAGAGTTTCTACAGAACACAGGATGAGGAATGATCTTGATAATAAGTCGAAAGATCAGATTCAGAGTATGATTTCCTGGATGACTTCCAAACTTCAGACCTCGGGTGCCGCTTCTTTATCTCAGAATAATTGTCCTTCGACTTCAAATTCAGTACCTGTTAACTCATTGATATCTGGTACATTTCTCACACTTTACAATCAATCCTATTATGACATGCTTATTTCTTCTATATCTACAGAACCAGATGTCTCTCTTAGAGCTTGGGTAGTAGATTCAGGGGCAACTCATCATGTCACTCATAATAGGGAATTCTTCGATAGCTATACAGATCTAGATAATACCTAAGTTACTCTACCCAATGGTTATACAGTTATAGTGGGCATAGGATTCATTTGTTTGACTGATGCTATCTCTCTACATAATGTTCTGTATATTCCTGAATTCAAATTTAACTTGTTGAGTGTTAGTGTGTTAACAAAAACGTTGCATTCTAAAGTGAGTTTTACGGCTGATACATGTGTTATTCAAGAAATTACTCGGGAGTTGATGATTGGTCAAGTTAGTCAAGTGGGAAACTTATATGTTCTGGATTTCAAAAATGCAAATAAAAGTGTTTCTTTGTCAGGTATTTCTCCTTCTTGTGCTAGTTTGCGTGTCGACTCTGAAATTTGGCATAAGAGGTTAGGTCATCCGTCTTACTCTAAGATTGATTTGCTTTGTGATGTGTTGAGTTAGGAAAATGTTCACAGCAAAACTTGTCTTCTGATGCTTTTCACATTTGTCATTTGTCCAAACAGAAACATTTACCCTTCACGTCTAGAAACAATATGTGTAATGATCCTTTTGATTTAATCCATATTGATACTTAGGGTCCTTTTTCTGTGCCTACTGTTGATGGTCATAAGTACTTTCTCACAATTGTTGATGATTATAGTAGAGCTACTTGGACATACTTGATGACTGCTAAATCGGATGTGTTGCATATATTTCCAAATTTCATTACTATGATTGAAACACAATATAACACAAAAATGAAATCTGTTAGGTCAGACAATGCTCATGAATTGAAGTTTACGGAACTTTACTTGTCAAAAGGAATTGTTGCATTTCATTCTTGTCCTGAAACTCCTGAACAAAATTATGTGGTAGAGAGAAAGCATCAACATATTCTGAATGTAGCTAGAGCCCTTTTGTTCCAATCGAATGTTCCTTTAGCTTATTAGGGGGATTGTATCTTAACCGCGGTATTTCTGATCAATAGGCTTCCTTCTCCTATCCTAGAGAATAAGACACCTTATGAGAGACTTACTATAAGCCACCTGAATATCAACATATCAAAACATTTGGGTGTTTATGTTACAGTTCTACATCTCCTAAGGGCAGAAATAAGTTTGAACCTCGAGCTAGAGCTTGTATTTTCCTAGGATATCCTCTTGGTTACAAAGGGTATAAGCTACTAGATATAGAGACACATTCTATTTCTGTTTCCAGACATGTCATCTTTCATGAGGATATACTTTCCCTTTTGTATCATCAAATCGCAATGATGATACAAAACATTTCTTTCCTCTATTACAGTGTCCTGAATCTCCTGATGTTCCTCTGCCTCTTGTGCAAACATCTTCTGATGCACATCAAAATTTAGATGTGTCATCTTCTGAGGCTTTGATTCCTTCTCCATCTAAGTCTCGCAGACAACACAAACTTCCACAACATTTACAGGACTATCATTGCTATAATACTACTCTTATTCCTACTAAGCTTACAACTCCCTATCCCATCACAAATTTTATCTCTTATTCATACTTATCTGAGCCTTTTCTTGCCTTCCTTAATTCCACTGCAAACGTTCCAATACCGGAATGATATTCAGAAGCCAAGGATTTTGAGATATGGTGCGACGCCATGGGTGTGGAAATGGGAGCAATGGAAAGGACTTTCACATGGAAGATTTGTGATTTACCTGAGGGTAAAGTTGCTATTGGCTGTAAGTCGGTATATACTGTGAAGTATAATCCAGATGGGAGTGTAGAAAGACACAAAGCCCGTCTTGTTGCCAAAGGGTATACACAAGAAGAAGGTATAGACTTTAAGGACACATTCTCTCCGGTTGCAAAGTTAGCGACAGTAAAGCTACTTTTGGGTTGTGCATCGAAGAAGAAGTGGTCTTTAACACAGCTAGACATTTCCAATGCATTTCTGAATGGTGATTTAGATGAAGAGATCTATATGAAGCTTCCTCCTGGGTACGCTGAGCTTAAGGGGGAATCTGTCTCTCCAAATGCTGTGTGTCGCCTTCTAAAGTCTATATATGGCCTTAAACAAGCCTCTAGGCAATGGTTTTTAAAATTCTCCAACACTTTGACACTTTTGGGATTCTCTCAGTGTTATAGTGATCATACTTTGTTTGTTAAGGAAACAAATGGGAATTTTCTGGTGGTTTTGGTTTATGTAGATGACATAATGATTGCCAATACAGATGATGGAGATGCTACTGAATTGAAGACACAGCTGAGTTCACATTTCAAGTTTAGAGATCTCGGTCCTCCAAAATATTTTCTTGGCCTTGAAATCGCAAGATCTTCTGCTGGAATCTCCATTAATCAACGCAAGTATGTCTTGGATTTATTGGCTACTACTGGTTTTTCTGGATTCAAACCGTCTACTATCCCAATGGAACCAAATCAGAAACTTTCACAAGATGATGGAACATTGCTGGTTGATGTGAAAAAATATTTGCGTCTAGTAGGTAAATTGCAATACCTTACTATTACTCGACCTGATATTACCTTTGCTGTTTCGAAGCTTGCTCAGTTTTCCTCTGCCCCGAGTGATGTTCATTTGAAAGCTGTTCATAAGGTGTTACAATATCTTAAAGGAACCATTGGACAAGGTCTTTTCTATGGTGCAGATGATAATTTTGATTTGCAAAGTTATTGTGATTCTGATTGGGGAGGTTGTGTTGATTCAAGAAGGTCAGTGACAGGTTATGCAATGTTTCTTGGTGATTCTCTCATATCTTGGAAGTCAAAGAAACAGCCTACAGTATCCACCAGTTCTGCTGAAGCTGAGTATAGGGCCATGGCTATGGCTACTAAGGAACTGATCTGAATATCTCATGTCCTTCATGACTTACACGATCCTTTTAAACCTCCGGCGTATCTTTACTGTGATAACACAGCTGCTCTTCATATAGTTAGTAATCCAGTCTTTCACGAGAGGACGAAACACATTGAGTTCGATTGTCACAATGTGCGGGAGATGATTGAATCAGGTTTTCTTAAAACCATGTATGTTCGCACCCATGATCAAGTTGCAGATGTATTAACAAAGGCGCTTCATCCAGCTCCTTTTCGAGATATCATAAGCAAGATGGGCATTCACAATTTGTTCACGCCTTCATCTTGAGGGGGAATATCAATGTGCATAATTGTATTTACCGGTTTACTTGTACAGGTGGTTAGCATTGGTTTAGTTGGTTAAGTCTCCTTTAGCTTAATCATATATATACACTTGTATCATCACTTTTACAGATTGAGAAATGAGAATCATATTCTTTTCTTGATAACAGAATCTGTTTCTCTAATAGAAATATAAAAAGGTGGTTAGGGTTTCCTCATCCTCGCCAGTGGTTAGATCTAGAAGAAGAAGAGTAGAAGACTCGAGAAAGAGATGACAAAGGATCAAAACTAGGTGAGAGTAACAGCGGCGGAGCTCTGATGATTGTCGATGGCGGTTTGCTCCCCAAACTGGTAAGACTTCGCTACTTTGTCTCTTGTGTGGAAAAATCTAAGGGATGTCATCCTTTTATCGAAGATGAAGTAGAAAACCCTACATGGGCCAAAACATCATGGATGTGCTCCATTTTGATTTGGCCCAGACTTGGTATGTGACAGTTTCTTGAAAGACAATAGAGAAAAGTCTCTACTTGTCTTAGTTGTGGATAAAACTTTTATCATGGACATATTTGATTAACCCATGACAGTCCATTACAGAAATAAGAAGCTACAAAAGGATCTAAATGTCAAGCTTAAATATGTTGAGGCTTTTGTGACCATATAAAAAAAAATGTGCTAAGATATGGGATGGAGAAAGTTTGAAGTAGGGCAGTCACATGAGCAAGCACGTGAGGACTAAGACATGGAGTGGGAGCCTTGGAAAAAAAAATGGAGGGTTTGACGTACGATAATTAGGAGTGTTAATACAAGTGTCTTATGTTTTCTTTTGTAAATACTAGGGATTATTCCGCGCTACGCGCGGGTTTTGTGCATAAAATATGTTTATTTATATTAAGTAATTTTGTGTATTAGTGGTGTTTCTATTGGTTATTGTATTGAATTTATTTTTTAAAAAATATGACATTTGATTTTTTTTTGAAAGTGCTTAATTGTTTATTGATTATTTATTTTTACAATTGTTTTTCTATTTTTGGGTTTGATGTTATCTAAATCAAACATAGCAGTTATACTGTAATAAAAAAACAAAGAATAGAACAAAAATATACTCGAGTTAAGAACAAACTCACGTTTCATGTTTTACCGAATGAGATGCAGCTTAAACAATATTTGATCCATAAATCTACAAATTTTTCAAGAAATATTTTTGCGCAGATCATATAGTATGTATCTCCTAGAAATTACAACCGAAATTCCAATATAAGTATTATTTGATCGGAAACCATATGCTTTTTTATGTGTGATAAATTCAGTTTTCTTTGTTGTTTTTTCTTTGGTGGAGCAAGTAAAGATAATCAGAAAAGAAAGCGAAACAGAAGGCAAGACTTCAAACTCACCCGGAGGAGAATCTTCTCTCTTCTCCAAGTTCGATTCACTCAATTACAATGGATTTTTACTTTTGAAAATTTGGTGTAAATGCATTAAACCAGAAAAAAAATTCAAGATCTTGATACGGTAGTCCCACAATAGCACAGTAGGATAGTCGATGGTACACAGTGCATCTGTAAATGGTTCTCCTGTTAGCTCGAATCGTAATCTTATCCAACCCAACGGTACTGTGTTTCTTTGTTTAACTAAACAACCCAAACGTTGTTAAATTATCTTAAACCAATACAAAATGCGATTTTAGTCTAAAACAGAAAAACAAAAAATTTGATTTCATGTCTTTTCTTCTCTTACTTTCTTTTCCTCACTATTTTTTATAAGTATGAATTTATAAAATCTGTTTTTCTATTCCACCAACTCTAAATTCATTTTTTCTACTAAACTATACTATGTGTGAATGATTATTAACTAATTTTATCTTTTTTTACACTTTAAAAAAAATACATCTCATATAAGAGAAATATAAAAAATAATTACCGTGAAATTTGGTTGTTTTAACTATAAAAAATTGTATTTCCTATAAGAAGAGTATTTTCACAGATTTTTTAAGCAATGAAATTGACTAAATGATTAAAAGCAGTCAAACCGCCAGAGATTCTGAATCTTTTTTTTACTTCTAAAGACTTGAATTGAAGAGATAAAAGCTGTAATTTTTTTTAGTTTTTATTAGTGACACATGATATTTTTTTAGATAATTTGTTTTTGTTGAGGTAGGCAAATATTTTTGCATGGAAAAAGGCCAATATTTTTTCTAGAAAAGCCTGATAAACTGGCCCATAAAAAATTACCATGATATTTGGTTGTTTTAACTATAAAAAACTGTATTTGCTATAAGAAGAGTATTTTTGCAGATTTTTTAAGCAATGAAATTGACTCCATGATTAAAGGCAGCTAAAACTATAAAGATTGAAACTTGTTTAAATGAACCGAAACAAAAATAAGCAGTGACTTACTTTGTTTTTCAGCGTCAATAGACTTTTTTTAATAAACATCATTTAAACACCCAGAGATTCTGAATCTTTTTTTTTTACTTGTAAAAACTTCAATTGAAGAGATAAAAGCTGTAATTTTTTTTAGTTTTTATTAGTGACACATGAGATTTTTTTTAGATAATTTAAAAAAAAATACTTCTCATATAAGAGAAATATAAAAAAAAATTACCGTGATATTTGGTTGTTTTAACTATAAAAAAACTGTATTTGCTATAAGAAGAGTATTTTCACAGATTTTTTAAGCAATGAAATTGACTCCATGATTAAAAGCAGTCAAAACTATAAAGACTGAAACTTGTTTAAATGAACCGAAACAAAAATAAGCAGAGGCTTACTTTGTTTTTCATCGTCAATAGACTTTTTTTAATAAACATCATTTAAACAGCCAGAGATTCTGAATCTTTTTTTTACTTGTAAGAACTTCAATTGAAGAGATAAAAGCTGTAATTTTTTTTTAGTTTTATTAATGACACATGAGGTTTTTAGATAATTTTTCAATTGGAAAGAGCCAATATACTAAGAGAATGGAATCCAAATGATGTATAGAAGAGAATGAAAATCAAATTCTCTGTCAAGAGGTTAGTGAAATTTATGTTTGTCGTACTGTTTAGATAGTTTATTTGCTCTGCCTCCTCAAGCAGCCGCACCGGTACATTCTCCGCCGGGATCAATGCCACCTAAATCTTCCTCCCCTGCTTCTCCGATGACTTTTCCGCTGGGTTCAATGGCATATAATTCTTCCTCCCCTGTTTCTCCTGCAACTTCTCAACCGGATTTAATGGTACCTAAATCTTCCTCCCATGTTTCTCCGGTGACTTCTCCACCAGCACCTACGCCACCTAAATCATCTTCCCCTGTTTCTACGTCCTCTGCTCCCGTGACTTCTCCGCTGGGATCAATGTCACCTAAGTCATCTTCCCATGTTTCTCTGATGACTTCTCCGCCAGCGCCTCAGCCACCTAAATCATTTTTCCCATTTTCTGCTCCGGATTCTTCACCCTCTGGATCAATGGCACCAAAATCTTCTTGTGCCGCTCCTCCATCTTCGGCTTCAGGAGAATCTCCTTCCTATATATCTTATTCACCGTCAGATTCTCCCTCCGCAAACTTGCCGTCGCAGATGGGTCCATGGGGAGATGCTCCATCATGTTCGGCGATGGGTTCCTCTCCTGAAGGTCCGTCAGCCTTCGGTAATAAAAATTTGTCGGCAGAAGCTCCAGGCGATAAAAAGTCATCGGTGAATGATGTTGAAAACATTGGAAGGATATTTGGAGAAACTGAATCGTGAGATGTCAAAAAAAGAAGAAGATGAATCGTGATTATACTAAATAAACGGATCTCATCTTTTCTTATGATGAGGTGTCATTTATGGGGAAAAAAATGTGGCCCAATGCTGAAAATATTTTTGTGGATTATTTTTTTTTGACCCAATATTCTGGCCTATTTATTTTAATAGATGACACGTGTCAATGTCAAAAACACTAATTATTGCTGACGTGGATGGCCTCTGGAATTTCAAGGAGCAACTTTTATATAGTATAATAACTAGGATTAATTATGCGCTACGCGCGGATGATTCAAAGAAATTTTAAAAAATATATTTTTGTAACATTTTTTTTCTGTCTAGGCTTGTTTTTTTGTTTTTTTTTATGTGCATTTGTTATTGCTATAGTATTTGATAAAATGGTAGGGTGGAGAACCTTGAACATTTGTTTAATGTTTAATGTTTTACAACTTTTTTTTAACTTAATTAAAAACATAAAAAGTAGTTCCAAATTTTAATATACTTTTAATTATATTCCGAATAAGTAATATAGAAATTATTGTTAAGATCATAGTATTTTGATATAACCTTTGGGAAACAAATTTCTAAATTTTGTTCCCGACATTTCGGAGCAACTTTTATTATTTCGAATCCAATCAACAATACAGTGATACAGTGATCATGGTAGATGTGATTACAATTTATTTATTTTATAAGACGTTTACCTGATTTTAATAATAATTTTTAAAAGTTTGATATATTGATCGATTTTGATGTTGGCTGAGCATGACCAGCGATGAACCAAATTTTTGAAGAAGAATCAACGCACACTCTAGACTTTTATAACCAAATTTTTGAAGAAGAATCAACGCACACTCTAGACTTAATATTGCTGAGAGAAAGACATGTTGTGACAGATTTCTTAGTTACAACATTGCGATTCATCATCTACATCTCCAAAACTGAATCAAAATCTGATGGAAAAAAAAAGCGAAAAACTTGATGACAATTTATTTCTCAAAATATGTAGATCTTTTGGTTTCTTTAACACAAAGGAGAAAGAAAAAATAATGTAAAAAGGGAGGAGAAAAGACTAATTTTTGATAATTAATAAAAATAATAAAGTAGAAAACTTGATTGTTTTCAAGACTCTTGAGTGATCTTATGCCACGTGACACTCTTTTAGGTGTTTTTTTAGCTGATGTGAATGCATTGAGGAGCCCCAGATAGAGACTTTTATTAAAGTAGAAAACTTGATTGTTTTCAAGACTCTTGAGTGATCTTATGCCACGTGGCACTCTTTTAGGTGTTTTTTTAGCTGGTGTGGATGCATTGAGGAGCCCCAAATAGAGACTTTTATTTAGTATAATTCTTCTATTGAAAGGCATAAGAAATAAAGAGTTTACAAGGTTTGTCCCAGTATTATAAATTTTATAGGCCAAGGGGCTAGGAAAACCATATTACACACGTTTTTTAAATGAATCTGAACCAAAGATGTAATGGGGCTTGAGGGAAATGGCCCATATTAGTTTCTGTTCTAACTAAACCAGTCGTTGAGATTGATACATGTTCACAACCAGAAGAAGACATATATATCAAACCAACCACCAAATTAATTGATCGGGAAAATGACAATCTTCAGAAGCAGAACCCTAGTATTTGTTAAACTATAATCAAATGTCGTATAATATATAGTCTCGTATAACACATATATAGTTCTATGTAACACATAGTTTTATTCGTATAAGTTAGTTATATCTTAGGGACACATTTCGCATTTGTTCGTACGGTTGTGTCTTAAGGATTAAGTCGTATTGTTTCACTCTACAACGGGTCGCGTGTATAAGTAAGCGTCGACTCACACAATATTTTGTATGTGTAATACACTTTGAATCTCATTAATAATAACAGTTTCGTTTATTCAGATTTATTTTGTTCTTTTCATACTAAATGTAAAACATCTTGATAAATCAACATGGTATCAGAGCTTTACGATTGAGAGGACAGAAAAGAGAGAGCACTATTTTACACAACAAATAGAGAAAAAGTTTTTGCATGCGTTACACACAAGTCTAGACGATGCAAGGAACTTCACATCAGGTAATCCCGATATTTGATGGAGAGAAGTACGACTTCTGGAGTATTAAGATGGCAACCATCTTTAGGACCAGAAAGCTATGGTCCGTGGTAGAAGAAGGAGTGCCGGTCAAACCAGTGCAAGAACAACAAACCCCTGAAACGGCAAGGGAAATATCGCTTAGAGAAGAAGCAATCACAAATGACATGATGGCTTTGCAAATCCTGCAAACCGCTGTAACCGATCACATTTTCTCTTGCATTGCGGCTGCGACAACATCAAAGAAGGCATGGGACGCTTTGAAGGCTGAGTATCAAGGTTCTCCCCAAGTCAAGTTGGTTAAAATTCAAACATTACGTAGAGAGTATGAAATGTTGAAGATGGAGGATAGTGAAGACATTAAGATATTCACTGATAAGTTGATTGATTTGGAGAATCAATTAACTTATCATGGTGATAAGAAGACTGATTATCAATTGATTCAGAACATACTCATTTCTCTCCCAGCCAAGTTCGATAGTATTGTTAGTGTTATGGAGCAAACTCGCGATTTGACTTCACTCACAAGGACATGACTAATTGGCATCTTACTAGCACATGAAGCAAGGTTTTCAGCAAGAGAAGATTGCACAAATGAAGAATCATTCTATGCTCGCACAAAAGGAAAAGAATCCGGGTCCAAGAGGGACATCACCAAGAGCCGTGCCAATCAAAGCAAGAAATGGTATGAGTTTTGCAAGAGAAGCAAGAAGCAAAAGAATCAAGGAAAGAAGCAAAAGAGTAACAAGGAGTGTTACAATTGTGGCAAGATCGGCCACTTTGCAAAAGAGTGTTGTTCAAAGAAAAAGGAGCGAGCACATGTAAGTCTCAAAGAAGAAGACTTGAATGAAGATTATATGTTGTTCACTGCAAGAGACGTTCAACAACAACATTAAATGAGGATTTGTGGTTAGTAGACATTGGATGTACTAATCACATGACCAAAGATTAGAGATACTTCTCCAAAATCAATAGAAGTATCAAGGTTCCGATAAAAATTGGAAATGGAGAGATTGTGATGACCGCCGGCAAAGGAGAGATTGAAGTCATGACACCTTATGGAAAGAAGGTATGTTTTCAAGACAAGAGGTGCATCATTCTAGATGCAAACGGCAAGAAGATCATGGACATTCCAATGACCAACAAGAGTTTCATCATCAAGTTGAGTCTGATTGGAAAAGAAACCATGAATACTAGTGAGCAAGGAGAAATGGAAACATGGCACAAGAGACTTGGTCATGTAGGCAACACTCGCTTGCAACAATTGCAAGACAAGGACTTGGTAAATGGATTACCAAAGCTCAAGATCAACTAGGAGGTATGTGAGGCGTGTAACCTTGAAAAGCAGTCACGAAAAGGATTTCCGAAGGAGTCTCAAACCAACACGAAGAGAGTCTTGAGATCGTACATACAAATGTATGCGGTCCAATGCATCATAAATCACTTGATGGCAGTCGGTACTTTGCTTTGTTTTTGGATGGCTATACTCATATGTGTTTGGTATACTTCCTAAAGCAAAATTCAAAGACCTTTCTAATGTTCAAGAAGTTCAAGGCAATGGTTGAAAATCAAACGGATTGCACAATCAAAGTGTTGAGATCCGATGGAGGTGGTGAATTTATTTCACAAGAATTCAACCATTTTTATGAAGAAAAAAGGATCAATAGGCAAGTCACTTTGCCTTACTCACCACAACAAAATAGAGCAGCCGAACGCAAAAATAGGTCTTTGGTGGAGATGGCAAGGACGATGATATTTGAACAAGGGTTGCCACTCAAGTTATGGGCAGAAGCCATAAATACAGCAGTCTATTTTCAAAATCGACTACCATCTAAAGCCATTGAAGATGATGCAACACCAATAAAGGTGTGGAGTGGTCACAAACCAGATGTGTCACACATGAAGATATTTGGAAGTATATGCTATGTGCATATTGCGGATCAGAAGAGAAGGAAGTTAGATTCTAAGGCAAAATGTAGAGTCTTTTTTGGCTATAGCAATCAGTCAAAAGGCTATAGGGTTCTCATTTTGAAACACTTTACAAGTGTAGAAACACCAAGGTTAATAGGCTACTCGGACAGCGATTGGGGCGGTTCTATTGAAGACAAAAAAAAGCACATCAGATTATGCTTTTACCCTTGGTTCAGCTATGTTTTGTTGGCAGTCAAGTAAGCAACAAACGGTTGCTCAATCTACTGCCAAGGTAGAGTATATTGCCGTGTGTGCAGTAACAAATCAAGTTGTGTGGTTACAAAGGCTATTTGAAGATTTTGACCTAGATTTTGAAGAAGGCATTCCCATCTTCTGTGACAACAAATCGGCCATAGCAATTGGAAAGAATCCGGTACAACATAGGAGAACAAAACACACAGAGATCAAGTATCACTTCATACGTGAAGCACAACAAAAAGGACTCATTCAATTGGAATATTGCAAAGGTGAAGAACAACTCGCCGATATCTTCACAAAGGCATTAGGAGTTTCGATGTTTGAAGATCTCAGGGAGAAGCTTGGAGTCAAAACGAGATTTGATTAAGGAGGAGTGTTAAACTATAATCAAATTTTGTATAATATATAGTTTCGTATAACACATTTATAGTTCTGTGTAACACATAGTTCTATTCGTATAAGTTAGTTATGTCTTAGGGACACATTTCGCATTTTTTCGTACAATTGTGTCTTTAGGATTAAGTCGTATTTTTTCACTCTACAAAGTTTCGTGTGTATAAGTAAGCGTCGAGTCACATAACGTTTTGTATGTGTAATATACTTTGAATCTCATTAATAATAACGGTTTCGTTTAGTCAGATTTATTTTGTTTTTTCATACTAAACGTAAAACATCTTGATAAATCAACAGTATTCGAGACATGTGAGAAGGAGATTCACGAGGCAATAGTGCGATGAAATCCTTGTAGCTAAAGTTGCAAAATCTTGGACGTAAAAGCAGGCCAATTTTATTTGAAACTTAATGCATTGTTTTTGATGATGCTTTCAATGGTAGAAATGATGCAGTTAGTGGATTTGAAGTCGTTGATGTGGAATCAGTGGTTTCTTTCAGTCCAGATGTAGTAGAGCTAGGCTGCGATGCTAGAAGTTAGAGTGTTTTGGTCACTTTGTTACGAGAGAGAGAGAGATTGTAGAGATATTGTAGTGCCGCTTTGTTACCAGAGACGTCATAGTGTCTTATGTTGTTCTTTATTCTTATGCAATTTGTGGATTGTGTGAAGCCAGCATGCATCCTTGAGTTCGTGGGGGATGTTAGAAATGAGATATTCAATTCCATATTTAGATTATACTGTTAATATTTGATTGTGTATAATCCCATTGATTTAGGAGATCTCCCTAATTCATGTATATGTAGCTATGTAATTCATTGTTGAAGGTCAAGGAATAATATTCACTTTCAGGGGAGAGGCTTTGATAATCGATTAGGTCATCGCATAATATTAGGTTTGAAGTTAAATTTGATAGAAAATTATTATAGTTTCAATCTTAACAATATTTGAAACCATCAAAAATCTTTCTTGCGTACATGGAGACTAAGGCTCAAGAAAGGTGTACAAATCCAAATAGTCCTGCAAACAGTGAAAAGTGTTATGTTTTATGAGTTACTGATTGTAAAAAAAAAGGCTTAGGTAGCTGCAACTAAAAACAGAAAAAGCTATAGCGGGATTATAACTTGGTTGTGCCACGATATCGCACAATATTATGATGTTGAAGCTGAATAAGTACTGTAGTCTCATGTTATGGAAAATGTGGCCTACTTTTAACAGATCAGTGAGACAATGCATCTATGGTAGTGAAGTATCTCCTAATATATGCTTCATCCAACCCAATGCCTAGGAGATATATGACATTAATCATGTGGTTTATGTTCTATGAATTGCCTACATTAATGCTCATTTTTTTATTTTTTGGAGAAAACTAGGCTTGGTTATGCACTTTGATCTTTAGCTTGCTTGGTTTTTTGATGATATGTTGAATTGATGGAGCTTTCTATGAACTTCCAAGTGATTAGGAGCAAATTGGTTCTTATTTACAATTTATAATTTAGTTTTAATAACGTAATCGTCTGATGTGGTTTTAAAGAGAGCGTTCTTCATTAACCGACTCTACTATTTACCTTCGGATTTCTTTGGCGTTCAAACTATAGTCTGGAGAAGCATCCACAACAGTGGACCAGACGCAAATAAAAAAATAGTGTTGCATGGTAGAAATGATGGATCAAAGAACAAACAAGCTAGTTTAATAGGCTGAAAAAAACTATATATGGGTAGTTCTATTTTGATCTCTGAAAATGTACTATTTTGGTTTCTAAAATTATTAAGGATTTGGAACTTTTTATAGAAAAGAAAATTCATTGGCTGCATGCATTCAAAAGGGCAATATTAGGAGAACCAAGTTGAGTCATAAGGTTTAGTAAAAGTGGCTTTGACCAAAATCTAAGAAAATCTTTTTACCATACATGCATAAAGAATTCTAGAAACATAAATTTTTGAGGGAAAATCAGTCACCATAAATTTTAAACAACAATTTCAAATAGAGAGATTCAAAGGTTCTTCGATAATATGATAGTCTTCCGAACAATGAAATGTGTTATGTTTTAGAGACGTTTACACAATAAGACATTTGTCTAGTTTATGTTTACAAAAATGACATTTTGTGTTTACTAGATATTTATTCAACTGTTCATTTTAATGAAAACTCAATATTGCCATTCATTTAATTTTACACATCATTTAATTTTACACCTCATTTATCAAACCTAATATATTATATACAAATGTTTTTTTATCAGCGTTGGCAACAGAAGAAGAGGTCCGAAAGGCATTGTTTCTGATGCATCTTGAAAAGGCATCAGGACCGGAAGGTATGACGGCTTTATTTTACCAAGAGTCATGGCCCATCATAAAACAAGATGTTATTCATTTGGTCAACAATTTCCTACAAACGGGAGAACTTGATGCAAGGCTAAATATGACTAATATTTGCCTAATTCCAAAAACAGAAAGGCCTAATCTTATGATGGAACTAAGGCCCATTAGTTTGTGTAATGTAGGCTACAAGATTATCTCCAAAGTTCTCTGTTTTTGTGGCTGGCCGGCTCATAACGGATAATATTATGGTCGCCCAAGAGATGTTTCATGGTCTTCGAACGAATCCGTCTTGTCAAAAGGATTTCATGGCTATTAAAACGGATATGAGTAAAGCATATGATCGCGTTGAATGGGTGTTCATTGAGAAAACATTGATCAAGATGGGCTTTGCTCACCAATGGGTAGCATGGATAATGCACTGCATCACTTCGGTACAATATAGAGTACTAATTAATGGCCAACCGCGGGGGCGTATTTGCCCACAAAGAGGATTGCGGCAAGGGGACCCTTTATCCTCATATCTTTTTATCATGTGTACGGAATCGCTAATTGCAAACATTAAAAGGGCGGAACGGGAAAAATAGTTAACAGGGTTAAGAGTTGCGAGAACATGCCCTCGGGTTACCCATTTGTTTTTTGCGGATGATAGCCTTTTCTTCTGCAGGTCAACTAAGGAGGAATGTCAGGTCATCTCGCAAATACTTCGGGAGTTCGATAAATCTTCTATACAGTTCGGCCACAAGGTGGAGGATCAAACAAGGGAGGAGCTGAAACAAGCTTTAGGGATTTCAAAACTCGGAGGGATGGGGAATTATTTGGGTATCCCAGAAAGCCTCGGGGGAGCAAAAACACAAATTTTCAACTTTCTCCAGGAACGACTTCATAATCGGGTTAATGGCTGGACAGCAAAGCTTTTATCAAGAGGAGGGAAAGAAGTCCTTATTAAATCGGTCGCTACAGCTTTGCCAAATCATGTTATGTCATGCTTTCGGTTACCGAAAAGGATAATTACGAAACTGACCAGTGTGACGGCAAAATTCTGGTGGAGCTCTGACGGCTCGCAGCGAGGCATGCACTGGAAAGCATGGAGAAAACTCTGTAAGGATAAGAAAACTGGGGGATTAGGCTTTCGGGATTTGGAAAACTTTAATACGGCTCTGTTGGCAAAACAATTATGGAGATTAATGGAGAAACCAGATTCTCTAATCGCAAAAGTGTTTAAAGGAAGATATTATCGTAAGGCAGGACCTATGGATCCTATCAAATCGTACTCGCCATCTTATGGGTGGCGAAGTATTGTATCAGCTAGACCTCTGGTTAAAAAATGACTAATCAAAAGGATGGGAACAGGATCGACTATTTCAGTTTGGAATGATCCTTGGATCCCAGCCGACTGCCCGAGGCCAGCAATAAGGAAAAATTTGACTAGTAATAATAATCCGATACTCATAGTGGATCAACTGATCAATCATAAGCTAAGGACCTGGGACGAACATCTAGTTTCGGCTTTGTTTACACCGGATGATGCGGCCTTGATTCTCGCGATGCCAATTAGTAGATTTCAGAGGCAGGATAAGGACGGATGGCATTTCAACAAACAAAGAAGATGTACGGTAAAATCAGGATATCAGATCATTCGCGGAACAGGCGGACATGAAGGAAATCACTCATAGTACGGCCCCGATTTTGTCCCCTTGCAAGTGTTTGTCTGGAAGCTAAAATGCCCAAATAAAATTAAACACTTTATATGGCAGGCAATTTCGGGATGTTTGTCGGTAGCAAAAAATCTAAAAGATAGGGGGATAAATTATGACCCGATCTGTCCCAGATGTGGAACGGCAGAGGAAACCATAAATCATGCCCTATTCCAGTGCCCACCGGCTCTACAAGTTTGGGCATTATCGAATATCCCATCACGATCCGGAACCTTCCCTACGGAATCAATCTACACAAACTTGGACTATCTATTTTGGCGTATCCATCAAGATAATGGGAATGACCAATTCCCATGGCTACTTTGGTATATCTGGAAAAGTCGTAATGACAAAATCTTCCATAACCTGCAACGAGACCCTCGGGATACAGTAAAACATGCTGAAACGGACACACTCTTATGGGAGAACGCACATTCGCAAGTGTCAGTGGATGCTGCTCAGTGGCAGCTGCCCAACGCAGCTAGAGAGGTACCTCAACTTAATCAGACGGGTTTGTGGTGTTTCACAGATGGGGCATGGAAAAAAGGAGACAAATTTTCAGGACACGGATGGAATGTCACACTAAACGGGGTACCGGTGTGGATGGGAGCGAGGTATACACGAAACAGCCTTTCCCCGCTACATACAGAAATGGAGACTCTTATTTGGGCTATGGAGTGTATGCATGTAGCAGACCAAGAAGCGGTAACCTTTGCAACATATTGCTTGGAGCTGCTGAAGATGGTGTCGGACCCGCAGGAATGGCCTGCCTTTGCATCCACTTAGAGGAGTTCCAATGATGCAAGGAATACTTCACCACTTTTTCTCTCACGTCGATACCAAGGGCAAATAACGTATTGGCGGATAAGCTAGCTCGGATGGCGCGGCAACAACCATCACACTCCAACCATATTGGTTTTTCCTTACCCACTTGAGGTTCTGAATCGTCCTAGTTGTAGGATTCTTGATGACAAAAAAAATGTTTTTTATCTTTCTTTCTTTCCTTTCCTAAATATCGACAGCAATCTTGTCCATACCACTTTTTCCACGTCATCATGTCCACACCACGATGACCACGCTATCATGTCATACTGCATGTCTTCTCTACAAATTGACAGTCTTTCAACTTCTGTTAAGCCAAAAATCATCAGACTGAGATATAGAGCATTGTATTGCTTATTACCATTGAATGCTTGTCCATGTAATGTCGATCAATAACATTGTGTAGTTTCTTACCGTCATGATATGAAACATGTAAAAGGAAGTAAAAGTTAATATGATATCCTCACTATTCATTTATTATAAATCTGAAATTGTCCTTCTCTAAATTTATATCTCATTTTTTCTCTCTCTTCTTCTTCGTCATTGTTATTGCATCTATTATTACTCTTTGAAGTAAGCTTTTTTATGGACATACCCGCATAAGCAGTATTTTATACGATACTCATCCAATTTGTATAAATCTTCTATATTTGCTACTATCTATGGACAAACATATGTGTAAAATAAAAATAAAAACAACGTTTATCTCATGTTGAATAAAAGTGAACACGATGGATCAGAGGTGAGTGGACAAGTGAGGTAGATGAAAAAGAATTTATGGATACGAGGGTGTGGACGAGTGAGATGAATAGACAACATTTTGTAGTCGAGTGAGATGAATAGACAACACTTTGTAGTCAAGCGAGTTGAATGTACAATACTTTGTGGATAAATTTCTGTGAGAAGACAAAACATTAATTATCCATTAATATTTGATAAATCATAGAGCGAGGTATGAGATTTGTGAGAAAAACCAAGATCATGAAAAGACATGAATATGCATATGTTATCTTATTCACGACTTCATATCCACAACTTCATATCCACGATCTCTACATAACACTTTGAAGATGCATTCTGTTTTTTTCTTTCTGATTTTTTCAAAATAACGACAGCTTCCATTTGAATCTTTGAGAAATATGTGAGACAAATTAAAGTAATGGACTGATACTTAATCAAACAAATAAAAGCGATTATGTCACAATTTCATTTTTTTATTTTTCTTATTCATCACTTTCATGGAGTCTCTTCTCTCCTTCAGGACTTTTGAAGATGAAAAAAAGATGAAAGAAAAAAAAGTCCAGATTTTTGACTCACGAAAAGATCAAAATTGAATTGAGAGAAAAAGAAAAAGAGAGTGGCAGAACAGACTTTTCAATATTTGAAAGTGCTTCAATAGTTAAGAGTGTTTTAAAGTCTAATAAAAACTTAAAAAGTGTATCTAGGTGTAAAATTCTCTATCTTTACAAGTTATTGACTGTACCAAAAAAAATATTAGACAACTAAAACTAAGAATAAGAAAGCCATAGTGTGATCATAGCTTAGTTATGCCAGGATATTGCACAAAATTATAATGCTGAAATTGATTAGGTAGTGCAATCTCCTATGATAGAAAATGTGATAAAAAGAACTAAGAATTAGCAATACAACAATGGTTGTGGAGTATCTCTGAATATCTCCGCTTCATCCAATATAAAGCCTATGAGATATACGACATTGATTTTGTGGGTTATGTTATGTTGAATTGCCTTTATTAATGCTCCTTATTTGATTTTCTAGAGCAAATTTGGTTTTATGGTTAAGCACTTTTGATATTTTGGCTTGTTTGGCTATTTGCTGATATGTTAGATCAAATAGAATTGCCAATGAATTTCAAAGTAACTAAATGATTTTTTATGTCATGCGTAGAAATAGTAATTAAAAAAAATTGTATTTTATTTAGAGATGGATATGGAATTCTAATTTTTTAGATTTATGCTTCTTTGGCTTTTTTTTGTTTAAGTTAAAACCATACAAATAATTATTTGTAATTTGTTTTCTTATGTTTAACTAATCGTTCAACCGTGATTAAACTCGATTAGTCGTATTTCTACCCTAATTAATAGGTGCAAGTACATTTTCAAAAATTTTAACCATAAATTTTTTGACTTTAGATCATAATTGATAAGTCTCGTAGATCTAACTACACCAATTAATAAGGAAACAAATGAGTCAAAATACATAATTCAACGGGAAAATATTGTAATAACCAAGCTGAATCATAGACTTCAATAAAAGTGGCTTTGACCAAAATGAAAGAAAATGATTTGACCATAATACATGAATAAATGATTGGAGCAACAGATGCCTTAAGAGGAAAATGAGAGGTTAGTGACGAGAAGTTTCCAAAAACAATTCTAAATAGAGAGATTCAACGGGTCTTACGCTTAGAGATAAAACCCATTGGGACACGTGATGTGCACATACAGTTACAACACCACAAGAACTATCAAAAACCAATTATACATTACATTACATCACATTACATCACATTACATCACATTACATCACATTACATATGGGATACATACACTATACTTTAACAAAACTTACAAAACCTATACACTCAAAACCCTCAAGATCGACATTCTAATTTATCGTTATCCTAGAAGAATATGGCTCTTCAGTTTTAAAATTAATCCCCAACGCACAAAACACAACAAATCACCAATGAATGAGCCGGAAACAACCTAAAGGATATGTCGCCAGGCGGTTTAGCTCTTGCTGCCCAACTGAACCGGACGTGTGTTGAAGAATCATATCTCGAGTCTCCCCAATAGTTTCTAGTTTCTATGGGCCTCTCATCTCTCATAACTCTTCTGCTTACGCCTGCTCTCAAACATTATGAAATCGACGTTAGGATTCTACAGCTATTGATTCTGATAAATTCTCGTGAAAACGTAACCACCAGCTTTACCAAATGTAGGCAATCAACTACGTTAGCTTCATCTATGGAGAAGCGGAGATCCTGGTCCCAATCCCGAGCCCGAGCCTGAGGATGATAAGGGCCTTCTCACAAATGGATGGTTCAGCAGCTCAGCCGCAGTTGGCCGCTCTTCGGGGTTCACTTTGATACATTTGATTATGAAATCTCGGGCATCTAGTGATAGTGTTTCAGGTATTTCCGGAAGCACACCCTTTCCGATTCTAAAGATGGCTTGAACCTGCACGTTTGCACAAATTCTGATATCAACTCTTATTTTACTGGGAAAAAACCCGTAAAGGAAGTTAAAACAAACCTTCAAAATGGAAGTTGTAAAACACACTGTGATGAGACTGAATATTAAACTAAGCTAAATGCGTTGTATTTGTATTTTTCCACAGAAGCACATATAGTCCGTGTATATTTCAGAATAGCTAAAAAATCGCGCGACTTTTACAAGAACTTCCCTATTTCATATAAAGAAAGTTTGAAAATCTTGAAGACTTACGGGGTCTTCTAGATCGCAGTAGGGGATCTGACCAGTAAGCATTTCCAGCACTGTGCACCCAAGGCTCCATATATCAGCTGAACTTCCATAACCGTCAGTACGCTTAGGGTTAATAACCTGATCAAATTATTATGTTCCATTTAGAATCAATTGTACAAGTATGGCCTAAAGTGAAATGAATCCACATATCTGTTACCTATGATTACTACTTAAGAGGTTATCAAGCCCAGATTACCAACCAATGTCACACATCGGTAACATATTAAAGCAAAAGTTTAAGATCCAACAATTATGTTGATGTGTGTGATAGGTTTCTCTATCATTGTATTCACAAAATTAAAAGAGTACAACGGACTGGATAATCTCCCAAAACGATACCTCTGGAGCCATCCAAAATGGAGTTCCCTTGGAGGACTTAATGTCGTTGAATTTTGAAACCTAAATGATAAAATTGACATAAAAAACAAGAAAGGGGGTAAGCGATGTACCAAATTATTACTCTAGAGAAAAAACTATAAACATCTATTAATGGAAATGAACCTTTGCTAATCCAAAATCTGCAAGCTTAACAGCTCCACTAGCATCCACCAATATATTTGCACACTTGATGTCCCTTTGTTGCATCAGATGAGAAAAGTAAGCGACCCAGGAAATGCCGGAAATCAGAGGCTTAGGAAATACAAGGACAGCTATGACAAGAGAGTTTGTGGAAAGACAATGGAGAAAGGTTTCTACTAGTCTTACCTGTGGATGAAACCTTTGTCGTGGAGATATTTCAAACCATCAAGAATCTGTCTAGTGTACAAGGAGACTACAGAGTCCCTAAGCTGGTATCTTTTGTACAGCTTTAGAAGGGACCCTTGGGATACAAGCTCAAGAAAAATGTACAAATTCGACCCATCCTGTAAATAACAAAAGTAGGTTATATATTGCTAGTCATTGATTGAGCAAAGAAATGCTTAGGCAGCTGGAACTGAGAACAAGAAACCAGAGAGTGATCATACCTTGGCTGTGCCACGATACCGCACAATATTCTGATGCTGAAGCTGACTAAGTAGTGCAATCTCCTGTAGAAAATGAAAAAAATGTGGCAAAAGTAAGAGGATTAGCAACCTACTTTTGACAGATCAATAAGACAATGCTACAACAATAGTGATAGACCAGGTATATCTCACCCCCTCAAGTTGTTGTATGCATTCTTGTGCCTGGCTTCCTTGTTCAAGTAGTGAAACTTCCTTGACAGCAAAGAAATCCCCATCTCTATATTTAACATAAACATCAATCAAAAATGATCGGTCAAAGGAAAACTCACTTTGCACTGTATTCTTCCCAGCTAAAGTCTATTATTTTTTTAAAAAAAAAGAGAGCTGCAACAAAGAATCTGACTTCAAGTTCAACAGACATCAGCAACCTTGTAAGACATACCCTGAAATGCCTTCATACACAGAGCCAAATGATCCTCGTCCCAGAAGTCCCCCCTTCTGCCAAGACGTAATGATCGATCCACCATTTGCATATATTGGCGAAGTATTGGATACTGTGCTTGAGGAGTCACCACCTTCGTTTGTGGTGAATGAGCAAGCCTCATCAGCTGTATCCGCCGACTGTAGAAACCTCGCTTCCGTCTCTTCCATTCCCACTTCCTCTTCCACGGCTTCCATTCCATTAAAGCCATTTTCGGAAGAAGAAGAAGACGAAGTTGGCCGCCTAACTATTTCACTTTCTGGAGCGAAATGCGTAAGGAAATCCCAGGATGATCCTCGATGATCAATAGGAGGTCGTTTTGCCGGAGGAGGCTTAAGCACCGGTGGTCTTACTCCCTTTATACCACCACCACCACCAACAGCCACAAAATCACTGGGATTTGGAACAAGGTAACCTCTCGACTTAACCGTAATCGTCGGTGTTCGCTCAAGACTACGCTTGCTTTCTTCTCTACCACCACCATCAACTACAACCCTATCCGCTAAATTCCTAAAACTCCCAATCTCTCTCGACTCAGACAGCGTCAAGTCAGTCTTACTTTTCTCCCGATCCGAAGAGTTAGCAGCAACAGCATCAACACTAGGACCTGCTTCACTCAAATTCTGGACCTGAAACTTGTGATTATCGAGCTCAAAAGACTTAATCCTATCGATAACATCTGACGACGAACGCTTCTTACAAGCTTCCCAGGCGTCAAAAGAAATAGCCAAATCGTCAGGACCAGACACACCAAGGGACTTATAAATCCGATCCATTTCTCCATCTCCACCTCCGAAGATTCGGAAACTGGTTCGATCTGGGAACTCCAGAGAGCGCGTCACCAGAGAAGAAGTCGAAACGGAGAGATCTTCAGCTGACGAGCTAGAAGTAGACGCTGCGTCATAATCGGTATGCTTCAAGGCGCCAAGACGCTCTAAACTTCGTTCAGGCGCTTTATCTCCTCTACGACCAGAAGATTTCTTCATACGAGCTATGAATCTATCCATAAGCAGCTAAATCCATACGCAAATCTACAGGTTTTTTAAGTACGACAAAGAAAAACCGCACCTCTCTTTACTAGATTGATATCTTCAATGGAGTCTGGAAATTTTCCTGCGGATTTTCCCGAGAAAAACCGCGGGAGTGATGAAGACCGAAGATTGGGCAAACCCTGACGGCTAAGAGAGAGAAGAAGAAATGTAAACAAAAACGCGGTGTTTCGTGGAATAAGTGTGTAAGGAGGCTCGTTTCTGCGTTTTTGATTCCTCTGATTATTTTGTGTGGTTTGTTTTTTATTTGTGGGTCCCATAAGAGTCTTTTTCCTTTTTTTCTTTACCGCGTTGAGGTTTTAGCTTCACTTGCTGGGCCTATTAAATTGGGGTTTTTTAGGGCTTCCATTTTTGGTGGCTAATATTTATCATAACATAATTATGAAAAATTAGACATATACCCAGTTCGTTTGACAGTTGCCAGTCGCCGCGACTATAATTTACGACTAGTGATCGCGATTAGAAATTGTTATTAATTTTTCGTTTTATTATCACGAGATTAGTCATTGTGATTAGTCGCAAGATTGTTCGTTTTCTTATCGCACGATTGGTCGCTGCGACATGTCGCAAAACTATAATTATTGTTTGTTTCGTTATTTCTAGCCACTAATAATTTTTTTTTCATTTGAAAAATATACGATTTGAATAAAAAAATCTTTTTTATATTTATTTAAAACAGATAATAATTTTTTATAAATGAAAATCAAAAGTTAATTAAAACAAAAAATAGAAAAATATTAAATAACTAATAAACCAAAATTAAATAAATGTTGGATATTCTAAAACAAATTAATAAGGTAATCGATATCCTTTACTTATTTCACTTATAATATGATCATATATATCTTCCATGGCTCTATCACCGATCGGCTCATATGAAATATGTCCACCATGATCATCATCATTATTACTACTATCAGCTTCTGCTTATTCGTCTTCATCACCATGTGCATGGTATTCTTCTCTTATTTTCCAACATACAAAATCATTATATTCTCGATGTGAATCCCATATGAAGTTGTGTAGTGCCATCGTTCCCGTTACAAGCTTTATCCATTTAGTCAAACCATACTTTGGATGCTTACGATCTAGAATCCTCCAATTTGCTTTCCAAACTCCAAATGTTCGCTCAATCGCTGATCGCAAACTTGAATGTTTTCGGTTAAAGGACTCGTGTGTTTGTTGGTGGCCCTCTTCTGTTGAATTGATCAAGGTGATACCGAACCCTACGATGCGGACCAAGATACCAAGATACCAAGTTCTGGTAGGATATCCAGAGTCAACTAAATAATATTTTTCATTTGGCGGATGTCGGAAAAATGGTTCATTCTTCGCGCAATGAGTCAATACCTTTGTATCATGTGCTCTACCTGGTACACCTACATATGCATACATAAACTTCATATCGAAGTTACATATGGCAAGGACATTCATTGTAGGTTCTTGTTTTCTACCTCTATATGCTTCTGCTTTTCTACCTCTATATGCTTCTGCATTTTGACTAGGAAGACGAACTGAGATATGAGTTACATCAAGTGCTCCAATTCAATCTTGAAAAAATGGCCAATATCGATCATCATTCCTCAAAATTGGGCACACTCTTGTGAACTCACCATCTTCTGGTTTTAGCGTATCTGTAGCAAATTTGACGAGAACACTCAAAACTTCATCAAGATTCATTTTCACAGTATCCAACGACCATTGATGTCTTTCAGCAATAACCCGGATAGTTTTATCTTGTCCCACCACCTCAAGAAACATTGCAACACCTTCTTCAATTTAGACATTATTCGTCTCATGTAACCCATATCTCGTAGCTAGCATCCTGCATAAATCTTGAAATGTTCTTTGGTTCATACGAAGGATATCATAACACTGCTGATCTGATCCATGCATAAGTTGGTAGACATGATGCCATCCTGCACCTCGATCTGTTCTATGGATCAATCTCTCAGAATGAAGCATATCAGAAAAACCAGGTTCATCATCATCATCATCATCATCATCATCCAGCATCCATCTAACCATCTGCAAAATTATTGAAAAAATGATAAACATAAGGCAGGTTTTATACACATAAGTTATAAACGTAGGTCATAAACTAAGATTACTTTCTTTAACATAAAACTAAGGCCAGAAAAAAAGTTTTCATAAACATAATTTTTTTCATAATCATAAACAAAAGTATTAAATCAAAGTATTAAACACTAGAAAACATTATAAAACTAAAATCAGTCAGAAAGCTTATTCCAGTCATGTGCTCTAAATAACTAATTTTGTCCTGAACACTAGAAAAATCTATAAAACCCTGTCTATTTGCTGCAAAAGATGATCCACCGATGCACTGTGAAATGCTGACCACTTTATCACACCAGACAACTCATTAAGTATTTGTACAACATGCTCTACATTGTATGTGTGTTCGCGCTCCAACATTTGTTGCACTAGCTTATTCTTTTGTGTGAGAATTTCATTGCGTGCAACAGAAGTCTCTACAATCGGCTCAACTTCTTTACGCTTTCTTTTTGATCTTGAACATCCAGTTCTGCTTTGTGTTTCTGCCCTTGGCATCGGCATATCAATGTCAACAGAATCAGATTCATCTGCATTTTCAGCATCCACTCTAGAATCTAAACTAGCTTCTCTTTGTTGAGCGCTCCATCCCTTTGCTCCAGTAATAGTAATAGCACCAAACTCTCCCTCGTACATATCCATATTTGGAACCAATTTATTTCTATATTTTCTAGCACTAGGCCATTCCTATAAAATAAAATAAAAAATAGGTAAACGTTAAACTAAATACGCGAAGTACAAAAACTAAATAGGCCAGTTGAAAAAAAGTACCTTAATATGTTCATCCCACCAATGATCAGACATGTCAATCCTTCCCATATCATCATAGCCAAGTCCGGTTCTATTATGAGTTAGCTTCTTAAATTTTACATATGCTTTTCTACTAACATCAATATTGTTCTTAAATTTGTCCCATGTGTGTCTTTTCCCAAATCTCTCTTCAAACTTTTTTAAGCTACATTTCTGTCACAACATCTGTAGAATATCACAAAATTCTTTCATGTTTTTCACTTATCTAACACAACCTTCTTTTAATGTATTTCTCCTATGTGCTATCGTTTCCTAATTTCTATACCTATAACACAACATTTTTTGTTTTAGCAGTTATGAAGACTGATATTTTAGCAGTCAATATTTGAGCAATAAACAGAACACTCTTACTCCAAAAACAATAAGACAATAACAGAAATATCATCCAATAAAACGTGACAATACTTACTCAAAATCAGTGTTCCAAATCTTTGATTCTTTCTTGTCTAGTTGTACAAATTTCATTGTAATGAGAAGCTGAGATTCATGAAAGTACAAGAGAGAAATTCACTACAGTTCTTCTTATTAAAACCATCAATCAACTAAGCTACTACACTTTAGAAACTAAAAAAAAAATTGTGAAGGATTATCTCGGGCTATTAAAGAAGAGTTTTTCGGAAAGACAGCGAGAAAAGGATACCTATATCTTAAGTTAAAATTTTTATTATCATCTCTAATTTGCACTACTAACTAGTTGCATTTTTTTCACATCTCTCCAGCCATAGCTTCTCTCCACATATTAGCACTTTCTCTTTCTTGATTTTGTGTCTCAAAAATTTATTCAACATTTTCAAAATCATCTCTTGCATTGTTGTTTTTTCCATTTCCTGCATTGATAACTTCAACAGGTTTTTCAGTAGGAAATTCATCTGATCGACAATGCTTGCGAAGAAAATTATGTAAGGCAACACAAATCAATACTAATTCCGCGTGTGTCTTGAAAGAAAATTGAGGAGCAGATTTGAATATATGAAGAAAAATGTGTATTGAAAAAGAAAGAGAAATATATTGAAATCCTTCAAAATACAGTTGAAAAAGTTTAGTTTTTGTTTACTCTTGTTTTAGATAAAATAATACATTAAAATCCAAAATAACTGAAATCCAACTAAATCAAATAGCTATTGAATAATAAGTGTTTTTAATATATTTTAAATTACATCTACCAAATATGTAATCCAATAACAATGGATTTTAATGTATTTTTATCAAATACACAATTGAATAATACTGTATTTTACTCTGAATTTACAATACATCCAATTACATTAAATTACCATATTCAATAACACCCCCTAAGAGACTAGACGAGTAATCTCATGTCATGCTGCTTGCCTTTATGTTTACATGACTAGGCGAGTAATCTCATTTTCAGCAAGAAAGATCCAACATTCTACCTTTTTTCAACAAAGCATTTGGTTTTAGCAAATCGTATATGCAAAGACAAAGCATCAAGCTAACCGATTAAAAGATCAAATCACTAATTAGACTAAATTCTCTGCTACATGGGTGGCTGAAAGTTCCCAACTTTCCTATTTGATTTTTCAATTTTATCAACCCTAAGAATCAAATCCAGCCACAACAGATAAACAAAAATTTACACACAACATCCCTAATCTTCTCAGATCAAAGACAAACCCAAAATACCCACAATCTAGATGCATCAAATTCGAATTTTGAACCTTGAAAGAAAAACTTACTCGGGAAGAAGACACAAACTTTGAAGCAAACTCACTTGGTGATTGAAGAAAAGCTCTACAATGGTGATATCAGAATCGAAGGCTGGTTTGTGAACGGCTGTTTTTGAGACTGCGACTTCTGAAAGGAGGGCGACGGCTGATTTTTCAAAGGAAATTAGATTAGGGTTAGTGAAAGATTTTCGTCATTTTGCAAACATAATAAGGGTATTTTTATCATTTAACGTTGTTTAATTTTTTTTTATCGCAGAATTTTTAGTCGCAGCGCTGATTTTTTTCAGCAACTAAAATTTAGGTCGCCGATCGCTCGCGATTGGTCGCTGCGATATATCACGGTATACTGCGATATGTCACGGCATACTGCGACAATTAAACGAACACGATTCAATCGCAGATTCTAGTCGCAGCTGCTAGCGATCACCAAACGAACATGGCCATACAACAAGTAAAAATTTGGATAGCTAAAAGTGGTGGTGATCATTAGGAAACCTTATACTTGTATTATTTTTGTACAGTAATCTTCATAGTATAATTACACCATATATCTACATTATTAAAGTATAATCATTTAAAGAAATAAATTTGTTTTACATAAGAAACAAATAACCTTCAGTTTTTGAATGATAATAATTTGCAATGTCTTTTTCTGAGTTAGTAGAGTTCACGAGACTTATTTCTAATGGGATACATGGACCATGTTTATATTAATAAAAGCACACAAAGATCCTAACTTCAGAAAATCTTTTGATGGGTGTGGTCATTTGCTCACGTAGCATCCATCCCGTGGAATAGAGTCCCTTTGCTTTGCCTCATATTTATCCTGATCCAAACTCTTCTCGTGTCCTTCGGAAGAAGTTGGTTTGTACCGCTGTTTAAATGAACTGCGTTCATCACTTATCGACAGATCATGGTTTTCGGTCTCCCCCTCTTCCTCCCCCCACCAATACTCACATAACCTTCTTCCTCAAAAGTCTCAAATCGACCTTGTATATGAAAGTCCGAGAGAGATTTTGTTGCCATTATCGCTTCATCAATGGAACGAGTATCCCTTCGCTGCAACTCTTGTTCGGTCCATGTCTCCAGCCCATCAATGAAGTGAAACATGAAGTCCTCTCCGGACATACTTCAAATTTATAACATCAACTTTGTAAACTCATTCACATAGTCTCGAATGTTACCTCTTTATTGAAGCCCTCTTAGCTTATTGCAGCATCGTAGACCACATTCTCGGGATAGAATTAGCTCTTAAGCTCCCTCTTGACGTCATCCCAAGTGTCCATCCAGAACGTCCCTCGCTCGATATATGCATGACACAACCACCGCCATATGTGGCCGTGTCCGTCAAATTATCTGTTGTGGCTTTGATCTTCGCCATCTCATCCGTGAGATTGAGATTTTCAAAGTACAAGTTCATTGCCCAGATGAACTTCTACACTTGTTGGGCATCCCTTGCCCCATTGAACAATAATGGATTTGGGAAGTCCACCTTGGACGATCTGTTCATCATGGGTGTGGTTCATTCGTTGGTAACCGCCCGTTTTCACAACGCCAAATCTTCTTTCATCTCCTTGATTCTTGAGCGATAGCCTTGGATCACTTCCAACAACTTCTCCTTAAGTTGCATGAACCGGATGCCCATATCGCCCATCTCGTTCTTGATTTGTCTGATATCTTCAAACGCCACATTATCGAATTCAGATATTGAATGCCCTAACCGTCCGAGTCTTTCACCAAGGTCCCCTACGGTCAAGGTCAAGGTACCGAGCTCGTCTCGGACCTTACTTTTGTCGCGTCTCTGCTTGAAAGTGTCGGTGGGTAAGGTATCTCAACTTGATTCTCGTCCAAGTTGGATCCATCCCCATCATTACTCCTCGCCATTCTTCTCAATAAAATATGCGGTTGGCAAGCCAAGTACTTTTTTAAGGAGTAAAAGAGATCCAGGTTAAGAATGGTTCTAGATTTTCTTACATATACCATTGTTCTTCTTCAAAATGTCCAAGAATTTGTATAAGAGAACAGTTGTTTTGATCATTAGTTTTTGGTGGAATAATCATGAATCAAGAAGATAGATTCACTCCAAGTCTTGGAAAGAAAATTAGTAGTCCTAAAAGAGAACTTGGACATACTTATAGATATTTGGAAGATTTTAACTACAGTATATTGGAGAAACAACTATGGAGGATGACCAAAGAACCTCATTCAGTTATGGATAGAGTGTCAAGATAAGTACATTCCCTAAAAAAATTCTAGTTGTAAAACTTTTAGGCTTTGTCCATCATTTGCTTTGAAGAGTATATTTAAAAGTACAACTTTGATGAAAGAAGGGAAGAGAAGTGAATTTGGAAATGATTCCAATATTCGGGGTGCATTAAGACCATTGGTTCCATCCTACCCTCCTAGATACGCTTTGAAGAATTGGAGCCTTTTTTAAAGGAATCAAGATAAACAAACAAGTAGAAATCTAGTCCAGAAATACGTCATATCTTTGTAGGAAATCTGATCCAATTTTGTTCTATCCTTCCTCTTGTTTTTATAATTCAAAATCATATATACCTGTTTGATTCTACATTAAATGGCATTTAGTTATGTGGAATCGATTGTTTCTAGTCAAAATGTGTTATTGCTCATTTTGTTAAGTCTTCAGTCCATTTCAGAATTGACATCGAACTTGATGTAGGTTTGACCGTGCTATTTACTTTATGTGGATCTGAGTTTGTTGTTTAACTTCGTTATGTGTATTGCACTTTAGTAAAACTATTCACTCCGTTTCCGGACTCTTTATTTACACCGTACTAGACCTTAATTTTTTAATTGAGATTTACACCTCAACAATAATTCGTTTATTAATATGTTGCTTTTATAGGTGGACATTTAATAATTTATCAAATAAAAATTATAAACTGATTTAATCTAATTGTTGCGACACAAGATTTTGGTTTGCTTTTTTTTTCTTTTTTAAACTTCTTAGTTACTCTACTGTAACAAAATCAAATTTAATTAATATAAACCTTCTAAGTAAAAAGATTTTTTTCATGTGTTATATTAACTTCTTACGTGGAAAATCTAATTTTCCAAATAGTTTTTGTTGCTGACATATAAACTTGGGAGCTATTATATTAAGGTTATATATTATTTACCGCGTTAAATATATTATCATATATATATATATTCATAAAAATTTGAAATTAGTATATTTTTTAAAGTATATCAATAAATAGCAGCCTAAGTTTCATTTCATCCCAACTCTTTACATATACATTTTTGTTAATTTTTTATAACAACTTTTCATTTCTTCATTTTAGAATAAGTTTCCATTTACCAAAATAACTATTTTTTAATTAATTTGAATACAATTTGACTATCAATGAAAAAAGGATTTAAACTATTTAAATTTGATTTTATATTGTTTTCCTAATTATCACTAATTATATATTCGAAAATCATAGCAAAATATCACTATTGTATAATTTTAGTAAAATTGAATATTTAGACATGTTGAAATTATAATGATTTGATTTGTTAATATATTAATGAAATATAAATAATTATTGATTCTTTTTTTGGCAATTTAGTTATGTTCGGATATATGTCTTTATATTTATAATATGTTTTTAATGTTGACTAAAAAACGATACATATGTACAAATAATATCATGCTATTAAAGCTTTGACTTATTTGTTTGGCAATATATTTATATTTGGACATATGACTTTCATTGATAGTATGCTTAAAATTGAGTATATATAAATGATACACTGGTCAAAATAATAGGATGCTATTAAAACAAACTGTATACACGTGGAAAATATAAATTATGAATTATGAAACAATTACAAAATTTGTTAATAAGTTAATAAATTATAAATAATTTGGACTTATTTGTTTGGTAATTTATTTATATTTGGATAGATGACTTTTATTACTAGTATGATTATACTTTGACTATACATAAACGATAAATTTGTCCAAATAATATAAATGTTATTAAAATTGATTGTATAAATGATATACACGTGGATAATATAAAGAAACATATATTTTGTAATATTTTATTATATATAATTATTGAATTGTTTATTTAGTAATTTATTTCTACTTGGATATGTGACATTTATTAATAGTATGCATAAATTGACTATATAAATGATATACTTGTCCAAATAATAACATGCTATTAAGATTGACAGTACGAATGATATACCCGTGGATAATAGAAAATTTATAATAGTATTTATACTAAATATGCTAAAAAATTATATTAATTTAAATGTAATATGTAAAAACATGGAAAATAGTTGTTGATTACGTGTAAAAACACAAGAAATAGTTAGTTAGTTATTTATTTATTTACTGGCTGTTGTAGTTGTCAATATATGTTAAAATCTGTTACCGAGCATATAACATATAATTTTTATATAATTAATATATGTGAGAATAATATGAAATTGACATATTTGAAAACATGCAAAATATTTTTTCCGTTATTGGACGTTATATTTGTAAGTATATATTAGATATTAGTTTGTTTCTGAATATGAAAATATTGGTATATACATGATATATGAACAAATAATATGAATTATTGTCATATATTTACTAAAATACTTTCTTAGATACACAAATTAAATTATCATATCCAAAACACGGAAAATAGTTTTTAGTTATTGTCTACTAAATTTATTAATATATAAATCATAAATATTATTTTGGGCAGAATGTTTTATTATATCAACACTAGAATATGTTTAAAAATATATAAATTTAAGTTTAGGAGGAAAAAATAAGTGAAATAGTTTTTTTAGTTAATAGTTTGTCAATGTATGTTGAATTTATTGCACGTAATGTAGAAATGCTTCAAGTTAAATGATATTTGTTTAAATAGTAAGAAATTTATGCTAATAACTACGTTAAAAATACTTTTAGAGATACACTAAATAAATCGTATTAATAAAAATGTGAGAAGTAGCTTTTTGGGATTGATATATTTGGACCACTTGCCCTATGTTGTCAATTAAATCTTATTCCCTATTGTTTAATTGGATAAGTATTATTTCAGTTAGACTTCTGGCTAAAAAAATTAATTAAAAGAGTTGGTTCATGATCTTAGTATGAAATAATCTATGACGGTTACTTGCCCGAAGTTAACCACATATAAATGATATATTTATTATCCATGTTTTATGGTCAACCATATGATTGGTCCAGTGAACAAATATAGAACATGACTTTAATTCAAACAATCATTGATCCGGCATATGTCTCCCTCATCTGTAGTATACCTATAACTTATAAGCAGAGCTTATATCAGAAACTGAGGTATCATTCTACTAAAACAGTGAAATGTACGATCAAGAATCGATATCGTACTATAAGAGAATATATGGAGAAACTATAGTGTTATATGGAACATGCGTCTAGAGTTTACTTGCATATATCTAGAAACTGAAATGTCCACCAAAACTAAAACATTTTATTTGACAATTTTAAATCAAGATGTGTTTACATTCCAATAAATTTGAGAAATAGAGATATAAATTGTAAAACACAATGTGCACGATATAGAGCGAAATATGAAATAATAATAATTTTTTATTTGAATGTCCACTAGATTTACAAATTGGCTATTTTACAGATTCCAACGGGTCTTGAAATTTTTTTTCTTACATCAGTTTTCTCAAATATTGACTAATTTGTTTTTTTATAGATTCCCTAAAAATTTTCGGAATACAAATTTTCCACTGCTTATTTGACATGTACGAAAAATAAAAACTGATAAGATTTACTCGAATTTGGATAGAAGCTCTCACCAGGTCCCTAAGATCATGGAATCAGAGGCAACAATATGGGAATCGACACAAAACAATGCTAACAACATGGAATCCCACAGTTATGTTACCGTTTTATCAAAACGATTTCTGGAGGATGTGGGTGCAATGTAAATGGTTCATATAAAGAAATATATGCGAATTTGGGTTGGGGTTGACATTGTTTTTAAGAAGACGTCGAAGAATCACTAATGGGAGCTAGATGTCTGTGATGGAGTCTTCCTCCTTTGTTTGTAGAATTAAAAACTCTCCTATGGGCAATCAATTGTTTGATATTAAACCATAATGAAAATGGCTATTACATTTTGAACTGGTAAAAATAATCTCTTTACCCGAGAAATGGTTAGCTCAATATGATTTTTTTTAGTTGTTAGATGTCACATATTTCAAATATATGTTAAAATCTCTTTTTGTGGGTAAATACAAAAATGTTTTTTATGTAAATGATATATGCGAACTATATGAAATTATGTAATACTCTCACTAAAATACATTTATAAATGCACTAATATAATTATAATAATAAAAAAAATGCGAAACAGTTTTTTGCAGTTATTGATATTCTATTTGTCAATATGTAATATTTTTTTGCACGTAATTTTAAAAGCACTTTTATATGAATAAGAAATATGTAAATTGTATAAAATTATGGTAAGGCATTAATTAAAATATGTTCAAAGATGTATTAATTAAAATGTAGTAGTCAAATATAAGTATTTTTTAGTTAATGATTTTCCATTTATCAATTCATATTAAAACTTTTTTTCGCGTGTAAATACGGTAATACATTTATAGTATTAAGTTTCTCAACTACTATAAATTCATTGGATTGATAAGCAAAAAAATTCAACAGTTTTCTGAAACTTAATCTTTGTTCTCTCTAAAATTTTCTCATTTAAAAAGAGTAAACCTAGTATTACAAAAAATATATATACATAAATATAAAATAAAATTGAGTTGTTCTCTCCTTGGAGAAGAAAAAAGAGAGAAAGAGGCTGCTGTTTGTTCATGCGTTTCGTTTTTCCAAGTATTCCCCAAAAAACACAGAGCAAAAATATATTTCGCCTCCTTCTCTTCTTCTTCTTCTACCAGTCTCCTCTTCCCATCGCAAAACCCTAAATTTCTATTCGATTTTTCTCTTCTACAAACCCTAATTGCATCCCTCCACTCGCTTCTCCTTCCATCGCCTCCCGTTTTCTCTCTCGGTTTTGGGTTTTTGCAACTTTTGTCTTTTCTTTCGTTATTTTCTCCCTACTTGGGGAGGAAGCCATTGTTTCGTTTGAGCGATTGCATCTAAACAAATCCTGCGTCTTGCGTTTCCGTTTGGGTTTTCGTTTTGGTGTGTTCATTCCCCTCTTTCGTTCGCACCCACCGTTTCAATTTTCTCGTTTCCGGGAAAATTTTCTGGTGATGCGTTGAACGAATTCCGTCGGTGTGTTGAATCCTAGGGCTTAGGCTGATTAATATCGGGAGTGATAGAGATATTATTGCGTAGTTGTTAGGGTTTTCTGGTTGGTGTCATCACTGTTATTCAGGCTTAGTCCCGTATTGGTGGGTTTATTGATAGCGATGATGATCTTCGAGCATCTTTAAAACCATCTGTGGGAGAGAGAGATGTGTAGTGGGTTTCTCATTACTGATTTGGTGTAGGTTTGAGACGAATCATTTGTATTTTCGTGGGAAATTAGGATTTGAGATTAACCAGACGAAGGATTATGATTTCTTTTCATGCCCTTTGTGGTGGTAGGTTAGAGGTTAGAGGAAAATAGGAGAGGCTAAGAGACTTTCAGCATTTCGTATAGGGAGAGGGTGAAAAGGGTAGAAAATTGCAATTTCGTTTCCTTTATTTGATGAAGTATAGCTTTACCGATGGAGAAACGTGAACATTCTTTAGTACCTGAATGGTTGAAAAGTACAGGGAATGGTTCTGGTGTTGGGAGTAAAAATAACATTCTATCATCTTCTTCTCGTTCAGGTATGCTCAAGTTCATAACAGTTAGTTCTGTTGAATTTCGTAATTTTTATATTTTGACCATGGCGCCTCTAAATTCGTTTTGAAACCATGTTTGATTTATTTGGATAGCATTG
This sequence comes from Schrenkiella parvula, assembly GCA_000218505.1. Taxonomy (NCBI): domain Eukaryota; kingdom Viridiplantae; phylum Streptophyta; class Magnoliopsida; order Brassicales; family Brassicaceae; genus Schrenkiella; species Schrenkiella parvula. The sequence continues at coordinate 4,614,329 of CM001192.1, read as the reverse complement.
TAACTCTATTTCCTTTTTGGTTTTGGTTTAGATTCTTCTTTGTCACATAATAGCAAGAGTAGGAACTCTAGGAGCAAAACTGATGTTGATTCAGTTCGGTCTCCTTTTCTTGATCGGTCTTCTTCCACCAACGCAAGGAGAGGATTCGGTAATGGGTCTTTAAAGAATGCATATAGTAATTTCAACGCCAATAGGACCTCCAGAGATAAAGATTGGAGCAGGGAGAAGGATAGGCTGAGCTACATGGACCCATGGGACCATGACACTTCTTTTCCATCCGGTACCTTCTTAAATGGAAGGAATCAAGAGCAATTAAGACGATCAAATTCAATGACAACAAGGAATCAGGGCGACCACCTGGCTCAAGGGTTTGCAATGGGTTTAAAATATGGTAGGAGCATTAATAATTACAGCAAAAATGGTATACTTCCTGGAACTAGTCCTGCAAAGAGTGCCAAAAAACCTGGATTCGATAAGGATTTTCCTTTGCTTAAAGCCGAAGAGAGGAATGGAGGCCCAGACGTTGTAAAAATCTCATCTTCTGGTCTAAATCCTGCGGTTCAGAACTTGTCAGTTGGTAACTCAGGCTTGATTGCTGGGGAAGGTTGGACATCGGCTCTGGCAGAGGTTCCCAATGTGATTGAGAAGAGTGGTTCTGGCTCCCATGCTAGTGTTGGTACTTCAGTTACCTCAGCGGGACAGACTTGTCGTAACATGGCTGAAGCATTGGTGCAGGCTCCTAGAACTGGTACACCACCTCAGGTATGATTTGCATCTTTGTGTTGCTTTGTAATACACTTGCCTTTTCTGTTGGTATAAGATGTTTTTTTTATTAGGGATCTTCAAAGATACAAAGACTTGAGGACCGAGCTCTTAAGCAATCGAGGCAGTTGATACCGGTTCTGCCTTCAGCACCAAAGGGCACAGTAAGTTTTTTTTTCCATATTTAATCTTATGTTTCCTTTGTAACCTTTGGCTATACTCAGTATGTTTTGTTGATGTCTCAGGTTCTTCACTCTTCTGATAAATCCAAGCCCAAATCAATGGTTCGAAGTGGTGAAATCGGTATTGCTTCTCTAAGAAATAACCACCAACAGTCCTCTGTGCTGCTCGGTAATCTTCACTCTAGTCCTGGTAGTCAGATCAAGCCTGATACTACTAAGAAGCTGGTGCTTCTCAAACCTGCTAGGGAAAATGGGGTATCTGCTGTTAAAGAATCTGGAAGTCCAATTCGTATGACAAACAGCTGGGCTGCTGCTAGCCAGATGACCGCTGCTCCGTCCCCGCAATTTACTGCTTCTGTGCGAAGTACAAACAATCTAAGAGAGCCCAGGGGAGCTTCTGCAAACATGGTAGCTGAAAAGAAACTTTCTGTGGCTCAAACTCAGAGCAGGAGTGCATTTTACAGTGCCTTGAAGAAGAAAACATCAACAAACATCTCATCTGATCCATCAAAAACAAGCTCTTGCATCTTTTCTTCTGTCGAGGAAAAAGCAAACATCTCTGAGGAGCTTATAGCGGATCCTTCAAGTGCACAGGCTGCAGAAAGAGATGACATAGTCATGGAAAGGGTCGAGAAAGTTTCTGAAGTTGCAGAGAGGAATAATGGTTTTGAAATGGCAGACCGTCCAGATGAAAAAGAGGCTGAGTTCCTTAAATCCCTTGGGTGGGACGAAAACAATGCCGAGGAGGACACAGCCCTCACAGATGAGGAGATCCAAGCCTTCATTGAACAGGTATAGGAACACAACAACACTCTTACCTCGTTTGCTTTAACCTTCTCTCATTGTTTTTAACTCGTTTTGACTTTACATACAGTGCAAGAAGTTGAAGCCATCACTGGTGCAGAAGCTGCCTTTCATTCAAGAGGCAACTGAGGACGTAACTCCCAACTCGTGATCCGATTTTGAAGATAGTTTTCTCATTTCTCTTTCCTTTTTTTCCTTTTTCTTCTTTTGGTTTTTAGTTTGGTTACTGTAGTGGCGCGGACAAGAAGGTGGGGGAGGCTTCAGTTGCACTATTGAGTGTTGTTCTACTTCTTCAGAGAAGCAACAAAATGAGAGTATTTGTACATCTTTTGGTCTGAAGATAAGGAGTGGTTTTTGTTTTGCTAGCTTCCTTAGGGTTTCTAATGTCAGATGATAATGATGATGAGGGAAGGAGAAAATATTTGTTGGTGGTATAAAAGAAAAGTTAAAGTCTTTCGGGTTTCTTTCTAATTTAAAAAATAAAATAAAATCTTTTGTCCTTTTTTCTTAATTGTTTTTAGTTAGTTTCTCTATTTTTCTCCCACCTCAATAGTCTCGAAGAGTAAACGTTTAACTTGGTTTCCTTATACGATCGGATGCAAATGCACTCACTATATGTTGTTAGCTTGGCCAATTTGGTATTTGTGCTCGAACGTTGAATATATACGTAAAACTATTTGCATTAAATTAATTACATATATAAGATAGAAAAGAAAAAAGTCAGAGTTTGGACTGGATGAAAATTTTGCATCACATCAAAATATCTTAAATCTTTAAAAAATATATGTATATTTGTAATATATATATATATATAAGTATCCCTTGCATAATTAAAATATTATAGAAAATAGTGGTATCTAAAACATTTTTTGAGTTAATATGCATATATGTCTGTTTTTTTAAAAGGGTTAGTATTACTAACGTATTTTTTTTTGTCTTTTTTACCTTAACCCCTATATTTTTTCAAATGGCATTTTTCTGTGATCTTTTTTCTGATACCATATTCTTTTGATTCTTGTTTTATGAGACTAACCAAATCAAATATTTTTCCATATTTTTCATAAGCTTTTGACATCGTAGAATTTAATGACATCTGTGGTTTTTATAATTTTTGGTTTACAAGCTTTAATACTGTTTAATATGAAGGTTTGGATTTTGAAATGCTGTGATTGGAGTATATGTTTCTCTATATGAGGGTTAGAAGTGAAAAAAAAAATCGTGGATTCAAGATTCAAGTAAGAAAGATGAATAGTGTTTTTACCGATTGAACAAGTGAAAGTCCATCTTAATTATAAATAATTTTAAAATTTTGAAAATCTTTCAGAAAAGTTTTACAAAAATATAAAGATTGATGATAATTGTTGGGATTAGGTTTACGATGATTCTTAGGGTTTACGATGATTCTTAGGGTTTACGATGTTGGGATTAGGGTTTAAATTTAATAATTTAGGAATTAAATTATGATTGACATACTTTACCTTATTCAATTTAAATTCACAATTTCTAAATATGTTGCTTTCTATCCAGGGTTGAGTCTTATATATTTATACTTTTTTTTATAATTGCAATACTTTACGTAAATAAGTTTATCACGAATTATTTCCATCGTTATATAAATTGGTCTACATGATATTCAGAAGAATAGTAAAATGTTAATTGTTATCTTCATTTAACTGGAAGTCCAAATTGAGTCTCTTTGGTAAGCTCTTCTTTGAATTCTCGTCCCTCATTGAAGTGTTGTCAATGTTGCATGCCTCATCTTTTTCATATTCATTAATTTAGTAGTCGAAATGAATGTATAGCTACAAGAGAGATGTGATTGGCAGTAGGATATAATAATTTGGTGACAACTTCATTTCCTTAATTCTTGTCTAATAGGGATTATGCTTGTCATTTAATCATTAGAGTATGCTGATATATTCTTTATTACCATTTGCCTTCTCTAAATATTTTCATTTTTTGTAATTTTATTATGGTGTGGTTTGTTAATTTATGTATATATTATTTTATATCTATTAGTTTCTTGAAATTGATAGCATGACTCAGAAGCTTCTTTGCAAAAAATGTTTGTAACATATGTCTTATCTTTTGTTTGTTTTTTGATGTGTGTAGGATTTTAAGATCTTTTGGTGAGGTTATTCTTGATAAAGTAATGTAGAGTTGACCGTGGTTGAATACCTTATTGGCAAATCTAATGCTATTCTATTCAAGATTTGTTCTTGGCTCTTGTTTATCGTCATAGAGTAGAAGATTTGAACTATGAACTGTCACCTTTCACTATGTATCTTTAGGAGACAATATAATTTAAAGGATCTAAACTTTTTTCCCATCTATACTATTTAAAAAGATCTCTGCTTCGATAACTTTATTTTCCATGTGGATGATAATAAGCTTCAACGTTAACACATAACAGTACTTGATTGTTCAGGTGACAGGGATGAAACCATGAATAACAGAATTCTGAGAATGGTAATATAGAGTAGTGGTGTAAATGAGTAAGATACAGAGGCAATTTGATATGTGCAAGAAATAGAGAATTTTTTTTTGTTAACAATTCAAGAATATATATTAAGCTGGGTTCGAATCCAGACGATGATATTGGATGACACTAATACAAACCGCTAGGCTACAAATCCTGCTCGAAATAAAGAATTATAATCTTTTCATCGATGAGGAGAAGAATTCTTCCCATAAATTTTCTATCCTTTTTATTATTCTTAGAATTCTAGAACCATAAGAGACAACTAACAACATGTTAAGAAGATCGACCAAGATGTAAATCATCAAATGGGTCATAGATAGCTATAGAGTGGATGGTAACAACATCATTTCAGCCATTTTGAGAGTGAAAATAAAGCGATAAAGAAGAACAATTTGATGATGAAAGACGTTTAATGATATTATATGTTGTTAGTTGATATTAATTTATAGGATAAATGTGAAAGATTTTCGAAATAGTTGGAAATGAAAAATTGAAAAACTATTGATGGAAAGGGAATTGAAGAGAGATATTGGAAAAATAGTTATTAGTATTAAAGCAATATAAAAATTGATTTACCGGCAGTTATATATATGGAATATGGTTTACATCCTACGGTAAATATGAATAGGCTTATGAGTTTTATTTTTTAATTATTGCAGTATGTGTTGATGATTTGAGACGTATAGTTGGGATCTAATACAAAATATAGAAAACAACAAAGAACAGAAAATAAAAATAAATAGAAAAAGTCTTGTCCTAACTTATTAATTGAATATTTCTAAAAAGAATTTTTGTATATATACTATAAGTGTATTGAATTATTTCAACATAAATATGGTAAATCTTCAACTATTTTAATGGTCGATAGATCACTTAATAATATCGAAAAATAATATTTTTAACCACAAAAGAAAAATCAATTAGATAAAATAAAATAAAATAAAAAGTTTGAGGCAATTAAGGAAATATCAATGGAAGTAGAAAATAGTTTTGTTATTTTAGTTGTTACAGACATTGTTTTTTGTTCTCTTTAGTTATCTTTTTATGTATATGTTAAAAATTTGAGATAGAGGGCATAGTTTAAAATTTGGCTTTTTATTAATACAATATGTAACAAATTAAAAAGTATTTGGTCATCTAATCCAATTGGTCGAAATAATGTGCATATCTAACGTCTTGGAAAAAAATGTTAGGAAATAGCATTATAAAACCGTTTTACCCTTACGAAATATAAAACTATCAAATATATGACTATTTACAGAAATAATGCTTTATATATGTAGTAATTTGTCAAAAGAGAACACATATTTTATATATATGATTTACATTATATGATCCATGTGGCTAGTCTAAAAAGAAAAAGATGATAGTATTTTACACAAATTTACAGATTTTGTTTGAATATGTAATTTCACGATTAAGTGTATGATAGATAATGATGATTAAGGGGTTATGATGTTGAGCTTTTATTTAATTTCAAAATTTAAATATAGATATGAAAAACGTTATTATTGAATATGAATAGTAATTACATAAGATAAACAGATTTATGTTTTTATAAATAGCTAAAAATTTATAGAAATAGTAGCCATATATTAAAAAAATGATGGGATAGTCTATTAATTAGGGAGATTTGTTGTCATTTGTTGTCAAAGATAAGATCACATGAAACTTTAGATTAGCAACTGGTGGATCAAACCCCAGATCGATTGGTATAAATGTAATTTTGATGCCTCTTTAAATATTGAGACAAACTGCATGGGTATGGGATGGATAATCAGGGATGTAAATGATATTTTCTCATATTGTGAAATGATTACGGATCACATACGAAGTTCACCATAGGAAGCAGAATGTAGTAGCCTCATATGGGCTTTGCAATGTGCATGGAACTTAGGTTATAGGAAAATAATTTTTAAAGGTGATTACAAAATGATATTCCAAGTTCTATCTTCACAAATACCCAATCTAAGGTTGGCACAATATATGCATACGATTCAAGCATGGCAAGCGCGAATTGATGACGTTTGTTTCAGATTTCAAAAACGTGAATGAAATGGCTGTGCAGATTTGCTAACAAAATATAGTTTACGAAATGTTTTATAATACAATATTTCTAGTTTATGTCCGTCATTTTTATTAAATATGTATCATACATATCTTGTAACAGTGTTTAATCCTTTATATAATGATGTTAAAAAAAATCACATGAAAGAGTCATTAATTTAAAATATAAAATTTAAAAAATAAAAAGGTGCAACAGTAAAATACAAATGTGAAAGAGTTAGTTTTTACTAAAACTTTCGGAGGACATTAGATCAGCATATTATTTTTTCTAAAAAGTGGTTGTTCCTTATAATTCTCATAATTTGAACATTCTCATAAAAAACAAGGTACCATTCACATATATGAATATAAATTCATATTTGTTTTTATTGGCATTTTCTTAAATTGTACTTTTGCTTTACTGTTATTTACTAGATTTCTCATTAGAATAGTATCATCTACCAAATTGATTCAAATGAAAATGAATGAGATTCTTAGTTGTAAACTTTCATGTAAAAATACTATTGAGATTTTCATGCATCTCATTAGTTGTATTCCATCATTTGTTTGTTAATCTTTTAATAAGGTTCAAAATATTCCCTATGCAAAATCACTAAAATGAACTTCAGAAAAAAATTTCAATGGATAAATTGATCTCTAAGTTTATTCTACCTTTCAACATTTAAAATGTCAAATGATTAGTTTTCTTTTCTATGTGCGATATACCTATGTAATAATCATAAATCTTGATTACAAATGGAGTATATCTTCATGATTGAAAGCATATAAATCTTAGTGTAGTAGAAAACTACATTTGTGACTATTTTGTAAAACTCTATTGAAAATTTTGCGTTTTACGAACCGACTAAAAAACTATATATATATCAATGGTATTTTGGTCTTTTGAAAGAAAATTTGCATAGTTATGCCTTTTGCCTTATTAGTTATGATTTTTTTTATAGAAAATACACATTTCAAAAACATCAATAACGCTGAAATGTAAAATTTATAATGAAAAATGTTATATAAAACTCATTTTCGTTGAAAAATTATGAAGTCCACTATCACTGTTTTTCATCATAAAAATTAATAATGCATAGCAAAATTTGTACAAAATTTCGTCGATTGTAATAAACTTTTTTTTTTCCGACAAATCAAATATATTGATATCATAAGGAGTTTACAAGATCCACAATCGTTCCTAATACAACCTTTAACACATAAAAAGGAAATTGAAATAATTTTGATGAAGAAGTGGAGAGTAATCAAGCTGTCATTTCGGAAGTCTTATAGGCTAAGAGATGAAATCTGTTATGTCCCTCCTTCATATACTTGTTATTGGCTATCATCTTTCTGATGAAACTCCAAAATAAAGAGATTAATTTAAATGTTGTTGATGATGAATCTGACCCTTGTCTCCATGTTGAAATCCAAATATTTGATTTAACTTGTGAACCCTGACTTGCTTTTAAAAACCTCATAACCTGAAATCTTCTTAAATCTCTATCCCCATCTCGACGTATGTCAATAATCTTGGGTTCTGAACCTCTATCAATGTCTACTAAATAATTTTGTTTGTATATGCCTGCTTTTAACATCCAAATTACTGCACCCAAACTCATAAATGTCGAGCCCGCAACTTTCAGAAACGATGTTCTATCTCTAATAAATACGTAGAGTAGAGACTGATCTTCCATATTAATGACTTTATGAATAGAGTAAGGCACGGCATAATCTGTATCTTCGAAAAGCCAGTAGAACAAAATGGTTCTAATTTTAAAGCAAACACTAAAATCCACATCCATGAACGACAAATACGATTGGCCGCAAGAGATGTTCCAATAAATGTAAATGGATACTTTTGACACAAATGTGATCGTATTTGCAGAAATCACAATTGCAAAAGAAAGCCGGCAAAGGCACTGTCGCCGGAAAGAGACTCTATGATAGAAAGAGAAAACGGTTACCCAATGGAACCGACACCAAACGAGATCAAACTCTGGGTAGAAATCTTTGAAACAGATCTGACAAGATAACCCACCAGTCTCTAAACACTCTAGAAATGAATTGATGTCAAAATCTAAAATAATTCTCCAGAAAAAACAGATCTTCATGTTCCAAGTAGTGCAAATCGGTAGAAAAGAAAAAATATATATAATAAATAACGGCACAGTGCCGGCATAATGCCGGTCACTGGCTGATGATCTTTGAAAGTGACAACGATGAATATAGATTTAATCGCACAAAAAATCGCTTTTGGATTTTGGGAGAGAATCAATCATAAAATTCTAAGAGTTAATGTTCCTCGATTGTAATAAACTATTTTCTTTAATAAGTACATGAAATACACACTTCTCTGAAACAAAAATACTTCTCTTAATTCTCACTCTTCTCTGTCTTTAAATTATCGTACTCGATTATTAATATATTATAAAATTGGTTTAATAAAAAATGAAAAATTTTGTATCAATTGATTTACAAATATTCCAGACTAAATTCAGACCCACGCGTATTTTCTTCTTCTTTCATAGTTTCATCGGCGCAAGCAAGTCATCTTCAATCTCCGAAGCCCATCTCTAAGGTAAATTTCACGAGATTACAGTCATTTTGATCTCTGCTTTGTTGCTCCTCTTATTCCATTTTCTCGGTGGCTAGATTCGTATGCTTTATGCTCCGATTTCATCAGATCGATGGGTTATTCATTCGAAACTTTTTCTAGAGATCTGGATGAAATCTGTAGCCCTTCACAGTTTCTTTGATGAGATTTTGATTGCTTTCAATGATTAAGATACATGGAGCAATGTTCGTCAATGATAAATAGGTTTTGGTTTCTGTTGATTCTATATTTTGAGTATACAGATACATTTTTTTTCCTTCAGTTTGATGGTTTAATTGTTTGCACTTCGCGAATTCTGATCTATCGTTACCTTCTTAGATCTTGGTGTTAAGTAAGGAGATTGATAAACCCATTGGTTCTATCTTATAGATCTGGTCGTAAAATTTGGATTGAAAGTCGAAGTTTACTGATTTATTGTCTTAGAGACTGGTGTTCAGGAAATGTAACCTAGTTATGGAGTCGTTTTGGTCATAGTGGTGTTGAAAACATATGATCTATCACTCTCTTCTTAGATCTTGGTGTATTCAGTGGTGATCTTGTTTCTAAATTCTGAGACCAATGTGATTAGATGTTTATTTCCCAAAATATTGGTTTTTTTTCTGTTTCAACTTTTCTCTAGTGGTTATGGTTATAACACTTAATTTATCATTATTTCAGGTATATCTTGGTTCAACAACAATGTCAGGGGCTAATGTAAGTACATCTCATAGCTCATTGAGTAATGTTTTATATAAGAGTATTATCGTTTTTCTGTATGTATTTTGCGTTGCTAGTTGCTACTGGGATCATACTCGACAGTATACATAATGCGAGTAATAGTCTTGTGATGGTTTATAATTTGTTACACACCTGCAATTCCTTGAGTTTTGAGATTTGAGAAGCCATCATGCATTTTATCTCTGTGGATAGACTTTTTTGTTTGTCTATGAATCACTATGTTAAGATTGCTTTTCTTTCTTGATACTTTTGTTAAGTGTTTTACTTTTTTTCTTTTATAAAGTGTGACAAATCTGAGATTCATGCCCCCATAAGCAATGATTACTCGCATTTACCAATTTTGGAAGCATGATTAAGCTTTATTAGAGTCTTAGAAACGCTTTATTAGAGTCTTAGAAACATAAGGTGTGGTAGATTTCGGGAAACCTCCTTCTGCTGCAGAGAATTTCCAATTGCTTATGGATCTGATTTTATGCAATTAATCTTCTCATAATTTGTATTGATACAAAATAATCTCGATTCTGTCTGCTGCCATACGTCTGGTGTGTCATGTTTTTGTATGTCCTGGTGGTCAGGTTGATTTTAGTTAAAACTTGTATTTTCCCAAGTATTTTTAGCAAATTTATTTATTAGCACTACTGGTCTAAATGGCCCATTTGGTCAACTCATAGATGATGAGTAGCTGATATAGCTTTGTTATTTTAAAGGCCGCTACAAAAACTCAAGGGATGTAAGCTTTGAACTCTGTAATTCTCTGATATATTGGTTGTAGTTGCACTGGAGATGATCTTTGTATGGATTCCCGCTTCCGCTTCTATCTTAATACTTACACCTGAGTGTCCAATTTATAATGAACAGGATTCTTGTCCTTTGGTAAAGAACATTCTTCTTCTAGACTCTGAAGGAAAGCGTGTGGCTGTCAAGTATTACTCGGATGATTGGACAACTAATGCTGCCAAGTTAGCTTTTGAAAAATATGTCTTCTCAAAGACCTCTAAGACCAATGCTCGCACAGAAGGTAAGACCAAACTGAAACATTTACACATGGACACTATTCATTTATGTAGTTCCCTAAATGTTATATCATATATGAGTGTAAAAGCTTAAGCTTTTCTGCCCTTGTTAGCTGTCTATTGGTTTTGATGACTGCATATATGCGTATTTTTTGTTTCAAATAACTTGTAGGTGTGTGAAATTTTTCTTTTTTCCGATGTTACTTTTTGCAGCGGAGATCACACTCTTGGAGAGTAATATTGTTGTCTATAAGTTTGCCCAGGACCTTCACTTCTTTGTTACGGGAGGTGAAGACGAAAATGAGCTTATCTTATCATCTGTTCTACAAGGCTTTTTTGATGCTGTTGCATTACTTCTGAGGTATTTAGGTTGCCTTAACAAATGTCTTGGATCTTTTGTTGATTAGGGACATACGCAATTAAAGTTTGGCATCTTTTCTACCTTACAGGAACAATGTTGAAAAGATGGAAGCCCTTGAAAACTTGGATCTCATCTTCTTGTGCCTTGATGAGATGGTTGATCAGGGGTATGCTAAGATTCTACAGTTTTATTACTGTGTTAATATTTTAGCCTTGCATAATAGGTATCCGCACTTTTTAAAAGGGTGACAGATAAAAGATTAGTAGGGACCGTGAGAGCTTATTGTTCGATCATGAGTGAACAACTTCAGGCCGTGTGGTAAGGTGTTCTTGTTAAGTCTAGTTTAGGGCTATCGTATCTAGCGTAGGGTTGTGGAGGGAAGTGTAGCTATTGCAGACTCAGCAACAGACCTTACATCGGTAAATTGGGAGCTGAATGTTTATAAGACAGCTCAGAAAATTCGTTGGGGGCATGCTGGATTTGGTTTGGGCATTGGTTTAGAGACTTCTTTCATCAAGGAAGTCTTTTCTATGGTGTGACTCGTTGGTGAATTGAAAAAAGGAGTTTACTGGTTTTAATGTTATCATGGTGATATTCATTTTTTCAGGATGGTATTGGAAACAGATGCCAATGTTATTGCGGGGAAAGTAGCAATGCAGAGCGCAGAAGCAAGTGGTTCACTCTCTGAACAGGTGAGATACAATATGACTACCTTTGAGCAAAGCGATAGTCTTCATTGCGATTATGCATTTGAAAATTTTTGTGCCTTTTGAATTGTAGACATTAACTCAAGCATTGGCAACGGCGCGGGAGCACCTGGCAAGAAGTCTTCTAACATGATTTTGATCGTGGAAGCCAAATGGTCTGTTGCATCATGATCCTTAGTAACCATACCTGAAATGGTTGCTGTTCATTAGAAATCAATCCCTATTTACTCATCTTATGACTTATTTTTTTTTTACAAATCGTTTACTTTTTTTGTTTCTTTCTGAATGTTAGATCTATTATTCTCCTTGTTGGCTATATACACTAAATGATGCTGCTGTTGAGGAATTATCTTTTAAAGTTGAGGATGAACATATATACATGCACTAGTGATTGTGAAGTTTATGTTTTCGTCAATTGAATACATGAAATATGAGAAGGTTTTGCATGCAAAAAAAATATTTTCTTTCGATACTTTATGACTTTATCAAACAATGATATGAAACTAAGCAAATTCTCCTTAGAAAATTATACACTTTTATTTTTAATGCAAGAAAGATATCTCTTTGGCAATTCGTAGAAAATTGTAGTTCAAAATCCTCCAAAATAGAATAGCTCTGATCTAAACGCCGGTCAATCACACGAACACGAAGTCATACACACTAATATTGTAGAATCTTCTAGATGAAGCACAAAAGTACTTCGGCGGCTTATTATAAAACACAAAATCAAATGCGTAAAAGTAATTGAGAAGACCATATGATTGTCGAGTCATCAACGCTTTCAACTTCAATATACTCAAAAATTTCAATGATAATATGAAACAATGCAACCAAACACAATTATGTTTTATAATGAGAATAAAGCTACAACCACATTTAACAGCGTATAAACCATATAACAAAAATTACCAATATCAAAATATTTTTTCGCAACTACCATTACAAACAAAGTCATAAACAAAACAATGGACATAATAAGCTTAACTATTTTATCTCTGACAACTAAGGATTTTAGCACATTAAACTCACTCTTTTATCGCTTCCTCAATCATAATCTTATCCTCTTCTTTTCTCATGTTCAACACGTATTTTTCAAACATGTCATCGATATAAGATATTAGAGGAACAAAATCGTTTTTTTATACACACAACTCCAAATTCCTCTGAAGGATATAGCCAAGATCCAGTTTTGAATCCGTTTGAAGACCAGCTTAAAGTGAAGAAAGCTGAAGAAACAAAGGATTTGGTTTAAACCGGTTTAGGTTGGTTTTACATTAGTGAACCGTTCGGTTCTTTCTGGTTTAATGTGTGTGTATACACGTGCCTTTAGCTTAGATCCTAATTGTATTAGAAGGCTAAGCTTTAATCTTGTATCTTCTTCTTCATCCCGATAGAATAGAAACGGGAAGATAGAGAGTTTGTGAGAGAGAGAGAGAGTCAAGAACGATTGTAACAGGCGACTGAAGGTTTGAGAAGTGAGGTGAACACCGGGTTACGAAATCTGTGTTCTTATCTCTGTTCTTAGTCTTGTTCTTGATAAGTCTTTTAGTTCTAATTGAGCTGATTTAGAGTTCAAGCAAGTCTTGATTCGTACGGATCTTGGTACGAAATTCAACATCCTCTTTAAGTGAAACCAGAGGTGACGAACCTATTAAAACATAACAATTGGGATGTAAGCTTCACTATCGGCTTTCCACCATAGAGAGGTTCTCTCTAATCATTAACGAGCTTCAGGTCTAGCCTTGAACATTTTTGGGTTGGAAGCCAAAAAAAATCATGAACTTAATTGTTGATATAAAAAAGAAAAACAATAAACATATTAAAAATGGTGTTGAAAAGGTTTGAACCTCTCACATCCACCAAACAAATATGAACATAAACCAAATGAAGTAAAATAAAGACCGAAAAATTACATATTGTATATAGGGCAGAAAACACATGTTTCTACGGCTTATACCCAAAACCGGCACTGTGAGCTTCCCTTACTTGGATTGGTCTTAAGAATTAAGCTTGGTTCTGACATCAAAATATTAAAACTGCACTCACTACCAAAGGGTCTACAGAAAACCGTCAATTAAAAATATAATGCAAGCCGGTGTAAGGTGATTAATGTTGCAGTTGGTGACTGTAAGTTTGTAACATAGTACTTATTTAGGATCTTCCAGGGACTGGTAAAACGAGGACAATTCTTGGTGCTATAAGCGGATTGTTTACAAGCGGATGTAGGAGTAGCGTGTTGGTTGTTGCTTATTTCAACGCTGCGATAGACGAAAGTGTCTCCATAATATATACTTCGCAGATTTATGGCATGGGAAGAAGCGGACACCTATTCTTGTGAGGGTTGTAAATACTTTAAATTTAGGGCGTTTCTCTCTTTGACACTTTTTGTTGCTGAGAATAGAATTTTTTTTTAAAAAAAATGTATAGTGTTTTGGCAAATTTTAACTAGTTTTTTTTTAATCAGCTCTACTGATCAACTCTTGAAAAATATCTAATTCATGTTGTTGGATTATATTATTGAAAACAATAATAAATTGAAGATTTTAACCAATATTAAAAGATGATTTTTTTTTAAAAAAGGTTCGTGAAAATATTTTCTAGAGTTATTAATTAGAAGGCTTAGGCCGTAGCCCCTATTTCTCTCATTCTTTTGTTGCTATTATTTAGAAGTTTGTATGGTTTCTTCTTTTATATCTTTTTTCCTAGATCCCCATTTTATTTTTGGAACCTCTCTATTTATAGATTCATGTCAAACCATAATTCATTTCAAATTAATCACGTCATTATTAATTTCATTCCTGATTTCACATAGATAATAGGGAAATTAGCATGAATAACTATAAATAATTTATAATTCACTAACTAACCAATAAAATAATTGACCATGATATTCTTTATATTATTTACAATATATTCTAAAATATCCCTACTACATATAAACATACATTTCACTTTCTTTTTATTCTTCCATTTTTTTATAGGCTATACCCTAATATTTTTTCATCCCTCTCATATTCGTTATATTTTTAAACATAAAATCATTCAAGTTTCTTAAATTATTAAAAACACACAGAATTGTTTTAGCATGTTTCGTAATTTGAATTTTTAAAAACAGACATATTTTCTAAAGGATAAATACTTCTAATTAAAAATTCATCATTCTACATAATACATTAGATCATTCTATTCTATATTTCCTTTATAGAATGTTGGATATTTGTTTTATTTTTAATTTTATTTTTCAGATTTATCTCTATTATCATATATGTTTTTCCCCTCAACTTAATTATTTTCAATCGCTTAGATAAAATGTGTATGTGGTTATTCACTTATGACCAATATTGTCCAGATTTTTCTAATTTGGTTACTCACTTAGTCAACATTTTTACATGGTTATTTTGTTAAATATTGAGCCCAATATGGTTATTTAGCCAATTCATCCTAGATTATAATTGACGTGGTAATATCGTTTGTATGATAATAATATAGTGAATTTTGTTTTTACCCAAAAACTTGTTCCATACTCTTTCTTTCTCTATTTTGTTTTCTAATTTGATGTTAAATTGATTAAAAAGTACGTTTTTACAACACATCATGAATTTGATCGTTTGAAAAACTAAAAAAAACAGAAAGTGAGCTAATTACAAATTAAATCGAAACACCGAACCAGACTTCAGAGACCATCTATGTATCTCATGTCCCACATTGTTCTGATCGAGAGAAATTGGTTTCTCACTTGCTTCTCAATGAATTTGACCAGTCGAATTTGAGGAGTCGGGTTTTTACTGACCATCAAATATCTCGCATTTCTTTCCTTCCAAAGGGTGTGTATCGACACTTGAAGCACATATGTCCAAAATACACTGAAGATTTGTGGTCGATCGATTTCTAAGTCGGTCACTATTCTTAGAAAAATATAGAAGAGCTGATTGACCCAAGCGATTGACCAAAACTCGATTGATCAAGGCCAGTGATCAATTGACCACTTGACCTCATCGATCCATCACTTCTTTGAAAAAAAGGAAATCTTTTATTTTTTCTAAAGATTTTGTCCTAATTATCAATAATTCGCCGTTTCCGTCTCCTACACCTATGAAAACACATATAAACGACACAAAACAAGATCCTAGAGAAGGGCTTGATAAGCCTCAAACTAAAAACCCCAAAAGTTTCATAGTTTTCATTATTTTGTTCAATTTTTTGGCTTTGTTCATTGGGAGAGGATCTCATCTTTGTATCTGGATATAGAGTAGCTTTTTGAAGCCTTTTTAATTTATGCAGTCTCTTGTTTCTTACACTATAATTTCGTTCATCTTGATTGACTAGTTATCCTATTGGGTTTAAGTGTTTCCAAGGAGGATTGATTCATGGTTTGGTAGAGAAATTTTATTTCAAAAGTGAAAATTTCATTAGATCGAATTAGTTTTCTCTCTACTTATGTTTTTAATGCATGTTTTTAGACTGAAAAAGTCTTTGTTTGTACATCATTTGGGTGATTGACTTGAACTAGATTAGATAGGTTATATCTTTAGAACGTGAGAGCTGATTCTAAACATTATCTAGTGAGCATATCAATCATGAATTTACAATCACCGTGTTATTAAATTTACGTTGCGTACGAGAGTATGCTTTAGATTCAGAAGGAAAGTCGGTCCTGCACCTTCTGGTCCTGCAACCAGAAGTGTAAGTAACCCTTGGTTTTTTTTGTCGAAATCTAGCTCCATATATTAAATCAAATTTAGTCGGTTAGACTCACTTTGTAACGTGGATCTAACCGGCTCGGTGTGATTTACATGGGAAAAAATATAATTTCGAGTCCGAGCATTTTTGGCCAGAGCATTGGCCCGTACATTGAGAGATCTCAAGATATAGCAAATTACACACGAAGTGAAGCAGTCTCTAAGGTAAGTGAACTCATCCAGTTCCAAGTTGAAGGAAGGCCATCCTCCTGGGTCCTCTTTTATCCTAATTAGGTCCATACAGTCCGTCTGAAAGCGTATTGATGTGATTCCCAAATTCTGGATACATGTCATCGCCCACAGTAGAGCAGTCATCTCTCTGTGAAGCGCTGATAAGGTGCGTGTGCAGGCCTTTTGTCCTAGTAATTCTTGTTCTTGGCCCATTCGTAGTGTTCATCCTAGTCCCTTGACTCCGTCTTGACTGGTCCAAGAGGCGTCGATTTGGCAGATTGGTCCAGAGGGCAGTGCTTGGGGTGGAGGGGGAACGTCATGCGGTGGGGGGGGTTTCTTCTTCCTCAGTTTCTTATAGGTTTGCGAGGTGCCAGCTCTCCTCCTCTGTCATGGCGATCTGGAGAGTTGTTGGGGGTGCAATCTCTTTTTCATTAAAGACTTTGTCATTTCTCGCCTTCTAGATATACCACAATATCCATGGGTATATGTCTCTTTGGGGTTCTCCAGTACCCCTATTTTGTAATCTCCTAAAAAGGCAGTCCATATTCTGGAATAAAGATGTACTCGGGAAGCAACCCGGAATGGACGCGTAGTCCGACAAGGCCCATACTTGCATAGCTGGAGGGCATTCAAAGATCATATGGTTGATTGTTTCTTCATGAGAGCCGCATCTCGGGCAATACTTATCCTGTCCAATGTGGCGGTAAGCCAGCATTGACATGTTGCAATGCATCCCGACAGTGCTTGCCACATGAAGTGTTTCAGTTTTCTGGGAGCCTTAATAAATACTTGCTAAGATGCCTATGTAACATGCAACATGCCCGCGTCTCTTAAATCCGTTTCACAATCCTTCCATCTAACCTGACAGTTTCGGGCTTCATCGAACGTTCCTGGTCGGCATCAAGTCTTGGTGGTTCAGTTCGAATCCCAAGTTACCCGTCCAACCCGCCTGCTTAAGCTACAGCTGGTCTTACTCCGACCATGATTCTGATCCTACCGAACCTAATTTATCTGTAACATCATAGGTGTGTGAAGAGAGAAAGAGAGAGAGAGAGAGAGTTTCGACCCTATGTTAGCCCGTGACTTATGATCTGGTCGATTCACGACTGCCATGACTCACAAGGTTAACCCGTGACCGAATTCACCTTTGCCGAACGGTCCGGTGTGCCGACAGCCTTGTCTTTCTCTTTTGCCCCGAAATGTTCCATCGAAGCTCTTCCTTACAGTCAATTTGTATGATCGATTTACCCACATCGACCCTTTTTCCACCGCTCGTATTCAACACTCGTGATTCTTTTCCTTAGTAATTTTTCTCGGTTTTTCTATGGATTTTTTCCTTGGCGAGAATTATCCTTCTTTTTGACCCCAAGGCCTTATAACTAATACAACCGTTCGAACGGGCGTGTGACCCTTCGCGGGTAACTTCCCGCAACTGCTCCCACACGATTGGTTCGTGTGTGGCCCCGACTCGGCTAGCTAGCTTTGTAGCTTACCCAGCTGGCCCAGCTATCCATCAGTCCACCTAGTTGGGTCGAGCTCCCGGTCGACCATCCCAGCCAGCTTTAGCTCGTCGGTCAGCTCAATCCAGCTCAGATCTTCCCCTTTCTCTTGGTTAAGTCTTCTTACGAACTGACTTAACCCATAACCTTGACCATGAAATGCTTAGTTCATCAATCGATCCAACTTACTGTCCTTGTCCTCGTCCCACGGTTATTTCGTCGATCCTAGCGAGGATCGGGATGCTACACCTACCACCACCATCATCACTTCAGGAGTTCTACTAACACCATCCATATTAACTGTATTATTTCATTTTTACTTTGTTTTTCTGCCTTTTTCTAGATTTATTCTCACACCGGAACGTAATTCGAGAGAAGCTGTTTATTGCTATTAATGTCGTTTGCTTTCTTTTGTTTTCTGTCTTTGACTCATTTTGGTATTTTCATTGAGTCAATTTTTATTGAGTCAAAACTTGTTGGAAATTAGGACTTTATTCTTGAATGATGTTCACCACTTGTGTGCTTTTTAACTACCTTCCTAGTGGCCAATACTGCAGAACATTGAGTGCACAGACATGGTGACCACCCCAGTTTCTGATCATCCCCTCCGGAATATTTCAGATTATCAAGGTTTCATCTGAAAAAATCAACTCTATCTTATTATATACCTAATATTGACTGCAATTCTTCTTTTTATGGGCATTAGATTAGGAAAACAAAATCTCATGCATGACTTCTTGTTCTTTTACCATTGTTGTTGATCCTAAATTGCTAGTTCACCTTCTTCTTCTAATTGGTATTGGACTATAAATTTTTTAAATCATTTTAAATTGAGTAAGCACAATCTCTCGTTGCCTCTTTCCAGAGTATATGTCCTAGAATATGGCTCTTCTTTTTCTCCTATGTGCTTCTCTGGCGTCTGGCAAGTCTCGTTTGCCCATGAGAGGATTTTATTATATATTTGTTTTGCGTTGTGCTTCATCTATGGTTTGGTGTATTTCGGAGCTGATTTTGTGGCTTGGTTGGGGTTTCCAATGATGATGCGGTGACCATTCAACAGATTTATGGTGGTTACCTTTGGTGGATCCGAATTTGAATCCTGACGACGATGAGGTGTGGTATTGATCTTTTCTCCCACTCACTATTATCGGTTTGTGGCCAGATCTGTATCGATGGTCTCCTTTCTCCTTTTTTTTCTTTCAAACTGATAATTTATCAACAGCGGCGAGTTGAGGGTTTTTGGGGGCGTGGTAAGCTTCTTTTCATCAATCGGACCCTTTCGTTGGTGTTCAGTTCTTCCGTCCGACTGCACTTAATGTCGGTTTGTTTCAAGCCCTTGTTACAGCTCCAAATTTGATTCTACTATATATAAACTCTGTGTGTGCACCTCTATATCACTTGGGTTTCATCGTGGGTGCTATATAAAATCAACATGACCTTTTCTATTTTCAGTGATGTAATAAAAAGAAAAGTGAGAGTGAAAGTGTAATTAAAAAAGTCTAGTGAAGTGTAACAATTTTAATGTCTCAGTGATTCAATGTAGAGCATATGGTGAAGGGTAAATTTGTTAGTTTGTTTTGATCTAATTTGTTTTTATGAAAAATTAGCGAAATGAGAAAATCAAATCACCAAAATATTAAAAAATTAGTAACAAATATTTTTTTGACATTCAAAAAGAAAAATTATGAACTCACTTCAAATCGACCGAGCCTTCATGATTATATATATATATTATTTTTTTGTTTAATATATATATATATATTATTTTTTTTTACAGTTAAAAGGAATAATCATGAAGTGCAATAGCAATTTAATATATATATTATTATTTTTTGTGAGGAAATATGTGTCATCAATATATACATATATTCTAATATATGTTTTAAGATTTATCAAATGATTATTTTTAAAACCAAAATAAATCCTACGTGTTTTTGTAACCAGCTTGAATATTTTTTTTCTATTCTCAATTAAATTGTTTTCACTTATCCTGGGATTACATGTAATCATACTCTCATCAAATAACATATATATAAAAGCTCATGAAGAGTAAATACGTTTTTTTATAATCACTATATCAAAATATAAATTAAAGTATATATATGCATATTAATTTTTCATACCTTTCAAACGGTCTTAACTTATCGCAGTTCCGCAAAATATAAATATGTGTAATGTGGTGATCTGTCTTTTGGAGCCATATCTCATTTTCTTTACCACTCTACCCCTCTCTGATTAACAAAATATATCTGAAACTTCATCATGAGTAACTTCATGATTAGCTCCATTATAGTGTCAATCTACTTTTCGATTTTTTTGTATTGATGTGTGGCTCAAAGTAATAACTACAAAGATTACCTCCATCATAGTGTCAATCTCCTTTATCATGTGTAACTTCATGATTACCTTTTTGTGTATAGTTTTTGCACATATATCCCAGAAAAATAAGTTAACACCTACAAAAAAGGTAAATAAATTAGAAGTTTTAATCAAAACATATTCAATATATTTTGGTAATGAATATGTTGTTTCATTATTAATTTAAATTGTTAGTTTTTAATCGTCATACTTTTATTGTATGATTTTATTTTATTTTACTGTTCCATTTGCAGGAAGCAAACAATGAAGACGTCTCTTCATTGTTATGATGAAGAAAACACACCAGAAGGCCGATGAAACTTATGTCGATCAACGAGGTAACACATTGTTGTTTTATATCATCATATACTTGATCATAACAATGAATTCTGAAAACAAAAGAGTATTCTGAAATCAGCTAGAAAATATAAAGGAGCTTTGAATACATTATAGGTCTCCTTTCTTGCTCATCCCAACAAAATCCACATCCCGGCGCATGAAAAAGAACTTCCTGGAAAGACAGAATCGCAATCTTTATATTAATCCAATAGAAACGAAATCAAAGAAATTAAGAATTGTTTTAGTTAATTTCCGAATATATACATTCTTCTTGGGTAGAGGAACGGATTCTACAATAGCATCTAACAACTTGCAATCATTTTAAGGCATAGGAAGATGGTCAGCGACAAGGTAATAGTCATGCTCGCATAAATGACTGGATCACTGAACAATGCAAAAGTATCTGAAACTATATTCAAAGAGGCTACGGATGAGATATTTTTGACAGGGGAGTTGCCACTTTCTTTTATTGAAAGTATGGCTAGGAAAAACTTCTGCAATAAAGTGCACCTGTAAAAGTCTCAATCAAGAAGAACAGCAACAAGAAACATAGTTCATACGTATGTGGAGAGAAAGACATCACTCAAGGAGTTGTTTGTAGCAAACAAGAAAAGAGTCTCTGTTACAACTGACATATGGGTTGCTCATAGTACAAGTAATGTGTTTTACTTTGTGTTTTGTGTTGCTTATAGTAACTTGCTTCTGCTTTCCATTTTACTTGTTCAATTTTGATATTGAACAAGAGCTAATCATATGGTGATCACACTGGATTTAATTGACGCATATTGGAGGCTACAAAAGTATATCATTGGGCTTAAGTACATTGCAGATCACAAAGGTCACATAATCTCAAATGTTTTTCTAGAGTGCCTAGCTGATTGGGGAATTTAGAAGATATTTTGCACGTTGACAATGCAACAGCTAATACTTCAGCTCTTAAGAGGTTTCACACCAAATATTTTTCTCTGTCTAATGAAGCTTTTGTTTTAAATGGTAATTACATGCATGTGAAATGCGCTACACATATTATAAACTTGATTGTCATAGAAGGTTTAGTTGAAATAGATGATAGTGTCTTAGCCATTCGTAATGAAATTTCATATGTTAGATTGTCTACACCTAGACTAAGGTCAGAGTTGACTCATGAAATATGTCAAGAGGTAGTTTACCATTGGATATCAAAACAAAATGTAATTTAACTTACGATATGTTGTTCAAGGCACTTTAATACATACTAGCATTCAAGAATATGGAGGCAGAAGATAAGTTATAAAATGACTACTTCACTGAGATTGAGAATGGGACAAAAAGGATTGGACCGCCTACTTCAAGTGATTGGAATGCTTTTTGAAAGGTTAGCATATTTCCTTATCATATTCTATGCCTCAAGTTTGATCGTCTCGGCTTTAATACTCTAAATTCCTTTTAAGTGTTATGGTGAGATAGTGACCATGGAAAAAATGTTATGATATTGAGAAAAATTTCAGACTCAGAGATGAAATGGCTGATGGGATGTTAAATTTTTTTGATAATTTGGATGTAATGAAAGAAATCAATAAGATGTTGATCATAGCTTCAGTCTTTGATCTTAGAAAAAAATGGTCAAATCAGCAGTCATCTCAATCTACTCAAACATCATCATCACATCAATCACAATAAAGAATGAAAGTGGTGGAAGATGAATTGGGTTTGGGGTATGAACGGATAGATTTCATATATAATGAGAAGGTTGTTGAAACTAGAATTCAAGATACAAGGGATGAGATAGAAAGATATTTGAAAGAGAGTTTAGAGAATCCTAAAACCATGAGTGGAACAGAGTATGATGTGCTTTTTTGGTGGAAGCTTAGCAGTTCTAAATTTCCTATTATAGCAGAAATTGCTAGAGATGTTTGCAAGTGTTATTTGTTGCTTCTGAAAATGGTTTTAGTACTAGTGGCCGGATCATAACTTCATCTAGGATTTAATGTGTATAGAGCACTAGATAAATGCTGACATTTTTGACACATTTGTGAATCAAGACCGGTTACAAAAGAAAAATAATTTCTGAATTCTTGTTCGAAGATAAGCTTAAGAAAGGAAATCTTATCAATTATACACTTACTATATTATATCTCTGAATTATTGTAATTCTTTGGTGTTTTAATTTTTAACTATCTATTCTTACCTACCTTTTCAGAGTTTAATATTCCAGCAATTTAAGAAGACTGAATCTCAGTTGGTTTACTTACGGTTTCATTCATTACTTTACTTCTTTCAATTTTTTTCTTGTCATTAACTTCTTTCACTTTTCCCTTGAACTTTATTATGTATGTTTAAAAAGGCTGAAACTCATTTTAGATGTTTTCAGAGATCTTTGATCATGAATGTTTGAAAACTTCCAGTTATGTATGAAAACTTTGGCATACATATAGAATTCCTGTTTTTCGGGTATTTTATGTTTTATAGTTATTTCGGTTACCAAATACCTGAACCGATTCGAACCGGATTATTTTACGGATAAATATCAGATATCATATAAAATACAAGAACCGACCCGAATCCGATTAAAACCAAACTGAATCCAACCCTAAAATTAAAAATGGCCATATGGATCCTCAATTCTAAAACCGAAACATCCAATCCAAATCTAAACGGGTACCTGAATGCCCAAGACTAATTCCATCATTTTAAAGGGACTATTGGACCGTATATGTATATATCGTACAATTATAGCATATTTCTTTATTCTTTGAGATTGTATCTTGTATATCACGTTTAGGATATGCTCTTAGACAACATTGGCTTGTTTATATGTCGTGAGTTAAAAGGTCAATAATACACAAGATTGTCTTTCCTCTCTGATTCTCTTGTTAAATCTTGGCGCACTTGATAACACAGTCAACCAGCAATCTGCATTCAGACTGGACGCATTTGAAAATACAGTCAACAAGCAATCTGCAGGAGGAAAAAGGAAAAAAGCATAGCAAATCTGTAGGATGCAAAAAGAGAAAACGAGATAATTAGTCTCAGTATGTAGCCATTTTAATGCTTAAAGAGTCAAAGATGTTTAAAAACAAAACAGCATAACAACGAAATCAATTACTTTTCTCATATAATATATATTTGACTATGTGCCCAAAGCTTTGTTGAGAATCGTCATAATAATGATCATGAATCATGATGACGAAACAGCTTCGGCTATTTTACAAATGAAACACGATGGTTTTTTTCTGATTTTAAATTTTAAACTCTAATATTACTTGTTTACTTTGTTGACAAAAGCTCTGTTTCGTTTGTACATAGATCCGCTCACAAACCGAAACCACCTGAAAACAACTAAAAGGTCCAAAAACCAAAACCGAATAAGCACCCCGCACTGAAATACTTCAATTGTATAAATTCTTTTAACTATTAAAACTAAAATGTGAACGGAAAAAATATTTAAAAAATTAACACCACGATACTAACATTCGTCTTAGTTTGGTCTTGTTCGGTTAAAAATAACATCTACCACATGATCTGTGTTTCTGTACATTGTAAGACAATATATACCGAAGTTTTTGCTTCATTCAACAAGCAAGAATCAACCTTTCATTTTTTCTTGGCATCGATAAACATAGCTCGCGTCCAGTGTTCAACATCCTCGGACTGTGATGGTGGTGGCGGGTACTTGGGATGCTCCACCAAATCCCATCCGTTCATATCGTTGTTCTTCTGAGTCTCTAATGATTCAGTTGCAGAGAGATAACTCGCTGCTGAGTTCGGATCCTGGTTATAGCTTGCGTTCCTCTGCCAGAAAATATTATTTTAGAGGTGTCGCTAGAAAGAGATCGTGTCTAAGCAAAAAACATGAACTGTTTATGCCAAATGAAACATCAATCGATGCAGATTTATGTCCCCAATTCATCCAAGTAAATGCTAGATGAGGCCATCAACATTTACAAACATTGGCCATTTGTAAAGGATCTGGATGAAGATCTAACGTGTTACAACCTATCCAGAAGTTATATGAATTCTCAACTCGTTTGACAGGTTCTTAAGAGGGTCTTATATGGATCTTCATCGTCTTTTGGGGTTTTCACTCAGAAAAACTAATGGAAAAAAGAGGAACTAGCAAGTACCGGAAGATGGGCACTTTCAAGTATGGAGCTTGAGATGACTGAGTGAGCGTTCCATATGGATTTGTTGATTTGTTGAGCCTGCTTGCATGATCTGCATCACCAGAACACAGAAGAACATAGTTATACAAAAATACAAATACAACGAACAAAAAGAAACAACATATGACAAGGATTTCCCCTACGATGTGAGGATTCGTGAGTTGAACATAAGATTGGTTTTACCTTGAAGAAGCCATTTTCAGCGAGAAAACAGACCGGACCTCCTTTGATGACGAAAGTGTGGTCAATAACTTGGCAAATGCTTCAAAAGTTGAGGTCTCAGGAGGTACTTCGAGGCAAAGAGAATTGTAACAATACGCTGTCAAGCACGCAACGCTTTTCTTAAGAAGAGCTATTCCTTTCTGCAGATCTCTGTGTGACTCAACCGAATGAGGAGAAGCAGAGGAGTAATTAAAGCTGTTGCTTCCTGTAGAGTCCAGATGCGGTTCTTTTCTATCGGATTCTATGGAAGCAACACCAAAATTGCTGGAGTTTTTATCTGTCCATGAGTTTTCAACGCTGGTTGAACAATAATTTTGGCGGGGTATGAACAGAGGATACTCGTTGCTGCAACACAACGATGCCTTGTTTAGTTTCCATTATTTCATCTATCAGAAGTATGTAGAATGTGGTTTCCAAAAACGGAAAAAAATGACTGTACCTTCGAAGAGAAGGACGTGCGTCCCAGTACGAATCTCGTTGCCATATACGGGAGCAAGATCCCTGTGTGGTGAAAACCAACAGACATGGACGATTTTTACAACAGCAGACAGTGAACTTTAAGTCTTCCTGAGAGATTATTCCACAGGCAATGCAAACTTATTGAAGATAAACAATCATACCGCAAAACCTGAGCTATGGAGTGAAGGAGCGGCTAAGTTGTGAACAACAAGGTTCAGAAGCTGGACCATCAACCTACTCCATATGTCAGGAAAAGTCTTACAAAACCGTGACATACAATTTATGAATGTCGAGAATGTATAGCCTTAAAAAAGGAAGAAAAAAACCTTACCCCAAAGACGCAGCGAGCTCTTCTGATGGGATGGAATGAGGGTCCAGACCTTTGGGGAGACGTGAATTGCAAATGAGATTATACTGACCACCTGAACCGTTTTGAATTTCTCCGTCAAAACTAGCCTGAATAGAGCCCAGAGCAACTATTGTAAATCACAAGTCCAAGAAGATCTGAATTTTTGGGAGTTGTAAGTATAAAAAGGAAACCTTTCGAATTAATAAACTTACTCGGCGTTGAGGGAACAACTTGCATATTTGCTTCACAACCACTGACTGCTTATGAAGGCGCTCAGATGAAATTGCCATCTGCAATTACGAAATCCACCTATTTAAATCGCATTTGAGAATTCATATCCATAAACTACTCCAGAGCACTATATAGTTCCTTACATGGCCAAGGCTCTGCGTACATATTAGATTGGGAAAATACTTCTCTACTTGTTCAACTCTAATCTTTTCCAGCTGCAAACACAATTCCACACATATTAAAACAATATGAAATATACTGTGACAAAAATCCTTCTTTCTTTAACTTATACATCCTGCTTATGATTCATGAAGCTTTGAGTTTCCTACCGTTGAGCGAGCTGAATCAAGGACTCCGTATTTAAGTTTGAGATCACGAGATTCTCTTTCAATCTTAGCCTTCCCTGTGAATATTACATCAAAAAAACATCACTTGAGCAGAGCTTACTAGCGAAAAAAGCACATCGAAGAGTGTTGTTATATTGACCAAGAGAGAGCTAGATCCTTGACCTTGAATCATCATTTACCATTCGGACAAAACCACTAGACCACACGATATTGTTCAGGAGTTGACTAAAACATACCTTGAGTTACTTGTTCCTTGTTACGCCGAAGATTATTCTTCAAGTCTGAAAGCTTCTCATTTTGAAGCAATCTCCAATTCTTCTGATCGTCAACTTTTCCCTAAAAACGTGAAATTATAAGTTTCAGAACAAAAGAGATTACGACTGATAAATCTCGTGACACAAACCTTAGCTTCCAATAGCTCACTAAGCTTTGAATACAAAGAATCTCGTCGAGTCTTGAGAGACTTCAACAAAGTGTTATACTCAATCAATCTGTTACAAAAAGAAAAATCAAACTCCGAAAAATCGAAAAAACTCAATTTCGTAAGATTTTGGTGGAATCGATGTTACCTATGATTAACGCAAACGTTACAGATAGAAGCACGATTCGTATTCTCGCAAATTGCGCAGTTACTAGATCGTTTTATCATCGTCTAATCCTTCGTTTCCAAAACCATAACCTAAGAAATTTTCTGATTCAGAAGGATCATAAGAAAAGAGTGAAATCGAGGCTGCGAAGGCGGCGGTATGTGGTCGGAGTCGGAGTCAGAGTCGGAGTAGGAGAGAGGAATATTTATACAGAGTAACGTCGTAGCCGAGCGAGATGAGGCTTGTAGACTTTTTGATTTTTCAAGGATAAACAAAAACGCTTGGGAAATTTTGGGAATATATTGGAAAGAAAAATTAAAAAAAATAAAAGAAAATAGTATACTAATTTTACGCAAAATCAAAATTTGTAATCTATAAATATGTTTTTTGGGTTTTGCAATTTTTGGGTGAAGATCTTTATGGAAAAAGTTAACTTTTTTTACAACAGTAGTTTTGATTGTTTTAGGTATAATTTTGTCAATTAGATGGCAAATAAAAAGCCCAATTTGCTAAGATTTGTTTTTCATAGAAGGTTTTATACCACATCCCATAACAAATTTCTAAATGTGCAAGTCTTTAAAGGAAGTCTTGTACATTTAGAAACTTCTTTCATAGAAGTCTTGCACATTTAGAAATTTTTTACAATAAATGGATGTAAAGACAGCTTTCTTGCATGGTTTCTTGGAGGATTATATATTCATGGAACAATTTGAGGGATATCTAGATAAAAAAGCATCCAAATAAGGTTTGTTTACTTCAAAGGTCTATATATGGTCTAAAACAGTCTCTTCTCCAATGGAATGCAAGGTTTGATGAGTTTGAGGAAAAATGGATATGAAAAGAGCGAGTATGATCTGTATGTATATTTCAAAATGCTACAGAACAGGGATAATATCTACTTGTTGTTAAGTGTGGACGACATACTTATTCTTTCAAAGAACAAGAAGCAGGTATGTGAATTAAAGGTACTACTTAACTCTGATTTGGATTGAAGGACCTAGGAGAGGCAAAGAAGATACTCGGTATGGAGATAACACGAGATAGGATGAAAGGGATTCTAACTATCTCCCAGGAAGGATATATACTAAAGGTATTAGGAAAATTTGGAATGGACATTTCCAACCTCGTAACAACACCTATAGGAATATATTTCAAGGTTAAGTCAGCCACATAAACAGAAGCACAAGACCAATATGATTCAATGAAAATCATTGCCTATCAAAGCGCAGTTGGAAGTCTAATTGCATTTAAACAAGATACAGTACCAATCTATTGTCACTTGCAAAGCGCAATATCTCTCGAAAAGAATGCAGTCCATCATGAAATGACAAAACATGTTGCAGTGAATCACTTTATCCGGGACTTGATAAGAGATAAATTCATACATGTATTGAAGATTGCAACAGCCTACAACCCAATGGATATGTTCACCAAAGTCTTACCCGTAAGTAAACTTTTAGATGTTTTGAAGCTGCTAAGTGTTACAATAGAGTAGTTGTTACAAGAAGAAGATATGAAGCTGAGTGGGTTTACTCAGGAGTTTTGAAGCTGAATGAGTTTATTCAGAAGAAGGATAAAGCTGAGGGAGGTCTACCCTCAGACACCTGCAGAACTAAACACAGCATGGGATGAGTGAGCTTATTCATGGATGGAATATAAATCCGTTGAGGACTAAGATAAAGTATGTGATAGGGACAAGGTGGAGATTTGAAGGTTTTGTCTCATATCCCATAAGAAATCTCTAAGTTTGCGTAAGTATCTGACCGAAGGGGAGGGTTTAATCAACCCGAGTCACACAAATGTCATGTGTGATAAGCGTTGTAAACAACTGGATTATAAAGCTGTTTCATCTTTCTTCTTTTATCTTTTACCCTGCATAAGTTATTGTAAAGAGAGCGAGAGAGAAAGATAGAGAGTCACTACTGTATAGAGATCAAGAACTCGAGTTATGAGCTATCTAAGTGAATTGCTGGAGGAGCTTCCAGCTCCGGTGAGTAGCACCTTCTCATATCGAGAGTCACTACTGTATAAAGATTCATGTCTTATCTCTCTCTTCTCTCGTAATTATTCTTCGATTGATCGATTCACTCATATTTGGGATTACACTCATATTCATGTGTTGTATGAGTAATGTAGGGGAAGATGATCACGGCTACAAATGATAACGTAGCAAAACAAGCAAACTTGTGAAGCTTTTTGGGTTCCATGAGTGAATAAGGTCTCTCATGTACATCAAATTTAAAATCACAGCACATAAGAAAAATGCTGTGTCTAAACTATTTCAGATGGATACATATTCTCGATGATGATATTGTAGGGGCATCGTGTAACGATACGTTTTCGTAATGATTTTAGTTGTGTCGAAAAAAGTGTGAAGAGATTATTCTGTAAGGGAGTTTAATTTTTTGAAGTGCTGAATGATCCAGGAACACTAAAACGACCACATGGCTCAGGCTGACTGACCCTTAGGCCATTAAAAGAAAGTTTGGGATCTACAGATGAAAAGAACGGGACCAC
The DNA here is from genome assembly GCA_000218505.1 of Schrenkiella parvula. NCBI lineage: Eukaryota > Viridiplantae > Streptophyta > Magnoliopsida > Brassicales > Brassicaceae > Schrenkiella > Schrenkiella parvula. The sequence continues at coordinate 4,584,678 of CM001192.1, read as the reverse complement.
GATACTATGAAAGAAATGTTTGGCCATCAGGCAATACGAAATCCAATTAAGGCATGATCGATGGATCATTGAGCCGGGATCTTTAGAAAAAAATGTCTAGTTTGCAGAATCAAATAAGGAATTTCTTGCAGAAGATGAGTCAGAAATTAATGATGAAATTAATGGATTAAGCCAAATAAGAAAATTGCATTAAGTGTCCAGCGTGGGTGAAAAAGCTCAGGAAATTCTATATAAAGACCACTTGAAATAGTATTTCCCACACAACTGAAAAAAGAGTCTAAGAGAGAATTCAGAGAAAGTATGATTTTATAGAGTGAGAAGTTTGAGAAGGAGTATCGAACGAAGAGGATTCACATAATTCTTTGCCGCAAAAGCATTAGAAAGTTCAAAGTTTTTAGATTTTCTTAGATCTACAAAGGTGAGGATGTGATTTATGGCAATGCGGTATCTTTGATATCTTCTATTTGAACTATATATTTCATATCACGTGGCTTATTGAATCGTGTATGAAAAGTTTTTTCTTCGGCCCTTAAAGGTGATTCTTCAGGATTCGAAGAACGTTCTTCGCATTTTTAGGATTTGCATGATAGATTTGATGTAATGATGGTATGTCACGTAGAAATGTTAACGTAGAAAACATGGTTTTGATCTAAGTAGCTAAGGCATGCTAAGTTAAACACGTTAAAAAAATGAACTAAACTGCTGAGTTAATTAAAGAAAAACGAAAGTGATGGTAAGTATGTAGACTTTTGGGTCATGTGGAATTTTGGGTTGTGTGGACCTTTAGATAATGTGGACTGTTGGGTTGTGTGGTCCTCTGTGTGGGTGTTTGGGTCGTGTGGATCTTTGGTCGTGTTGATCTTCGGGTCTTGTGGATTTTTTGGGGTAGGAAATGTTTAAATTGCAAAGTAACTTGAAAATGGTTAAGTATTAAGAATGTAAAACGGATTACTAGGTTATTAGCATGAAATGTATAATAATGGAATCATTCTTATATTATGTTTCTTGTGGGTAGATGTAATCATCCTAGATTTAGACTCACCTCTTCTTTGTGATTCAGGTGAGGACTAGCTTTGAATTTGAGAGTGAAATGATAGAAACCATCGAGGATATGGGTGTTTTGGAGTTGGGGATTTATGGGGTTATTTCACTAAAACAGTATTGTATCTCTAAATCTTTCTCTGATTTTATTTAATAAAGTCTTGGTGTTTTCTTTTATATGTCATTATGCATACTTGATAGAATTTTTTTGATCGATGTTTTACTTAAAATTTCAAATAGATAATCATGGTAGGCCAAGCTGGTTTTGTCCCGGAAGATGAATTTTCGAAAATGAGATTTGTGGATAAGGGTGAAAAGTACCGATGGTCTACGGTCTCGCGCGAAGATACATTTTTTGTTGAAGCTATTTTTTTTGAAGCTATTTTTGTCTTGTTTTAATGGTTGGAACACTTAGTGGGATTAGCACTCGGAGGAACGCTTGAGCTGATGAAAGGAAAGATGGTCAAGATTTGAATATGTTACCAGCCAGTGTGGAGAATGTTGGGTTTGAGATGGCTGGCCAATGGGTGTGGGATTGTTCCATCCAAAATTAAGCTACAAGTGAATAGTAATCAGTTGTAATATTTTAGGATCGAATCCACATACAAAGAACGTTGCAGTGTGAGTTTCATCGATAAGAATTAAGGTCACATAAGATAAGAGATGGTGGTTGTGTGTTATTAACAGTAAAGCAATATGAAAGAATAAGAAATAAATTAAAAAGAAGTGTTGAGTGTCAGTGAATTCTTATGAGTTCATGGTATAGATTATTCAGAAGTCAACAACTAGAGGAAACCAAATGTCTTTCATAACCAAGTATATTCAATAGCATATGGATGCACGTTCAAGTTCGATATGGTAACTACATAATGTTTAGAATCACCTTTAGCGTTCTAAAGATATATATAGTCTCTCTAATCCAGTTCAGGCCATGTGGTGTTCAAGTGAGTACTTTCCAATATCAGAGCTACGTGTACAATCAATAAACATGCATTAAAAACAAAAACATACAAATGATTAATTTGATTTACGTGCCAGTATATAAATTAAACTTACCTTCCAAACCATGAATATATCCCCTTTCGTGATGTAAGACCATAGTCTTACAAAGGGGATAGGATGAAACCAATAAATTGGTTGTGTAACTCTCCTTGCTTGGTCAAAGAATGGATTTGAGGTGGATTGAGATAAAGCTTAATCAATTTGTTGTGTAACTCTCTTTGATTAGGCTGGAGGGTGGGATAAAACAAGTTACCAAGGTGGATTTAGAGACACCAAAAAGCTTACGACAGAACTTTGATAAGTGTAAGAATTCGAAGAGAATGAATTTTTAGAAATTTTGATAGAAACTTTGTTGAAAATAAAGAAAGGGTTTTCATTCATAAAATTGGGTGAACTGAAAGTACAACTAGCTGGAGATTTTATAGGCTTTTATACATGATAATAGACGATCTAATGCAATAAAAACTAAGAGAGTATTATGGAGAATCAAAGAGAATTATTGACAAAATCAGAAAAGCTTGTTTGGTGGCATGATGAAGAGCGGACGGATCCTGATGGGATGAGCATGACTTTTACTTATGGAGATGGTCTTTAGATGGATGAGGCAATATTGACTTGTTGAGGGGTCATGATCGAATGAGAGAAAGCTAATGTTGTGCTTTGATGAAAGATAGACAAATCCAAAAAAGGAAATGTTTTTCTGTGCTTTGATTTCTTCCTCTTTAACTCATTAGCTGTATCTGGACGAATTAGTACCTTCTCTACGGTTCAAATGTGTTTCTTATTCGTAACTAATCTTCACTTTGCAATGAAATTGAGTGTTTTCCTTATTTGGACGAGGCATCATCGGTTTAAGTATTGTTGAAGCATTGGGTGGTTCAGGCTGGTTTGGAATCAATTCTTCTTGGTTTTTGATCCTTAAAGAACCCAAGAAAATATCATATTTATCTCTCTTGAGTTGGGCCGTGTGTTGGTTGAGCTGAAATTCTTTACAAAATGGCTAATATGCTTTATCGGGTGTCGAATTGCTTGGTTTGCTGATTTCTTGAGTACTGTCAAATCTTTTCCTAAACAATGATTATATGGTTCGAAAATGTCTTCCCTCCATCTCTAAGTGTGATTGACATGCTTTTTGAACTAGTTTGTCTTTGGATTGTTCTGTTTGAGCTTGGTGGCTTCGGATAGCTTTCGCCTAGTTTTGGCATAACTTCATGTTTGAATGCTGATTTTATGACCTCATCATACTCTCCTCCTTGGAAATTTTTTAACCTCAAAAATGGTTCATCAGCACAGAGACAGATCAAGTTAGTTTGAATATAACCAAAAGGTTTAAGAATTATGCCTCCAAATTTGTTTGCTCAATTTAGGTGTGTATGGTGTATCTGTTGCGATTTCTTTGATCAGTATTGATGCAAAGAGACTTCGTCCAGCCTACTAGGTTGTATTATTGGTCTGCAATGAGTTAGATTCTGCATGGTATGTTTCTGGTTTGAAACCAGAATAGTTTGTTCTCCTTTGTCTACTTGTTCATGTTTTGTACTTAGACCTGTTCCAAAGCTTTTTGAAAAGGACAAGCGTATTGTACCAGTGTAAATACAGTAAAATGAACCTTTAAGTCACATGTGGTCTGAAGAATTACGTGTTCTATGTTTTTCTGATACTCACATAAAAGGCTTAGGCTCAGCTTTGACTTCTTTTCCAAATATGTTGGTGTAGTCGTCATGTCTCTACAAAACAACTCAATGTGGAGACAAATACACACATTTGTATTTGTATTGCAGTTTACAAATCTATTCGTATCTCTTTGGTGTATTATATGAATAGTTTATTAATCATTTATGTAACTATATAATATACAACTCTTCTAAAATAATAAAACATAACGAGGACTTGATAACATCCAACACTCCTCCTTGAATAGTGCTTCATCGTTACGCCTAGCTCTTCTCGTAGAACCTCGAACCTTGTTGTGTTTAAGGGCTTCGTCAATATGTCTGCTATTTGTAACTCTCATGGACAGTACTCAAGTTTTATCTTCCCATTCTGTTCAGCCTCTCGTACAAAATGATATTTGATGTTGATATGGTTGGTCCGACGATGTTGAACTAGATTCTTTCCCATTGCAATCGTTGACATGTTATCACAGAAGATTCTGACACCTTTCTCTGCCTTGAAACCAATCTCATTCACCAGCCTCTGTAACCATATTGCTTGGTTTTCTGCTGAGCAAACATCAATGTATTCTGCCTCGACAGTTTATTGAGCAGCCGTCTTTTGCTTGCTAAAATTTCAACAAAATACACCCGTTTCAATCGTGAAGACATAGCCACTTGTACTTTTCTTGTCCTCAGCTGATCCGCCCCAATCGCTATCAGAAAATTCCACCAACTCTGGTTCTTCTACTTGCTTGAAATGAATCCCATATGTCAAAGTACCCTTGACATATTTAAGGACCTGTTTGGCTTCTGGAAGATGTTGCTCTAATGGAGATATGAAGTTCACATCATTCATTGCTTCCTCCAAAGTATGAGGTTCTTCGGCCATCATGAGACACATCTCATGTATAAGAGCCATCTATTCAACTTCATTTGTTTGTTGCATCAAATCGTTGATCGATTTGAATCCTCCAAGACCAACGGATGTTTCTCCTTCAACCGTATTTTGAACTCCTCTACTTGAGATTTGTAGTTGGTTGAATGCATCACTTACTTGTTCTACTTGAGCGTTTATATCGTTATTTGCTCCTTGATCTCCTTGTTCCCTTGAAGACTTGATCTTGAATTGTGAAAAATTGATTTCTTCACTTCCTTCTTATCCTAATTCCACATCTTCTCTTCATCGAATGTCACGTCTCTTGATACTTCGATCTTCTCTTCACTTAGTAAGAACACTCTGTATCCTTTTGATTCATTGCTATAAGTAACGAATATCCCTTGCTTTGCTTTAGCTTCAAATTTTCTTCTCTTCTCATTTGGAACGTGTACGTAACATACACACCCGAATATCTTCAAGTAATTTACACTTGGTTTCTTCCCACTCCATACTTCTAATGGAGTCACACCTTTCTCCAATGGTTTAGATGCTAATTTATTTTGCAAATAAGTTGATGTTGCAATAGCTTCAGCCTTAAAGTTATTTGATAAACTCTTCTCTGTGAACATCGATCTAGCCATTTCCACAAGCGTACAGTTCCGTCTCTCCGCAACACCATTCTGTTGTGGAGTGTAGGGTGTTGTTACTTTGCAATGTGTTCCACTCTGTTGACATAGCTTGATGAATTCTTTTGATAAGAACTCACCACCTCCATCCACTCTAACCATCTTAATCCGAGTTTCTGATTGATTTTACACATAAGGCTTGAATATCGTGAATTTTGAGAGCACTTCAATTTTGCTCTTCATAAAATACACCCATGGTATCCTTGAATAATCATCAATAAATGTTAGAAAGTAATTACTTCTATTTATTGATTGGGTTGCATTGGACCACACACGTCTGAGTGTATGAGTTCTAATACGTTACTTGTATTGCTTTGAGAACTTCTTGGAAAACTACTCCTTGATTGTTTTCCCATCTCACAAGTCTCACATACACCTTTTATTACTTCAAACTTTGGAAGATCTTCTACAATCTTTAGCTTTTGCATTGTCTCCATCTTGTCATAGTTTATGTGACCAAAACGCTTGTACCAAAGATTTGTCTTTTCTTCCTTCTCTTTGAATGCAACATAAGCATCTTCACTTGATTTTTTCCAACGTATTGGAAAACTCTTGTCTTCCATCTTGATATCCAATATCTTTCTCCTATTTGGGTCTTGAATCATGCATTTATTGTCTTCAAAAATAACCCGATATCCACTAGATATCATTTGCGAGACACTTAGCAAATTTCTTGCTAGTTCGGGTACAAGAAGTACATCTTTGATGACATGTACTCCCTTATTCGTAGATACTCATATATATCCTTTGCCTTCTGATAAGATTTTCTCACCATTTTCAATTCTTATGGTGATTCTCTTGCTGCGATTCAAGGTACTAAAGTATCGTGCATCTTTAGACATATGATTGGTGCATCCTGTATCCATCAACCATGTCTCTTCACAAATTGTTGAAGGTTCTTCTTCTTCAATGGCACTAAAGAGCATATGACATGCATTTTCATTGTCATATTTTGACTTTTCAAAAATTAAATGTGCTCTTTTACTTCGTCTAAGTTTACAATCTTTAGCTATGTTCCCTGTCTCTCACACACATAACATTTTCTTTCATTTTTCGCACTCTTTTGAAGAACACCTCCATTCTTATTTCTCCAACAATCTACCTCATTCTGATTGTTTCTTTATGTTTTCCTTGAAGATTTGACAGTCGTCCCTTTATGGGAAAAAGGTTCAAGTGTTCACAGATCATAAGAGTGAAGTATATCTTCACCCTGCTAGAATTGAAGTTAAGGCAAAGGAGGTGGATAGAGATCGTCGTGGATTACGATCTAGAGATAGCTTACCTCCCGAAAAAGGCTAACCTAGTGGTTGATGTGTTAAGTCAGAGGAAGACAAGTGTCTCTGCTAAGAAAGAAGCGGAGGGGTTTATTGCGATGGTTGAAGTGTTGCAGTTGAATGTGCTCATATATGAGACGGAAGCTCTTGGTGAAGAAGCCGTTAATCAAACTGACTTATCGAATCATATAAAATTGGCTCAAGGGGACGATGTCGCATTAGTTAAGATGATCAAAGACGATTTTGATGAATATTGGAAAACCAATAGTGAGACAATCATCTTTAAAGAACGTGTATGCATTCGCAATGATAAGGAGTTGAAGGATGAAGTGTTGAAGGAATCACATAAATCCTCGTTTGCAATGCATCCAGGAGCAACGAAGATGTACCATGATATCTAATGGTACTACCATTCGCCGCAGATGAAAAATGATGTTGCAGAATGGATGGCTAAGTGTTCGACATGCCCATTGGTGAAAGCATAGTATCAAGTTGTCAGTGGGTTAATGTGGGATGTGAAACTCGTACATTTAAATTTGATCACAAAATTTAAGGGAACTGAAGTTTCTATGAAAAAATCACAAGAACAAAGATCCAAAGATTTTTTTTATTGCAGTTTCGAAAATATTTTTTGTACAAGATATATTGCATTGAAGAAATAAATGTTTTGTGTAAGTATTTTGCTAGGTCAAAAAATGTCCCTCTTATTCTGAAACCTCCTTCTCCGTTTATAGCTTTCTTTCATCGTCTAGGCGATTATATCAGACTATATTCAGAGGTTTCTTTCCACCTTTCTCCTCTGTTGACCTTATTAGATTTGGCTATATCCTTCTTGGGAAATTGGTCAAGCATCGGCCTAAAAGATTTTTCAGTTCAACTTCGTTTAGCTATCCCTGATTCTTCCCGTCAATTTAGCTCCCCGCTTCTGCTCATTGGTTTGGCTCGGTTTGGCTCTCTCCAAACCTTCTCGTCGGTTCAGCTCGGTTTGGTATGTTGGATCAAAGGAAACCCACAATATTCGGTCAGACCCAATTTTCATACTTAGTCATTTTTAACTGTTGATCTTGGAGAGGAGATATCCGACCCCATCAGTTATTGTAGAGCGTGTCGATGCCCTAGTGTGACATGGTCACGATCGAATTTCTGGGTGGACTACCGAAGACAAAAAATCTCCGGGATTCAGTATCGATGATAGTAGATTATCTAACTAAGTATTTGCATTTTCTTGCGATCCAAAAGAGTGATGGAGTGGATCAGTGCGTTAAACTTTACATGGATTTGAGAAAGTGAAACTTTATGGGATCCTTTTCAGCATCATGTTTGATTGATATGCGTGGTTCCTATCACATTTTTGGATGGCTTTCCTGAAATCTTTGGGCACAAAGATACATATGTCCTTTAATAGACTACAATTCAATCGGCCCAAGTCATAGGGTCATTTCAGTGTTCGTAGCACATTTAACACTTAGTAAAATTCAATTTTTTTATTTGAACGAATACAAATGTTTTAACACTTGGAAAAATAAAACTCCCTAATAACAAACCATCGCACATTTTTCGATCCAACTAAAATTATTTCGGGAGATGATCCTTACAAACTCTCGAACTTCTTTTCAAAAGTCTACATGGTAGGCCACTACGCTAATCAATTCAAGGATCTTATACATTCCCGTGTATGGCAGTCGCAATTTATCCATCTTCGTAGCCATGTCCTGCCACTTACATGTCACATTCTTCAAGTAAATTATCTCATCCACTTGGAATTCCAACCCCTTCCTGATAGGAATCAAGGACCCAACCCTGGCGACATTGAGGCTGATAACTTGGATGTTGGAGTGCAGCTGGAACCGGTAGGACAGACTCAGGAAAGACTTGGTCGAGACTTGGTCGAGGTTGCCCCGACCAATCAACCCATGCGTCGAAGCACCGACCACACGGCCGTGTACCGGCTGAACCCGACTCAGAACCAAGATAGTCTTCGCCTGGTACCACGACCAGACGACCCATTCTCGCGGACCAAACGAGACATTCATTGACATAATTATAGAGAGGAGTCCAGTGACACAAGCAGAACCGGTCTGGTTCGGGTCGAACACAATAATCATGAAGGTACCTAGGACGTCGGACCAGAACCAGAAAAGGACTCCTTTGATTTTTCGGCCGACCCAAGCCTTGACCAACGGGTTTTAGCCAAACTTTCAATCTTCTTTCTATGACTTGGTGCGTCATATCCAAGAGAGATTGAGCTGGGAATATCTGAGGAATTCCGCAGCCTCAGTGAGATCCATTCGACCCCATTCATCTATCTATCGACCGAGCAAAATCCCTTCCTTGGCAACCTCTCATCACTTCCTCCTTTTATTGACATAGACCTTTTCCCGATCTTGAGCTTGTTTTTCCCAGTTCTCATACTGATCTAAAGATGAAAAAGGCGAGATAAGATCAAGCCTAATAATAAATGATATTAAGTGCGAGATAATTAATAATCTAATGGCGAGATAATTTATGATCTAATGGTGAGATCATTCATGATATAAAGATGAAAACTTTAGCAAGTTTGGACTCTTCATATATTGTTATACCTATCGAGGTGAGGATGTGATTCGTGGCAATGCAGTATTTTTGAATTCTTTTATTTGATAGTATGTGGCTCATTGAATTGTTTATGGGAATTTTGTTCTTCGGTCTTTAAGCAAAGAATGTTCTTCACATTCTTAGGATTCTTGAAGGTCAGAAGAATGTTCTTCGCATTCTTAGGATTCTCATGATATATTTGGTGTAATGAATGTCTAATAAATAAAAATGTTTATGTGGAAACCATGGATCTTAAGTAGCTAAGGCATGCCAAGCAAAACACATTTACGGATATGTATGGAACTGATGCTAAGTACATGGACCTTCTGGTCGTTTCGACCTTTGGATCATGTAGATCTTCTGATCTTGTGGACCTTCGGGGTCAAAAATGTGTAAACTGATAAGTAAGTTGAAAATGGTTTAAGTATTAAGAATAAAAATGGATTGATAGGTTGTTAACATGAAATTTATAGAAATTGAATGGTTTGTTTATTGTTTTGCTTATGATTATCACTGTAGAGCTGCACTCCACATTGATCAACATCCAATTCTGGCAAGAATCCTTTAACCCATAATGCTTCCTTGTCAGCTTCTCCCATTGCCATATACTTAGCTTTTGTAGGAGACATTGCAACCATGGATTGTAAAACAAAATCTCCAACAAAACATACCTCCTTCAAAAATATTAATGCACCATTTAGTAGACCTTGCATTGTCTGGATCACATGCATAAACCAAGTCTACATACTCCATAACCAAGCCGCACTCTTCACCTCCAAACATAAGCCCATTGTCAAATGTACCCTTCAAATACCTGAGGATCCATTTTATTGCGTTCCAGTGTTCTCTTCCTGGATTAGACATATACTTGCTTACTTGAGTAACTGCTTGTGCTAAATCCGCCTAGTGAAAAAAACCAACTGAACTAGCATAAGGAACTTGTGCCATGTCTCTGATTTCATTATCAGCCTTCAGGCATTACCTTTCTGAAAGCTTGATGTGCATCACTAAAGGTGTAGAAACTCATTTTGCATTTAACATGTCAAACCTTTCTAAAATCTTCATAAAGTAGCTCTTAGGAGAAAGCCATAACCTCTTAGAGCTTATTTTCCTGCATATTTTGATCCGAAAAATCTTCTTGACAACCCCAAGATTCTTCATTTCAAACTCTTCACTCAACAAACCTTTCAGCTCTTCAACATCCTCCATGTTTCTCCCAACAATGAACATATCATCAACATAAAGCAGCAAGAATATGGGAGAATGGTCATCAAGGTACCTCACATAGACGCATCAACAATACTCACAACTCTAGTAGCCAATCTTCAACATATAGGAGTCAAAAACAATCTCCACACAAACTTCTCCTAACCTGGTTTTACAAACCCTTCTGGTTGATCCATATAGATCTCTTCGTCCAGATCCCCATGAAGAAATGTTGTATTCACATCCATCTGTTCAAGATGGAAATCCCAACTTGCTACCTATCCCAGAACAACTCCTATGGAAGTTGGCCTAACAAAGTGAGAGAAAATATCATTGTAATCTACTTCTTTCTTTTGCTAATAACTGATGAGTTGCGTTTTTCACGCATACCAAGAGTTGTTTTCAAGTCTTTATCGAATCCTTTTAGTTGTTTTTGAGTCATTTCAGGTTAATAAGAGGCTTTGGACGAGGATTGGAGCTGTTGCAGACATTTAAGAGAAAATGAAGAATAGCCAAGCAAAAAGGGTCCAGAACATCATTTGGAGCATCCGCTCCACTTTGGAGCGGCTTGTTGGAGCACCCGCTCCACATTGACGAGAATAAAAAGGAATATTCTCTATTTGACCTATATTCGACCTTATCTTCTGAAGATCTTATCCAGGCTGCCTCTAGACCTATATAGATGGTTTTTAGAGCTTTTTTTGAGAGAGAACCGATTTTTATTCATACTTTTGAGCTTTGGAACTTTGCAATTCTTGGGAGACGATTTCTGATCCTCTTATGACAAATTTGGAGAAGATTCCTAAACCCTATGTTTTATCTATTGATTTCTATTATGCTTTCTCTCATAACTCTTTGTTTATTCTCTTCAATTATTTGTGAGCAGATTCATAGTTAGGTTTAGGGTTTCAATGGAATTCATGAACTGCTAAAGCTGAAACTTGATTAGCTACATAATTTTTCATTTTAGGTTGTTTAACGCACCAAAAGTGTTTGATTAAATGCCTAAAAGAACATAGATGAGCAAAACGTCCTTAGCCAACAAAAACTGATGTTAAAACGTTTAGTGAACATATCAAACTCAATCTTACTGCATGTTTAACTCCCTGAATTCAAACGACAGTTTAGAATCTTGGGTTTTTAGACATAGTAATTGATACTACGACAGTAGATTGATTATAAATTGGTGATTTGAGTTCTAGAACACGCTTAATGATTTCCATGTTTGATTCTCTAATTTGTAATTCATAATTCCTGCGAATTATCCTTGACCTAGCACTTCGTTTATGTATTTTTACATCAATATTTCTTATTCTCGTGATTACATTACTCCCACCAAATTTTGTTCTCATCTTAGCTTGATTAAAATCTATAAAATTATTGTGTGATCTTTGGTCCTTGTGGAGTCGATCCCTACATTAGTACAACACTTGCTGTGTACTTGCAGTAGTTATATCGGGTTAAAACTCTGTGTATCAGTAACCCTTTGCTACTAATCTAACTTTATGCTCTACTGGTTCCTTCTTAGACATCCTTGTTTATACCTTGAAACCCCACTTGCATTCAGTCGTCTTCGTCCCTTTTGGTAAAAGTGTAAGATCCCATGTTCGATTCTTTACAAGAGTCTCATTTTCCTCTGACATGGCACCAGTCCAATTTTCTTTCTCATGCGTATTTGTAGCCTCCCGAAAGTTAGCAGGATCATTTATGTCAAGCAGAAAAGCATAATTGACCATGTCTTTGTATCAATCTTTTTGGTGCTTTTGTGATGCGTTTAGTCTGTTTTTCGTCAAACTCTCCTATGCTCGTTTTTGTTAACCCTTTTGCTTCTTCTGAGCTGGCTGCTCTTTCTCAACATGCTGCTCATTACTTACTACTGCCGTTCTCTCTCCAATTGAACCCCACACATAAGAATAGACATAGTCTGAAAGACCCTTTCTCGTTGTTGCCCAATCTTGAAAGAAACCTTGAAATGCATTCCTATATCATAGAAATCCACTTTACAGCTCTTTAAATCGTCCATAAGACTTCTCTTGTGAAGTTGAGTAAGCCCATCTTCTCTTATATGACCTATACGCATTGTACTATCTGCTTCAGATACCGCAGCTGTAACTCCTCCTACAACCACTTATCCTTCCAAACGATAAACACTTCCCGCTATCATCTTTTCCTTCATCACAACCATAGCCCTTTACAAACCTTTTGAAACACCTTCAATTTATATGCTCTGAATTTGAACCCATTTGTATGCAGTGTTCCTAAGGAGCTCAAATTCTTCTTCACCTCCCGAACATGCCTAACATCAGTTAGCCTTCTGATTATACCATCGTGCATGCGGAATTGGACATGCCCACTACCAGTGATGTTACACGCCATATCATTGGCCAACTAAAATTAATCCATGTTTCCACCCTTATACATCTTAAACCATTCTTTATGAGGAGTCATATGGAATACTGCACATGTATCTAGAATCCAAGAATATGTGTGACTTCCTGATTTAACAGCAAGTAAATCATTCTCCGTATCTTCTTCTGAACCACGCTTGTGGAACCTGCTCCATCTGTGTTCTATCTCCTAGCAGGACAATCTCGTTTGAAGGGACCCTTTTTGCCACAACCATAGCACATTAAATTATTTTCTAATTTAGATTTTGACTTGTCTTTGCTACCCACTTGCTTCTCTTTCTGTCTTCCCCTTTTATGATTGAAACTCACGTACAATCCATCACTCTGAGACTTCTCAACCACGGTATTTTCTGTCGGCGTTCATAATGAGATTGCAGCGCATAACAAACTGACTCCAGCCCTATGGTTGTTTTCTCAATCGTAAGAGCTATAAATCACGTCTAATACTTTGGAGGAAAATAACACAACAAGTTCATGGCTTTATCTTCGTCCTCAACAAGAAAAAAAGTAAAAAAAAACTTAGAGAAAAAACTGTTGAGGCAAATATCCATTTAGGATTACTATTTTATTAATTGTGTGAATAATTTACAAACCATTAACCTTATATTTATATAGCTCTAAAACCTGCAAAGAAACTAAGAAAAGGAATTAGGATAATTCATTTTTCTATAAAGACACTAAAATTTTCGTATTTTGAATATCTTACCCCATCAACAAAAAAAATCTACAGATTTTTAGTCAGCAAAACAACAATCAAACATTTACATTAGGCCATAATTTCAAATGTTTTGTGTTGCTCAGATGGACTAGTAAAAAAATGTGTCCCATTTCTGTGGTTAGTCCTTTTTACGTTTTCTTTTTTTGAATGGTAATTTCCTTTTATTTACTAGTGTTTTCAATTTTTCTTTTTCTTTTAGGTTTTGGACAGGACCAATTCAGAATGAAACCTTTCCTTCATCTTTTAGTCAATATCGTCGCCGAAAAGGCGTCTCTACTTGCATATCTTTTAGTCACTGCACTGTTCAGGTTTTTGTAATCGTTTCATTAATTATAAGAATACCAAATCGCATCGATATCCAATTCAAAAATTTAGGTATTGATTTCGACGTTTCGGGTAAGTTTCAACTTAGAGATAATTACTTAAACAGTGCTGAAAATGTCGTAATTACTAAAACAATCTTGAAAAAACATATTATAAAACCAATCCTTATTTTAAAAGAAGACTCTTTTAAACTTTATTTTGTTTTTTTAATAACGAAAATACCACTGGTATTAAAAAATAAATAAATAATTATAATTATAAAAAAATTAGGTTTTTTGTAAACAAGTATTTCTAATTTGTGTTTATGATTCGCGCTTTTAGTGATGGTAAACTTATATCGACGTGTTTTCTAAATGACGATAGACTTATATCGGTCGGTGTTTCCAACCGGCGTTTACGTTAAAAAGTTTGTTGTATGTATATTACAAATCACACAAGTCTACTATTATTGGATATAAACATATAAGTCTACTATCATTGAATGTAAACATACAAGTCTACCATATTCTTTGTAAACATACAATTATACTTGTATGCAACATAAAAGTCTACCATAATTGTATGTGAAAATACAAGTCTATCATCATATTGATAAATAATATAAATATACCATTTTATATCTACCATCATAGTCACCAATAAATCTAGCAACTGTAGCTTGTTTGAGTAAATTGCCAAAAAATAAATAAATCGAGCGTCATAAGCAATAAGTCTATCACTTTATTAGAAATCTGCCAACACTAAAAATATATCTAACATCATATACTAACCGACCAAAAGTCTATCGCAAAAAAAATACACCAACTACGCAACTTTAATCTACCATCAAACACAAAAAAAAATCTACTATCATTACATATCCAAATCTATCTACCACAACTAACAATAAATGTTTCACGGTTAAATCAATCTACTGTCACACAAAATAAATCTATATCTATAGGGATAAGTCTACCATTCAATCAGTAAGTCTATCACCAAAAAACAAATCTACCACTATTAACCAATAAATCTATCATGCCAAAATAAGTTTACCATATAAGAAAAATAAGTCCACAAAATAAGTTAGTCGTTCCAACAATATATCTACTGTTCCTCTAATAAATCTACCGGCTGAAAAATAAGTCTATCAATTACAAATAAATTTATTATTCTATTAATAAGTCTACCGTAATTAGCCGGTAAAAATTTCTTTTGGCTTGCCTACGTTTTCTATTTTTTGCATTCGTGAAAAAATAGTGATATTTTTATAAACAAGACAAAAGATAAAATAGATAGTGGAGACTGTTTTAATAATTACCAAAAACTAATATTGGTTTGATCGTATATAGACTTTCCAAAGTTGTTTCAACAATTATTGTTTTAAGTTATGTGTTTTCTACTTTATTATTATCATTTTTCATTAATTTGTACTAATAATTAGGTTGAGACTCGAATATGATTGTTCAGTTCATTAATAATTAACTAGATCATTTCCCGCCCATGACGAGAGGTAGATGATTATTAAAATAATTATTATAAATATCCATTCTCTGATAAACAAAATATGAAAGTGTTTCGAATATTAGAAAAGCATGCGAATGAATGACTTTATTTATTATCATATTGATGATGTACAGATTCAGTTTATTTAACAAAATCTATGATTAGAAAAGATGAAAAACTTATAATTTTTTTTTCAACAACATACCAATGGAGGGGTTCATATATACCATATTTTATTATCATATTGATGATGTACAATTTGTCATTTCGAGTTTTCATATATACCATATTATCCATGGAAAATGTTGTGATGTACTATATGGCGATATTGGCCAAAAAAGATAGTCTATATTTGAGAATACCGATGTTATGGGGAAAATTGAGAGGTTTGATGGGATTTGTGACAAGCCAATGTTTGGAGTGCTGGTAGACATTCGAAGAAAACATGATTAATGGTTTCTTCTGCTATCCCACAATGGCTGCAAAGTGTATCACAGTTTATACCTCTCTAGCTGAGATTTTTTGCCACCGAAATGCAGCCTGATAAGACTTGTCAGACAAAATGTCTAATTTTTGGTGGACATTTTAACTTCCACGAAAAAGATTGTAGGATTTTAATGGGAGTTTGGTCGGATCCACTGTTTAAACGGGTCTGTGATATGTGGTATCCTGATTTCACAGAGTATTTCCCTGTTTTACTAGAATGCCAGCCGCATGAATCTAGTTTTATGTGCCGACTAATGGACATAGTGAGAATAATTTCCGCGTCCTCGGGCACAATGATTGCATTAATCATTTGCACATTCCAATTGCGTGTCCTTGGATCAATTAGATGATTCACCATGAGGGAGTGGTAGTAATTAAAAGTTTGACATGTTGCTGGTCTCGGGCGGGTGGTTGGAAGCCAGGGATCGTTCCAAACCAAAATCGATGCACTTGTCCCTATCCTTTTGATTAGTCCTATGTTTACCAGAGATCGAGCTGAGACTATACTTCTCCATCCATAAGATGGCGAGTATGATCTAATCGGGTCCAAAGGATTCGTATTTCTAAAATAACGACCTTTCAACACTTCCGAGAAGAGGGAATTTGGCTGTTCTATTAGCCGCCATAGTTGCTTTGCTAGGAGGACCGTATTAAAATCCTTAATAGCCCAAAAGCCTAAGCCCCCATTTTCCTTGTTTTGGCAAAGCTTGTCCCAAAATTTCGATTGCATTCCTCTATTTAGCCCATTCGTACTCCACCAAAATGGAGCCACCACACTTATGAGTTTGGTAGTTACTCGTTTCGGGAGCCTGAAGCATGATATCACATGGTTAGGAAGTGCTGTAGCAAACGATTTGATTAAAATCTCCTTTCCTCCTTTGGAGAGTAGTTTTGATGTCCAACCATTTACTCGATTATGAAGTCTTTCTTGAAGGAAGCTAAAGATTTGTGTTTTAGCTCCTCCCATACTTTCAGGGATACCCAAGTAAGAATCCATACCGCCTATCATAGTGATGTCGAGGATTGTCTAATTCCGCCTTAATTGTGTCTTCTACCTTATATCTGAACTGTATGGATGATTTTGTAAAATTTATTTGTTGACCAGATACTCTCTCATACCTCCGAAGAATTTCTAAAATAACATGACATTCCTCTTTTGTATGTCCTTGCCACCTTTAAGCCTGTTAGTTTTTTGTCCTGTTCTCCTTTCTTGATATTGGAGATCAAAGCTTCCGTACAGAGAATGAAGAGGTAAGGTGAGAGTGGGTCTCTCTGACGTAACCCTCTCTTTAGAATTACTCGACCTCGGGGTTGACCATTTAGGAGGACACTATATTGCACCGAGGTGATACAGGTCATCATCCAGGAAATCCATTTTTCCAAAAAAACCCATCTTCCTTTGAACATTTTGAATGAAAGCCCATTCTAGGTGGTCGTAAGCCTTGCTCATGTCCGTTTTTATTGCCATAAAATTGTTCCGACACGATCGATTCGTTCTTAAACCAGGAAGCATCTCCTGCGCCACCAGAATATTATCCGAGATTAATCTGCCCGCCGTGAAAGCAGATTGCGTTTCCGAAATGAGTACAGGTAAGAGTCCCTTGAGTCTTTGATAAAGTACTTTTGAAATAATTTTGTAACCCACATTGCATAGGCTAATTGGTCGTAAATCCGCCATCCGACTTGGCCTGTCTATTTTTGGAATCAGACAAATGTTTGTAAAGTTTAGTTTGTTATCGAACTGTCTAGTTCGGAAAAATTTGTTAACCAGACTAATAATATCAGCTTTAATGATGGGCCACGCTTGTTGGAAAAACAAAGCTGTCATCCCATCCGGCCATGGTGCCTTCTCCGGGTGCATCGAAAAATAAGGCAGTCCTCACCTCTTCTTCTATAGCTGAAGCTGTTAGCATGCCATTCATTTGATCCGTTATCGACGGTTCTATCTCACTAAGAAAATCCTCGAAGTCCTCTCCATGACAACGTGTTTCCCAAGACTGGAAATTCCACAAAACCACAATTTCTTATCATAGTGTTGAAAGGTATGAAAGTTAACCGGCCCCCTTGCTTCTCATGGTTGCCAGTATTTACATTCAGGTCGCCAATGACAAACCGTAAGTCTGATCGATTGGTACCGATACGAGTGAGCCTCTCCCAAACTTGGCTTCGAAATTTTTGGACAGGGTCCCCGTAAACAAATGTGATGTTGATTTTTGTTCATTGGAACTCTGCCTCAATATCAATCATTCTATTATTAGTAAATAATATATTGACTTGATATGATGTGTCATAAAAAAACGCCAATCCCCCACTTGACCCATTGGGCTCTACTGTGCATAACTTGTCATAACCAAAGTAGAATTGGAACTGCTGCACCAATGGGTACTCCTATTTTTTTCGGATAAAAACAAAAAGGCCGGTTTATATTTATACCAAATTTCTCTCAAATAACTAATTGTCCAATGGCTACCTGATACAATCATGGACCATGGTACCGAACCGCCCGACCCACGGATGGACCGCGAGCCTAGGGAGAACGACCCATTCGATCAATCAGAGGTTGGCCTCTAGATTCCTCGACCAGATGGACGTGATAAGCCGGACGGTCGAACCAGAGTTGGCTTGGAACAAGAGGAACCCGGAGATATCCATGCTGACCCAACTCCGACTGACCCGGTACGACCAGATCAAGCTCGGGCTCGAAAACAACTACCCAACGATCACTCCAACGACCAGAAACGAGCTATCTATCGACCAAGTGGAGCTGCTAACTCGAGTGATCGAAATGGTTTACCCATGCATCGTACTGGACGTGAGGTGACCGAGAACCAAAGACCAAACCGGCGACCGAGATTTGGCTAATGACGACCCAATGTCATTTTCACCCGGTCCAATGACACGGTCCCGCGGCAAAAGCCTTTAAGAGGCGGTCACACTTGCCTTGGTTCGAGACTTCAATTTCCATCAAGACGAACCGGCCAAACCGACCTCATGTACCGTACTGGTCGACGCACCAGCAGGTTAAGGCGACCGCGCGCGCGCTTGACCGTAACGGCCGAGTCAAGGCCGACCGCGGCCAACGGCTAGCGCATTAATGGCCGGCCAAGACCAAGACCAAGACCAAAGACCAGACCGCATTTAAGTCAAGATCGCGACCTTAATGCCTTTTATTTTCTTTTGTTTTCTTTTATTTTCTTTTTGTTTTCTCAATAAATGTGAGTTTAGGAATTTGGCTATAGAAGGCAATTTTTGTGCCTTTTGTAGACACAACTCATTTTTCAATAAAATCTTAGCAATTTGCTTTCTTTCTAAAGTCTCAAAAAGTCTTAGAGCTTTTGGTTGTTTGGTTTGTCAAATGCTTACAACCGGCCTAGTCCAGCGTCTTGATGCGTCATATCCAAGGTTGGAACAGGTTTTCATCGGTATACCATTGGGCTTTCACACCCTGTTACGGTCTGAATCATTCCACCATCGAACCGTGAGTGTTAGTAACCTCGCGAAGTTCTTATCCAACGCATCAACCATCATTTCAAGTGCAATTTCCTTGGGAAGATTGTATCAAGTGGTATCAAAGCACACTTGAAAGGGTTGGTATCTATCTATCTTTCTTTGCAATTTTCTTAAACTAAAAAAAAAAAATTCTCTAAACACTTATTCTCTATCTATCTTGTGTAAGGAAACAGAGCCTACCTTGATAAATTCTTACACCAAAATAACAAAAAAAATTTGGGAAGATTGTATCACTACCTAAGCCTTGGCAATTCCAGCTTATGATTCTCATTGAATACCCGAGTTTTTAATGTGAGATGAAAAAGTTTGGGTATGAAGTGACCCCTCTAAAGCCTGATTCCTTTGGGTTGCTTTCGTTAAAATGATACTGTACCGTGCCGCCTCCCTCATGCAAAAGGGAGATCCCAATTCTCATCAGATATCTCTCTTTGTGTGTAGGAAGAGAGTTCCTTACAATTTCCTTAAGAAAACTCCCTTGTTCACCTTCTCTTGTAACTATGCATGATATAATGGCTTGCAATATATAACTTCTTTTCGAGCCTTCGGAATCGCCTTGGGTAAAGGAGACTTAGACGTACCGTGAAAAGCTTGTAACATGATTTTCTCCTCATCCAACAGATGAGAACCCATAGCAGCATAGTTTAGCTTGTTTTTACCATCCTAATGACCTAATGACCTTTTCGAAATGTCTCTGTGAGAGGCATACCCGTTGTGTCGATGTCTGGAGCACCCTTCTCCTTGTTCCCGGAAGTGGCATCCTCGTTGTGTCCTTGAATCCCTCTCCTGTCTTTCGGCCAGTTGTGAGTCTCTAGAGAACACCTTCCTTGAGGTCTCGTCCCTAACTGATGGCTTCTCTAGCCCCGATTTGACCATGCCCTTGTAGCTAACCACCTTGATCTCCTGTCCTGAAACCAGCGTTGGGGCCTCATGACTCGTTTCCGGTTGCTTGTTTCAGCTAGGACATCTTGTGTGGTCATGGAAGAGACTGAAACATTTCTTAGAATAACCAAACAATTTCTCGTATCCTAGTGTCACTTATGTTTCTTCCCCTCCCCCAAATTCCACCACCGTTGCGAAAACAGCGGTTTGTGCCAATCAGTAGTGATTTGTATTCTGCCTTCATCTAGATCCACCAGCTTAACCTCTCCTAGTGCATCAGCAATACACCAAAATGTAACCTCTGCCCAGTAATGAAGAAGGACCCCATAGACTTTGATCCAGAAGCATAACTTCGACGGTTAGGATGTATCAACCACAAGCTCCCATCGCACTAGTGCCAGCATCCAATAATCGAAGTGGAAAAGCTCCATCTTTAGTACCTCCTGGATATCCTCTTCGTTATCAAAATCAAATTGGAAGCGACCCATCCTTAGGTCGGCACCCGCGACTCGGTCCTCTAGCTGCCAGATCTTCGGTAACATGAATAACAGGGATTTCATGTCTTGTTTGTGGGGGTTCAAACATCTCCGAATGAGTGTTTTCGAATATCCCAAAATTATACTGGAGTTGTCGAATTTCGGTACCGTATTTTTTAGCACCTTTGCTCTATTGTCCTGCAACTTGTCTCTCGTCGACGCAAGATAGCTAGCTTGAGACATTGATGTGGTCTGTGAGAGCTGATAAAAGTATTGATGATGGTGTAAGTGATACCTATATTGTTTGGTGAACCTATATTTATATAGTAACCCGTCCCTCTTCTGCCGATATACAATGCCATAACCAAGATACAAATTAAATCGCTGGAGATATGTTATTCTGTCATGATCTGTGAGATCTACTTGTCGTGAATCATCTTTGATATCAACCATTGAAGCCCCAATTCTTCTTTCCCCCCAATCATGTTCCGCAGCGACCAAGAGATCCCAGATCTTACAGCTTGATGTGCAGTTATAGATATCGTTCCGTGCTGGTGATGACGACCGAGATTTACCTTCGTCAACATCTCCCACAATCGCGCCTTTGCGATTTGGTGAGATCCTCCGACAAAACCGATTATCGTTTTGCTGAACCAGAGTCAAACTAACACCGCATCTACCATTAAACCTCATAATCCAGCCATGAAGATAGAGCCAGAGATACTGAATCAAACCACCGCTAATTACGAGCCAAATCCAAATTCGAGATCTTGACGAATCTCGATCCATGATCTAGATCGCGCTCTCATCGCCATCGAAGAGGTAAGAGAGAAGCGTTACTTTTTAGGAAAAAGAAAAACATATAATTATTAAAAAAAGTAACTATATATATTATGTATGATTTTATATATGTATATGTTATTTTTAATTATTTTTTCAATTAACAATATTGCGGCTAAAAGAAAAACAATCAACTGCATATGAAATATATGTACGATTTGCTTGTTAAATGATTTTTTCACTTTAAACAAAACATTTTACTAAAAATAAATTTATTAAAGATAAGCTTATCATTAATTAATTTAACTTTAACCAGAATTTGTAATCTAGCGGTTTGTGTTAGTGACATTCAATATTATCATACGGGTTCAAATCCAGCTTAATGCGTATTAATGAATTGATGATAAAAAAACAAAAAACAATTGACTACTTTAACTTTAGATATCAACCAATTCAGTATTTTAAATAATATGATGATATATAGTCCATTTAAATTCATAAGAGAAAGAACAGAAAAGACTCGAGAAAGAGAGAACGGAGAAAGAAAACAAAAGCTCAAGAAAAAGATACCATTATAGTGGGCCATGTCACTTCGCCGAGAGCTGGAGTCTTCATCAACCTCTCAAACTCTCTACTACGACTATACAACATATTCTCGATGAATATTTGGAAAAATCGTCTGAAAAGCCCCTTGATCGAAAACAGAAATCTCAAAGGGCAGGGTATAAAATATTTCTTTTTCAATTTTTTCTTTTAATTCGAAAATAGGTTTATTATTTTTCTACCCTAGCCAAATTAAATAAATTACACATTATATCCGGGTTTTATCCACCATTCCAATTCTGTCAGATCTAACCCGGGTTTCAAAATTCCTAAAACTGAAAAACCAAAAAAACTCTTTTTCTTTCTCTCATCTTTGAAACTCAATCGTTTCCCTTCTGATTTCGTGAAACTATGAATAACTACAAGAATAACTAGTGATAATCGTGTACGGTAAGTCTCTTATTCAAGTCGATTTCAGTTAATTTATAGATACATGTCGATTTTGTAGATCCGAAAGTTATAACTAGGTAAAACTTTATTGCAAGATTCAAAATATCAAGACATACTTCCTGCTGGAATATAAGAAGACAATAAAGATATCGATGAGGTGTTTTATCCACGAAGCTTTGAATACTCTAGAAAATTTAAACCCTTTGCTTACTAAAGTCGAAAGGAGTTGGTTTGAAATGCATCCGCAGTTCAAACACATTTCCCACATGCCGAGGGAAAATAACCACAAGCCTATGGGCATGTGGATGCTCCTTCTTCGATCGACATTTATTGGAAAGGAAAAGGAAGCTTGGTTTATCCTAAATGGCATTCCCGCCCGCTATGATGTAATGGAACACGCCTTGATATTGGGATTAGACTGCCAGAACTATTCAATCCACTATACACAATTGGACAGTATGAATCTCGTGAACAAGTATTTTGAGACGTTATCAACACAAATATATCAAGACGTGAGAGAAAAGCTAGAGGATATGGAACCTGGTCGAGATAGGTTGAAGATGGCAGTCGTCTACTTCTTGTCTAGCATTGTTATTAGCCAGACGAAAATCAGAGAAGATGCTCCGTCCATGAAGCCATTCTTTCAAAGAGCTGTGGATGATCTTAATTTATGTAAGACATTTCCTTGGGAGATATTTTCATTTGCTCATATAAGAGAGATCTCGCACACGATGACTCATTTTGGAGGGATCGTTAAGGAGGGTGTATTGTGGCGATTTCATATTTCTGTATTTCTATGGAGGTAAATGTTATTTGAGGTATTAGTCATAGTTAGTCTACTACTTATAATTGAAGCTAACTCTAACTAAAAGTGTCTTGTGTAGGTTTTAGCGTATGAGGCAATTCCACAATTGGGAAAGAAATTCCGAGAAACTTTTCCAGGTGCAGACAAGAATTATACTAGAATGTGCAAGACAAATTTCAAGAAAAGCGAAATGAAAAGATTTCCTCTTTCGAAAATAAATGCAGAACTTGGTACAACTAAGGTTAGTTATCCTTTTCATATAAAATTATTTTAGATTGTTATGGTTGTAATATTTATTTTGTTTAAATTCACAGGATATTAAAAGTATCATGATCCCGTCTGTTGAAGAGAAATCTCTTATGGCTCAAATCACAGAAAAAAATGACACCGATGATAAGCATAATGTCATTGTTTACAGTTGGATGCAGCATCTTCATGAAGTACATGAAGTTTGGTTTGAAGAGATGCACAACCAGATGTGGCTTTCCGTTTAGAAGAGGAACCAAATAATAGGGTGAACGAGGAGATACTCGCCATTGAATGGAGAATGCGGATTTAGCTAAATTGGCGGAGCTCGTAAATAGTATGAACAGAGATATGGGAGAAGAAATGAAGAGAATAGAGGACAAGGTTGATGGGTTGGACAAAAGAGTCGCACCGTTGGAAGCTTATGTGAACAAGCAATTATATGGTCAAACAGAGAAAGAAGGTGATGGCGTTGTCACGAAAAAGGTAAAAATTTGCAACTCTTTAGAGAAAATCACATTTTGTAATACTATGTATAACTTTATTAGATTGCAGGTGGCTGTGGAAGAAGCATCATGCGAGGATCATATCAACCAAGGACGTCAAGACCCACAAATCGAGCCTGTTGTTGACTCCCAACTAAAAGACAATGTGTTTTGAAGTTCTTCCATAAAGACCATGAAGAAGAAGAGAAAAAGGGTGATCAAGGGACGGTGGGGACTAGAATAGAGGAGAACCTAAGTCCAAATAGGCCAATGAAAAGGGCACAAAAAAAATAATGTGTGAATTATATTTGTCTTATGGTGGTTATTTTTTATTTGTTTTTGAATTCGCACTACTAGTACTACTTGGGGAAACTATGTTGGTTTTATTAGTATTTGAATTCATAATACTGATATTACTTGGTGAAACTTTGTTGATTTTATTAATATTTAAATTCGTATTACTGGTATTACTTGGTGAAACACAAATAAGTTTTTGGAGTTTAAACATAGGTTATTACAAAACATATCCACAATGGATGGAGGTTGTTAAACATCACGACCCACAACACCTGCAACTAACTCCTTCAGCTTTGCAATCTTTTCAGCATTGTTTTACAGCTTCACACACATTTGCACGATCTGAAATTTAAGGCATTCAAAGCTTCAAATCTGCACTGCCTGCTCCTCAACCTCTTTCTTAACCTAGTCACCTCCTCTTTGACAGCATGAACCCAACATTTCCGAATGTGGTAGCCATCATTCTGCACGTGAAGACATATAAAGTTATAAATTGCCATTAAATTTGTCAAAGGGATCTCCTCTTCTCACCTGAAACATAGTGAAGGTAAAATATCTCTGTTCTAGAACGGCTTCATTTTGAGAGGTCTCCAGTCTGATTCGTCCACCACATGGACACTTTTTTTTAATGACATAGTCAACATCGGCTATGGCATAAAGTCTGTTGATTAGCCTCTTGTTCCTCTTGTTATCACTCTAGTCGGGGTCCGTCATAATCAAAACCTAATCTGCATAATAGAAATCAAAGGAAGGAAGGAAACCTAGTATAACTTGCTTTAGTATTACCCGAGTAAACCCATAATAGCGAATCAAAATCTAAGCCTCGAACTAAGAAACCAAGAACTAATCCATAATCAAAATCCAATCCACGAACTAAAAACCCATAATCGAACTTTAACTCCACTTACCTAGAATTGAAATCGATGAAGATGGAGGAAGAAGGATGGGTTGCTTTTAAAACATTTGGGAGAAAGGTGAAATGAAAGAGAAAGAAAGAAAAGTGAAATGAAAGAGAAGGATAAAGAGGATAAATGAAAGGGAATCCTAAAAGAAATTTGGGGAAACGTTTGAACTATTGTTAAAATTTCAATGCGTATACCAAAATAATGATTTCCAAATTCTTAAAGATGCAACTTCATTCGGTTATACCAGTTTTATTAGTTATACTACATTTATCAGTAATATTAGTTTTACCAGTTATACTACATTTATCATTAATATCAGTTGTATATAGTAGTCCTATCACTGAAATCTAAATTAAATGATTTCGGGTTCAATTCATTCTAATCTAATTACGGTTCGGTACGATTCAATAACTGCAATACATTTGTTACCAATGCATAGTCCTAATCGACTCATAAAACATTGTTAAAACCCCTATGTGAAAAATCAAATCTAATTCAATTCCTTATTTGCAATTTGGAGTAAAATCAACATGAAATCAACTACTCGAAGAACAGACTTGGATTTTGAAGCTTGCTGCAATTCCACGGTGGAAGAAACTGTGGCGACTGAGAGCTCCCCGGCGGAAAATGGGCCGGCAAGGCTGTCGGGGGAGATGAGACCGGGTCTTTCCAAGAGAAGAGAGAGAGCAACTGCGTTTTTGCTCTTTTCAAAACTGTTTTTGCAGATTGTTTTTTGTATTTTTATTTAATTTTTAATTAGGATAATTTTATCTTTATACAATTTATTAAACATACGAGGGATATAGAGATTTTCTAGGGATATAGTGAATTTCATTTCCACCAATAAGGGCTTTGCCAATGTCTCGAATATTTGTGTTAATTTTTTTCTAGCCTCATGCTAATACCTCGTGGATATAATTGTACGGATGGACCTCTGCCCAGCAAGACAAATTTACTCGCGAGCTAATTAATCATCACTGTTTCTAATCCCCTGAAGATTGTTTGCTACCAAGGAAGACAAGGCCATCCTCGCGAGAGATTGTTCTGCTCACTAGATGACAAAAAAAGAATTTGCCCTATGTACTGGGCTTTGTGACGATGTTAGTCCATAAAATAATATATTTTTCTCCACTCCACTAAAACACAATTTGAAGAACCCATACTACCCACTTCCCCGGCTTCCAACACCTTTCTCCTTATGGAGAGACTAATTCTACATATATCCTCTTTTAAGGAGAGTTTTGTTTTATATGTTCAAAATGAATGTAACTGCTTGGAATTGTCAAAGTGTGAGTGCCGATTTGACAAAAGAACATTTGGAAGAATTACACCAATATTTTTTACTAATCTTTTAATTTTATCAAAGACAAAAAAAAATCGTTAATTTCTGCAAAACTTGCAAGTTTCTTTTGGTTATAACAATGTTTTTGTTGTTGAGCTGCAAGGTGGAAGCGGTGGCCTAACATTATTTTCTATGGATGCCCGACATCAATTATATCATACTCAAGTGATTGTATGATTGATGTTTAAACTACTTTCTAAGGCAACCAGATTTTTACGACATTTATTTATGGTGATCCGATTGTTGAGTACCGACAAATATTAAATTCAGATACCCCATTTTATGACAACTTTCGATCGTGCTTGGGAACGACTTACTAGGTTGAGCCTAAAATTGGAAAAATGCTTAGTCTATGATAGGAGATTTCAATGATATTACTGGTAATCACGAGAAGTGAGGTGCTCATTGTAGAGTGGAATCCACTTTCATACCATTTCACAAAATGTTTGATAACTACTTAATGATCGACTTTCACTATAAAGGAAACTCTGTCTCCTGGATGAGAAGACGCCGGTCCGGAAAAGTTAAGTATCGGCTAGATAGAGCGAATGAAAATGAAGAATTTCATTCTCTTCTTTCCCACACATTGGTGGAGTATTTGAAACTTTGGGAGTTCAGACCATCGACCTGTCTTGGCAAGGATCCACTAGTCCTCTGAAATTAAAAAAAAAAAGAGCTTTAGATTTGACAAAAGATTGAATTGGAAACCTCGGTTCAAAGAAGCAACAATCTCGGGATGGGGTTTTTTTGTCAGGAATGCCTCGTAGAGATTTTCAATTCAAACCGTGAATCAATTCAATATATGCTTTATACCAAAGAAAGATCGACCGAGAGTGATGACATAATTTAGACCTATTAGCCTATGAAACGTGAGCTATAAGATCATCTCAAAAATTGTGTGTAAAAGACAAAAGAAAGCTCTCCCGAACTTCATCTCAGAGACACAATCAACATTCATGACTAGACATTTGATTACCGATAATATTCTGCTTACGCAAGAAAACTTTCACGTTTTATGTACAAACCGTATGTGTAGATCGAAATTTATGGCATCAAAACGAACATGAGCAAAGCATATGACCATGTGGAATGGAAATTCTTATGTGCCCTAATGCTAAAGCGTGGTTTCGCGGAGAAAGTCGGTCAACCTGTTGATGTACTGTATATCCTTTGTCTCGTATCAAGTCTTAATTAATGGCGAAGCAAAATGGATGATTAAACCATCAACATGACTCCGGCAAGGGGACCCCTTGTCACTGTTCCTATTCATCTTATGAAAAAATGCGCTCATATCCCTATTGGAAGGGATAAAAGAAGAAAAGAGAATATCCGCGATAGGATTGCCAGAGCAAGTCCGACGGTGTCTCACCTTTTATTTGCAGATGATAGCTTATTCTTTAGTAAAACAGACATCCTGCAGAGTGCAGAGATTTTAAAAATTGTTAAAACCTATGAAGATGCATCGGGACAACAATTGAATCCCTCCAAATATTCGGTTCTCTTTGGAAGAAAATTAAACCTCATTATGCAACGAGAAATTAAGAATGCAATTGGTATAACTAATGAAAGGGGCATGTGGATGTATTTAGAACTCCCTGAAAAAATTTGTGGCTCTAAGAAGAAATCATTGCCGTTGTGCAAGATAGACTAAATAATCAGATTAAAATGTAGTCCGTAAAAATCTTTACCAAAAGAGGGAAAGAAGTTCAAATTAAATATGTGGCCCAAGCCATTTCGACATTTGTCATGTCGTACTTTTTACTCTCTTAAAACATTATTGATAAACTAGTAAGTTATATTTCTAATTTCTAGTGGAGCTCCAAAAAAAATAATACAGGCTTCTGTTGAATTGCATGGGGTAAAATTTGTATTCAATAAGATATGGGTGGTGTTCGATTATGGGATCTCCATGACTTTAATGTCACTCTACTGCCTAAGTAGTTTTGCCGCCTATTACGATACCCGACCTCCTTCCTTACTATGATACTAAGAGGGCGATATTATAGATGTTTCAAGCCCTTGGAAGACCAAAGGTATATTGCCTATTTTTCAGATGGCAGAGTATTATGACTGCAAAATATGGGCTTAATTGGGGTCTAAGAATGACTACTGGATCGGGATGTAATATCAAAGTTTGGAGTGAATTGGATCCCATACATTCGGGCAAGATAGCTGAGAGGAAGAAATCAATTTGGACAAAGAGATCCTCACCTTCTAGTTCACCACCTCATTAGACGAGATACTAAAGATTGTAATGTGCCCCTTCTTCATGAGATATTCCAACACGAAGAAGTCCCTCTTATTCTATGGTTCAGACCTAGTTGAAATTTTACTCTTGATGGGTATGCCTGGAACCATACAAAATCGGGTGCTTATACAATGAAATCTATTATAAGCGAGCAGAAAAGTGTTGGAGCCAAGCATCACTCACCTCCAAAGTTAAGTGTGAAAAGTTAAAGCCTCCGGAAAGCTAAAACATTTCATGTGGCAAGTGATTTTTGGTTGTATGGCAACATGCCAAAGCCTCACGTACCGGCATATGGGCACATATAATAGTTGTCCTAGATGCGGTGCTGTGGAAAAAACGAGAAATCATTTGTTGTTTGAATGTCCCGAGCTGCAAGTATGGGTCCATTTAGATTTTTCGTCCCTTCTGGATTGCTTTCCAAGTATATTTTAAAACCAAAATATGGTTTTCTATTTTGGAGAACAAAAGAAATGGGTCTCTCCGACCCTCAAAGAGACATATATCCTTGGATCGTATAGTACATATGGAAAGCAATGAATAACAAGTTTTCAATGAAAAAGAAATTTTACCGACGGATACACTCCAACTCGCTTTTGCTTTGGTAGAAGCGGAGACTTGGCACATAGCAAACCAAAAGGAATGTAAAGAAGAATTGAGAGATTCCCAGCCTCATATAGTCCCCAGTGTTCATCAAAGCCCAACCACATCCCCACCTGCCAAATTGATGCATTGTGGATCGATTAAGGGCCGGTAAGAGGTCTCTGATGGTTCCTGAGGAATGATCATGGACACTGCACTATTGGAATTAAGGCGTGTAGATGGAGCCTCTTAGTAATTCATGCGGAGATTGATGGACTCCTACGGGCTTTGTCATGCCTACATGGTATGCTTATTGCATCAACCGATTTGAGACGGACAGCTCGGATCTTTTCAAGATGATTGAAAATACATTCGACTGTCTTTCTTTCAACTCGGAGTTAGATGACTATTACAATCTTAGAGGTTCCTTTGAGACTTGTAGTTTGTATTTAATTACTTGTCTTATTAATGTATGCGCGGACGCGCTTGCTAAAAGCACCCGAGCACAAAGTCTTTTCTTTTGCCATGTAAGTCATACTGAGTCGGTAGAAATTACTCATCCGGATAATCATTATACCAACGAAATTTGATTTTATATGGAGTTTGGTGATAAAAAACAACACAGGTTCGACCTAGATTAATTTTTGATCTTTATAGGCGATAATATTAGGCCTACGGTTCAATAATAAATCGATCAAACCAAAAAAAATTGATTTTGGTTCATGTTTGGCTATGGATTGTGAACTAATAGGTAGGTTTACAAAAATTCATTCGGTTGTTTTTACGGTTCCGTTCAATAATCGGTTAATTTTATTTTTAAGCCAAATTATATTCAAAATATCGAATCCAACTAACCTAACTATTCGGATTTAACAAAATATAACCGAATTCAACCAAATATAACCAAAGTGAACCAAAATTTAACAAAAAATTGCAAGCTTCGGTTCTATTAAAAAACTAATTTTCAAAACCGAAGTAACCAAAACTGAACCAAACTCTAATTTTTGTTTGGTTCATTTCGACAAAAAAATTACTATCCGATCTAACTGAAAAACCAAACTAATTGAATCAAAACGCCGGATCTAACCGAACCCGCATGCCTAGGCGATATGATTTGAAAAGTTGGTGAAATTATTCATATCATCAAAAATTAATCGCACGATTTAAAGTTATGATAAGAGAAATTCCTCGAATTCGAGATAACCGAGTAAAATCGACGCATTTTTATCATTTTTTAAAGATTTCTTTGATTCATTAGTGGCATTGATGCGCCACCACCTTAATTAAAATTTCCATATTACATGTTATTGCATTGAAAAAAGTAGGAAATTATAATTATTGAAACTATTAACAATGATATGGATAGAAAATTATCTTTAAAGAAAAGAAATTGAAAATTTGGTAGATCATTATGTAAATATATATCTTTGCTTTGAAAAGAATAGAAATTATAATTATTGAAAACTAATACCAGTAATTTGGAAAGAAAGGATTTATACAGAAATAGAAAAATCAAATATTAAAAATTGAGCAAAATTCTATTTAAATTAAAAAAACATTTCTGGAAATAAAGTCATTTGACAGATATGATTTATGAAAGAAACTCATCACATTTCTACTCTTTTTTTACTTTTAATAAATGAAAATTTGGACTTAATATTTTCTTTCCTTGTTGGCAATATATTTCCAAATTATTTATATCCATTTTGATAAAATGTTGACTAAACTTGGCCTTTTATATAATTTTATTTCTCTTTTAAAAACTAAATTTATTGCCAAACATATTAGAGTTAGTTTTCAACAATTTTAATTTATTGCTCGTTTCAAAAACAAAGTCAATCCAAACATTTGCACAATTAAACGAATAATAAAGATACTTTATAGCAATATATATATATATATATATATATATATATATATATATATATATACATATTTATTTTTCAATATTAGCATAATGAAATAATAGCCATATACCGAAAAAAAATTATTATTAGTTAATAGAGTTACTTGTCATTATCACTAGTGTCAGGTTATATAAATCAGTAAGTGGTGTTAAAAAATTGATAATAAAAAACAAAAAAACCCAAAAATTTAGAGTTACTACAAATCCACCCAATGAGATTCCCGCTTCTCCCGCTCGTTTGCTTACCTCTTGCCTTTGTCTGAAATCCCTGAAATTCTCATTTTTCTCTCCGGATCTGTAAGTTTCTCAATACGTTGTTCGTTTTTTTTGTTTTTTTTCTTTTTCTCTGAGATCTTGGAATTAGTAGTTTTGTATTTGATTCTTAGATTGCATCATTCATAAATGTTTTGGTAATATGTTTTGAGTTTTCGAGAATCGAAGCTAAAATGTGAAATTTGTGAGTCTATATGTTTTTTTATGAACAGATTTTTTGGATATGGAGACTTCTCCTAAACATAATGTGGAGATGAAATCTGCTGAGATCATCGACAAGTTTCTCCTAAACCCATTGTTGAAACTGAGGAGATAATCGACGAGATGGAGTCTATAGACATCCATGAAGAGGACAAGACCGTTTCTTTGGATTCTCAGGCACAACATGATAATTTGCTTAGTCCTAATGATGATGATGATGATGATGATGATAGTGAGAGTTCTGATGATTCAAAAGATGATGCTGATGAAATAGAGAAAGCTGATGAGGAGGATGAAGCAATGGATGAAAAAGAGAAGCCAAAACCCGATTCACCCGATTCTAATTCATCGACGGCTGCTTGGACAGAGAAAGCAGCTGCGATCAAGAACTTCGTTAGAGTGAAGAGTGAAGTTGCAGTACATACATTTATGCGCCGTCTTTCGGGGAAAATGATTGATGAAAATGCTGTTCATGAACCAAGAGATGATGAGTCTAGGGATATCAAATTAGTGGAATCTCCTAAAGCAGAAGGAAAGTCATCCATATGGAATCCTTTAAGCTATTTGAAGATGATGCAGAACGATGATTCGGTTGATAGAGTAGAGACGACGAATATAGAAGCAGAATTGGCGTTTGTAGTGATGAAAGGTAGGATAATACTTTATACAAGACTAGGGTGTGAGGAATGCAGAGAATGTAGGTTATATTTGCATGGAAAGAGGCTTAGATATGTCGAGATAAACATCGATATTTACCCAACAAGAAAGCTGGATTTAGAAAAGATTGGTGGATCATCTTCTTCAGATGTTCCTAAGGTATTCTTCAACCAAGAACTAGTTGGGAGTTTAAAGGAGCTTAAGGAATTGGATGAATCAGGAAAGCTTGATGAG
Source organism: Schrenkiella parvula (assembly GCA_000218505.1). Taxonomy (NCBI): domain Eukaryota; kingdom Viridiplantae; phylum Streptophyta; class Magnoliopsida; order Brassicales; family Brassicaceae; genus Schrenkiella; species Schrenkiella parvula. The sequence goes on along the minus strand of CM001192.1, from coordinate 4,552,126 downwards.
AAGATTAGATATCTGATAGATGAAGCACCGCCTAGGGAAGCTCCTTTGCCACCATTCTCAGGAGAAGATGATGCATCAAGTAAAGGTCCTGTAGATGAACTAGCTTTAATAGTGCGGAAGATGAAGCCTTGCATCGTTAAGGATCGGTTTTATAAGATGCGAAGGTTCAAAAACTGTTTCTCAGGTTCAGAAGCTGTGGATTTCTTATCATCGGATCAATGTTTAGAAAGAGATGAGGTAAGAGAAATAAGCAATCTGATCACTATGCAGTCTTAAGAGTAGATGATTTGACCATTTATGATCTGATATTTTTGTTATATAGGCCATTGAAGTTGCTCGGAAACTTGCTAGCCAACTCTTCTTTCAACATGTCTTAGAGTAAGCTTTTTACCTACACCAATGTTTTCAGGTTTTCTGGTTTCATTTGTGCTTCTTGTTTTCTTCATTCTGTATCCTTTTGCGATATTTTCAACTAGTGAGAATCTGTTTGAGGATGGGAATCACTTGTACCGGTTTCTAGATGATGATCCTATCGTGTCATCACAATGCCACAACATCCCTAGAGGAATAATTGAGTTGAAGCCAAGGCCAATCGTTGAAATTGCATCAAGACTGAGACTTTTGTATCGAGCTATCCTCGAAGCTTACACTTCTCCTGATGGAAAACATGTAGACTACAGAAGCATCCATGGAAGTGAAGAATTGGCAAGGTATATTTATGAATGATCCTGTTTTACCTATGTTCTTGCTCCTCTTTTCTAACTTTTGATCTGAGTATCATTCGATTAACAAGGTACCTGCGAATAATCCAAGAGCTTCATAGGGTAGAGATTGAAGATATGCAGAGAGAGGAAAAACTTGCTTTCTTTGTTAACCTTTATAACATGATGGCTATTCATGCAATACTTGTATGGGGACATCCAGCAGGACCACTTGAACGAACAAAGATGTTTGGGGACTTTAAGTATGTTATTGGTGGCTACACTTACTCGCTCTCGGCTATCCAAAATGGTATTCTAAGGGGTAACCAGAGACAGCCTTACCATCTTATGAAAGCTTTTAGTGAAAAGGATAAACGTTCCAAGGTAAAAGAAACTGTTTGAAGAAGCTAGCTTGACTGTTTTTGTATACATGTCTTCTGCTGATTCATAGTATCATGTCTTTAGGTTGCTCTGCCTTTTGTAGAGCCTTTAAGTCATTTTGCTCTGGTTTGTGGTACTCGGTCTGGACCACCTCTCCGATGCTTCTCGCCTGGAGAGATCGATAAAGAACTCATGGAGGCAGCTCGCGATTTCTTAAGAGGAGGTGGACTCATAGTTGATCTCAGTTCAAAGGTTGCATACATTAGCCAAATCTTTAAATGGTAAAGCTAAAAGATATCTCATTCGATTCAACAGACTTCAAAGTTACATAATTTCGGTCACTTACTTAACTCGGTTGTTGCGTAGGTATGGTGTGGATTTTGGAAAAGGTGAAAAGGAAGTACTGAAGCATGCATCAACATACTTGGAACCTCAACTTTCAGAAGCTTTGCTGGATTTGCTAGTTGATACTCAGTTTAGAGTTGTCTACCAAACATATGATTGGGGACTTAACAACTAAAAGACTTATAAAGTCGGATGGATTGAAGCAACTTGGGACTTATGCCGTTTTTTTTCAGTTGTGCTTCATAATCTATACCATTAGCTTCAGTCTTAACAACATAACTCTATGACTTGGAGAAAACTTGGAGAAGTTTAGTATAGGATAACTTTGAAACAATTCTTGTTTTTATTAAAAAGAATGCTTGAAACGCGAAATATGTTAGAACATACTAATAATAACATGTTTAGATTATGGCGTACCACCGAAAAAAAAGTTATGAAGTTTCTTCTAAATAACTATATTAATTATTGGGTTAATAATTACTAAATTCTTATGAATAAAACTATATTTGAACTTTAATTTTTTTATAAAATATATAATTAAATACGAGTATTTTTTGGTAAAGAAATTCGAGACTACTCTGTACTTTGTATAACAGGTGTAACATTTTTTTTGTCGACCATGTTAATATTAAAACTCAAATTAGACAATTTACAAGTGGAACTGAGTCCAACTACCCTAACCAAAAGCCAATTACGCAAACCCATTTAATAATGGATAACAATTAAAACAAGAGACACATGTTTCACACGTATATTATTACGGAGTTTACGAGAAGAGAAACCGTCCCCGTACAGGTGCGCTGTCACGAAGCTTCTCTTGGTTGAACTCCATATAAATCAATTGAAATCCTTCCAGGTTCAACCATCTTCTTCAAATCCCACCTAAAATCTCCTTAGTATAACATATTTTGTGGATGTAGATCAGTCTTCACTTCATCTTCTTGACCAGAAATTCATCTCCGCCCGCCTCAAAGTTACATGACACTCTGTTCCACAACCGATAACAACTGTCGATGACCACCCATGGAGGTGCGAAGGTATCATTACTCCCTGCCTGAGAAGATTGAAGCATATGAAGAAGCTGAAAGAATTCCTCACGGTCACCAAATATTAGTTTACATGAAATCAATATATAATACCCCAAGACCGGTTATACAAAGAAATTGCAAAACTAAAGAGATCTCTTTTGAAATCCTCTAAGGCCTGCTTCCCCAGGTGGTTAGAAACCACATGGTTTTCCAGTTTTTTAAACTTCATCCTTCCTGTTTTTTCCCAAATTAGAAAGTCTTCTACCTTTATCACTTTCCAAAATCGCTTTCGCCCCCTTGAAACCATGTTTCTGCACTTGCCATTGTACCGAAAAGATAGCCCCTCTTCACCAGCACTATGCTCTTCCCGGTTCTAACCCCCACCCCTTTCTTTTTGAAATCCTCTTCTCAAAACCCCCATTTTTTTTCCCGTCAAAACTCCCAAAAACCCATGCCGGTTTTTTCTGCAGCTTCCTGTGGCAGCCTAGTCCCCTGGACATAGTTTCCGGTGTGACACTAGTGCAGTTCCAGAAATCAAAATTTTCTCCCCCCTTGGGATGTGTTAAAAATCCAGTATTCTACCTCACCACGCAGCTGCCTCCCTGTGTTGCCTCCTCCTCCATCCTCTCTCTTAGACCAGCACAAAGTTCTGCACCCTGTATCTGAGATCTGTCTTTGGTTCCTGCAAAATGTCAAACACGACATTGAGTTCTGGTACTAAACCAAGTGATGAGGAAGACATTATTGATCTCCCACAAGTTGATAACTCGGCCCTGGTAGCCCGATTCAGCAAAAGTCTTGTAGGAAGACTGTTTAACAAATATGACAGAAGCATTGATGCCCTTATCGCTTTCATGCCCCGAGCAAATATCTGGAATGTCGAAGGCCGAGTAATTTGGATAAACCTGGGAAACTCCCGTTTTCAGTTCGATTTTACGTCGGAAACGGACCTTCAAAGAGTCCTCAATAAAAGACCATGACATTTTAATAAATGGTCCTTCTCGATAGAGCGGTGGTCTCCCCATGTGGGCAATCTCTTCCCGAATACCATGACTTTCTGGATAAAGATTGAGGGCATCCCCACACATTTTTGGATGACCAAAATTTTCTCCAAAATTGGAAGAAAGCTTGAAGAGGTTGATGCCGTTGACGCCCCCAAGGCTAGAGTGAAAGTCACGTTAAATGCAGATGTTCCGCTAGCCTTTGAAAAACGGGCACACCTCCCATCTGGTGAAGTGGTCACCATTTGAGCTAATCTATGACAAATTACATCGCTGGTGTTTGACGTGTGGGCATATATCCCATGAAGAAAACCCAGCCCACTTCTCACCGAAGAACAAAGCCTTGAGAAAGCTGCGGCCCGGAAAGCCGCTAGACTTAGGGAATTCTCTGCCCATGATAACCACGCGGGGCGTAGAGAACCAAATGTACTCCCTTCCCCAGCAAAACTATCACCCATCCCTCAGGCAAAATACCGCTCTGAGGAATCTTTTCCCCACAGCAGGGGAGCACGACGCTCTTCTCCGGAACCCAGGGAGGTCAACCGGAAGAACATATTTGAAGCTCAACCATCAACCCGTCCCGACCGGGATAACATTTGGAGACGCCTGGAACTTGCGAAAAAATCAAAAAGGAACAAACCTCCAAAGTACCAACCAGAGCGCAATAGAGATGCTGGCCGTCACGCAGACAAAGACCATTAACCGAGAGACCATGAAGAACAAAAAAGGAGATATGAGGAACCTCTCGAGAAGCCAAATGAAAAAGCTGGACGCCATGGTTACAAAGAAGCTTCACACTCAAAGGCACACTAGCGAAATTCAGACAAAGGCCCGGAGAAAGATCGGAAACCTTTCATTCATGATAAACACTCCTCGGATTCCCAGAATACAATCTCGGACCCTTTACGTCCCGTGATCAGTGCAAAGCAGAGCTATATCTCACCATCCCACCAGCACTCTAGACCTTTCCGATTGTTGCTGATCCGGAAAAATGGTTCTGCGAAACGTCAGGAACTGGTAGTTTGGCGAAAAAAAGCTTAAACTTCGACGATCCTGCCCATACAGAGAGTCAGGTAGATAAAATTGTCGGCGGCTCTCCTACGGTGAATGATAACACTCAGAAAAGCTGGTACGACCTTACTGTGGAGGAAGAAGAAGAAACATAAAAACAGAGATTGGCAGTGGCACCGAATCTTTAGACCAAACCCGATGGAGGAAGAAAGAGAGCAGAAGCCTCACCCCATAGTCAGATTAACGGATGAGGAAGATCAAACTACCACTGCTGAAGCGGAGAATCATGCGATGCCGAATAGCCCTTTAGTGGCCCATAGACCCTCAGGTGGGTTTGGTCTAATGATTTTAACCAACTTAGCCCCTCTGCTCTGGGCCTTGGCCTAAAAAACAGACTCTTGTCAAATACCCGCATTTCTCCAAAAGGAAGGACAAAAGGAAAAATTAATGGAATGGGCCCAAGCCGAAAAACCAAAAAGACACACATCCTTTTTAAGGAGGAGCAAGCTAAGAAACTGAAAGCGGAGGTTGACCCAGAGAAGTTCCAGAAACCACCGAAGATCCCGTGATGAACATGATCGCCTGGAACTATCAAGGTGCAGGAGCCACCCTGACAAAGTTGTCAGGAACATTTAGAAGTACTTCATCGTTGTTTTCTTCCTAGTTTTTTATTTTTATTGGAGACTAAAAAAATTGCGCTTTTCTTCAAGATTTGCAAGTAAAATTTGGATATGACCAAGTTTTTACCGTCGAGCCACGGGGCAAAAGCAGAGGTTTAGCATTTTTTTATATGAGTGATCCCAACGTTGTAATTGCTTATTCGGATGAACATTTGATTGATATTGAAACAACGTTTGAAGGACATAATATTTACATAACTTTTGTTTATGGAAATTCGGTAGTCGAATACCGAGAAATTGTATGGGAACGACTAACACATATGAGTATTATTCAGCAAAATGCATGGCTCGTGGTTGACGACTTTAACGAAATAACGGGTAACCATGATAAACGTGGAGGCAGACGACGAGCGGAATCCTCCTTTCTCCCGTTCCGTATTATGCTGGAGAACTACGGGATGCTGGATTTCCCCTACAAAGGAAACTCCTTATCATGGGTGGGCCGCCATAGGTGCGGTAAGGTGAAATATAGATTTGATAGAGCAGTTGGAAACGAAGAAAGGCTATCCTTATTTTCCCACACAAAGGTGGAGTATTTAAAACTTTGGGGATCGGACCACCGCCAGGTACTAACCCGGGTGTCATCATCCGGCCATATGCGCCGGAAGAACTTTAAGTTCGATAAAAGATGGGTGGGAAAGCCGGGATTTAAAGAGACAATCACAGCAGCATGGGACTCCCCACAAAACCGACCAAACCAATGCTTTCATGACAAAATTACCTTGTGCCAGAAACAGATCTCCGCTTGGAAGAAATCTCTGCCAAAAAATACGGCAAGACTTATAGCACAACTAAAAGAGGATTTACACACGGCTTTCAGCGTTGATCAGAATACCCTCGAAGAAGTAGAAAACATAAGACGTAGACTTTGTGAAGCCTTTAGAGAGGAGGAGACTTTTTGGCGGCAAAAAAGTCGAGCCCTTTGGCATAATGATGGAGACCAAAACACTAAGTTTTTCGATGCAATCACAAAGCAACGACGTTCCAGGAATCGCATAATCTGCTTAAAAGACAAGAACGGCTCGTGGGTGGAGGATGAGCAAGGACTTGAAAGAGTTGCTGTCCAATATTTTAAGGATCTGTTCCCCACGTCAAATTCCTCTGACTTCGAAGACGCCATACGCTTTATCACGGGCCAAGTTTCAGATTCGACTAATCGCCTACTCGTGATGGATCCCTCGGATGAGGAGATAAAAACGACACTTTTTGACATAAACCTAGACAAGACGCTAGACCCTGATGGGATGACGAGTAGATTCTACCAAAGATTCTGGCAAACCACATGTAGGGATATGAAAAGATTGGTTAAAGAATTTTTCAATACCGGGAACCTCGACAGAAGACTAAATCATACAAACATTTGCCTCATTCCAAAAAGAGAAAGACCAAGATCGATGACTGAATTTCGCCCAATTAGCCTATGCAATGTTAACTACAAAATCATATCCAAACTTCTGTATAAAAGGCTAAAGAAGACACTTCCGAAACTTATTTCGGAGACACAATCGACTTTCATGGCTCGTCGTTTAATCACAGACAACATTCTATTAGCACAAGAAAACTTTCATGCCCTACGGACTAATCCATCATGCAACTCGAAATTTATGGCGTTAAAAACAGATATGAGTAAAGCATATGACCGGATTGAATGGGGCCTCCTAGAAGCTCTCATGCTTAAACTTAGATTCCCTGGGAAATGGGTCAACCTAGTTATGGCTTGTATCTCATCGGTGTCTTATCGCGTCACTAGTAATGGAGAAGCACGTGGGCATATCATTCCATCCCGGGGTCTCCGGCAGGGGGATCCTCTCTCCGTTTTCTTATTCATCCTATGCACAGAGGCTCTTATCTCCCTCCTTAAAGGAGCGGAAGCAGAAAAACGTATTACAAGACTTAGAGTGGCAAGAGAAAGCCCTAGAGTTTCCCATCTACTTTTTACCGACGATAGTCTTTTCTTCTGTGGCGCAGAGATTAGACAATGCTCAGAAATCCTAAGAATAATTACGACCTATGGAAAATCATCATGACAACAGCTTAACCAAGCGAAATCTTCGGTTTTCTTTGAGAAAAGAGTGGAGGTGAGAACCAAACGAGAAAATAAGGCGAAGATAGGCAGGAAAGAAATTTGCGGTTCAAAGAAGAAGGTTTTTACTTTTGTGCAAGACAGGCTAAATAACCTAATAAACAACTGGTCAGCTAAGCTTCTCTCGAAAGAGGGAAAAGAGGTCAAAATTAAAGCAGTAGGCTAGGAAATTCTGACTTATGTTATGTCGTGTTATCTTATCCCCACAAAAAGTGATGGAAAAACTCAGGAGTGCGATATCCAATTTCTGGTGGAACGCGAAACAAAATAGCATGGGTTTACACTGGATAGCTTGGGATAAAATTTGTGTTCCCCAGGATATGGGTGGATTGGGATTTCACGATCTACAGGATTTTACTCTCGCCCTACTTGCAAAGTAGTTATGGCGCTTGATACAACAACCTTCATCCCTCTTAGCTAGAGTCTTCTGGGGACGATACTATAGACTATGGGACCCCTTGGATGACCATGAGTTCCACCATGGAAGCAGGAAGTTGGAGGATAGCAAATCAACCGGATCACGAAGATGATGTGGAGGCTCCGACGAGTGGGATACCAGGACACAACTCCCAGAAGATGCCTCTTGGATTGACCATGGACAAGTTAGTGAACTAGGGTGGTGTTCAAAAAATGCGACGGGAGACTACACAAATGGTCTAAGAGGTAGCAACTAGAGGTTATATGCACTTCATGCAGAAATGGAAGGTCTCCTTTGGGACTATGCGGGACTGCTTTGAATTTTTTAATCTTGATGTAATTTCACATTCTGAAAATTATCGAGCGGATGGCCTTGCCAAAAAGACACGCACTCGAAGTATTGTTTTCTCCCATGTAAATTATAACATGTCGGTAACCTCTCCCCGCAATGAGAACTGGGTTATAAACTAAACTTGATTTAAAGAATAGTGCTACGTTGACAAAAAAAAGTTGGAAAGATATAAAATCCGATTAGATTGGAAAGATTTCTCCGATGGAAAATCGAAAACAAAAAGAAGAAGAGGTCTCTGTCTGAAAAGTTAGAAAAAGAGAAGAGAGAAGGACCTCCTCAGCAACCTTATACAACAGGTGTAGCATAAACTCCAGTGATTTTATAAAATACAGTGCGACATTTAAACTTTTGTATTTATGAAAAGTACATAGCTTTTAAATAGAGTTGACTTCAACATAACGTCATGCGTGATGCTAGCAGATGGACAAATGCATTTTCGAATATAAGTTTAGCTTTTATGGTCAATTCCGTCATGCATGATTTACTACAGTGAAATAGTCAACGACGACAAAGTTGAATTTGTTTTCTGAAATCCACTTGCATTAAAAGTCATGGATTAGAAAGTTTTGAATACTCAAGACTACTAGGTCAATTTATTTAAGATGAATAATTTACACTTAAAACGTATTATTATTAACAGTCAACTTTAAACATTAAAAAATATCAATTTTTTTTTAATAGTGAAATATTATAATATATGTATAAGCCGATCAAGAAATAATTCACTAAATATAAAGTTATTAAAGGAATATATACTATTCTTTTTTTTTACAGAAATTTTCCGCATTAAATCGACATTTAGTAGTATTTGTCAACGATTTTTTGGGTGTCTTGTCGCTTGTACGGTAGAGAATCTGTCATTCCTTGCTTGGTCCCCAAGCTAAAAATTCTTTTACCTTTCCCATTTTCTACGTTTTCTATATTTCCAAATGAGAAACCAACAAAAAAAAGAAAGAAAATCAAAATAGACCGTCGAAGAAAGTTTCATGTAATAGCCCTCCTTGCAACACTATAAATACATCCGTAAACTTCCTTAGACTCTCATTTCTCATAATCAGGAAATACAAACTCACTAAGTTTCACACCAAACTTGATTTTAGTTTGTCCGGATTGATTAGTAGATCAATCTTTTTGGGAGATGTATGGTGTTGGTGGATCCGGGACAGCAGGTTTGGCAGAGGTTTATGCGATGAGAAAGATTTATAAGGAAAACATGAAGAAGAAGCTCGCCGCGGCGGCAGCAGCAGTAGAGGAAGAGAAAGACAATGTTGGAGAGAAGATTCAAATCAGACAACTAAAGAAGAAACCAAAGAAGACTCTCCAGACTAATTCTAGGGTTTCCTCTGCGGATATCTAAAACATCTATGTGTGTGGCTCTGTATTTTAACTTGTAATTTTGTTATGATGTGTTCAATTTGTTCTTTTCTGTAATATAGTTTTTCATAATTTATTCATCCGAAAAAAAATAAAGATCCTAAATCTTTTTACATTCGAGAAACCAAAATGTTGGACTAGATCGAGGCCACCTTTATTTGTATTTCCTAATTGTAGCCGATCTTCAGAGTTTCATATTGCTTTATCTGGAAAAATATTTCAATTTATATTATTATATATTGTGGTTATTAGGGTGGTGAAAGAATAGTAAAAAATTATTGGTCTGTGTAAAACTATGAGCCCGATTTTTCTTTTTTGGGTAGCAAAGTCAAATAATATACAATCGTCAAATTTTATAAAAGAGGAAATTTTTTTATAAATTAGGTGTTTAATTACTTCTATTGATATTTTTTTATTATCTCGTTTAAAGTTTGGTCTTTTTGTCTGTTCAAGTATTCTAGTCTCCATTTGAAAACGTGGCCTAATATGGACCCTAAAACCCACATTCAAGACCCTTCCTCTGCTTATATAGTTCATCTTCTGGTTAAAGTCTTCCACATATCTCGCTTCACGTGTTTCACAACCTTCTAGAGATGGGGGACTTGTTCATGGTTGACATCTCGTAGCTCGGAGTTTGTCTTGCCGGGCTGTAAATGTTTCGATATGGGCTTTGTCGACGATGATGGGCCTTGTTGGTCCTCAATGTTGGTTTAAAAGCCAGTTTTATTGGGCTATATAGGCCCATATTGATATAAGTTAACAATGTAATTATGACAAACATTACCTATGGTGTAAACATGTATATAAGGTTTAGTGCCTCTACGATAATAATCAAGAAACTCTTTCATAACTTCTGTAACTTTTGACATGGTATCAGAGCAATAACCTAACTTCATTAGGGTTATTGTTTCGATCTTGTGATCTCAAAACTGTTGCAAGATACTCTGATTTCTTTCACTTCTTTCTTCTTTGACCTAGTTTTCGGTTGCCTCTGTAACGAAAACCTCTGAAATACGATGGTTGAAACATAGTCTTCTACGGCTACACAAAATCGCAGTGAAACGCGTCGGACGATCTCACCATACGATTTGACCTCTGGCGATAATCCCGGCACGTTGATCTCCAAACTGCTGTTGCGTGGTCCCAACTACGATGAGTGGGCTACAAATTTGCGTCTTTCTTTGAAAGCACGGAAGAAATTTGGTTTCGCCGATGGTTCTATTCCTTAACCCGACGAGACTTCCTTGGATTATGAAGATTGGATTGGAAATAATGCACTTGTTGTTTCTTGGATGAAACTCATATTGACAATGCCCACGAAATCTGGACTCATATTCAGAAATGTTTTGGGATTAAGAACGGACAGAGAGTCCAACGTCTTAAAACAAAATTGGCGACATGCCGCCAGCGAGGTACTGCTATTGAAGCATACTATGGTAAACTTACTCAGTAGTGGAGAAGTCTGGCTGATTACCAACAAACCAAAACGATGAAAGAAGTCAGGAAAGAACGTGAGGAAGACAAACTCCATCAATTCCTCATTAGTCTTGACGAAACAGAGTATGGCGCCATTAAATCAGCTCTTCTCTCTCGGGTTCCTCTCCCCACTCTTGATGAAGCATACAACGCATTGACTCAAGATGAAGAGTCCAAGCAACTTGGACGTCTAAATGCAGAACGAGTCGACGGAGTAAGTTTCTCGGTTCAAACTACCCGACCGCAGAACACTAATACCGTTGAAAACAGAGGAGGTCCCGTTGTTTGCACAAACTGCGGTCGTAACGGACATAGTGCTGACAATTTTTTTTGTCTGATCGGGTATCCTCCATGGTGGGAAGAGAAACAACGACAAAAATCAGGATCCAACTCCTCTCGCGGACACAACCACAATTCAAACGGTGTTGCTCGCGGTACGAGTTCGGCAAAAGGATCGTCATCTGATTCAGCACGGGCGCATCACGTCTCTACATCTTCATCGCACGCTGCTACATTGACTACGGCAGATCGCGGCGGTCTAAGTGGACTAAGCGACTCGCAGTGGAAGACACTAGTCCATATGCTCGAAGAACGTACTCCTAATGCCGCTGATCGGTTTTCTGGTAAGAATTTTCTTGACTCATGGATCATAGACTCTGGAGCTAGAAATCACATGACTGGAACATTGGCATTCTTATTTGATGTTTCTGATATGCCTCCGGTTCTAATAAAATTACCCGATGGATGCTTCACTACTTCGACGAAATCAGGTCGTGACCAACTAAGTTCTTCTCTGAGTTTGCAGAATGTTTATTATGTCGATGGACTTCATTGTCATCTTATCTCCGTTTCTCAGATTACTAGAGACAGTGGCTGTTGTTTCAGATCAGCCTTGGAGATGCTGAAACTTTTGGATTGCAGTAGTTCTGATTTTGATTTAAAGACTTGTGACATCTGTATTCGTGCGAAACAAACACGAGATTCTTTTCCATTGATTATCAATAAGATTTCATTTGCTTTTGAATTAGTTCACTGCGATCTGTGGGGTCCTTAACGAACGAAGTCTTTATGCGGTTCTACTTATTTCCTCACAATACTTAACGATTACTCGCTGGAAGTTTGGATATACTTGCTACCGAATAAGAATGAGGCACCGTTCATCTTAGGAATTTTTTGGCTCTTGTGGAACGCCAATTCAATTGCAAAGTCAAGACAATTAAGAGCGATAATGGCTCTGAATTTATCTGCTTGTCGGATTATTTTGCACAAAACGGGATTATCCACGAAACTTTGTGCGCTGGTACTCCCCAAAAAAACGGCTGTGTCGAACGGAAGCATCGGCATATACTTAATACAGCTCGTGCTCTGCGTTTTGAGGCAAATCTTCCTATTGAATTTTGGGGTTATTGTGCTTTAGCTGCAGGCTATTTGATAAATCACACCCCCACGGCAATTCTTAATGGGAAGACACCATTCGAGCTCGTATATAAGAAACCACCTCCGTTGAACCATCTCCGCGTCTTTGGTTGTCTATGTTACGTTCATAACCAGAAACACGGTGGTGATAAATTCGCAACACGGGGACATCGTTCTGTTTTTGTTGGATACCGTTTTAGCAAGAAAGGCTGGAGAGTTTACAATCTAGATACCGGGATTGTCTCTATTTCGCGAGACGTCATCTTCAACGAAACAGAGTTTCCATTTGCCAATTTGGTTCAGTCATCCTCTCCCTCTCCTCCGCCATCACTAACGCCTCTTCCCTTACTCGACAGCTCCGACGACGACAGGTCTCGGGTTCTCACAAACCCACCTCCGTTATGATGTGATCCTGACAAGCACCAAAGAAAAGCTAGAAAAAACATGACTCAACTCAAATGGATCAAAGGCAAATTCACAGCTTCAACACCAAAGATACAATAATGGACTGATTTATGAAGTTTTGGGCATGGTGAGCATTCAAAAATCTGTCCATGATGTTATATATCAAGTTCAGCCCAATTTGAGCATGTTAGAAGTCCAAAAAAGTCCAAGTAAATCACTTAGTTTTCTGCCCAAAATAAGTGACAAAAATTGAAGATACAAAAATCATTTGGAGTTCAAGAGTCCTTTGGAGTTCAAGATTCATGTGAAGGCCAAGAGTTATTCAACTCTAATTTATTAAACGATCCGTCTTGGTGCGTCATATCCTAGGGATCAACCGGAGTATCAAGAGTCTTCCGCAACTCTAGTGTCACTATTTGTTCCACCGCCTCGTTTCTTTGGAGTTTCACCAATCCATTGAAGTCAAGGATTATCTCTACCAACTTAGAGTGCTGATTCCTTGGGAGGATTGTATCACGTTACAATCGGGTTCTGATATGCTCGAGGACGATTTCACAACACCGGCGTCCTCTGTTTCGGTCGATGCACGAGAACCTGATTATCCTGCCCATATATCAGCTGATTCTTCACAGATCAATGCTGCACCTGACCCGGACTGTATTCTCGAAGATACATCTCCGGTGAACGACACTCTTTCCCACGACACTGAAATTCGGTCGTGGTCAGCGGGCAAAGAAGCCACTGACGAAACTTGCCGACTACGTCACGACGCTACCTCACGCTCCTTACCCATCTGCCACTCCTGGATGTAAGTGGGTTTTTCGTCTTAAGTTCAATGCTGATGGTACGCTGTCGCGTTACAAGGCTCATTTGGTGGTTCTTGGCAATAATCAAACTGAAGGCGTTGACTACAACGAAACCTTCGCTCCTGTGGCTAAGATGGTCACCATACATGCTTTCCTTCAACAAGTTGCTTCTTGTGACTGGGAAGTTCATCAAATGGACGTCCACAACGCTTTTATTCATGGAGATCTCGACGAAAAAGTGTATATGCAGTTACCCCCGGGTTTTCGCATTGATGATAAAACAAAGGTTTGTCGTCTCCAAAAATCTATTTATGGGTTGAAACAAGCACCGCGTTGCTGGTTTGCAAAGCTTGGCACAACTTTGAAAGAATAAGGTTTTCAGCAAAATGGCTCTGATTACTCTTTATTCACCTATACGTCTTCGGCGACAACTCTGCAAGTTCTTGTCTATGTTGACGATCTCATTATTACGGGTAACACTTCAGCAGTCATCCACAAGTTCAAATCATATCTTAGTTCATTTTTTCACATGAAAGATCTCGGTGTGCTGCGTTATTTTTTGGGTATAGAGGTTGCTCGGAATCCGACAGGAATTTATCTATGTCAAGGCAAGTATGCTCTTGACATCATCTCTGAAACCGGTCTACTTGGTGTCAAACCCGTCTCTTTTCCTCTTGAACAGAATCACAAACTTGCACTCGCAGAAGGCAAAACGATCCCGGATCCCACTAGTTATCGTCATCTCGTCGGTAAACTTATTTACCTTGGCACTACACGTCCGGAGTTATCCTATGCCATTCATATTCTCTCTCAGTTCATGAGTGATCCGAAACCTGATCATTGGGAGGCCGCTCTTCGAGTTGTTTGTTACTTGAAACACAGCCCCGGACAGGGCATTCTCCTCCGCGCCAATACTCCTCTTGTTCTCACTGCTTGGTGCGAAGCCGATTGGGGTGCGTGTCCCATCACACGTCGTTCTCTGACTGGCTGGTTTATCTAATTGGGCGGGTCTCCTCTGTCATGGAAAACTACGAAACAAGACCGAGTATCCCGTTCCTCGGCGGAGGCAGAATACAGGGCAATGACCGATACCGTTAGTGAATTGCTCTAGATTCCTGAACTACTACATGCTCTCGGGATTTCTTGTGATGCTCTGACAACTCTTCATTCCGACAGCTTGTCTGCCATCAGCCTTGCGGCTAATCCAATTTATCATGCTTGAACGAAAGATGTGGGGTTGAACATTCATTTTATACGAGATAAGATTGTTCGCGGTGTCATTGCCACAAAACACGTCTCAGCGAAATCGCAGTTAGCTGACATTCTGACCAAAGTTTTGGGACGTAAGGAATTCGAAGACTTTCTTGTCAAGCTGGGTGTTTGCAACCTGCACACTCTACCTTGAGGAGCTATTGGGCTATATAGGCCCATATCGATATAAGTTAACAATGTAATTTGGACAAACATAATCTATGGTGTAAACATGTATGTAAGGCTTAGTGCCTCTACAATAATAATCAAGAAACTCTTTCATAACTTCTGTAGCTTCTTGACAAGTTTGAAATTATTGTACTATTTTTATTGAACAGTTGGGATGGGGGTGGTGCGAAAGATCTTTGAGATCTCGATAATCTCAATGAAAATTGCATATAACTCGAACTTTCTAAGTCCTCCCATTAACCACACAAATTGCATCACGTCGAGTTATTTCTCTTCTTTTTTTGTTTTGAACTTGTTTGTATCTACATTCTCTCTCCCTATTATTCATAGTCGTGACAAAGAACCTTTTATAGCTTTGAAAATTTATGTTTCCATGAAAAGATATCTTACGTTTTAGTCCAGTGACTTCTAGGAGTGATGATGGCGTTACAGGGGGAAATTCCGGTAAAGACTTGTTCGGTCCTCACCTATAATCGATTATTATCGAGACGATCTCGAAAATGTCAAGAGAATACTCTAGAGATGGTGAGCCCGGGATATAAATTTCCTAGTAAGTTGGAAAGGCTTTTGCCTCGGAAAAGGGATATACTTCAGTGATGGGGTACTGTTGTGCTTACACAACGTATTTTGAAAAGTTCAGCCTGATTTATCCGACCCTGGGTTATCAGCTGGAGATACTGGCCTGGTTAGGAATGATGTTTCCACAAATATGTCAGAATTTCATCCGACAAACGCTAGGGCTCACTATTCGGGCTCGCGAGGAAGGCCTTGCCTTCAGTTTGAACGAGCTCTACAGGATGTCCTCCGAAAAGCAAAATATAGTTATGTTTGTCACCGCAACCCAATAACACCAAGTTCTCCAAGTTATAGATACTGTAGTGAAACTTCAGCCTCTAAACGTCTCCGTTGGCTGATGAGAGAGTTTACCACACGCACCAAATATGACTTGTTTTGTTGAGAGGATGAAGTATGGAGACTCAAAAGAAAAGAGAGCACTAACGAGGACGAAAAAACAAAGCAAAAAGAAAAATATGAGATGCACGCACAATTGGTAACGCAGTTCACGTCTGTTAACTAAAGCACTATGTCTGGGCCAAGAAAACTTCCCGGAATCCACTAGATCAGAAGGTTAACGACAGCACAAGACCCCAATGCATTTTTACAATGAAAACTCTGTCTTTTCTTTCTCTCCCGAAAATCCAAAAACATATAGCGAGCTTATACTCTTTTATGTTCTTTCTCTTCTTGCCCTCCTTCTCTCTTTCTGATGCACAAAATCAATACATATTGAAGACACATATGACATAGTTGCATTGATACCACGCTTAGAACCTTCTTCCGTACGGTTGCATTAAATGAACATGTCCTTATCTTCATGATCCAAAACCGACATAATGCAGTTTGCTTTTTCTTTATGGGCAGCTGCAAACGGACAGATTTGTTGTCCTGCACTTCACGGGTCACATGAATATTCCCGTGACATAAGATTAAGCTTACTCTCCCTGTCTACTTGTCCTATGTTTTCTTATAATCTTCATTACTATAGCTCAACCATTCTCCACCTAGTAATGGCAGATCAAAAGAGGAAATTAGTACCAATACCTGAGAGAAGAGATAGACATTTGAGACCTAGTTCTGGATTCCTTTCCTGGAGCCTCAGTTCACTACTCATCTTTTACCCTCAGCAAGTTCAATGCCGTTTGGAACTTGCTGACCGGCAAGCAAGATCTTTGTGAAGATGTATGCTGGATTGCTCAATGTAGATATCGTGGAAACTTCTACCAACCCATCAGCTATAACCTCCCTGATCTTATGGTAGTTGGCATCGACATGTTTTGTCCTCTCGTGATATACATTGTTCTTGGTTGGGGTTATAGGGCTTTGTGAATCACAAAAGATTTCAACACTCTTCTGCTCATAGCCAAAGTCTTTCAACAACCCTTTAAGCCACAATGCTTCCTTGACCGCATTATTTAGTGACATGTACTCAGCTTCGGTTGTGGACAAAGCTACCACTTTTTGCAGAGCTGATTTCCACATTTTTAGGTTGAAGAAAATTAATGGTTGCATAGTACATGTTTCGATTATGATTTGTTTGATCGTTGATTCATAATATTAATCTTTGCTTGTTTTTATTGCAAGATTACTTTACCGCACATGTAGTAATCTAATCTTAGGAAAAACATGACAATGCTGCATCTAGTAACTCGAACTAGTGATTGGTCACCTAAGCACTGTAACCAACAAAATTTGAATTGCATAGTTTAGTGAACTATATCATAACCTGATCGTTTAATGCATATTCACATCTTACAATAACTAACTAAAGTTCAAGTCTATTAATTTGTTAGGTCTAGTAATTGGAGCCACGAAAGTAGAAAGATTATACATATATATTATGTATTCTAGATCATTATACCATAAACATATCATATCAATTTTGTTGCATGTTTACTGCCGTTATCTTACAAACCTAATACTTTTCTTAGTTTCTTTAAAAACCCAATTATTACTACGTTTCTATTGCTTGTTTACTTTTTGCATTCACCAGCGATAATCTGTGGCACTTTTAGATTGATTGAGATCTCTACGTTTTGCAGTGTGACCATACAATTCATAAGGATCAATAACTTTGGCTATACTAATATGTTTGTTGTGCGCTTACCGCTATGTCCTGTAAACTCACACCAAATCAGTTGATTCTAAAGTTTAATCTCAAACATAAACTTAGCTTGTTCCATGAGAGTTGGATACAGCCATTGCATATTAGTAAGCATAAGATCACCCAAATCTGAAGCAATTCGGGTTATCCCTCAGAGAATCGCTTTGGATAATATAAAAAAGGTACAATGATGTGGAGTATTCATTGATTTCCACTAAATGTGGTATATGTGGCCATTTGGAGCACAAAGAATCACGATGTCTACAATAATTAGTTTATGTTCTAGCTTCTAATGTGGAGATTCGTCATGTCAGGCGATGTCCAAATTATTGCGGAGGTTGCCTCAACTTCTGTCACACCTATTACAACAACTATAATAGTCGAAGAGGTTGTACCTTCTTTTACCACTTCTGAGAATGATCGGATTAGAGTTGAAACTTTGTCCACAATTATTGCTGAAGCAAACAAGACACTTCTATACTTTGTTTTCTCTACTTCTCCTCAATGGAGAACTCTTTTTTGGTTGATGAGAACATAGTTGGAGATGGAAGTGGAAGTAGTCTATTTGATGATAATATAATTTTTTAAGGTTTTGAGTCAGTTTATGCATATCCTAGAAAAACCTACAGAGGAAGGTCAATAAGCCGACTCAAAAGATGCAAGAAGTGCAATGGACTATGGTAGGTATTTAATGAAGACGAAGACCTATCAAGTAGGGATCACTTGTGGGCTTTTCAAGCTCTTTCATTGTTCTCTTATTTTATTATAACAGCTACTACTAGTTTAAGTGTACGTTTAATCTAATTTCTTTCATATTCTTTAATAAACTGTATGAACTAAAAGTCATAGCTTGTAATTTTCATTATACATTTCTATACAATACCTTTTATCAGAAAAAAAAAAACAAAACAAAACCTCAGTAACACTTTTCACTTGTGGGCTTTTCAAGCTCTTTCATTGCTCTCTTATTTTCATTATACATTTTCATTATACTATTAAACTAGAATTATTAAATAAAGTAACACTTTTTTACATGTTACAAATGGAATATACCATTAATTCCTAAAAAAATATTAATATATCATATTAATCATTATATTTATCCGCTCATCTTTCTTGTATTATTTTTAAAAACAAAAGAATAACCACATCATCTTTGTAATAATAGAAAAACGTTTCTTCACATATCCATATATATAGAATGGTTTAAGTTTTTTAAACCAAAAATGATAAAAAAACATCAAAAGTACAAATGCAGACTTAACGAGAATCCAAAATTTAAAAGTTTTTATTTTTTTCATGAAATTTTTAGTTGTATTTCTTAATTAGACAAATATATTTTTGGTTTAATAAAAAGTTAAATACTGTAAATAGTTAATATTTATATCATACGATTATATGGTGAGGCGGGTTGGAGTTAAAATTTGTACAATTGCAGTTCTGTTTGCGAATTGTTTGATTAAAACACGCAAACTATTTAGATGACCAAGACATATTAAAAGAATAAATTATCTCATTTTGATTAGAAATCATTAAAACAAATTTTGGTGAAAAACAGATTAACCCATTTCGATTATATAAATATGAAAAACATATTTAAACCAATATTTTGAATGAATGAATTACCATATTTTGACTCTTATAAATCAGAAATTACATTTATAGGAAAAAATTAGAAATTTAGTCATGAAAATATTAAAGAAAAAATAGATTACTCAATATATGAACATATGTTATTCGTGGACAAAAAAACATATGTTATTCCATAAAAAATAGAAAATATTAGATACCGACACAAAAAAGTTAAAACTTACATTACATAATTTTTACAAAAACGATTCTATTCAAAATAATGTATTACAAAATTATTTCATGCGGGATCAAAACCTAATCCTATTATTAAAATAGAATTTTACGGACTCAAATCTTAGACTTTCACACTATATGATGAATCTTGCGACTAATAAATCACAATAATTAGTTAATCTCTATCCATTATTTATTTTTGTTAGTCGTGGCCATTCCAGATTAAATTCAGGACTAAACCTAAAAAAATCATAGAAATCTGAGTTTTCTTGCTAGTAATATCTTATACGGGTGATAATTCATAGTTGATATCGCAACAAAAAAGAATTCAAATCCTGAGTTAGACTCACATGTTAATTCTAACAAGCAGTGAACCACCATGATCATGAGACCACCACTGTCCACTCATTTATTTGGTTTAGTAATAATATTGGATATTGAAGGAAAAGAAAAATAGTAGACAAAATTATTAAACAACGGAGATAAAGGTGACACATGTACGCAAGCAATGTGATGAATAATTCATCATATAATGAAATGTGGCATAACAGTATTTGGGTGGTAGATGTGTTGCCTCATAATTGAAAACAGTTTCGAAAGCAACCCGACTTCTAACTAAATCTGATATTGATCCATTTTATCGATCGTTCTCATAGAACATATGGTTGCAGATTTTCCAAGAAACTGTTTATACAAGTTACATATGCGACTTAACATCCTAATAGTTTACATAACTAGAAAATAACATTTACCAAAAATATGATAAGAGAGATTTAGACAAATCACTAGAGAAAATATCAAATAAATTGTAGTAAAAGTTCACTAGGCGTTTCGTTTTTCGTACTATCATGTTAAGTATGTAGTGAAGAGGATTTTCGACAATGAAATTTTAATAAGTTTACCATGAAATAAATTTAGTTGATTTTCAAAACCAAATATGGATTCTGAAAACTACAAATTTACAGTCTCACTAACTTCAGTGATGTTTTCCAAATGCCAAGTGTATGAACTGCTAAAAATACGATTAAACGAATATAAATAATTATATAATTAATGATAGTAAATAAACTGTAAAAAAATCGATCAAATTGAGATATCGTAAAATATTTTTATAAACAAGAAACTACAAAGAAAAGATATAAATCTTTTTTTTTGACTCAATTAATTCTATGCATAACGGTACTATACGATTGTTGCATCCTAGGATACAGCGTGTTTGTGGCAAAATTTACGAATTTAAAACTCTACTATAGATTTTCAAAGACCGAAAGATCCAAGACTTAAGATCCATGATCTACGCCTATGTCTTTGACTCTCATTTTATTTTTACACTATGTTGTATTTATTTGAATTTAAACATAAATTCTCTCAATACATAAATTGGATGATGTTTTTTCCATATTTTTAATATAAGACAAATTACAAATTTTCATTTAACATTTTCTCAACTCTTATAGATTTTTCCATGAACTCAAAACATATTTATTTTCATTCTAATTAAATTTTTGAAAAATTCACGAAATCCAATTAACTAGTTATAAATTGATGCAATTGACGAGGACTTGTAACCTAGTGGTTTGTGTTAGTGTCATCCAATATTATTGTTTGAGTACAAACTCAGCTTAATGCGTATTATTAAATTGTTGACAAAACAAAAATTGATGCAATTATGATTATTGCCTAAATCAGGACAATTCATTTTGATGTCTCGAACAGAAGGAAATTGTTCATTCGATTAGAATTGCTAAATCTTTCTATTGATGATCTATAGACAAATTAATAATGAACAAACTGTTATAACGCCTATTGTTTATAATCTGGACCAAACGTTATATAATACTAGTTTTGTTTCTGCGCTACGCGCATGTGAGTTATATAATTTTTTTTCATAATTTTGGAAATTTTTTTGCCTAATTATTTTATACATATTATTGTAAATTTGGTTATTCGTTTTGTATTAGTTTGTCTTATTTTGCTGAATTAAATCGATAAGGGAGAAACTTATAAATTTGTTTGAAATATAAGTGAGAGAAATTGAAAATAACTTGACCGATGAAAAATTTGTAGAATGTATTAAAAATTTTAGACTTCTAATTTGAAGATTGTGAAATAAAAACTAAAACGATATTCATGTAGTTTTTTTTTCTGGAAGAGGTTGTTTACTCCCATTTGTGCTGTGAAAAAGTCTTCCCATTTATTCTTCGATACTCTTTTATTGCCGGAATAAATTTGTAAAAGTGAAATCCGGTGCCTAGGGTCGAGTGTAGTACTAATTTCCCTGCATTATTCCAAAATATGCATTAGCAGTGTTCATTGCGTTACATAATAAATTTATGAATAAACAAAAAAACCCACTAAAAAGTCAAAAAAAACTAAACTTTTAGAAAAAACTTCATAGACTGTCCAGAATTTAAACTTTTATTTGTGTGTATATAAAATATAATTTTATCTTTTATTGATTTGACCATTTTATCTTTTATTGCTTATTGCTTAACTGATTAAGAGCGACAAAATAATATATTTAATTAAGAGAGTTTGGAATTTTGAAGAATTTTTGTTGAATGGAACTCGAGAAGAATAATTATGCAACATGAGCTAAAATATATACGAATAATCAAACCTTTTGTTCTTACTTATTGTTTACTTGTTTATTAGTACTCGACTTCCGTAAACATCTAATTATAACTAATAAAAGTTCCAATTTGGGGCTCCATAAGCTGTCGATCTCAGCAAACAAAATTTTTCTCCAACTGCCATGTGTCATTGCTTTTGTTAATGGGCTACTGTTTGAACTGAACTTAATTTGGATAAACAAAAAAAAACCCATTAAAAAGTAAAAAAAAACCCACTAAAAAATACAAAAAAAAAACTAAACTTTTAGAAAAAAACTTCATAGGCTGTCCAAATTAAGTTCAGCCGAAACAGTAGTCTATTAACAAAAACTATCACACATGGCAGTTGGAGAAAAATTTTGTTTGCTGAAGTGGACAGCTTATGGAGCCCCAAATTGGAACTTTTATTAGTTATAATTTTAGTGTTTTATAATGTCAATGATTCACATTTGTTGCCAACAAGTTGTTTTTTTTTTGAATATTTATTTGGTAACTAAATCCATATCGCATTCACTATTCTACTTCAACTTTTATGCCAGATGTCTTTGCAACCAATTTAAACTTACATGAAAGTCATTGTCATTTGTTTAGCTTCTTTACATATTGTCAATTTCATTATATAATGCCACTGATCCCAATCACAAACTTTAATCAATGCATGCCGTTGAAACTTGACACAATCCCTCACCGCCATGTGTCCTACACATCAGCCACAAACTTTGTTCTTTGCTTGTGTAGCCAATAATATTTCATAACGTCGCATCGACCAAAACTCTCCTCAATTATTTACGCTTTACTTAAAAAAAAAGAGAGATGAATAATAATGAACATTTTATGTCAAAAAAGAAGAAGAAATAATAATGAACATTTCGTAATTTCCGTTTAAATTTTCAAACATTTGACCGTTGCCTATCCCATAACCCTTGTTCAAAAACGCGTTACAGGCGGCTGCTTATGCGACAGTGAGGCGTTAGTTAGCAACCAACAGACAAAAACAGACCATATTCAGCCTAAAAATGGCATGTTTAGAGAAACTACAATTTTTCTTGATTTAAGTGAGAAATCAATAATATATGGATAAATCTATTCTATTTTTCTATTAAAAATAAATTAATAAAAATGAAAATGGTGAATAAACTCATCATTTTTAATTTTTTATTGATCAGAGAAGTTTTAAGTACTATACTGCGTTGAATCTTTGGTTTATCTCACCAAATATAATATATAAACTTATATATATGTAAAATTTTAGAATATTAACTTTGATTAATCTCCGATTTTTTAGTTTGGCATTAGGTCTTGTCCGACCAACGTAACACGACTGGCTGAAAAGGAAGACAAAGAGCATATCGTCTAGACGTAGACGTCTTATATATATATTAAAAGTGAATGTAAAAGAATCCATAAAAATATTTTATATGTATATATATTTTCATAATAAAATTATAAAATATTAGTAAAAAACGTTAGTAAGATATCTACAAAAATAAATTTAAAGAGTTTATTTTTGTTCTACAATATTGAGCCTGCTCTCGGTACATGTAAACTCATTCATCATTGTCCCGCATATTATGGATATGAATGTCTATCACGATTATGGTATATGTAAATTCTATATATTATATAATAAAAACTATAAAAATGTTTCAGAAGGTAAGAAAAAAAAGATAAAAAAAGTAAACGTGTGTTTGTATGAATGTTAGACGCATGCAAATACCAAACTTAGACGAAAAACATAGAAATATTTCTTGCGCAAACTCTATTACCTTAAAATACTTTTCACTGTTCGAAATATGTAAAGTTTTTATAGAAAAGCGAGACTTGGTGCTTACAAAAAGGTAACCATGAATGCTAAACCCGAACTGCTATAAAAGACTAGTTAATATTTTGGTACAAGCTCGAATATATTATTTTCTCAAATTATTATCTTTGATTTTGAATATAACATCAATTCACCTCTATCATAATTCATATGTGCGTAATTTTGTTGTATAGAAATGAACAAACAAAGAGAAAAATAATACGTACGATATCACCACCCAAGCTTGGGTTATAATGGATTAAATGCCAAAGAGTTCATTTCACATCGGTGGAAGTTTCATGCACTTTCTAAGAGACCCCAAAAGCAATAATTAGACTTTATTTTCCTCTTTCAGAGGCAATAATGTAATCTCCCTTTGTCACATCCATATTATAAGAAACACAGTCACTGTAGATAAATGTAAGATGAGTACACATGCACCACTTTATATATACAAAGAGAGACTCTATTCCTCACTTCACCACTTCAATTTCTTGAAGAAAATACACAAAACTGCTAAAAAGATTGGTGTGAGTTGAAATGGGAGTGGAAGGAACGATGGAATATATATCGGAGCTGTTGAAGATGAGGAAGAGGAAGAAGAAGAAACAAATGCAGACAGTAGCTCTCCGAGTTGCTCGTATCGATTGTGAAGGCTGTGAACGTAAGATCAAACATATCTTATCCGGCGTCAAAGGTATGTATGGATCCACATATATGCATCAATGGCTAGATATTTCAAGTTCCAGCAACTAGTTCTTGATATTAAATGACAAGAAATTTGGTTTTATTTGTTTATTTATAAATTTCGACATTACTCTGGTTTTGGATTTAAAAATTTATATATTTTTGTTGAATCTCATAAAAAATATGGTATTTTGTTTAGAATAATTTGCATACAAACGAAAAATCTCAAATTTTTCAGTACTAATTACTCGTAATTATAAATATATTGTATGTGTATTCGTTGAATGTTAGAAAATGTTGCAGAATTTAGAAAAATTGTTATGTTCTTCAGATTTTCTTGTAGAACTGTTTCATCTATTATATATTTATAAAACACATCTAATACATTTTTTTGTTACATAAATTTTTGTTGACAAAATTGTTTTTTTTGTCGCATTGACTAATTTTTTTAGGGGTAAAGTCGGTGGACGTGGACGTGAAGCAGCAGAAGGTTACAGTGATGGGATACATTGAGCCGAAGAAGGTTTTGGAGGCGGCCAAGTCGACAAGGAAGAAAGTGGAGCTATGGCCGTATGTTCCATACACAATGGTGGCCAATCCGTATATATCTCAAGCATATGACAAGAAGGCACCACCTAACATGGTTCGGAAAGTCCCCGACGCAACCTCGGTGAACGAGACCATTATCGATGAGTCTTATACCATAATGTTCAGTGACGAGAATCCTAATTCTTGCTCAATCATGTAGAGAGTCTGCTTTTCATAAGTTAAATTATATTTATATGATAATAACATATTAATATATATACACTATTACTGATTTTGGTAATAGTGAAGAATTTCAGGTTCTTAACTAAATCTAACGTTAAAATTCGAAAATCCTTTTTAATACTTGAGAAAGAATTCACCATCAATCTAGAGCATCTCTGTTGGTAAAAAAACAAAAAATAGTGTTTTTAACAATTTAATATTAGTATTTTAATTTAGTTTTTTTATCTAATTAAATTTTAAATTTTAAAAAATAATTGAACCAATCACAAATAAAGTAATGGCATAAGGAGTTCTCATAGATATCTCAAAATATCTCAAATGAGAATCCCTTCTTACTTTCTCTCTTATTTTTTCTATTTTTTTCTACTTTTTTACTTTTTTTATTGGTGAAGTATTTTCTAAAAGATTCATAATAAAATTGTTCTACGCATATTAGCGTGACATCTGACTAACTATCAACCTTTCTTTTCATCTCCCAATACCATTTCAGCGATAGATAAGAATCAAGGACGAAATAGAAAGAGAGATTTGTATGGATAATTCATAGTTCAGGAGCTTTTGATAGATGATTTATAGAAAGAGCTTACTAAATCAACGTAATACATAGGGAGAGGTTGTTTTACACTACTTGTTCACAAGTTGTCCGTTTCTTTAGTTCCCAAGCTTTTTTGTGTGGGAGACAAATCATTTACTGGAGTGACAAAAATTATGCTAATTAAATTAATTGTAGCTGTTTCATGTATTAGAATGTTGATTCACACAGAATAAGAAAACGATAAAAACAGAGTAAGAGTATATAAGATCAGTCGATCGTGATAAACAGTTATCTCTCTATGTTTTATTTTCAAGAAAACACTATAAAAGAAAGATGAATTTTTATCGAATATGAAAAAACTGTTGTTTACATTACGACAACAATGACTTGTGTCTTTTTCTACTTGTGACTTCTAAATGAAACAACCTAACTTAATCTAAAAGTCACAACTCTTAACTAAATAAATTTAACATAGACACAGAATCAATTATCGATCAATATTCCCCCTTAATTGAGTTCTGATCTCACTCTAAGTTTCCTAGTTAGTTCTTCAAATCTTGAGACAACAAGTGCTTTTATAAGCAAATATGCAAGTTGAACTTCTCATCCACACTATTTAAGTTGAATAAGACCCTTGTGTTCTGCCTCTCAAACAAAATGATACTTGATGTGTATATGCTTGGTTCTTCGATGTCGCATTGGAGTTTTGCAAATCGCAATTGCAGATTTCTTGTTGCAGTAAATTGGAACAGCTTCTTTGAATTAAAGCTCATTTCTTCAAAAAGTCTTTGTAACCAAATAGCTAGATTTACCGCAAATAGCTAGATTTACCGCTCCACACAATGCGATATATTCTGTTTCCGCCGTTGATTGAGCCACCGTTTGTAGCTTGCTTGATTTTCCAACAATTCGACAGATCTAAGAGTGAAAACATAACGGACATGTTCTTTTTGTCTTCATTTGAGCCTCTCCAATCATTGCATGAGTAACCAAGTAACTCTTGATTTTCAATGCTTGTAAACTGAACTCCAAAATTAGATATGTCTTTTACATATCTTAAAGCTTTCTTAGTTTCTTAGTAGTACTTCATAAGTGGTGAAGAAATGTACGTTAAGAGATAAGAACTTGCAAACATCAAATCTGGTCGTGATTACATATATAAATATTAGGGATGTTAAACAGGGTTTAAAAAATAGGGCTAACCCGGACCCATTTCATTAATTATAAGCCCTCAATTGCTAGAACCAGACGAAAAGGGGAGTCAAGAAGAGAAGAAGGAGAAGAAGTTATACCTGACTAGACCACTTGGCTCGACCATCACCTAGAGCTGGAGTCAAATGAGCAGTCTTGAATCCAGCTCGACCTTCACCTCGAGCTGGAGCTAAAGGAGTCACCTTTGCACCAGCTCGACCATCCAGCTCGATCACCAGCTCTAGCCAGACGGACCACTTTGCAATTTTATATTTTTCTTTAGTAGGGTTTTAAAAACCAACCCTATAAATACTCACCCTTGGTCATTATCCAAGGGTCTTCCGAATTTTTTTAGGGTTTATCTAATTTCAAGCATTTCTAAAAACAACTTTGTAATTTTCTCTTGATCTATTGAGTTTTTGCACTTGGTTATTTGATCATAACTATTCTTCTCATCTTCATCTATCTGATTATGCTGTGTTTATTGATTTATGGGTTTGTTTTCATAATGATGATTAGTGAGTAGTCATTATGGTTATTGAGGATGTGATAGATTAGTGAGGAAACTTAATCTCCTTAGATGTTTAAGCTTAGATTCTTGTAAATCGCTTCTTGATAAGTGTTTTTAATGCATGTTTATCTCTGATCAATTGCAGCTTGAGCTTAGGCATTTCCACACACAGAAGGTGTTTGATGAAATGTTTGTATCAACTAATTCAAGAAATTTGCAATGATAGTGCATAGGGTAATTGATTAGTAAAACACAGAAAAATCCTACTATAAATTTGGCGCTGTTGCCAATTGGGTGATCATTTGCTACATTTAGGATTTCAGATCTCTTAAGATCAAGTTCTTTTCACTCTACTTTGATTAATGACTGTCTTTTCTTCTTGTATGTGTCTGTCTCAGGTACAAACTGACTCTATCTGCTAGCGAGAGCACTCACCTAGAGTCAAGCCGATTACACTTGCATGCAAACCAGATCAAAGGGAAACCAGAATCTCATTTGCTACATTGACAACATTAACCGTCTACCACGCGAACTAAGAGAGCAAAGAGACAGAATCAGAACCGATCAACCGGATCCAATAGGAATGGAAAACCCAAAGAATGAACGGAGACATGTTGCACAAGGGCCTCAGCAGAGGGTTCCAAGACACATTGGTGCAGGAGATGCCCCCAGCACTCATACTCATAGGCAAGGGATTGTACCTCCTCCCATTCAAAACAATAACTTCGAAATCAAGAGTGGGATAATCTCTAGGGTACAGAGGAACATGTTCCATGGATTGCCTATGGAAGACCCAGTCGATCATCTAGACGAGTTTGACAGGCTCTACAGCCTCACTAATATCAATGGGTCAGTGAAGATGGTTTCAAGCTGAGACTCTTTCCATTTTTCTCTGGGTGATAGAGCCCATCAATGGGAGAAGAACATGCTTCATGGCACAATCACCTCCTGGGATGACTGCAAGAAGGCTTTCCTTGCCAAGTTTTTCTCAAACTCACGCACCACCAGACTCCGCAATGAGATATTAGGCTTTGCCCAGAAGAATGGTGAAACTTTCTGTGAAGCCTAGGAGAGATTCAAGAGCTACACTTCCTAGTTTCCTCTTCATGGATTCAGCAATGAATCACTTCTCAGCACTCTTTACAGAGGTGTTCTACCTAAGATCAGGATGCTTCTCGATACTGCAAGCAACGGGAACTTCCTTAATAAGGATGTTGATGAAGGTTGGGAACTAGTGGAGAACCTTGCTCAGTCTGATGGGAATTACAATGAGGATTATGACCGCCAAGTACGAGGAAGCGCCGATTCTGAAGATAGGTACAGAAAGGAAATCAAAGCTCTGAATGAGAAGCTAGACGAGCTCATCCTTGCTCAGCATAAGCACATTCACTTTGTCAGTAAAGATGAGCAATGCCAAGTTCAGGATGGGGAGAGTGACCAGCAGGAAGAGATAAGTTATGTTCAGAACCAGGGAGGCTATAACAAAGGGTTCATCAATTACAAGAACAACCCCAACTTGTCATACAGAAGCAGTAACGTAGCAAACCCACAAGATCAGGTCTACCCTCAGCAGCAGCAACAAGTCCAGAACCAACTTTTTGTTTCTTACAATCAGAATCAGGGATTTTGTCCTAAACAGCCAAGATGGCTATCAGCATAAGCCATTGATGGGAGCACCACAAGGATTTCCACCTCCGCAAGCCCATGTCTCTAATGCCCCAGAGCCAGACATGAAGAGTATGCTACAGCAGAAAATCCAAGGTTAAGAAACTAGCGCTATAGAGCGCCTTGCCGAAGTGCACAACAAGATGGACTCCACATACAATGACCTCACTGCCAAATTAGAGGCATTAAATTCCAAGATGCGATACATTGAGAACCAGAGAGCTTCTACATCATCTGCAAAGTCTACAGAACAACTCCCTGGAAAAACTATTCAAAACCCCAAGGAGTATGCCCATGCCATAACATTGAGGAGTGGCGGAGAACTGCCTAACAGAGGTAGCACCCGTTTAATCACTGAGGACAGTGAAGTTCAAGATGGGGAGGATGTGATTTCAGATGAAGTCCAAGCCGAACACCCCGCACAGGGAGACAAGCGCGACCAGTTGACTAGAGGTACTGATGAAATCAAGCCTACCGTTGCTCAAAGAACAGTCGTTTCCAAGGACCCAAAAGCCTTTGTTCCCCCTCCATACAAACCACCACTCCCATTCCCAGGAAGATTCAAAAAGGCGTTAGTGGAAAAGTATCAAGCCATGTTTGACAAGCAGATGAAGGAAATTGAAGTCAGTTGCCTTTGATAGACGCTTTCATGCTGATACCCCCATATCAAAAAATCTTGAAGGATGCAATGCTGGAAAGAATTAGAGAAGTTCAAAGAATGGTAGTTCTGAACCACGAGTGTAGTGCCATCATTCAGCAGAGGACCGTGCCAGAGAAGCTAGGAGATCCCAGTTCTTTGACTCACTTGGTCCATTAACCTTCAGTAATTGTCTATGTGACCTTGGAGCATCTGTAAGCCTCATGCCACTTTTTGTAGCTAAAAAGCTGGGATTCAACAAATATAAGCCTAGCAAGATCTCATTAGTCTTAGCTGACATGTCAATTAGACTTTCCTCATGGTCTATTGGAAGACTTACCTCTCAAGATTGGCCATGTAGAAGTACCTACAGACTTTGTGGTACTGAAAATAGATAAGGAGCCTAGAGACCCTCTAATTCTAGAAGAGCTTTTTTAGCTACAGCTAGAGCAGTGATAGATGTCAGGAACAGAAAGATTGATCTTAACATGGGAAAGAGTCTCAATATGAAATTTGACATCAAGGACTCCATGAAAAATTCAACGATAGGGGGACATATCTTCTAGATTGAGAAAATGGATCAGCTGGCTGATGAGTTGTTGGAGGAGCTTGCTGTGGAAGATCATCTTCAAATCGCTTTGACTAAGAGTGGTGAAGCTGGTTTTTTTAGATCCCTATACATCCTAATGATTAAGAAAAAACTACATTCACTTGCCCTTATGGAACGTTTGCATATAAGAGGATACCTTTTGGTATTTGCAATGCACCTGCTATTTTTCAGAGGTGTATGACCTCTATCTTTTCGGATTTAATAAAGGAGATGGTAGAGGTATTCATGGATGACTTTTCCGTGTATGGCTCCTCCTTCTCTTCCTGTTTGGTGAATCTATGCAGGGTCCTCACCAGGGATGAAGAGACTAATCTTGTTCTAAACTGGGAGAAGTGCTACTTCATGGTTAGGGAAGGAATTGTCTTGGGGCACAAGATTTCTGAAAATGGGATAGATGTTGATAAGGCTAAGGTTGAGGTGATGATGCAGCTGCAGCCTCCAAGGAATGTCAAGGATATAAGGAGTTTCTTTGGACACGCCGGTTTTTACAGAATATTCATTAAGGATTTCTTCAAGATAACAAGACCACTCACAAGGCTGCTCTGCAAGGAGACAGAGTTCGTTTTTTACTCTGAGTGTCTAAATGCCTTCAAGCTTATCAAGGATGGTCTAATTTCTGCTCATATTGTCCAAGTTCCTAACTGGAACTATCCATTCGAGATTATGTGCGACGCATCAGATTATGCAGTGGGAGCTGTGCTGGGACAGAGGATAGATAAGAAACTGCATGTAATCTACTATGCTAGTAGGACATTGGATGATGCACAGGGGAGATATGCGACCACAGAGAAGGAGCTGTTGGCAGTAGTGTTTGCATTTGAGAAGTTCAGAAACTACTTAGTCGGTTCCAATGTCATTGTCTACACTGACCATGGAGCCCTAAAGCATATCTACGCCAAGAAGGACGCAAAGCCAAGACTGTTGAGATGGATTCTTCTGCTTCAAAAGTTTGACATGGAGATAGTGGATAAAAGGGGCATAGAAAACGGAGTGGCTGATCACCTGTCAAGAATGAGGATAGAAGATGCAGTTCCAATAGATGACTCTACGCCTGAAGAACAACTCGATGGAGCCAAGGCATTAATGGAGGAGAAGCTGCCTTGGTATGCAGACCTATTGAACTACCAAGTATGTGGAGAAATTCCCAAGAGTTTGGATGCCTACCAAAGGAAAAAGTTCTATAGGAATTTGAATCACTATTACTGGGATGAACCATATCTCTACAAGAAGGGGTCAGATGGTCTTTTTAGAAGATGCATAGCTGAGGAGGAAGTAAGAGGAGTACTAGAGCATTGTCATGGTTCCGCCAATGAAGGTCATTTTGCAACATTCAAGACGGTTCAGAAGGTGCTCCAAGCTGGGTTATGGTGGCCAACCATGTTTAAGGACGCACAAGCTTTTATCTCCATATGTGATTCTTGCCAAAGTACGGGGAATATAAGCAGAAGGAACGAGATGCCTCATAACCCGATACTAGAAGTGGAAGTGTTTGATGTCTGGGGAATAGACTTCATGGGAACTTTCAACCCACCATCCTAAGGGAACAGCTACATTCTGGTTTATGTTGATTATGTGTCAAAATGGGTTGAAACAATTGCCAGTCCCACCAATGATGCAAGGGCTGTCTTGAAGATGTTCAAAAGCATCATATTTCCCAGATTCGGTGTGCCAAGGGTAGTGATAAGTGATGGGGGTTCTCATTTCATCAACAAGGTATTTGAAAATCTTCTTAAGAAACATCAACAAAGTATTTGAAAAGCACAAGGTGGCAACACCATATCATCCTCAAACCAGTGGCCAAGTAGAGGTTTCCAACAATCAGATCAAAGCCATACTTGCTAGAGTAGTAGGGGTTTCTAAGAGGTATTGGTCAGTTAAGCTGGATGATACCCTCTGGGCTTACAGAACAGCTTTCAAGACCCCCATAGGAAGAACACATATCCAGCTACTCTATGGGAAATCATGCCACTTGCTAGTAGAAATTGAGTACAAAGCCATCTAGGCAATCAAGCTCTTCAACCTAGACATCAAGACAGCTCAGGAAAAGAGAGTTATAGACCTGCATGAGCTAGAAGAGATTCGGTTGGAAGCTTATGAGAGCTCTAAGGTCTACAAAGAGAGAACTAAAGCCTTCCATGACAAGAGGATTCTCCCCAAGGAGTTTAAGGCTGGGGACCAAGTTCTCCTTTATAACTCAAGACTCAAGCTGTTCCCAGGGAAGCTGAAGTCAAGATGGTCAGGACCATTCAGCATCAAGGAAGTCCGACCTTATGGTGCCATCACTCTGGTCAGCAAGAAAGGAGCAGAGTTCATGGTGAACGGACAGAGGCTAAAGCACTCCTTGGTCGATCAAATCATACCATAAGGGACCTTAGTTCCTCTCTCTGAACCCTCCCAAGCTTAAAAAGAGTGAAAAGTCAAGCTCATAAACTTAAAACAAGCTCACTTGGGAGGAAATCCTGTGCCTATCTTTCTACATAACACTTTTAGTTTTGTTGGTATTTTTAATTCTTTTCCTAGTGTTTGTGTTGATCAGGTTACAAGAAAGGAGTTCCAGCCCAGGGTAATCAAGACACAAGGGAGTGAAACCGGAAAAAACCCTGGCTCGGCGTCCAAGCTCGACGTGCTGGCCGAGCCAGAATCAGCAAATGGGCAACTGTTTGACGTGACGAGTCAATTCGACCAACACCTCTAGCTAGAGCCCGTCGCCACATAAACTGCCTCCTTCTCCCGATTCTGAGGTAACATCTTGACTCCTTCATTGTATATATCATTGCATTTTGGTTACCTGTTGTTGTTGTTTCTTGAATCTTCTTTCAAATTTTTATGACATAAGGGACCGTATCATTTAAGTTTGGGAGAGGGTTTGAGATGTGTCTAATCAAGTTTTTCTATGAGTCTTATTTTTATTTTTGCATATTTGAGTCTGCATATCATCTAAGGCATAGAAAACCCAAAAAAATTTCAAAATTTTCAAAAATTATCCTTAAAAAAAAACAGAGTATTCATTTAGTTGCATTTTCATTGTAGGATTGAGTCTAGTTGCATTTCATTTAGGATTGATGCATTTGCATATGGGACAAGGATGATCATGACCTTGTAACCATGCTGATAGACTTGATAGCCTCAATGCCCACATTTTTAGTTCTCTGATGCATAATCTTAAGTGAGTTTGAAGTAAGATAGCACCATGCTTTGAATGCATAATTTGATATTCTAGTCTTGATTGAAGCATGCTGTGATTTGGCACCTTTCCCTATCTATTTGAACCTGATCTTGACTTGTAATTATCATGTCTATGTATTGCATTTGAACTCATGGATACCGATATATATACTTGTATTTTCTTTCATCCTTTTACCATTCTTGCTAATCCAAGTAGCTGATTCCCCTATTGGAACAGTGTCCTTATCTTTAGCCTGCCTTTGTCTCAAGCCTTGATTATTTAGCGTGTGGAAGACCTTTTTTTTGGAATGAGCTTGGTAGAAAGTGTTGGGTTTGAGCCGACAAGGATAGTATGTCATGTAGTTCTAGTTCACTATTTATGGACTAGATAGGACTAGGTGGGAGCTCGATTCTGGGTATGGAATTAGTTGTGCTGAAAATAGAAGATTTGGGAAAAGAGTTAAAAGAAGGAAAAGGGTAAGAGTTCTTATGAGAATAAAAAGAGAAAAAGGGTACTGATCTAGTAAAGGATTTGAGGGTACTAAAAATGAGAATGATAGGCTTTGTGCAAAAGAAGAAAAGAAAATGAATAAAGGGTAAAAAGAAAAGGCAAAAAGCCATAATTTGTTAGAGAAAAACCTAATCCGCTAGATATCATTGAAAATCTCTCCTTGTAATGAAAACCAAAACAGTGATCAAGGCAAAAGAGTGCCTCAAGGGAAAAAAAGGTAGAATTAGGATCATCTCTTTCGGTAGATGAGATTTTATCCTTGTATGCATATGTTGGTTCTTACCCTTAGCATTCTTCTAAAGCTCATTCCTTTCTTGAGAGATCCATGTTGTGAATTGGACAGACCAGATGAGAAGAGACCATTTTTTGTCTCTTAACGTTACCCTTAGCCAAATGA
Source organism: Schrenkiella parvula (assembly GCA_000218505.1). NCBI lineage: Eukaryota > Viridiplantae > Streptophyta > Magnoliopsida > Brassicales > Brassicaceae > Schrenkiella > Schrenkiella parvula. Next base: position 4,517,649 of record CM001192.1, on the reverse strand, counting down.
GTTCATTGAATGTGCATAGCTTGATTCATGGATTATGCTTAATGAATGTTAAAGGGATTGGTAGATTGGAATGCATGTCTAGGTTGAGATTGAAGTGAGGTTGTGTTGTGAAGAGTGGCTAAAGTTTTTAAGTAGAACTCACTCACCTTGTATCCCAGAACTGTTAACTTGGACATTGGTTTTATCTCTTCTTCTAGCATGTTTTGGTTCTGAGTCCCCTCCTTCAAACCTCTTCTCCATCTTGGTCTTGTTTATTTGCTTGAGGGCAAGCAAAGACTAAGTTTGGGGATTTGATGTTTCTATGATTTGCATGATTTAAGCATTTATTTGTAACAATTTCAGCATTGGTTCATCCCATGTTCATACCATTTTTAGTTATTTTCATCCATTTTGTATAATTAGTACTGTTTGCATTAGCATTGCATACATCCTTGCATTTGGAGATGTTATTAGGTGTTTCTTGGACACTTTGGGAACTATACTAGACAAGGACTAAATTGCTAAAACCAAATGAAAAGGAGAGTCAAGAAGAGAAGAAGGAGAGGAAGTTATACCTGACTAGACCACTTAAACCCTATAAATACTCACCCTTGGTCATTACCCAAGGTTCTGTCAAATTTTTTTAGGGTTTATCTAGTTTCAAACACTTATAAAAATAGCTTTGTAATTTTCTGTTGATCTATTGAGTTTTTGCACTTGCTTATTTGATCATATATATTTTTCTCATCTTCATCTATCTGATTATGATGTGTTTATTGATTTCTGGGTTTGTGTTCATAATGATGATTAGTGAGTAGCCATTAGGGTTCTTGAGGATGGGATAGATTAGTGCGGAAACTTAATCTCTTAGGTGTTTAAGCTTAGATTCTGTAAATCTCTTCTTGATTAGTGTTTTTAATGCATGTTTCTTTCTGATCAATTGAAGCTTGAGCTTAGGCATTTCCACACCCAGGTGCTTGATGAAATGTATGAACCAACTAATTCAAGAAATTTGCATATCTAGCCTAAGGGATTAGATGTCTAGAGTGCTTATTAAATTTAATAGACTGAATCTTAGTGTCTGCTCTATTATATTTTGCTAATGATGATTAGGTTTGGAAATAGCTTGGCTTGAGGGTGTCTGTCACGAAAGTGGATTTGTCTGGTTTTGATGTCTATTGTCTAGAGATTAGCTCTGTCACGAAAGTGGTTTTGTCTGGTTTTTATGTATATTGTCTAGGGATTAGCTCTGATTGAGTTTTGTTAAACATCTAAGGTTGATTAAGAAGAGTCACTGATCGATTACCCCATCCTTAGGAGCTTTCATTCTGTGTGTTTATTTATTGCTTCAGCTTGTTTGTTTAATTTTTGCTTCTAGCCTTGTTTAATATCATTCCAGTAGTTTCATTAGGTGCTTATGCATTTGATAAGTCCTGGTCTTTCGTTTCATATTGGTTTTTATTTCTATCACTTAGGTTGTTAGATTCTAAAACTGAACTGCCCGGCTTGACTTAGTTAGCTCTGATCACATCCGAATTGCTAGCATCTCACCCATTTGGAATGATAACCTATTGTACTGCAATGACAATGATGGTGCATAGTATAATTGATTAGTAAAACACAGAAAAATCCTACTATAACTATCATGAGGAGGAAAAGAGCTGTTAATAAAGTCAGTCGCAACAGCATTACCAGATTTTGTGATGTCTTGTTTCCGCTTACCGAAGACAATCCTGACCAAACCTGACCAAACCCCCCCCCAGAAAGATCAAACATTTTATTTGGCAATGCCTCTCAGGATGTCTATCAGTAGCTAAGAACTTGAGAGAAAGAGGAATACAATCTGATCTAAAATGTGCAAGGTGTTGAGCGGAGGAAGAAAAAATTAATCACGTCATGTTTGATTGCCCACCTGCCCTACAGCTATGGGCCTTATCAACGATCCCTTCAAATTCTGCAACATTTCGTGCGGACTCGGTACTCACTAATTTGGATTATTTATTCTGGAGATTCCCTACAAGACATTCAAACTATCAATTCCCATGGTTATTATGGTATATTTGGAAGTCAGAATGACAAGGTATACAACAATATTGATCAGGACCCCGTGAAGTGCTACGCCTCGCCGAAACGGAATCTATACTATGGGAGGAGGCTCAAAAACTAGGAAATGCCGGTATAGAACAGGTTAACCCATAGGCCGAGCAGGACGCAGACAAACTCTTGGAACACAATGGCCTTTGGTGCTTCACAAACAGGTCGTGGAAAGATGGATAGAAATTCTCAGGACAAGGATGGAATACAAGACGTATGGCTGTTGCTGATGGTGGGTTCAAGGAATATATGTAGTTGTCTCTCACCATTACATGCAGAGATCGAGGCGCTAGTTTGGGCAATGGAGTGTATGCATGTAGCAGAGCAGAAGGAAGTAACCTTCTTAACGGACTGTCTGCAGCTGGTGAAGATGGTGTAGGAACCGATCCAATGGCCAGCTTTCTCGACCCACATGGAGGAAGTGCAACAATGCAAGGCGAATTTCACTAAGGTTGAACTGAAACATATATCAAGAACCAACAACACACTGGCGGACAAATTCGCGAGCAGTGCTCACCTGCAACCATCACTCTCTCATCATATAGGTTTGTCACCACCTCTATGGTTTTCTGTGTCATCCTAGTCGGTGACATCTTGTTGACAAACACAAAAACAGATTACTATACTAATGCATATTTCTTTGAAAAAGTCTTTAAACATATATTTTTTTATAATAACAAAAATGTCGTTAGCATTAAAATAAATAAATAAAAATATAATAATACTATTGATGATTAAATATAAATCTTTTGAATAAAAGTCAAAATCTATTTATTACTGCCGTTTTTGAGTTGTGTTTATGACAGGCGTTGGCAATTGGTGTTTGCAATTGGTTTTTGCGATTGGCATTGGCAACTAAAGTTCAAACTCTTCACATTGAACGCAAAAAACGGCTTTTGGGGTTTTCATAGATGAGTGAATAAAAAGTACAGATCGACTGTTGTTGAGTCACATAAGGTGGGTAGATTAGAAATCAGTATGTCTCGTGTTTCGTCTAACATCGAGTAAATCAGATTAAACAAATATGTAAGAAATTGTTTAAGAGGTTTCTAGTAAAGATTTTCAAGTTTGTGTAATTTGACTTTATTCTAGCTTGAGTTCGTCTAGTCTTGGTATCAAAGCAGGTCACCTCTGTCTACACTCGGACGAGATCCTGCTGAAGATATGGAGACTATAGCAAAACTCATACATGTCCAAAGATCGATTATGCTTGATGAAGAAAATTTTGGCTACTGGAAGGCGCGTATGAGACATATCCGTGGAATCGATGAAGATGCATGCAACGCGGTGCAAAAAGGATGGGAAGAATCCACAGCTCATGGAAGACAAAAATTACGCCCCCAAGCCTAAAGAAAGATGGACTTAGTCCGACAAAGCTGCTTCAAAATTCAACTCCAAGGCACTGACTGCGATCTTCTCTGCAGTTAACCTAGATCAGTTCAAAATCATTCAAGGATGTGAGTCGGCTAAAGCCCCATGGGACACCCTCATCAACTACTTTGGAGGGGACACCAGTGTTAGGAGAACAAGAATATATCATCTTGCCTCATGATTTGAAAATTAGCAAATGGAAAGTGATAAACCAGTGGGATAATTCAAATCCAAGATAAGTTTGAAAGCCAATGACGCGTCTGTTCTCGGAAAAAATACAAGGAGAAGAAGCTTGTCAAAAAACTGTTAAGATACACAGAGATGACATGATGTTTGATCAACTTGTCGGTATCCTTCAGGCTCAAGAATTAGAAGGAACAGATGATCAAGCAAACACTCAAAAGGGGATTGCCTTTGCGGCAGAAACAAAAAAAAAGTTACAGTGCAACAAAATGAAGGAAATGTCAGCCTTATGGCCAAAAACTTCAAAAAAATGCTGAAACGAGTAGAGAAAAGACACCATCGGACCTTCAACCGAGCTCAAAATAGTGACGCAGATTGCTCTAGCAATTGTAATTCAAGCTTTGAAGCTAATAAGGGCAACAAAAAGAAGGATTTGCAGTGTCATGAGTGCGGGGGCTTTGGACACTTTGTAATGAGTGTCCTTTGATGAAGGGGAGAGAACTTAAGTGCATTGAATGCAAAAGAATGGGACACACCAAGACTGAATGTCCAAATAATCTGAAAAGGGAAAAATTATTTGTGTGTTTCAGTGACACATAATCAAAAGTAAAAGGGATTATGAGGACCTTTTACTGAATTTCGTAGCATTCGTCTCCTAGGGAGAAGATGACTTGAAAAATGAGCAATCCAGCTATGGGTCTCAATCGGATGATGATGAGGGAAATGAGGAGATTTTTGCGAAAGCTGAATATCGAGTCTTCTTCGACAGTTTTGCTAGACTCAACAATGAGAACCTGCAACTGATAAAGGATATGGCAATGTTGAAGGCTCAGGTAAACATTCTTGAGATGGAGCACATAACTTCTGAATCAAGACTTGGCCATTAAAACATAAGCATGAGCACCCTCTGATGAAATTGGAAGTCAACTTCTCAAGGAGTTGGGTGAAGAACAAGAAAAAAACTCAAAGCTTGGAAAATAAGATGAGCAAGATACTAGAAGTGTTTAATCTAGAGCAGGAGTAAAGCTAACTCTTGGAAAGGCAGCTCAACGACAGTCATAAGAAACTCAGAATGATGAATAAGGGGTCTGACAACTTGGATCACATCTTGTCAATGGGATAACATCCTAAAGTGAACTACGGTTTTGGCTATAAGGGTGCTGGAACACATAATCTCCCCACTGTTACAAATCCAATTACTTTTGTACAAAGTGTCTCGTTGCAACCTAATGGTGGTAAGAAAGTTGAAGGAAAACAAACCATTACACCGAACATTAAGGGACAAGAACACATACACAAGTCAAAACTGCGTCCTATGATAGCCACACCAATCAAACGATATGGTTGTTTGTTTTGTGGAAAATAGGGGCATCAAGCGACTTACTACTACTCCAAAAGAAATCAGATTGATCGGGCGTAGAAACGAAATATGTGTTTTATTGAACTAAATGCAACATTTATCCAAAATTCACCTGGGTAACTAAATGCAACATTTATCCAAAATTCAGGATGGAGGAAGATGAGATAACATGCAAAGCAGCATGCGTCAATGTTGTCCAGCCTGAAATAGGGTATGATGAGTCACACACCCAAATGGAGGTGTTACACACTCTGAACACTAAAACAGAGATTGTTTGCAATATTGCTTGCAGCAAGCTTGATAAACCTCAAATTATCAGCAGTGTTGCATACACTTCCACTGATACAGAAGACATCCTTCCTTGATACTTTGACAATTGTTGCACAAGACACTTGACTGGAAATCAAGAGTGCTTCAATGAACTCTCACAAATTAAAGGTGGAAAAGTGACTTTTGGTAAAGGTGGACAAGATAAAATCAGAATGGAGAACAAGAAACGTAACGACTAACCACAACTGGTTGATGTCGATTTTGTAAAAAGGCTTAAAACAAACCTAAACAGAATGAGCCAACTATGTGACGAAGTATCGAAGGACACATTTACACGCCATGATTGTCAATTCTTGGATATAAACGACAACCTCATGTTGTCTGGGATACGCTCAGGAAACAATTGTTATATATGGAGGCAATCTGCCACATATATGTCCTCAGTTGAATCACAATTAGATCTCTGGCACAAGAAACTTGGTCACATCAACTTTCATGGAATTTCTAAGATTATCAAAGCTGAAGTAGTTAGAGGAATTACACGTCTTGAGAAAAAAAATCGAAATAGTGTATGGTGCATGCAAAACGGGTAAGCAGATAAAAGTTCAACATAAACAGGTAACTGACATAAGTTCGAAAAATATTCTCGAGCTGATCCATATGGACTTAATAGGCCCAATTCAACCTGAGAGTATTTGTGGAAAGAGGTACATATTTGTTGTAATATCCCAAAACCCAGCCCAACTCTTTTTCCCCTCCTTGGCCCAATAACCAGCCTAACTTCTTCCCCTTTTTTTGTTGTCGACACAAAGTATATATATATATATGTATATAAGCATATACATCTCTTTCTCCACCTCCTCAAAAACCTAGCACATGCCTTGTCAAGAGAGAGATAGAGTCACCGTGACCAAGCTTCTTCTTTCTTCCCTTCTCCTTCTCTCCTTCCCTTCTCTTCTTCTTCTTATTTTCTTATTTTCTTCTTCTCTCGGTTTGTGTTGAGGTCAAGATCCGTTGACATCATCACCACTGCTGCCATCTTGGAGTCCCTGCACCACACCGGAGTGACAAGAGCCACCACCAGAGTCACAGCCCGAGTCGTCGGAGGACTCATCACCGCATCCCAAGCCGAGGAGAGAGAGATCTAGGGTGAACCCTAGGTCTGACTTGCACATGACATAACCCAGCCTCCACGTTTTTTCTTCGCTGCCGTTCGCCGTCGATCAGTTGTGCCGATTCAGGCTGCACCGTGAACTATCAGGGAGTGTAGCTGTGGCCCGGGGGCAAAACCCTAGGTCATTACCTTGCTGTCCAAGAAAGATCCGTTCCACGTTCCTTTTTCCTTCCGGTCCCAACTTAGGAGGTGGTTTGACCCCGTTTTCTTTTAAATGTGTTAGTATGAGATTGGATGCTTAGATTAGGTTTAAACCAAGCTTATATCGTATTTATGTGCATTTGGTTTTGTGTGATATGATATATGTTTATAGATGGTAAAAATGGATATAGGAGATTACTAGCTGCCTTGTGAATGAAGTTAGGAGATTGATGGTTGTCGAGTGTTGCGCATTAGCGTAAGTAAGAATGTAAAACAAATGAAAGCGGTGTTTTTTAATTGTGCAATGGAAGTTATTGTTAAGTGCGGAACCTAGATGATGGTTGAATGGTTTAGGTCGTTAATTAGTATTACATGATGAGATTGGTTGATTGAGGTGACGTAGAGATAAAGAGAGGAGGTACATAAGGTGGGGGAGTCTCCTTATGTACGGTTGTTTGAGCGGACATGTGTCGAGCTGTGTATAGACGGCATGTCCTCATCGTGGGGGTGTAACGGGCCATGGCGCTGTTGTAAGTGTGCGGCAAGGCCAAGGTGGAACACGGGAATGTGGGTGCAGAGGCAGTACGGACATTGGTGGTTGAGTACTCTCTTGCTTGTTGTTTGTGTTGTAGCGTTGCTGTTTGTATATAATTATATTAGCTTGCTTACAACTATTTTATCCCTCCTTATTGTGTTAGTTGGGTAGTGGCTCATGTGGAATTAATGGTTTACGGCTGTCTTACTAGGTAAATTAAATTACTCATCCCCTCCTCTTCCATCTCTTTCCGCTGCAGGACTATTAACAGAAGTTTTGTTTTGGTTTAGTTGGTGGATTTGTACTGAAAGAAGCCTTTTCAAGATTCTGGGACCAACGGGAGGACGTATTGGCTACCCTTTGGGCAGAAACATATGTCCTGATATGTCATCGTTCCAGCTTCTTGTTGGGAGACGGGTGTCAAATTTGTGCTTGTCGATGATTTTTCGAAGGTGAATTTCTTCGAGATGAGTCTGATGCTATTTTGATAGATTTAAAATTCTTGCTTTACAACCCAAAACATCAAAAGGTGGTATCGTTTAGATAAGAAGCAATTACGGTGGCGAATTCGAAAATAACAAATTTGAGAAGTTTTGTCATAATCAAGGCATTCTTCACCAATACTCCGCTCCCCGAACCCCGCAACAGAATGTCGAAAGGAAGATCAGGACCCTGCACGAAATGGCTAGAGCAATGTTACTCGGAAACAATGTCTCTCATGGTTTATGGGCAGAAGCAATCAGCACCGTGTGTTACATAATCAATAGAGTATATGTGAAACCTGGAACAACAACTACACCATACAAGATTTGGAAGGGTAAAACACCAAACCTAAGCCTTTCCCATGTCTTTGGGTGTGTGTATTATATTCTGAATGACAAAGACAATGTGGGCAAGTTTGAATCCAAGAGTGATATTGGAATGTTCCTTGGATACTCTACAAACAGTATGGCATACATAGTCTATAACCAGCGAACTAAAATGATCAAAGATGCTGTGAATGTCGTGTTTGATGAAAAACTGAGATTTAGTCGAGAAGATGTTACACACAGAAATAAGAGTGTCACACTGCAGAGACAAAGCTCTGAGAACAGAGAGCCAAGTGATTCATCGAAAGAAGATGAAAACACTGAATATTAAGTTGCTTCAGCTAGACCCCAACATTCACATAAAGCACCATCATGAGGATGTCATTGGAGGTGTGTTTGACGAAAGGGTCACCCGCAAGAAAAAAATTGACTTTAAGGAGATGGTGAAATGGGCTTGTTTCATCTCCTTCATTGAGCCACGATTTGTTCAAGAAGCATTGGAAGATTATTTCTGGACTGAACCTATGCATGAAGAGTTGGAGCAATTCACACCAGCTCTTGTCAAAAAAATTGTGTAAACAATGGCAAAAGAGTTTGAAATGAGCATGTTTGCAGAATTGAACTATTTTATGGGGCTCCAAGTGAAACAAATGGATGATGGGATATTTTTCTCTTAAGATATATACACGAAGAATCTTGTAACCAGATTTGAGATGCAAACTAGCAAGGTCTACAGCTCCTATGAGCACTACAAATAAACTCTCACGAGACGACAATGGAAACACGGTCAATGATAAATTGTACCGAGCAATAATCGGAAGTCTGCTTTATCTCACTGCTAGTAAACCATAATTATGTCTTGCGTGGGGATATGTGCAAGATATCAGGCAAGCACAAGAGATCACACATGTTGGCGGTCAAGCGTATAATCAAATACGTAACATGTACACTTAATTTCAGACTTCATGATACCTTCAAAACAAATACGAGTCTAGTAGGATTCTGCGATTCTGATTGGACAGGATGCTTAGATGATTGGAGGAGCACCTCTGAAGGCTGTTTGTTTCTTAGAAACAACATGGTGTCGTGGCATGGTAAAAAACAGAATTGTATGTCACTCTCCACTGCTGAAGCGGAATATATAGTTGTGGGAAGCTGTTGTACACAACTCTTGTGGATGAGATAAATGCTCTAAGATATCATTTTTGAACCCCTTTTAGTTCACTATGATAATATGAGTGCCATCAATCTGTCTAAAAGATCGTGCAATATTCACGAACCAAGCATGTTGATATTAGACATCATTTTGTTAGAGATATGGTTTGAGAAAATCTTGTTCCCATTGAACATGTTACATCTGAGAATCAACTAACTAATATTTTACCAAACCACTTGATTTTAATAGCTTTGTGTGCCTATGAAAAGCTCTTACAATTTGTGATCTCTAAGTATAATGGCCATGGGAGAGGTTGTTGTACCACAAGTCTTTCATCATATCATACTCCAAAACCTCTCATTTGAAAATTGTCTCATGGATAGGATTGCTCCTCTCATGTCATCCAAAATAAGCTTGTGTCAGTTCACCATGAAACACATTCGTTCTAAAAGAGGATGCAACACATTTCATTCTGGACACTATCATTGTCTAGATTGAACGGAGAAACACAGAGGGAGTTAAGTGTAACACAAGGAACAGAAAGAAGGGAACGTTGAAAAAGTCCTTGTGACATGAAAACTGACATCCAAGCCTAAAATAATGGATACTTGGTTTGGAATAGGATGCACCATATTTTCATTCTGAAGATGATCACTGTCTTGATTAGATAGAGATGTAGTGTGATAGAAAACAATGCCCACCATGTTGACAGATGAAGTGTGTATATCATGAAAAGTAAAATGCTATACAATGGCTAAAATGATGGATACTCGGTTTGGAATAGGATGCAACACATTTTCATTCTGAACATTTTTGATGTCTTGATTAGGCAGAGAAGCAGTATGATAAAAGACAACTCTTACTGCATCAAGATATATCACATTGCTTCGAAAATTTCTCATCCCTGAAGAAGGCGCAGGAGGGACACAAAACACTAAATTGTGTTTCACAAAAATCTGAGCTGATTATGAAAACATGTTGAGGTGCATCGTCATTTTTTTTATGATCAATGTTGTGACAGCTACTCAGCTGAGAGATAACTACAGTCTTGAGCAAGTGAGTTGATTTCAACTAAAGTTTATGTGTTATGATGATAAATCTAATATATGCGGTAACTCTCCCTCGGCAAGAAAGAGGTTTGGACGTTTGGTGGTATACGTAATTGTCTTTATATCTCAAAGCTTGCAGATTTTACACCCCAAAATTTTATCTCAGATGTACAGGTTCATTGATTTATCATGGGATCCTTGATCAATTCCATAAGTGTGTCATACAATGTCATTCATGTTTCTCACATCTGGTGCCTTTCTCACAATGGTTTGGGCTTGTGGCGTAAATTCTTATACTTAATTGAGAAATATGGGCATCTCTTTTTGTCCATTGTGTGTTGACTAACAAATCTCTATTATGCTCTTCTCAATTCCCGTGAGAGAAAGATTTCACAAACCTAATTGTGTCACACACCAAATCGCAAATTCGTCCTTTTGATATGAAATATCTCCCATTTGATAACGATAACCTTGAGGATGTTAAAGATGTGATTATCAAGGTGGTTTGATCTACACAGTCATTGATGTAGACCCATACTCTTCATATGTAGTGCGAGAATTTCTCACTAACTTGGTTGATGCAGAAGAACGAGACAGGGCAAGTGTTGTATACTTGCGTGGAAGAATGGTTGAATTTCCCTTCAACTCATCAACTCGACTTACTGCATTCTCTCTCCAGAGAAAAATGCAGATTGGAACCGCAAGAACATTGATAAACCAATTGTGCATCTCACTAGTGGTCGTCATAGCTGATGGGAAGGTATGTGCTCCAAGTTCCTCACTCCAATGAACCAGGTTTTGTACAAATATGTTGCTTTGATTGGATGCCCACCATCAACTATACCTCCATGACCAAAGAACGCCTTAAATCCCTTTATATGCTGCATAAGAAGAGAAGGTTCGACTTTGGTAAGATAGTGCTATAGAACTATATAAGGAAATCATTTATACGTTTGTAGATTTACCCTAATGCTTCCCTAGTATTCTTCTTCTATATATCATGTAAATCTCTCACAATAATATTATCAAAAGCATTACCTTTACATGGTATCAGAGCAAAAAATACCTAAAATTTTTTTTCTCCTCTCCTAGCTTAGCCTAGCCTAGCCGCTACCCCTGTTTCATTTACCCTTCTTTTCTTTTCATCCTACATGTGATCATGCCTATTCCTGATACACCATCTGGATCAAACACAACGATTCCTGTTTCTGAATCTCCTACACTACTTAGTGTCAATATGACAAACATCACCAAGCTCAATGCTTCTAACTTCCTGATGTGGAGTCTACAAGTCCATGGCTTGTTTGATGGGTATGGTCGTGCTGGTTACGTGGATGGAAGCATGGTTGCTCCACCAGCTACTGTTACCACAGACGGCATTGCTGTCCCAAACGATGCGCACACACTCTGGAAAAGGCAGGATCGATTGATCTACTGTGCCTTGCTTGGAGCTATCACAAATGCTCTTCAGCCGCTCCTCTCTAAAACCAAAACCGCTGCCGAGATCTGGAACACGCTCTCCTCAACCTACGCCAAGCCAAGTCGTGGTCACATCAAGCAACTGAAGCAGCAACTAAAACAATGGACCAAATGAGCTAAATCTATTAACGAGTATTTTCAAGGATTCACTACTCGTTTTGATCAACTTGCCCTCCTAGGCCAAGCAGTGGACCATGAAGATCAGATTGAGTATATTCTTGAAGGCCTCTCCGACGACTACAAGACAGTAGTAGATCAGATTGAAGCATGTGATTCTCCACCATCTCTTACAGAAGTGCACGAGAAACTTTTTAATCAAGAAGTCAGGCTGCAAGCAATGGTCTCTACGTCTCTGTCGTTTCCCATCACTACAAATGCTGTGAATTATAAAAACAACAACAACAAGAATCAGAACAAGCAGCAACCTCGTGCACACAACAACAATAACAACAATTGGCAGGAACACCAACAACAGTTTACCCCAAGACAATCATCCTACACACCAAGACCATACTTGGGCCGGTGTCAGATATGTGGTGTCACGGGGCATAGTGCACGTCGCTGCTCTCAATTCCAGCAGCATGGCGTCCCTTCTCACACACCACAGCCATATGCGTCGGCTCCATGGCAACCTAGAGCGAACCTAGCTGCTGCTCCATACAATTCGGCGAGTTGGATCATGGATAGTGGTGCCACGCACCATCTTACATTCGATCTCAACAACTTGGCTCTACACCAACCATACCATGGAGGAGACGAGGTCACCATTGCTGATGGATCTGGTTTGACAATCTCCCATACTGGTTCTTCTCTTCTTTCCACTCAATCTCGTCCACTTACTCTACAAGATGTTTTATACGTACCAAATTTACAGAAAATTCTTATTTTTGTCTATCGTATGTGTAACAATAACCGAGTGTCTGTGGAATTCTTTCCTACCTCATTTCAGGTGAAGGATCTCAGCACGGGGGTCCGATTGCTCCAAGGGAGCACCAATAATGAGCTATACGAGTGTCCGGTTCCATCACCCAAACCCATCTCCAACTTCGCTTCCCCTACACCAAAAACAGACATCAACTCTTGGCATAATCGTTTGGGGCATCCATCTTTTTCAGTTTTAAAAACAGTTGTTTCACAAAATTCTCTACCTATTTCGGATTCTTTAAATAAAACTTTGCCATGTTCAAATTGTCTCCAAAACAAAACCCACAAACTCCCGTTCTCTATAAACACATTAATCTCTACCCGACCCCTTGAAATCCTTTATATCGATATATGGACATCTCCAATTATGTATATTGATAACTACAAATATTCTTGTTACCATAGATCCTTTTATTCGCTATACATGGATATACCCACTTAAACACAAATCCCAAACCCGTGACATCTTCACTGCGTTCAAAGCACTTGTCGAGAACAGATTCCATAAGAAAATCAGTACCTTATACTCTGATAATGGCGGTGAATACATTGCTCTCCGACGGTTTCTCTCGGAAAATGGCATCTCCCATCTCACAAGCCCACCACACACTCCCGAGCATAATGGGATTGCAGAACGCAAGCACCGTCATATAGTTGAAATGGATCTCACTCTCCTCAGCCAATCTTCACTTCCAGCGACTTACTGGACATATGCGTTCTCTGCATTTGTATACCTTATCAACCGACTTCCAACGCCAACGCTCAACAATGACAATCCATATGCCAAATTGTTCCAGCAGCAGCCAAATTACTTGAAATTGCAAGTCATCGGTTGTCTTTGCTTCCCGTGGCTAAGACCATACGCCAACCACAAGCTTGACCGTCGATCGGTTCCTTGTACTTTCATTGGATACTCCCCAACGCAGAGCGCTTACCTATGTTTGGACAAAGAGACGGGAAGAATCTATGTTTCTCGCCACGTTCAATTTGTCGAGAACTCCTTCCCATTTGCTTTTGTCCGCCTTGTTGAAGAGAGTGACCCCGATCTCCAACCATCACCCGCCGAACCTCAAATCACAACCATACCCGCACCAAAACTCGTACTAGCTCCGCCACACGCGCCCCTGAGCTCAGATCCTCACCAACGCCAACAGACTTCTCCGCACAGTTCGGCGCCGCCGACATCCGCTGATATCACGCCTCGTCAACAAGCTCCTTCGCTGCCTCTCATCTCCACATTGCCGTCGCCTTCCACAGATCCACAAATACTTGTGGGCCATGACAGATATTCTTCAGCAGGCCTAAATTTTGGACCCAAGACAAAACACAAGCCCAACTCCACCTCAAATAAACCCAACACCACACACTACCACGACATCGTCATCTTCCTCGCTTCCAAACACCACCCAGCAACCACCGCAAACTCTCAACCTCTCACGACCACCTGAAAGTCAAATTGAACCACCATAAACCGCCAATAATCACCCAATGCAAACAAGAGCCAAAAACCGTATCATTAAACCAAAACTCAAATACTCTCTCACCATCACAACAAAACCATACATACCATCGACAATAACCCAAGCCATGAGAGATGAAAAATGGCGCAATGCGATGTCTGCCGAATACTATGCGGTGACGAGAAATAGAACATTTGATTTAGTGCCTCCATCACCAACTCAAAATGTAATACCTACAAAGTGGATTTTTACAATAAAATATATGTCTAACGGTCTCATTGATAGGTATAAAGCGAGGCTTGTCGCGCGCGGATTCAACTAGCAGTATGGTCTTGATTACTCGGAGACGTTTAGTCCTGTCATCAAATCCACAACCGTATGTGTGGTCCTTGATCAAGCAGTTCGGTGTAACTGGACTATTCGGCAATTAGACGTGAACAACGCCTTTCTACAAGGAACACTCAAAGAAGAAGTTTACGTTACACAACCACCCAGGTTTGTCGACCCAGACCGACCAAATCATGTCTGCAAACTCCATAAAGCGTTGTATGGGCTCAAGCAAGCACCACACGCTTGGTACGAAGAACTGAAGGCCTCTCTTATTGTTGCGAGGTTCCAGAACTCTGCTGCTGATACGTCTCTCTTCGCTTATCATCAATGTAATGATATTGTCTACATACTAGTCTATGTCGATGATATAGTTGTTACGGGAAATCAGGCAGAACGTGTGAATGAAGTAATCTCTGAATTGGCTAGACGTTTTTCTATTAAAGATCTTGGAAATCTCAGCTATTTTTTGGGTATAGAGGCAACACGTACAGCGGCGGGTCTGCACTTGATGCAGAAAAAGTACATCACCGACTTACTTGTAAAGACGAATATGTTAACGGCAAAACCGGTGACGACACCCATGGCTCCTACTCCAAAATTATCCATCACTTCAGGTTCTCCTCTCTCTGATCCAAAGCAGTATCGAACCATCATTGGAAGCTTGCAATACTTGGCGTTTACACGACCCGACATTGGCTTTGCTGTCAATAAACTGTCTCAATATATGCACGCTCCAACCGATGTTCATTGGCAAGCAGCGAAGAGGGTCCTTCGCTACCTCGCTGGTACTGTCTCACACGGGATCTTTCTCCGGGCTAACTCTCCTCTCACACTCCATGCCTTCTCCGATGCCGACTGGGCTGGTGATCGTGATGATTATGTCTCTACGAACGGCTATGTCGTCTACCTTGGATCTACACCAATCTCTTGGGCTTCCAAGAAACAAAAAGGCGTTGCTCGGTCCTCAACGGAATCAGAGTACCGCGCCATCGCCAACACTGCCGCTGAGCTTCGTTGGATATGTTCTCTCTTTACTGAGCTCGGGATCAGCTTACCCTCCGCGCCGGTGATCTACTGTGACAATGTGGGCGCTACATATCTCTCAGCCAATCCGGTATTTCATTCCCGGATGAAACATATTGCTTTGGATTATCACTTTGTTCGAAACAATGTACAATCTGGTGCCGTCCGCGTATCACATGTCTGCACAAAGGATCAGTTAGCAGATGCTTTGACCAAGCCTCTCTTCCGTGCAAGATTCAACGAACTCTATAGCAAGATTGGAGTCACGCAAGCTCCTCCATCTTGAGGGAGCGTATAGAACTACATAAGGAAATCATTACCTTTACAAGTGCATGACCAAGTTATGATAATGGCGAACAATGCTAGTGAAGTTCAACGACGGGTGCTTTTTCCTACGTTGATTCAGCAAGTGTTGAAATTCCAATGCATTTTGCCCCGTTTCAAAGGAGATGGTGTTTGCGTAGGTCATCCAGTTGTTGTTACAAAGGACATCAAGATTGGGAGGGGTTCAGGAGGAGACATCAAGCACCTCACCTTATTGATGACATTCAGTATCTCATCGATGGACTCAAGGCCATACAGCTGCGTGCTCAAAATAAGTTGTCTCTTTCTTTTCTCTTTTGCTTTCCTTTCATAGATCAAAATTTTATCTAAATGTGCAACCAAGCAGGGGGAGAATACGGTGCTGGCGACAGTATTTATGTTGGTTTGTCATGTGTAGACTTAACGCTTATTTGGTTGTTCTTCAAAACTCTTCTAATCTTAGCGCTCTGAGACATTACTCTATCTTGAATCTATTTTTGGAATTACACTTGTTTGTTCTGTATGTTGGTGTTTTGAAATTACAGGTTGTTTGGATTGACACATTAAGATAAAAAAAAAAGAGGAGATTGTAAATTCGTGAAAGGATCATTCAACAAGTCATCATTACACATGTAGGTGACTGTGTAACACACTGAAACATTAATTAATATGTTGAACACCAATGACGTGGATGTATCCTATTGGAACTCTTGGTTTAGGCGTGATATGCAAGGAGAAAATACGTAGTCGCAATTTGGAAGATTTGTGGACATGGAATAAGGAAAGTATATATCGCATAATTAAGATGTTGAGGAGGATATATACGTAGGTTTTTGACCTAAGCAAGTTGGGGTTTGAGATGGCAAAAGATCTTCATATTGAAAGAAAAAAGGCTTTTGAAATTTTTAAAAGTGAGTGAATAAAGAGTATAGCCCAACTGTTTTGAGTCATGTACAGTGTGTAGATTAGAAATCAGTCTGTTTTGAATTTTGTAAAACGTCGAGAACTCTATAAAAGATTATTTTTAAAAATTTATAAAAAAAACATTTACAAGTAATTTGACGGGAAAAATGCTTATTTTATCCCGAATATTTTCCGTTATATTTTTTAATACATGTACTCAGGACCAGTGTTTAACACTGCATCATTTATTCCTACTTTGACTAACGCTCGGTTAGTCAACCGTGTAATCCTAATTTCAGAAACCCGCCAAACACAAAATGACGTCGTTTTGCTCATTAAACCAAAACGACGTCGTTTAGTGTTTGGAGATAAAATTAGAGATTTCACCAAAACACAAAACGACGTTGTTTTGCTCAGTAAACCAAAACGACGTTGTTTTGTGTTTGGAGATAAAATTAGGGTTTTCACCCTTTTCTTCAAAGTGTTCGATGTTATTTTCTCTTTTGAAGAATTAATGTTATTTATTTTCTTTTTTCGATCCTTCCACAAATAATAGGATATTTTCATACGCAAATACCCAAATCTATAAAGCATGTAACAATCTTCTCTATTTGAATAAGTGAAGAAAAGAGAATAAGTTATGTACATTAATATTGGTCACTACTATCTTCAGCCTGCAACTCAAAAGCATACTGAAGTTCTGAAGCAAAAGCTATTTTGGAGAAGAAGGATGAAAACCCTAATTTTATCTTCAAACACAAAACGAAGTCGTTTTGGTTTAATGAGCAAAACGACGTCATTTTGTGTTTTGGTGAAATCTTTAATTTTATCTCCAAACACAAAACGACATCGTTTCGGTTTAATGAGCAAAACGATGCTGTTTTGTGTTTTGGCGGGTTTTTGAAATTAAGATTAAATAGTTGACTAACCGAGCGTTAGTCAAAGTAGGAATAAATGATGCGGTGTTAAATGTGGGTACGAAATTTAAATTTTAATGTCATTCGGATTGAAATAAACACTAGTCCTAAATATAAATATTAAAAAGCACGAGAAAAAATGTTTGCGTTAAAATAAACACTTTTCCCGTAATTTGACTCTATTCTACCTCGGGTTCGTCTAATATTGACTTTTCATATAAAATGTTTTTGGTTTATTGGATAAGTAATCACTGTTTATATTGGGGACGTTAAATAAGTTTGCAGTTCGAAGAATAATAATGATATCGGAAGTCATTCGCTACTTCTCGGATTTACACTCGATGCCATCGTGATCATGTGCAAGAATGTATTAGGTGGACTTCTAAGTTAAAGCCGTAATTTTCAATAAGAAGTATGTAGTTAAAATTGTTAATATGCCTTGTTTTTTTGTTTGTTTCTACCAAAATATTTCATATATGCATAATATGGCTACTAATATCTACTCCTTAATCAATGAATCATGTTTACAACTTTTTGTGAGTTGTAAGAGTCTAAATTACGAATCGCTGTACTCTCTACATCTTCCATTTCTTGAAACTTAGTGAAAGAAAAGTTCCAAACAAAAAAAACGAAGTGAAATTAAAGAATGTTGGTTTTTTTTAACTTTTTGTGAATTATGGCTTTTATGCATATTATGGCTATTTCTATCTGACTCCTTAATCAATATAATCATGTTTACAACCTTTTTGGAGTTGGAAGAATCTAATTAGGAACCAACTAATTCTCTACAACTTCCTTTTCTAGAAAGTTAGCGAAAAAATGTTGGTATATATATTTTTTTTTGTCAATAATTTAATAATTTTTTAATTTGTACAATTAGCAAATAGTATTTTAGTAAATATTTTGAATTGAAGGTACGCATTACTATAAAAGAGAAATAATAAGAATTTTGTATATGTCTATCAAATATATATTGTTTTTATCGCACTATAATTTATTTTGCGTAGTTTAATGTTTTTTAAGAAACAGGAAATAAAAATAAATTAGTTCATTACAAAATGTTGGCGTATGTTTTTTATCATGTCAACTGTGGCTAAGCATTTGTTTATCTACCAAATTAGCTTTTTTAAGATATTTTTCTGAAGTGCAAATAGAATAATTTATTTTCATCAAAAAATAGTGCAGCTTCTCATAAATATAACGGAGGAACTAGGGGGAAAAAATAAGGAAGCGAGGACCAAACAAAGTATATATATATATATTTATTTATGTATGTGTAAATTGCATAGAATTTCACATTTTTAGTTTCCGTTCAAAGCTATTTAAAATATGTATTCTATTACATTTTGGACAATTCTTTTTTCTGTTTTTTTTTGAACAAACAACATTTTGGAATTCTATGTAGAGAAAATTGGTGGAATGGGTATTTTATAAAATGGTAGTTTGAAAAGTAGATACTTTAAAAAAAATGGTACATAGGTACTATTCTGATATAAAATACCTATATTATCCTTGGGTATTATTATTGAAGACGATCAATACCAAACTAATTTCCTGTATTTTACCAAACCAAAATATTTTAGAGATAAGCAAAGACACGTTTCTTCTACAATACAATAAAAGAAAAGAAGATTTTCTGGATAGAATAGAAAACTATCTTACTATGTCTATATCTAAATTTTCTTTTTTTCAACAAAACTTTTATTTTTCCTTTTTATATTTATATTTGGCTCAAATAATACCTAATATTTATATTTTTTTATTAACTAAATTTATGATATTTTAAAATATATTTTTGATTTTTTAAAATTCATTTTCATTCGTCAAACTTAATTGTCACGATTTCTTAAGAAATAAAAATTAATTAATACTAGAAAAGTTAAAGTTTATAAATAGTTAGATGTTTCATTTTAAAAAAAATATATATATATATTAATTGATCTAAAGAGATAATTAATCGGCTGTTCAAATAGTTGAGCATATCTTGGCTTAATCGCGGTGAAGTATCTCGACCGAATAATAGATGGTTTAGACGGTTAGATTAATATATATATATATATATCATCAGTTTAGTTAACTAATACATATCAGATAAACTAAAAGCTACAAAAATCTTATAGATTTAGCTATATATACATTCATAGAGTATAAAATATAACATAATTAAATTTTCTACTTTTATCTGTTTTTTAAGAAAAAACTAGAACTTAAAGTTTAAATAATTATGTGAAAAAAATGTTAATGTTTGATGTTGCATGTCACGTAAACTCACAAGTGACATGTCTCTCCTTTGCGAGCTCCCGTATACTGCTTTCTCATAGGGGATATGAAGATCACATATCAAGAATTACATCACCACTTGACTCAAATAAATCTTGGGTTCCCTAAGTAATCATTAGTATCGTTACCCACTTCTTGTTAGTTCCCGCAAAATTGCACTTGACTCAAGATTGACTCAAGATTGCACTTGTACACACTATTGGGACATCAAAAGAAATGCAAACGACGATATATCATAATGATTCACGTGGAATTCAAATCAAGGAGATCTTACAAATGATACAAAGCCATCAATCCTCGACCCGGTCAACTAGAAGCCTCCTCGTCGTCTTGGTGCCTAGAGACAAACGAAACTAGTGAAAAGACGTATTTTGCATGATTAACAACCACATTATCGATGGTTTGCAGTTTGCTCGATAGGTGTCAAATGATTGAGCAAGAAGAACATCCAAAATAGTATTAAATTTTTGTCAAACAAAAAAAAATTATCATTATCTACTGCATGTACAAGTGGAACCAAGATTGTGGATACGACATCGTCATTGATGCTGAAGAATGTGTCCTTTATATTGTTTCTCTCTAAGTGTGCAAGTGACTAAGGGAAGAAAAGAGTTCGCCAGTTTAAATGTTGGCCCACAACACATGTACTAACATCTATGTTCACGCGTTGATATATTGTAAATGGCTGATATATAAAGCCATGTCTTCCTAACCCTAATTCCTAAGTCAGTCGATCCAATTTCAGTGTTGTGGATTGAGCTGAGCGCACACATTTGTAAAGAGAGAAAGAGAGCTCGGGTTTGAGCTACGATTCTAAAAGCATCTCTAACGGAAGTATGTTATAAAGTCTCTCATTAATCAAAATATAAAAAAAAAGAATAAGAATGGAAGAAAGAGGTGAGAGATAGTATTTGAGAGATTTTGGGAAACCCACTAGAATTTAAGTACAGTGTCTTTTTGTGAGTTGTTGATTCTGATTTTAAAATAACTTTAATTACAAAATTAAATTATTTTAAATTTTTTTTTTTTGAAAGACTTTTAGGGTCCCTTACGGTTGAGGATGCTCTAATGGATTCCAAAGAATCTCTGGCTAAAAGTAGGTGGTGGTTTCCCCTGGACTCGTTAATTTGTGTGTTCTTTCGCTTTTCTTCAATATTTACATTCACAAATAAGACCTAAGAGCATTTGCGAGAGGTGATTCTCATCAGAAAATCTAGGGTTAGATCGTACAAATGCATTGGTAGAAGAAGATGTTTAATGCATCTAATCAATTTTGAGTACATGTGACACGGCTCAAACTAAATATAATAGTATCAAAACCTGAACTATATGTTCGCTACGTTCATACTTGAAAATTAAATCTCATTTCTTGAAAATTATCATTCAATGTGAAAGTATCAACAATTTGGCTCACTCTTGAGCTTTAACCATTACATTAATTCCGAGATGACTTCCCACATTCATTAAAATCCGATATTACATTGCAAGAAATTTCATAAACAACATATTTCAACGTATACTATAATCTTTCAGTTTATTTTTTATCCTTCGATTAGTCGTGTGATTTTCTAATGAGCCTGGACGGCATGATAGAACAACTACTCCAACACTTTTCTAAATGCCTGATGCTATCATTTAAAAAAAAAATCGAATATAACGTCTACGTTGAAACACATATATTGATTTTAAAACAACGAAAAACTCTTAATTGTAGTTTATATATTATGTTCCTAGAAACGAGACTATGAACCTCGACGGCTTCAGAGAGAAACTAATCTATGAGCACAACTTGTGTTTATACATTTAATGGGATGACAGCAGTAGAAGCCAAAAAGTTGTAATTGTACTACTCCTTTTGATTTTCTACATTCGCAAAATCAAATAAAATTATACAACGCAAATTTTGTTTAGCATTATCATCATGTTTTTCTTTATTGATAAAATATATGTTGCCTTTCGCTGAATTTATCAAAATGTAACATGTTTATTCTAACAAGAAAAATGAAAACCAAGCTGTGTGATCTTGAGAGTTGACCTCCAAATATTTCACAACTTATATAAACGACAGAGCGAAACTCTAATCCTTCAAGCAAATCAACTATTCGTCGAAACAAATAATATCTTCCTTCGTCTAAGGTTAAAACTAACCTTTTTAACACATTACGAGCATGTCATTCTTCATTGATAAATCATATATGTTTATTGGTACAAATTGCAGGCAACTAAATCTCAACAATCATGGCCAAGACTAATCCTTCGGACGGAGGAGGGTCCGATGCAAATGACAATACATTCGTTCGTCACAGAGTGACACTTCCTCCGAAAGAGGGTTTGCTAAAGGAGTTCAAGTCGGTGGTTCAAGAAACTTTCTTCCACGATGCTCCTCTGAGGGATTTTAAGGACCAAACCGCAACTAAGAAGCTTTTGCTCGGGATTCAAGCTGTCTTCCCGATAGTCGGATGGGCCAGAGAGTACAATCTTCAAAAGCTTAGAGGAGATGGCATTGCTGGTCTCACCATTGCTAGTCTTTGCATCCCTCAGGTTTACTATTCAAGACTCCATTTTTTTTATAGTTTCCACGTACTTTTTGTACATTTTCTTCCTTTTGTATTTGTATCTCATGTGTACGTATCATGGATAACAGGATATTGGATATGCAAAGCTCGCGAATTTGGATTCAAAATACGGACTTTGTAAGTCTTGAAACACTAAACCTAAGGAAAAACATTATTATCAGATAGTGTTAAAAAATTATTGTGACCGGATCCACATAAGATAAATCATTTATACGTTCTTGTTTACTGAATAAGTGAATGCATGGTTTCGTGTGCAGACTCTAGCTTCGCACCACCATTGGTGTACGCGGGCATGGGAAGTTCTAGAGACATTGCGATTGGACCAGTGGCTGTTGTGTCTCTTCTTCTTGGCACTCTATGCCAGGCCGTGATCGATCCAAATGAGCAGCCGGCAGAATATCTCCGCCTTGCCTTCACCGCCACTTTCTTTGCTGGCATTTTCCAAGCCGGCCTTGGTTTTCTCCGTTTGGGATTCTTGATTGACTTTCTTTCCCATGCCGCGGTGGTTGGGTTCATGGGAGGAGCAGCCATTACAATTGCTCTCCAACAACTTAAAGGCTTTCTTGGTATCAAGAACTTCACCAAGAAAACTGATATTGTTTCTGTCATGCAAACCGTATTCGCGGCTGCTCGTAACGGAGTACTACTACCTTTTAATAATCTAATTCTTTCATCATCTTCTTGTAGAAAACATCAATATCTCATTCACTTTCGTTTTATTCATGACTCTTCCAGTGAAATTGGCAAACTATAGTCATTGGTGCTAGTTTCTTGACCTTCCTTCTCGTCGCCAAATACATTGTAACCTTATTTATTCTCTATTATATATATATAGAGGCATCTTTGTATCTTCATTTCTAATTCTAATATCATATTTGATTATAGGGGAAGAAGAACAAAAAACTCTTTTGGGTTCCAGCAATTGCTCCTCTTGTTTCTGTCGTGGTCTCTACTTTCTTTGTCTTTATAACTCGTGCTGATAAACAAGGAGTCCAAATTGTAAGCTCACAAGCATATGAATCTTGTTTTTTTTTCTTTCTTGTCATTGATGAATTGTGTGGTGGATTGTGCTAATGATTAGTCTTTTAGACCCTTAGAATATCTCCATGGTAAAGAGTTTTCCTCTAAACAATAAAATATAATATTATGATATAATTTAAATTTATAATTAAATTTTAATATTAAAAAAAATGAATTATTAACAAAGGGACACGTGTTTTAAGAGTTTCTAGTGGAATTCTCAAATAAAAATTTATGGGAACCCCTTCTCATACTCTCTCATACTTTTTAATATTTTATTAATTTTTTTAGTTTGAGAAACTTGGTCAGAACCTCTTGATTGAGATACTCTTATACTTTGTTTTCCATTTTTTCAGGAAGCAGTAGCAATTGCAAGAACGTTTGCTGCAATGAAAAACTATCAAATCGATGGCAACAAAGAGATGATCGCGTTGGGTACTATGAATGTTGTCGGTTCACTCACTTCGTGTTACATTGCCACCGGTACGCTCCTAAAAATGTTAATTTAACGATTCTAAAAGAAATTTTATTAAGTTTTTTTGAGTTTTATTAAATTTATAGTTTTTCAATTCAAAACCAATTAAACACGAGTCTTGTACTCAACCAAATAGAATTCCTAAACATATATTTGAAAAATTTGAAGGTTCATTTTCGCGATCTGCGGTAAACTACATGGCCGGATGCCACACAGCGGTTTCAAACATAGTAATGGCCATAGTGGTAGCTCTAACATTAGTTTTCATCACACCGCTCTTCAAGTATACCCCAAACGCCATCCTCGCAGCCATCATTATATCAGCCGTCCTCGGTCTTATCGACATTGACGCAACTGTTCTCATATGGAAGATCGATAAACTCGACTTTGCAGCTCGCATGGGAGCTTTCTTTGGAGTTATTTTCGTTTCCGTCGAGATTGGTCTCTTGGTTTCCGTAAGATTGCTTATATATGAATGAAGTTAATAAAAGATTGTTACTTATACATAAAACTTACTTATTTTTGGTTTTTGGTGAAACTTTTTCTACAATAGGTTGCGATATCGTTTGCGAAGATTCTGCTGCAAGTTACGAGACCAAGAACGGCAGTTCTAGGGAAGCTTCCAAGGACGAATGTGTATCGAAATAGCTTACAGTATCCGGAGGCTACAAACATTCCTGGAATCTTGATCATTCGTGTTGACTCTGCCATCTACTTTTCTAACTCCAACTATGTCCGAGAAAGGTAATATCTACACATCCTTCGTTGTATAGTTTATAATTAGGGTTTCAATTCAAACCGAAAATATGATTATTTACAGAAAAAAACGAAGAATAAACAAATATATGATTCACATTAAATGTAAATATGCATATTAATAATTGATGAACGAACTCATAAGAGGATTCAAACTCTATTCTCTGAACTAACAGAGTGAATTCTCAACCATTATACCACCATTTACTCATCCGTAGTTATACAATTTATTATTAGGATTTAATTTAAACTGAAAATATGATTATTGACAAAAGAAACGAAGAATAAACAAATATGATTCATATTAAATGTAAATATGCAAATTAATAATTCATGAACGAACTCATAAGAGGATTCAAACTCTATTCCTTGAGCTGACAGAGTGAGTTCTCAACCATTATACCACCATTTTACAAATCATTTTTGTAAAATTTATTATTAGGGTTTCACTTCAATTCAAAAATATGATTATTGACAAAAAAACGAAGAATAAACAAATATATGATTCATATTAAATGTATAATGGTTGATTATTCACTCTGTTAGTTCAGGGAATAGAATTGGAATCCTCTTACTGTGATCTAATCATGGTTGGCCACCGATGGATGCCTTAAGCCGCAACAAAAGTCAAATTTTCATAAATTGTGAAGATTGTTTGGGTTTTGGCCTGAAATTTTCCGGTTAACCCAAAAAAATTGATAAATCATTAACAAACCACAGAACATAGAAAAAAAGTGCATTATTCTTCATTTTATGCAAGTTTGAAATTTGAATGGTTACACAATGACGATACTTATGCAAATCATTAGGTTGTATTTCCTGATTAGAAAAGTGGATATGGTTTTATTTAATGAGACGGGACTAATCCACTTTGATAAACCTAAATGTTATGTATGTAGAAGTCATGTAATAGTTTAAAATTTGGTGACAGGATCTTAAGATGGTTGCGAGAAGAGGAAGAAAAAGCTAAAGCAGCGGACATGCCGACAATCAAGTTTCTGATTATTGAGATGTCACGTAAGAATGATATTATACGTACAAACTATATTGATTATCTTCTTTAACCATTTTTCTAAAATTTATAATTATTAATTACTATGAGCCCATACATAACGTAGGAGTATAACATATTGTATACGATACAAGCTTACTGATGGTTTATATTTATACGTATGAGCAGCGGTAACCGATATTGATACCAGTGGTATCCACTCAATCGAAGAACTTCACAAGAGTCTCGAGAAGAAACATATCCAGGTAACTTAATCTAATATTGGTCGAACAAAAAAGATACATAGGTAACTTATTTTAGTAAACCAAAGTAACTTTTATTGGTTGCAATTAGCTTGGTTATAATTTTCATAAAAAGATTAGCTTGGTTAATAAAATGATGATTTTCAAATTGGTTATACAGAGCGGTCATAAGCAAAAATATTTATCAGTTTTTATTATTATTTATTTTAGAATTTAAATTAGAATCTAAAATAAAATGGAGACATTCGGGTCATAACATCAAAATTTTGGATGGATTTACTAATATATTTGTTATTAAGCTAACTGAGATTTGATCAAAGTACTAGGATACTCAATATACTAAAGATAGGCATTCCTTAAAAAAATTATCAATAACTAAAGTATAAATGCATCTTTTAGTGTTGAATATATGTACCTAAAAATTAAGTGAGAATTTAAAAAATACCACATTCATAATACAATTTTTTTAAAATATCATTGTTTATTGTCTATTTTTAAAAAATACCACTTTTATAAACATTTATAAAAATTAAATTTATATGAATTTACAAAATATATTTATAAGATTTATAAACATATAATAAGTTTATAAACTCTTATAATATTTTTTTATAAAACTTTATAACATATATATATTTTATACATGCTTTATAAACTCTTATAAGTTCAATATTTGTGATACTTATAAAAAGTTGTAAAAATGGACATTAATCAATAATAATTTTGAAATGTGATATCATTAAAATGGTAGAAATTTCTCTTCAATTAATGATATCACTTTTTAAAAAAACTGTATACATACTAGAGCGTTGAAGTAGTAGAGGTCGTAGTTAATATGCTATATCATATTGAGACAGTGTAAACGATTAATTTGATAGATTAACTGACTTGACAATGAACAGTTGATTCTTGCAAATCCCGGACCAGTGGTGACTGAGAAGCTACATGCTTCTAAATTTGCCGATGAGATTGGAGAGGAAAACATCTTCCTTAGCGTTAGCGACGCGGTCGCACTTTGTTCTCCTAAATTGGCTGAGCAACAAGCTTAATAAGGAGCTGAATTCAGAGCTATGGATTTTTTTTCTTTATTTGGTTTGAGATTATATGTGTTATATATGGGGTGCTTTTTTTTTGTAACAAGGAGAGTATTACATGGTTCTTGAATTTGGTTCATGCAATGGTGACATGGGGATTAGGTCAAACGTTTGCCTTTTTATTTATTTATTTACCAATCTTTTATGAATAAATTGTACTTCCATTTATGTTACAAAATTGTATTTTGTAACCTATATTTTCTGTTGTTTTAATATTCATCCAAAGTTTTTTTTATCCAACTAATTGACTAGATGGTTTTTTCGTATTTATGCACGTATATAAATATTTACAGAATAACTAAATCATAACAGTGATTTAGTATTTCACTTAAAAAATAAACAAAAGATTAATTTAAATAATTTTATGTTGTTATGTTAATTAGATATGTGATTTCGCGTATAAGAATTCTATTCGATTTATTCGTTTTTTGGATATATTGGCTTGAATCTATTTCTCCTAATTGAACCACAATTATTTATTTGGTTCTACTAAAATTGGATTCATTTTGTTAATTATATTTAGTTCAATTTTTTTCTTAGATTTGTAAATATATTTTCGTAAAATTATATATAACTTATTATATATAATTTTTGAGAAAAAATTAGAAAACAATGAACTGTTGATCGGTTCGAGATTGCATAAGCAAACCGAACTGATAATATTTTGTACAAACAATGGTTAATCTAAAGATGATAAATTGTTTTATCTATCATCTATCTGCCTATGGTGGAAGAATTTATCTACTATTTTTGTTGAGTCCGATTTTAAATGGGTCAAATGTATGACAACAAATTACTCCAGATCCATATAGGACTCACCTAATCCATATAATGAAATCCGCACGTAAGGATTGACACGAAGGGATTTGTCACGCTGGAAAGCCGCCGGGACATCGCGAATATGGGTACAGAAGGGATCTACCACACTCTTAAGTTCTGTTACCAACTCCTCGCTAATGATGAGTGATTGAAAAGGTAGAAAGAGGAAATCATCTTGCGGATAAGCTTCATATAAATAGAGAAGGGGTGATCCATGAAAAAGGGACTAATAGATGGATCGATCCTGTGAAGTTGGCCCGACCACAAAAAGGTAAATGTAAGTGTTCCACTCGCTCATAGTCTATATCCAAATATACACCACATATCCTAAGAGAGAGTTCCAACCTCACTCTTTTAGGATATATTTATGACAGATAGGAGTTCTGATCTTCAGACAAGTTTTTTCACTTAACTCATAGTCACTTTCTGAATACATTAATCTGAGTTGATGATGCCTAATTTAGGTGTCAGGGAGTCTTTAGGACGGAAACCCTTATTCTTTCTTCTAGAGGTTTTTGAAGTCGTTTTAATTATGCATGATAACCATTCCATAACCTGCATGGTAGATTGCACCTCATCTCCCAAAAGGATAGACATATATCCTAAGTTCAATTATTATTCAGATTACACCTACATGGAACCTCCAAAATTTTGTCCTAAATAGTTATTATACTAAATTAGATGTAAAAAAACAATTAAATGTCAGCAAAGAATTTCCATCTAAAAAAGCAAAAATAATTCAAACCGATGGTATCTAAATATCCGCATCAATATGATTAGATAAATAATATTTTTTGATATACTAATTGATATTTTGTTTATTAGGATGAAGTTTGTGTGACAAGCTGACAGTTAGATACTATTCATGTAGCCGTTTAAGAAGGCAAATACAACCGAGATTGTTTTAGGGCATAAGATTGACCTAAACAACAATATTATAAAACACCAAAACAAAAAAATAATTCCAAGTACAACAAACTTAGCCTATTCCCAATCCAATAAAAAGCTACCGCAAAAAGCCAATCTTTGGGTTGGATTTTTCCACCTTCAATAAACACACTCATGGTCAGCTCAAACCTATAATCAGAACCGTGTTTCGAGTTTGTAATGCCATAAATTCTTAATAATTTAATTAGAAATATTTATAATCAATAAAACACAAAATTATAGGAAAACTAATTGATGAATAAGTTGTTAACAAACAAATTAGATGAAAACAAATATAAAATTTATCTAAAGGTATTATATATGAAATCCAGTATTTTATATAACTTTTTTATATATAATTAAAATTATAAAGCATGTATAAACAAAAAATGGAATAAAAAAGAAGACTATAATAAAAATTGTGGAAAAAATTAAATAAAAACGTATGTGAATGATATATAAGGAAACAAGATTTAAGTTTTCTAAAAATATATGTTTTAACTGTTTTTCGCTGATTTTGTGAGGAATAATTTTTATAACACCATATAGAATATGGTGAATTGGCTGATTAATAGAAATCAGCATGTGTAAATTTAATATTTTCTAGTTATTAAAGAGAAGAACAAATGTAACTATCTAATTTTTGATGTAGTTCACTATTATTTTTTTGTAACTTCGAATATGTAATAAATTTTAATCCAAATTATTCTACCAATAATATTTTAACCAGCCACAGTTACTGCACGCGATCGTATACTGCGATGTTTACCCTCGATTGTTGGAACGACTCGAGTTGGTTTTTTTTAATAGTAGCTTCTTATTTACGAAATAGTTAAAAATATTTTTAGTAGTTTCTAATTTATTTTTGAAGTAACATCTAAGTTGTGGTAATAATAAAATTATAACAGATCAAAAAGACAAATATATAAAATAGACAAAAAGATAAAATGATCAATTTTTTTTTGTTAGTTTTTAAGTGAAGACTGGTCTATAGCTACAAAATCTGTTATACTAAGAAGTTTTCAGGTGGGATTTAAAGAAGAAGGTTGAACCTGAAAAATTTTCATTTGATTGCTACGGAGTTTGACCTAAAGAAGCTTTGCGACGGCGGACCTGTATGGTGGCGCTTTTTCTTTGCGAAAGCCCTACAATAATACACTGATGAGACACATGTCCTTTTGTTGTAATAGTTACCAATTATCAAATGGATTCGCGTGTTGAGCTTTTAATGTAGGGTTTTTGGATTCAATCCCACTTGTAAGTTGCCCTGTTTTATGCTTTAATATTAACATGGTCTAGATGCAATAGTATGGTGAAGTCGTGGCTGTTAAACTCTGTCTCTGCGGATATATATCGTAGTATATTACGTCTAAATGATGCACAAGATATTTGGAAGGATCTTTATGGTCGTTTTCATATGACTAATCTTACAAGAACCTTTAATCTGACTCAAGAAATTCAGGATCTACGCCAAGGTTCTATGTCTTTGTCAGATAGACCATGTGCTTGTGGTAATGCTTCGAATCTGAAGCTCAAGGCAGAGAGAGCAAAGATAGTGAAATTTCTTGCGGGACTTAATGATTCTTACACCATCATAAGGAGACATATTATCATGAAGAAAGTGCTTCCTTCTCTTGTTGAAGTTTATAACATACTTGATCAAGATGACAGTCAGAGAGTTTTCTCCAATGGTCTTCCTTCTCCGGCTGCTTTTCAAGTTTTTGAGAATACTTATTCGTTGATTAATCACTCTGTTTCCTATGTTCAGAATGGTCCAAACAAGGGTCGCCCGATATGTTCTTTCTGCAGTAGAGTTGGTCATGTTGCAGAACGTTGTTATAAGAAAAATGGATTCCCACTTGATTTTGTTCCTAAAGGAAAGTATGCAGACAAAAGGCAATCACCTCGTCTTGTTGCAGCTCAGGTAACTATGCCTCATCCAGTTTCTTCTGGTCTCAAGTCTCCAAATCTTGATAATCTGATTGGAAATCTCTCCAAAGACCAATTGCAACATTTTATTGCCCTGTTTAGCTCTCAACTTCAGTTGCAGACAATACATCAGAATGAAGCATCAACTTCAAAATCGCATAATGATGCGTCTGGTATTTCGTTTTCACCCTCTACGTATTGTTTTGTTGGTTTACTTCATATCTCACAACAAACAATATCTACTCACAATTGGGTGATAGATTCTGGAGCTACAAATCATGTTTCTCATGATAGAAACTTATTTGCTTCTTTGGACACTTCAGTCGTGAGTCATGTGAATCTTCCGAATGGTTCCACAATCGAAGTTAGTGGTGTGAGTATCATTCAGATCAACACACACATGAATCTTCAGAATGTGTTATACATCCCTGAATTCACTGATCTTAATTCCAGAGTTGTTTTTGACACATCTTCTTGTCAAATCCAAGATCCTACCAAGGGGTAGACGATTGGACAGGGTAGACGATTGTGAAATCTTTATATACTTGATAATCAGGCACTTTCAGTGGCAGTGAATATGGTCGTAGATGTCAGTATGTGGCACAAACGTCTTGGTCACCCTTCCTACAGCCGTCTTGATTCCATATCTGAGATTTTAGGTACAACTTGGCACAAGAATAAATGGCTTTCTTACTGCCATGTCTGTCACTTGGCAAAGCAGAAGAAGCTTTCTTACTCATCTCCAAATAACATTTGTAATACAAACTCTCAGTTGTTGCATATCTATATTTGGGACCACTTTTCAGGGAAACAATTGATGGTTATAGATATTTTTTAACTATCGTTGATGATCACTTTAGAGTAACATGAATATATTTGCTGCGCACCAAAAGTGAAGTACTGACCATCTTCCCAGCTTTTATACAACAATCTGAGAATCAATATAATACAAAAGTAAAACCAGTGAGATCTGATAATGCACCAGAGTTGCAATTTACTTCTTTGTATCAAGAAAAGGGGATTGTTTCTTTTCACTCGTGTCCAGAAACGCCAGAACAGAACTCTATTGTCTTTTTGGGGAGATTGTGTTTTGACTGCAGTTTTTCTCATCAATAAGACTCCATCTCAGCTTCTTTCTAACAAGACTCCTCATGAGATACTCACTGGTAAGCCTCCCGATTTCTTCCGAGAGCTATGTTATGTTATGGTTCCACTTCACCTAAACAAAGACACAAATTTCTTCCGAGAGCTCGGGCTTGCATATTCTTGGGATGTCCTTCAGGATATAGGGGTTACATGTTATTGGATTTGGAGAGCAACAAAACTTTCATATCAAGAAACGTCGTGTTTCACGAAGATGTCTTCCCATTAGCCAAGGAAAATCAGTCTCAGGCTTCTTTGGATTTTTTCACACCAACGGGTTCTGAGTTTTCAAGTACCATCCCTCCAACTCTTACTTCTTCTCTTGACCTTCCTGCAGAAATTTCTTCTAAAAGACAGAGAAAACTTTCTGCCCATTTACAGGATTATCATTGTTACTCTGTTCACACACCTATTCCATATCCTATTTCCTCTTCTCTTTCCTACTCACAAATTTCTCCAACACATCTTTCGTATATCAATAACATTACAAAGGAATGGTGTGAGGCAGTCGATAAAGAGATTAGTGCTATGGAGATCATGAATACATGGTAAATCACAAGTCTTCCTAAAGGAAAGAAGGCAGTGGGTTGTAAACGGGTATTCACATTGAAGTTTCATGCAGATGGAAGTCTTGAAAGGTATAAGGCTAGGCTTGTTGCCAAAGGTTATACACAAAAGGAGGGATTGGATTATAACCAGACTTTTTCCGGTTGCAAAGATGGCGACTGTTAAACTTTTGCTGAAAGTCTCTGCTTCCAAGAATTGGATTCTCACGCAATTGGATGTCTCCAATGCCTTCCTTAATGGTGACTTGGAGGAAGAGATTTTCATGAAATTACCTGAAGGATATGCTGAACGACAAGGGGACTCTTTTCCACGAAATTCTGTTTTAAGACTCAAGAAATCGATATATGGTCTAAAACAAGCTTCAAGACAGTGGTTTAGGAAGTTTTCGGATTACCTCTTCAGCCTTGGTTTCAAGAAGTGCAATGGTGTACTTGACAATCACTAGACCGGACATCACATTTGCTGTCAACAAATTGTGTCAATACTCTTCAGCACCTCGGACTTCTCATCCAAAAGCTGTTTACAGAGTACTGCAATATATAAAAAGGGACTGTTGGACAAGGACTTTTCTATTCGGCAACACCAGATCTCACTCTTAAAGGTTTGCAGATGCTGATTGGGCTTCTTGTCCGGATGGTAGGCGGTCAACGACGGGTTTCAGTATGTTTGTTGGTGATTCATTGATCTCTTGGCGATCCAAGAAACAACCAACTGTTTCTCGTTCTTCTGCAGAAGCAGAGTATCGAGCTCTTGTTCTTGCTACTTGTGAAATGATGTGGTTGATTACTTTACTGAAGGATTTGCAGGTTGCATCTTCATACGTTCCTGTTCTGTTGTCGGATAGTACAGCTGCTATCTACATTGCTACAAATCCAGCGTTTCACGAGCGTACTAAACACATCGAATTGGTTGTCATACCGTTCGAGAAAAGCTGGATAAAGGGCTTCTCAAAACCTTACACGTTAAAACAGAGGATCAAGTGGCTGACATTTTTACCAAAGCTTTGTTTCCCTCTCAATTTGATCATTTAAAATCCAAAATGAGTCTTCATAATATCTTCTGCTCATCTTGAGGGAGATTATTGGAGTTGGTTAATTCTGATCAATTTGGTTAAGCTGGTTTTTTTTTGCCGGTTTAGTTAAATTAGTTTTGTATAGTTGGTTTATGTTTTGCTCCTGTATATAAATCTTGTATCTTCTTCATTTGATAATTAATGAGAAAATATTTTTTTCAATCTCTAACAAACTTTCTCAAAGCTCCAATCGTAATAATAGACATCAGTACACCATCTGGAACCTAACTCTCAATTTTCTCCAAATCCGCTACATCCACACGATCGTCTAAATTGCTAGTCAAGACGGAAAGAAGGTTTTTGAAGATTACGTTATTACGGTAAGACAAGTTGCAGATTGTCTGGTTAAAGCTAATTGCTCGGACTCATCTTTTGTCTTTCATTATTATATTCCGGAATTTCTTATAACTATCCTACATGAAGATTACATTATTTCAGGCTAATGATATATGTAATTTGATGTTTTTTTAAAAAAAAATTTCTTCGCTCCCCGTTTTGATTACATTATCTTGTTTTTTTTTGTTAGCATCTATCTATGGAGATTTAAGGCTATTGTGCAGTCCAACAAATATTTGACCTAACTGTAAAGTAAACAAGACATAAAAAATTAAAAAACCCCACGCAGATAAATACGACTGTTGCGTGATTAAAAAAAAACAAACTAATCTGACTAACCAAGTACATCAAATAAAAAAAACATCGGTCTTCAAATCACAACCATAAAAAAAACTCAATTAAATAGAAAAAACGAAAAAGTTGTAATTAATTAAAAAAGGATATAAGAAACTATAAAGACAAAGAGAGTCAGTGTTGAAACTGAGAGGTTGTTGGTGGCAGAACTTGAGGGAGACGGTGCAGTCATGCCCGGCGACTCAGCCAAAGATGGTGAAGATGTAGGTGACTCGGCTGAAGATGGCGAAGTCATAGGTGTTCCAGCTGATGGAGAAACTGCATTGATCCATAGTATATCATTCATACATTATATTTCTCAACAATATGATATGAACACAAAAAATGTTGAAAGGAGACATGATTTTCCTAAAACAAAACTATGTTATATCGAAATTCTTATAGAAGATGAATTGATTGATTTATATTTGCTGAACAAATCTAATAACAAAATGAAACATACATGTAGTAGTTGACTAATATGTGAATTGCCTTTTCAGTCAATCCATAAAAGAATAGAAAAAAAAACAAGGAAGATTTCAGTTTTTTAATTTCTTCTCAATTTTCAGTTTTGGTTAGGAGTATAATACAAGAAAGTATCTCATTGTGAAGAAAAAAAGTATTACCATATGAAAAGTGTACTTTAGTTTTTACTATTATAATTCTACTGATAGAAATATGAAACAGATTTGATTTACAAGAATGTAAATAAACTATAAAACAAAACATAAGATACCAAACTATTTTCAGTACATTTTCAATCAATCCGTAAAGCAAAGAGAAGAAGAAAAAACACAGAAAAGCCTTCAATCTTAATTATGAAATATAAGTCGATTTAATTATCTAAGATAAAACGAATACCAAAATATGAATATAACTCAAAACATAAAACATATGGAAAAAAGTGTATTTTACTTTTTACTATTATAACATATGAAAAAAGTATCTCATTGTGAAAAAAGTATTAACATATGAGAAGTGTAGTTTACTTTTACGATTATAATTCTAGTGATCCCTCAATAAAATATAAAATAGATTTGATTTACAAGAAAATCTAGTAAATACATTAAAAAAATAAAGCGTAAGATACCACACTATTTTCAGTACATTTTCAATCAATTAATAAAGCAAAAAGAAGAAAAGAACACAGAAAACCTACAATCTTAATTATGAAACATAAATTCTTTTAATTATCTAAGATAAAGTGAATACCAAAATATGAAAATAACTCATAACATATAACATATGAAGAAATGTCGTATAGTTTTTACTTTTGTAACATATGAAAAAAAAAGTATCTCATTGTGAAAAAAAAGTATTAACATATGAAAAGTGTAGTTTACTTTTTACTATGATAATTCTAGTGATCCCTCAATGAAATATGAAACAGATTTGATTTACAAGAATGTAAATAAAATTTAAACTAAAAAGATAAAACTTAAGATACCACATTATTTTCAGTGCATTTTCAATCCATTCGTAAAGCAAAAAGAAGAAGAAGAAAAACACAGAAAAGCCTTCAACCGTAATTATGAAACATAAACTGATTTTCAATCGAATATCAAAATATGAAAATAACTCAAAACGTATAAAATATGAAAAAGTGTCGTTTACTTTTTACTATTATAATTCTAGTGATCCCTCAGTGAAATATGAAACAGATTTGATTTACAAGAATGTAAATAAACTAAAAAAAATAAAACGTAAAATACCACACTATTTTCAGTACATTTTCAATCAATTGGTAAGCAAAAATAAGAAGAAAAAAACACAGAAAAGCCTTCAATCTTAATTATGAAACATAAATCGATTTAATTATCTAAGAAAAAAAGAATACCAAAATATGAAAGTTAACTCAACACGTACCCGGAGACATACCAGGAGTAGAACCACCCGGTCTCGATGCGCTCAGCATCGCTACACCAACAAAAAGAAAATTTTAACGTCAAAACAATAAAAATATTACTCAAAAAAATCATTAGGAAAAAAAAAATATACTCACCACAATGAGGAGCAGCAATGGGAAGCTTGCAAATCTTAGGCATAGCAAGAGCTCTAGTATTATTCAATGCAATCCCCATATCTTTGCTAGTCGCTAAGCCAACACAAATACACTTAGGGTTAAATTGTAGAACAGATTCCATTCCTACGCAACATGCTTTAGTGGGTGTAGTGTCATTTGATCCGGGGGTAAGGTACGAGAGACAATCCATCATGTCATAAATTACGGTCGAACAATCAGAATTCGACGGTCCTGGCGCCGGAGTTACGACCGATGAAGGAGCCTTTGCCGGATTAGGTTTGTTGCGTGCGTAGATGTGTGGAAATGATGATGATAGTAATAGTATTAAGATGGAAAGAACAAGAGATTGATTCATTATTGCTATGTTTTTTTCTTGTTCTTTGAAAATGCTTAGTGTGTATTGTTTTCTTCTTTTTGTTAGATTTTTTTTGGGATAAGAGAAGATGAGGTTTATATATAGAAGTGAAGCTCGAAGAGGAAAAAGATAAGAATCTATGTGTTTTTTTTCTTAGGGTTTGAAGTCCGGTTCTTGTTCCTTCAATTTTGGGGACGTTAGAGATTAAAGTTGAATAGTTGAATATTAGTTTGTTAATATTAATTTCGTTTTTCTGTTCGTTGAGTTGATCTTCTTTTTCAAGTAACTTTTGTAAAAGAGGCGTATATCTTCAACAAAGTCAATTTTGAATGCAATGTCAAATGTCATTTGTTTTTTCTGCAACAACGATCATTTGTTATTTTTAGTAAAACAATAATACGAAATTGCTGGAAATAAAAAGCTAATATGAAATTGATAAAACATATCATTTTAAATCACACGGTTAAAAATATTTCTACATATTATTTGAAAAGTTATGGTTTTCATAATTCCAAACTAATCTAAAATGTATAAATAAGTTTACTTCTTTTTGTATTATAAAGTGTTGTGCTGATTAACTCAAAACCACCTCTGGTCCCAAAATTAACAATTGATAGCTTCAATTTGATTGAAATTTCTACAAAGTTCGCAGCTTTTTTAACTTTCTTACATGTGAAGAAAAGACTTTGAAACCCATTGATGTCCATTGATATCCATGCTTTCTCTTACCGAGTGTAAGGTATCTGACCTTCCTAAATCTTCTTCTTACTATTTTAGAACCCTAAAAGACAGAACACAGGAAACATTGTTTATTCAGTTCCCTGTCTCGAACCGGTACATTTGGGGAGGGAAGCTCTGTCCCTCAACTTTCACTATGAACTTGAGGTTACACACACTTTACTCTCACTGAATTTTGTGTTCTTTAGGTTTTACAAAAAGACTTGATGCCAAAGAAGAAACCCTACCGTACACAACAACAAAGGTAAGAGATCCTTAAATAAGAAAGAAAGGTCTAAAACCTAAGTGAATTATAGGGCAGATCTTGGTAGGCTTCGTCCATAAATAACAAGTGGCCCAACTGCTACACTTCTTGCTCACAACACTAAAGTTGCACAGCCCAGAAGAAGCCAAAACCATTACATGAGTCTTCATGGGCTAGATCAACTCTTACAATCTCCACCTTTGACCAGCCAAAACCTGACATCGAGCCTTTCTTCTTTTGTCGACCGCCGCGACAGAAGTATCTAGACCAACCTCTTCATCTTCCCGTGAAAGAACAGCTCTCCCGACAATGACGATCGACTCCATCTTGGTCGGTAAAAAATCAGAATCTCAGCCTGATTTCTCTGCTCATACACTCTATGAGTAATCAATCATGATTGAATCCTTGAATTTTCATTCAATTTCCTCTCAATCTGCAGATACCTGGAGCAGAACAACAACAGTCGTGTGTACCTTCTAAACCTACCTAAGAGTTGAGAATTAAGCTCCACCTGCTCCGGAACACTCTGGTAATGATCGATTTGCTTTTTCTTAACTCTTCTCCTTGATCAGAAGAATCCAAAAAACTAACCTGTTTTCTCTTCTTTCTCGGCGAGATAATGAATCGATGTCGATGTGTTCAGCAGGTCGAGCTTCTTCTTCACATCACCTTGAGAATTCCCAGACACACATCAAGCTTGTTTCCAGGTACACCTTTGGTTAACATATCAGCTGGATTGATAGAAGTGTGTATCTTAGAAACCTTGATTGTGCCTTCTGCAATGAGTTCTCTGATGAAATAATGTTTAGTGGCAATGTGTTTAGTTCATTCATGGTGAACACTGTTTTTTGCTAGGTAAATGGCGCTTTGTGAATCACAGTTAACCTCAACAAATTCTTGGTTTAACCCCAATTTCGTGCAAAACCCTTTTAACCATAGAGCTTCCTTTACTACTTCCGTAAGTGCCATGTATTCAACCTCAATAGTAGACAACGCTACCACTTGCTGTAGAGAAGATTTCCAACTAACAGTATTACCACCAACTTAAAAAACATGACCTGAAACTGATCTCATTTTATCTAAATCTGCTGCACAATCAGAATCACAAATGCCTGCTGAGCCTTGGTAAACGTTAAACAAATGCCTGCTGAGCCTTTAAGATACTTTAATACCCATTTGACTGCTGACCAGTGAATCTGTCCTGGTTTTGCCATGAACCTGCTAACCAATTTGATAGCAAAACCCAAATCTGGTCTTGAACCTATCATAGCATACATAAAACTACCAATAACACTAGCGTAGGGTACATCATTCATGTGATAACATTCTGCGTTTATTTCTTCATTACTTAGGCTCTTGAGCTTGTATTGGTAACTCACTGGAGTAACCACTGATCTTGAGTCTTCCATGTTAAACGTTCTCAGAATCTGTTTGATGTACCCTTACTGTGAAACCTTTAACATACCTTCCTTCATGTTTCTGACTATGTCCATCCCGAGAATCCTTGTGGCTGCCCCTAAATATTTCATCCCAAAATCTTTCATTAAACTCCTCTTTAAGCCTTGAATTGCATGATAATCTTTTGAAGCTACCAACATATCATCCACGTAAATCAACAGATATATTCTATCCAGAATAGAGTTACCTATGTAGTAGACACATGAGTCATATTCATTTTTGATAAACAGTTGCTCTTTCATAAAGCTGTAAAAATGTTGATTCCATTGTCTT
The DNA here is from genome assembly GCA_000218505.1 of Schrenkiella parvula. Taxonomy (NCBI): domain Eukaryota; kingdom Viridiplantae; phylum Streptophyta; class Magnoliopsida; order Brassicales; family Brassicaceae; genus Schrenkiella; species Schrenkiella parvula. The sequence goes on along the minus strand of CM001192.1, from coordinate 4,478,517 downwards.
GGAGATTGCTTAAGCTCATAGAGATATTTCTTCAGCTTCCATACTCTGTTTTCCTTTCCTTTAACTATAAAACCCTCAGGTTGATTCATGTAGATTTCTTCTTCTAATGTCCCATTTAGGACAGCTTTCTTGACATCAAGCTGCTCCAATTCCAAGTCAAAATTGATAGTTAATGATAGTATGATTCTGATGGAAACATGTTTCACCATAGGGGAGAATATTTCATGAAAACCAAACCCTTCCTGCTGTCTGAAACCTTGAGCAACCAATCTGGCTTTGAACCTTGGTTCTTCTACTTCTGGAATACCCGGTTTTCTTTTAAAAATCCATTTACAGCCTATGATTCTCTTCCCATCAGACGGTTTAGTCAGATAAAAAGTGCCATTTCTCACGATAGAATCCATATCTTCTTCTGTAGCTTCTTTCCATTTATCCCAATCTTTGCTCCTGATGGCTTCATAATAGGACTTTGGTTCATCAAGATTAATATCTTCAGCACTTGACAGTTCATCTGCTACAAAATCTGTATCCTCAAATCTGGAAGGAGGCTTCTTCTCCCTTCTAACTTTGTCTCTTGCCAAGAGATACCCATAAAGATCAACAAATTCAATGTGATCTTGTTCTTCAATGTTTAGGCTGTCGGTTTCTGAATCTTCTTCAGATTCTGAACTTCCTGATTCAGAAGTAGCTCCACCTTGATTTGAACCATCTTGAGAGTTTTTTGTGATAACGGGTCCTTTTATCAAATCTATACTAAAAGAGACTTTCTTCTTTTTCTTTTTCTTTTCTTTATCGCCATTTTTCATTGATAGGTCGTTGAACACTTTGTCTTCATCAAAGACAACATTCCTACTGATGGTGCACTTACAATCTTCAGGAATCCAAATCCTATATCCTTTTGTATCTTGAGGATACCCAAGAAATAGACCCTTGATTGCTCTAGGACTAGTTTTCTCTTGAGTAACATGTACATAAGCTATACTTCCAAACCTCCTTATATGGTCATAGCTCACTTCTGAACCTGTCCATATTTCCTCAGGAACTTTAAAATCAATAGAGGATTTAGGTGACCTGTTTATGATGTAAACTGCAGTAGAAGCAGCTTATGCCCAAAACTTCTTCTCCATACCGGTCTCAGCTAACATACATCTCACCTTATCCGTTATCGTTTTATTCATCCTCTTTGATATTCTATTTTGTTGTGGTGTGTAAGTGCATGTGTTGTGCCTCTTAATTCCAGACTTCTTGCACATATCATCAAATTGCTGATTACAGAATTCTAAGCCATTGTCAGTCCTCAAGCACTTCACTTTTTTCCCTGTCTGATTTTCTACTAATAGCTTCCATTCTGCAAAGTTTTCAAAAGCTTCATCTTTGCTTCTTAGAAATCTGATCAACACCTTCTTTGAATAGTCATCGATAAAGGTTACAAAGTACTTGCAACCAGCAAGGCTTGGCTCATTAGAAACTGATCCCCATAAGTCACTTTGAATATACTCAAGGACGCTTGTAATAGTTTGTTTAGCTTTTGGAAAACTTTGTTTATGTCACTTTGAATCCAGGGTGTGTACCTCCTTTTTGTTTAGATAACCCTTCTGAACTAGAATATTCATGCATTTAAGGCTCATGTGTCCAAGCGTAGAATGCCATATGTTGGTCAGGTTCATGAGAGTTTTTACCACAGCTGCATCACCTTTTACTATTCTTCCTTGAAGATAGTATAGCCCATTGTTATACTTGCCTGCAATAACCTTTTGCTTTTCTTTGTAAAATTATACCATGAAATCTTTACCCTCATAATGACACCCACTCTTTTCCAGCTGACCATAAGAGATTAGATTCTTTCCCATAGAAGGCATGTACCTGACATTTGTAAGGATCATAACAGTATCATTTGGATTCACTATTTTTAGCTTGCCTATGCCTTGATTTCACTGTGAGTGTTGTTCCCCATCAGAACCTTTCCACCTTAAAATTCCTGCAAGTCAAACAAGGCCTTCTTGTCTGGTGTAATATGAAAAGTATACCCCGAATCCATTACCCACTCATTTTCAAGGTATTGGGTGCTAGCAGTTAAGACCATAGGTTCCTTTTTCTCAGTAGCAATATTGGCAGAACTGGAAGGTCTGCCATGTCCCCTTTCAGGACAATTTCGTTTCCAATGATCTTATTTACCACAAACAAAGCATCCTTTGTTGCTCTTGTTGAATTTGGGTCGAGATTGGAACCTGCCTTTGAATCTGGATTTGTATCTTGTTGAATGTTCCCCTTTTTTCCTCTGTTCCACCCCGAGATCCGACATACAACCCACCACCATCTGTCTTTTGCTTGAACAGCATTCCCTTTTCCTTCAGTTCAACCTCTTTAGCATATGCTGATCTAACAACTTCATTAACAGTTAGTGTATCTTTTCCAGTACCATATTTGAATGTGTGAACTAGCTGCTCATACTTGGAAGGAAGGCTGGAGAGGATCGGAATTTCTTGAACTTCATCTGAAATACTGATCTTCAAGCTCTCCAAATCATCTACTAACTTGAGAAAATCATTTAGATTCTCTTCTATGCTTTTATGTTCTTCCATCTTGAAACTTGCAAACTTCTGTTTGAGGTAGATTCTGTTTGGTAGAGCTTTAGTCTGATAGTCTCTTTCTAGGGCTTTCCATACGGCAAGTGCAGTACTTTTTTTCATCACCTTTTTGAGTACAATGTCGCTTACACTCATACATATGAGATTCTTGCATCTTTTCTCTTTCTCTTTAGCTAATGGGTCAGGCTCACTCAAGTCTTCTTCTTTGCTTTTTCCCTTAGGATCAGTTCCTGTCTCTTTTTATTCAACTAGGCATTTGTCTAAACCTAAAATTTCCAGTTGACACATCATCTTGTACGTACATAGCCCTAAATCACCCTTGCCATCAAACTTCTCAACATCAAATTTCCCTAATGTAGGTTCCATGACTTACTGATGAGGTTTTGGTTTTCTTTGTGTTTTTGTCTTCTTTGTGTTTTTTCTTCTTTGCTTTTTCCCTTAGGGTCAGTTCCTGTCTCTTTTTATTCAACTAGGCATTTCTCTAAACCTAAAATTTCCAGTTGACACATCATCTTGTACTTACATAGCCTTAAATCACCCTTGCCATCAAACTTCTCAACATCAAATTTCCCTAATGTAGGTTCCATGAATTACTAATGAGGTTTTGGTTTTCTTTGTGTTTTTGTCTTCTAGCAGGTACCCAGAAGACCCGACAGATGAGAGAGACAGACGTTTGTGATTTTTCTAGCAAGCTCGAGAAATCACTAACCTAAAAGGGAAAACCAAGTACCAGACTAGCTTCCTTCATGTTTTTGTGAGATGGCCCGTGCACTCCAGTAGCAACCAACAGCTCTGATACCATTTGTAAGGTATTTGAACTTCTTGAATCTTCTTCTTGCTGTATTAGAACCCTAAAAGATAGAACACAGGAAACTTTTTTTATCCAGTTCCCAGCCTCGAACCGGTACGTCTGGGGAGGGAAGCTCTGTCCCTCAACTTTCACTATGAACTTGAGGTTACACACACTCTACTCTCACTGAGTTTTGTGTACTTTAGATTTTACAAGAAGACTTGCTGCGAAAGAAGAAACCCTACCGTAAAATAACAGCAAAGGTAAGAGATCCTTAAATAAGAAAGAAATGTCCAAAACCTAAGTGCACTGTAAGGTAGATCTTGGTGGGTTTCGTCCAGAAATAACAAGTGGCCCAACTGCTACACTTCTTGCTCATAACACTAAAGTTGCGCAGGCCCAGAAGATGCCCAAACCATTACATGAGTTTTCATGGGCTGGGTCAACTCTTACACCGATGGAGTCTTGTTGAGCAAGTCAATAGAAATTGCGCTATATTAGTAATGAACCTAACTCACACTCAAAAACGAACTTAAAAGTTGAAGGTTGCCACATACTTATATACTAGGCCACAAATCATACATTATATCTTATCGATTATCTTTTTTCAGAGGTTGGGTTGAAGAATGTCTAATCTTCCAATAACTTGAAGAACGTCTACCTTGACAACAACCTTGGCTTCTCCTTTCACCAGAAAGCCACCATCTTTAGCATGAAGTTTGGAAAGGGGAAGCATTTTGAAAATGTTATATGTGGAAAGCTGTTTTCACTATTATTTTCGCTCTTTTTTATTTTTCTTTCTAATGAGATGTTACACAAAGATTGTTCTTTAACTTGATGAATTGTAACTGCATAAATAGAAACTCAGTTTACAAGCTAAGCTAGACTCTGTAAATTGGAAAAATACATTTAATAGCTATAGTTTTTACAAAGTCTTGAATGAGGCGTCTAAAAGATGTAACTTCTTTCATAAAAGTGCTTAAAATAAAATCCTAAGGGTCCTCTTAACAAAAATAAGTTCTTACAAAATGTGCTAACTTCCAATTCCGACAGAGGTCTCCCTAGCTTCTAAGTTAAGACTCTAATTTTGAAACTTAAACCAAAACGAACATACATTACCAGAACACACCTAGCCAAAGTGCTAAACCTAAGTCATCAGACAACATCATTCAATGTCAGAGGAAGAGCTCTTGTGGCTAGAAACTTTGCCTCCTCTTTCTTTAGCTGAGCTTCTATGTCTGAAAAATTCAGCTTCAAGTCCTTCAGCTCTTATTTCTTTTTCTCCAGAAGAGCTTCTATGTATGAGTAGTTTTGCTTAAAGACCTTTAGCTCTTCCTCTAATTCTTGCATATGAGCCTCACTAGTTACAGTGAAGAACGACGGAGGCGGATCAATGACTACTATTATTTGTGAAGAAGCTTCTTCAAATGCCATTGTTTTAATAGTGAAATTCCTTTTGATTTAGAAAAAATACAAAAACCGGACAAATACAATAGTACTTTTAAAAATTCTCTATAATTATCAATAGAACCAAGGTTTTATCCGTGTCTATTCGCTGATCCGACCCGACCCGATCCCTATCTAATTTATCCTCAATTCTAACTAAACCCTATCTTCAATTCGAATCTCAAAATTACATCTCTTTCGTTGGCGGCGGGAATCGGTTCTGAGCATCCTTCGTTCGTCTCTCTTCTTCGTTCTCTTTCTCTTTCTTCGCCGATGGGAATCTCTTCTCCCCTTTCTTCGTCATTCTTCTCCTCTTTCCTCCCTTTCCTCTTCCTCGGTTGTTTTCTTCTCAAAAGCAAAGTGGGTATTATCCCAGACAATGGCTAAGGTGAAAGACGCTAGAAAACAATTTGAGTTAACATAAGACTGAATAAATGAAGGCCGAACAAAAAAGCCAATTGAAGCACCAAAAAAACAAGCACCAACAGAAACACAAATCGAAGTTGTTCCACCTTAAATCAGTCCATATAGAACCCAAACTCTAGAAGAGAAGAACTTAAATGAAGGGATGAACACAAATAATGATGATGGAGAGGTGGCTAGCTGAGAATGGAAAATGGTACATGTTAGGATGTATTTGTGATGTTGGTACAATTTTGGACAACTGGTAGAACTAAGTACTATTTTGGTTAAGAAATGATTACTTGGTTCAACTAGGTTCACCTAGAATTGGTAGGTTCAACTATGTATTACTAGGTTCAACTAAGTATTCATTGGTTTAACTGTTTATTAAAACAATGTTTGAATTTTTAGGATAACGAGGATAGTACTCCACCATTGTAACCAGAGAAGTTTTACTTCGGTCCAAGAGCAATATATAAAGTTTTGTAAGATAGGATCGGGGTGTTATGTGAATGATACAATGAATTTGATCAAGAGGTTTCCATCTGAATTGAAATGGTTCACAAATCATTCTTTTTAAGCATATTCTTCACACGCCAGAGGAGCCAAACCGTAAACTAATGAGCATGTTGATGATGCTACTTCATCAAGCTTCTACCGGTTCACAAAAAGAGTTATGGTTTGTGGTTAATGGAGTCCTTATCATATTTTCCATTAGAGAGCATGCACTGTTATGTGGGTTAGACTACCATGACTATCCGATTTCGTATAATGACTGGAGAGATAAGGAAAATGTGGATTTTAAGTTTGTGGAAAGGATGTTTGGAAGGAATAAGAAAATAATAATCTCAGATTTGGGAGAGAAACTACGGTCAATACGGAGCTGTGTAGACAAGTAGAATATGGATGTCCTGTATTTCTTATACAATGTACTGAAAGCGAAGTCTAGGGTTGATATAAACATAGAGTCTTTCTTGCTTAAAGTTGTTGATGATATGTGGTTGTATTATACATTTCTATGGGGCATTATACATTTGATGATTGTATGGATGAGGTGAAGAGCATGATGAAGAGTTCTTCAGCCAATGGTGGCCGTAAGAGGATTTGAGTTATGAAAATACATGCTTTTAAACACCTTTGCCATCAAAGAATCTTTATGCATAATCATTCTCCATAAATGCTTTCCCAACAGACCCATATTAAAAGCCTCTAGGCCTTTGAATCCTAACCCACCTTCACTCTTAGGTTTGATGATCTGATCCCAAGATTTTTGATGCATCCGTTTAGATTTTTTCTTCTTCTTCCACCAAATTCAGCCATAACTGCAATAATCTGCTTAGATGTGGTTTTACAGAGCTGGAAACAAGTCATAGTGTAGTTTTGGAGCGCAAAAGCTACTGCTTTAAAGAGGACTTCTTTCCCTCCGCAAGACAAGAAATTATTTTTCCATCCTGACACCTCTTGGTTAAAAAAAGCTGACACTTTTGAGCTTTTAAAGATTCAGGAAAGCCTAGGTATATTCCTTCATCTCCATCTTGGGTAATCCCCAGCTTCCTCTTCACTTCCTCTCTTTTCCATTATGGCACCTGCTTTGCAAACTATATACTAGACTTTTGATAGTTGACCTTTTGAAAAGAAGTTAGACTTATTGTTCAATGATCCAGACTATTTGGTTAATCTCCTCATCCGTATGCGTACAATAGAATATACTATCATCAGTAAACAACATGCCTGTGGGACACAGCCGGTGTTCCTCTCGCAACTTTCAATTCATTTACTAGGCCTTTTTCCTCCGTTTTTTTAAACATGATCACCAACATTTTTGTTCAGATTACAAACAAATAGGGAGATATTGGGTCTCATGGTCTCAATTTCGTAGAAGGGTTGATCTCCCCATAAGGTTTTCCGTTAATGAGTATTTGGTTCTTCACAGACCACCAATGATCTGAGAATCCAAGTACCTCCATTGCACCCTCCAAAATTGACCAGTCCACCTATCATATGATTTTAATATATCAGTCTTGATTGCAATGTCCTCCTCCGAACACTTATTCTTCAACTTCAATGCATCAACTGGCTCATGTGCAACCAATATGTTGTCTGATATCAACATGCCTTCAACAAAAGCCGCTTGTGTTTCTGAAATTATGTCCGTCATTAGTCTCTTAAGTCTTTTAGTCATCACCTTGGCTATTATTTTGTAGGCTACATTACATACAAAATAGTTGTTATCCATGATATATTGTAACTACATAATTAAATAACAATCCAGTTTAGTAACAAGCTAAACTAACTACTGAAAAATTAAAAATTACACTAAATAGCAAAACCCTTGCCAGAGATAATCCGTTTACATAGTTTTGCATGAAACATTTTTTTTTGGATGTAAAACTATATTCAAACCAAAAAGTCTTTGTTATGAACTTATAATGAATGCATATGGATTCTTAATTTTTTAGATTGATTATATTTCTCTTGGAATTAAAGGTCAACACAGGCTTCACTTCAAATGGATTTTGGATCTTTGTCAAGAAGGGCTTTTTCTCATTGATATTGAGGGCATTACAAAATCCAAACGAGTTTTCTCATTAACCAAATAGTTATTTTGTTTTCATAATGTGCCACTACAAGAAAACATGCTAGAACTGACACCCATATATGTCGGAAACATATTTTTAAACAGATTTACTTTGTCGATTTTATATCGTCAGAAATATATCAAAATGTTTTTACAGATGTTGACAATCTTTAACAAAATTAAAAAAAAAGAATTAAAAATCTGTCTAAAATTTCCGACGGATTTCTAATGGAAATTTTAAATACAAGAAAAAAATATTTGTTGAAAATCCGTTGGAAATATTTAAACTGTTAATAAAAAATAAAAAAAATTGTAAAGACATCAAAGTATTAATTTTTCTTAATGAAACTATGAAAAATTCAGAAATTTTATATTTATACAAAAATGAATCTATAAAAATGATAATTTATAAAAGTAATGAAGTTCAAAATTACAAAACAATTACTTGAGAATGACTATATAGTGAAAATTCATGGAAATTTATGAATACTAGTTTTCAAAACTTTTCAAAAATTGCTGACGGATTTCCATTAGATTATTTTAAATACGTTTAAAAATAGAATTTTTGAGAGATTTCTGACAGATCATTAAATAAATAAAATAAACCGTCAAAAATTTTTGATAGACTTTTAACAGATTATATAAATAATTAAATATGTAATCTCTTAAAATATTTTACCTTCAAAAGTTTTTGCCGGACAATTTATTCTTTTTTTAATCTAAAACATAATATTAATTCAAAAATTCATAAAAAAAAACCATCAGAAACTCCATCAAAAATGAACTTTTTTTCTGTAGTGAGCTTTGTCTAATTTTCTTTTATTAGATATACTTTCTGCCTATAAATTATTTTTCTTAGATAGCTGAAATGATGATATCTTAGCTCCTACATAGTATTAGCTCTATCTGATCATTCTCTTCCACTCCTCCCTTGTTGATTACACAGGTTATGTCTGTTCAGTATCGGATTGCTGCTTCATATCTCTACACTGGATAGAGACGGCCACAAGAAAGTCTGAACTTTAAATGTGGAAACAATGTAAAGCATTGATTCCTGATCACTAGTCTATCAAAAGCAACTAATGTTAAGTCTCTGACTTGGAAATATAGTGCATATCTTAGCTTAAAGACAGCTTCTTAAACTCTTTATTAGATCTGTCCTGAGACAAACAAAAATATTAAGTCAACCGCCCAAATTGTTATATCTTGTTTCATAGCTTATTATATGTTGTAACCACATAAGGAATGGTGGAAGCAAGCGATCCAACATGGAATCTAACTAGCTTCCTAAGTTTTAAGAGGAGTCTAATTTCAAAACCTAGAACGAACAGACCCGAACATAACAAGCAGGACCCAAGTTACACAAACTCATCCAATGTTGTATGAGCTCTGGCGGCCAACACTTTTGCCTTCTCTTTCTCCAACATAGCTTCTATGTCTGAGCACTTTTGCTTAAAGTCCTTCAGTTCGTCCTCCAACTCTTGTATCCTAGTCTCACCAGTCTGTTCCTCCTCCTTCTTTATCTTCACTTCTTCAAGCTTCTTCTCCAACCAATCAACCTTAAAGCCCGCATCTTTCACGTATGATAGTGCATTGTCTGCTTCCACTATATCTTCATTGGAGAGCTCCTGTGGTGATTGGCACAGTGTTTGGACTAGGCTAAGGAGGACATTCATGCATGCTGTCCTCAGATGTTTTTTGCGCGAAACTCTAACGCAATGTCAGGGTACTTTTTGAAAATACGGTTCACAATTTTCACCTACAAATGAAAAAAGATGAAAGTAAAAAACAGATATAACTTTCTGCATTTTAGATAAGTTTGCAACTTGTACAAAGTTTGCATCTTTCCTAGTTTCGTACCTGTGAAAGAAGTACCTGAAACCCATTAAAATCCACCCAATCTGCTGGAGTTTCCTTAAGTAAATCACTAGACACCGCGCAATCATCATTTAGGATTGCCTCCTCAGGTTTCTTTGGTACATCTAGTTTGCCAATAACTTCAAGAACCTCTATATTCGCAACAATCTTGACTTCTCCGGTAACAATAAACCAACCATTTTGAGCCCTAAGTCCCCAAAGGGGAATCATGGATTTAAAACACCAGTCTGGTTCCTTGTGATTAAAGCAGTGTTGTGTTTCTGAAAAAGAACAAGACAGATTTGCTTTTTCATAATGGTTAACATTTCCCGAACATGGCATGACATAAATCTCTACAGCTTGACAGGAGTTCTAGCAACAGCCAAAAGTCCCAAAACGTATATATACAACATGATCTTTCATATATAAAGAATCATAAAGTGGCGATAGTAGAAAATTATCACCTCCCACACAAGAGACATTTCCTGGAATTTGATAAACTATAGTAAAGGAAAGTTTTGCGTGTCTTCTCCACCCAGAAGGCAAATTTTTAGCATCAGCAACCTCCAAATACAGAGACAAATGTTTAGAGTTATCATTTCCCTTGGCAAAGGCCATGAGACGCCTGCAAGTAGAAACCATGTAGAATTATTGATGTCCACGATAGCCTATACGGCCACATTTTTAAGGTTAAGATTATGAATATTTAATCTTTACTAAAACACAAATATAGATGAATCTATCGACATATTTTTAATAATAAGATATGTATTATATTATTAACGTCTATTTTAATTGATAATATTAAAATAATATATTTTTGTGTATTTTAAATAGATCAAAAATAATATAACTAAATTTTAAAATAATTTAAGTATTTGGTTTAAAATATAGAGTTGAATTATATACATCAATTAATACATACACCAGTGACCATGTTCATCTTTTTCTTTTCTTTTTTACTCAAATAATTTCTATGAATATTGTATTGTTAAATTCTATACATAAGTAACATAACAGTAAATTTCAAATGGAAATTAAAATGATTAGCTATTAAAAATGTTCACTTTATTATTGTAAATGGTTAGGATTTATATAAAATTATATATATAATTTCTTCTGCCCTTTATTAACGTAGGCAACACTCCAAAACCTATATTGTCCTAAAACATGAGAATATCTCCATCCATAGTATCTAAAGAAGGTTCTCTAAAAATAATAAACAAAGAATAAGATATAATAACTAATAAATGTACAAAATAGTAAATAAGTATTTTAAATTTTGAGAATCTATATATTATTTATTATTTTCCTTTGATTAATATATGTTAAGAAACCAATTAAAAAACTATGAATGGAGATGTTCTAGTTGACAAAACAAAAGAACGGAGATGTTCTTAGAAGACAAAGTTTTAGTTACTTACCATTTGCAGCCACCAATGAGGAATTGATCTGAATAGATTTTCTCAGAACTCAAAGCGAAGAATTTTTTTATCACCCAAGTGAACTTGTTATAAGCTTCATTCCCCATTGATCTTGATGGTTACTCGTACAGACTACAAACCAAACTCTATAGATCAAATAATCAACCAACAATCTCAAGAGTCAATGAAAATCAAAGAGTAGAAGTATCTTGAAAGAGAGAGACACTGACAATTTATAGCATCGGTGCAGCCACTTAACTTTAAAAGCAAACGGGTTTGATTATCAAGACGAGAGGAATGCGAATCGCTTCAGCTCCTCATGGCGCATGGGGTGAATAAATAATCAAGTATCTGATAATGATTTATATCTTTTTTTTTTCATAAAAAAAGTTTCTGCTTGAAGTCCTTGAAACCGTTCATTGGTTGAGTAGATTGAGAATATTTGTCGATGATTAGTTTTTAATATTTTTCTTTTTTTGTTTAATATTTTTTGACAAATATATTTTCTCTAGTTCTTACATTTGTTCTTTTACAAGAATAATATTTTATTAGCACTAGGCCTTTTTTTTATAGAAGATATGTCATTAGAAATGTTATAGACTACAGATTATATACAAAAATGTATCTATAGTTAATTATATTAAGTTCTACATGATAAACGGATAAAAATAAAATATTTTGATTATAAAATTTATAAAACCATGTAACTAAAATTATATAATTAGAATTGAAGTTAAGATCTACGTTTAGTTCTCTAAAAGTGATGTTTTGTAATTATAACTATATAAAACTTTTTATTTGGGGCTCCAGAGAACCCCACCTCAGCAAAAAGAATAGTCTTCGCGTTTGCCACGTGTCACAGGAAAGAAGCTGGGCTTTATTGGGTTTTAGTGAAATAAACTTCTGGCCCGTTTAAAATTTATTTTCGTCAGGGTCATCCTTTAACAACCCTAATTTCACTCAGTTCGCCTTCTCTCTCTTTTCGGTTTCTCGGCGGCAGCGAAAAAAAAAATCTGCATCTGCGTTTTAACCGTTATCGTCGACTGCTTCATGGCCGGCGATTCATCGAAAATCAATATGTGCTGTACCGGCGTTGCATCTCCGAACTGGATCGGCGGCAGCATCGTCTAATATCAAATCTCTGGCCGTCTATGCATTTGGGAGAACGAAGAGATTTATCCAGCCTCTCTCGGTGGTCTGCTCCAGAAGTATCCGCCTCGGTAAACCTCCTTCTATTGCTTTTTCTTTCACTTTTTTATATCATACATCCTCTTAGCTTTGATTTCATACTTAAAACTTCGATTTTGAATCCTTTTTCGAAAACGTGTTTGTTTAATACCCTTTTTTCGTTCTTCTCTTTCCGGTGGCTTCCCAAAAAACACCTCCTACTCTGCATGGTTCTAGATCTGAACGGCGGCGCCACCGTTGTCGGTGCTCGGTCCAGTAACAGACGGCCGCGCACCATGCCCATTACCATTAATGGGCCACGTGGGCCTCCGACTGGCAGTTGCTGTATCATAGTCTAATGGGCTTCGTCATTGCTGGGCCGTCTGGTTCATATGTTGTACGTTAGCCCGTACCTGATAGGCCCTTTCCATTTTGGGCTTATAAAGGTATTTCCTTTCTTCTTTCAAAATCGTTTTATTTTGGCCCAATTAGTTTAATGGGCTTTATTAGATTTTAGTGAAATAAACTTGCGGCCCGTTTAAAATTAATTTTGGCCAGGGTCATCCTTTCGCAACCCTAATTTCACTCATTTCTCCTTCTCTCTCTTTTCGGTCTGTTCGGCGGAAGGAGAAAAAAAAACAAATCTGCATCTCCGTTAAAACGTTATCTCCGAACTGGATCGGCGGCAGCGGCGTCTAATCTGAAATCTCTGGCCGTCTATGCATTCAGGATAACGAACAGATTTTTCCTCCCTCTTTCGGTGGCCCGCTCTAGAAGTATCCGCGCCGATAAACTTCGTATATTACTTTTTCTTAAACTTTGTTATATCATACATCCTCTTTACTTTGATTTCATAACTAAAATTTTGATTTAGAATCCTTTTTCGAAAACGTGTTTGTTTAATACCCTTTTTCGTACTTCTCTTTCCGGTCAGTTCCCAAAAAACGCGTCCTACTCTGCATGGTTCTGGATCGGAACGGCGGCACCACCATTGTCGGTGCTCGGTCCGGTAACAGACGGCTGAGAACCATACCCATTACCGTTAATGGGCTAATTGGGCCTCCGAGTTCCAGCTGATGGAATATAGCCTAATGGGCTTTTTCCTGAATGGATGGTCTGTTTCAACAGATTTGGGCTGACAAAGGTATTCCCGACCTTCTTTTTTAATCGTTGAATTTAAAATTTAATTGGCCCAATTTGTTTAATGGGCTTTGAACTTTTTTTAAATTTGCTGCAGGTTTGGGTAATGGACAACATAGTTGGGCTTCTATTGGGTTTCACTGAAATGAAGTAATGGGTCATTGCTGGGTCTAATTAGGCCCTTTTCACTTGGGCTTAAAAAGGTATTTCGAATTCCTTTTTCATTACTCAAACATTTAGGGCTTAATTGACTTTTAATATTTATTAAAGCTTATTGGGTTTACTGGGCTTTATACGTCGGCCCGCTTGAATATGTACGTATATTATTGGGCTTAGTTTTAGATTCGGCCTAACTTTATTTCAATTCATTGCAACCTATTCGTATTACATTTAACCGTTACTTTATTAATTTCGCCGTTGTCATTGCTTCGCCCCCCACTTCGCCGGGCTGTATTCAATGCTCCACTACTCCGTTTAATGGCATCGCGTCCCCATCTTCCTGCTTAAGTATATAAATGTTCTCCTCTCCTCCAATTCTCATAATACAGAATACTCAGACTTCTATTCTCTCATAATGTCTTCACTGATATGTTTTGATGCTGTACAAGGTGAATTCTGCAAGGATGAAATTCCTGTCAGGCTTGTGCATTCGTGGGAGGCACGCAATTTCAAGCAGGCCAATGCTCTCATCGGGAATGAGGTCATACTCATTGATGCCAAGGTAATTGTGCTTTACTTTTCTTTCAGATATGAACATCTCCTATCTTCTCTTTTGCTAATATCCCAATAGGCAGAAACTATGCAGGGTTTCATTTATGCTCATCGTGCAAAACGATTTACGGAGAAGCTGAAGGCTGATAGAATCTACAAGCTCAGCAAGTTTTTGATCAAGCCTTCGAAGACGAACTATAAGGTTACATCCAACAAGAACATGATTGTTTTTACAGATCAAACAATCTTTGTGGAGAACGTTGGTAGTCAGCATCAGATTGAATGTCAGAAGTTTAGGCTTATGGATTTTCAAGCGTTCTCAGATGTTGCCGACACCCAAACTGAACTTTATGGTAAGTATTTATTTTTTGTTTTCAGATTATATTAGTATGTAGAAATAGTTTGCTTTATTTGTTTTCCTTAACGTTTGATTGACTTTAAATTCTGTTTTCATGTAATCGCAGATCTTATAGGACACATCAAACTAATCAATGACGATTCTCTTCACAATCAGACACCTGTCACCAATGCTCCAACAAGTGGTGCTGGTAGGTCAAAGGAGATGATCTTTCTGCATGTTCAACTCAAAGAATAAGTCTAACCTCATTCTGTTTTTTTAGTTTACTTCATTTAGATCCGCCCAATTCATGACATAATTTTGTTTCTCTCGCAGTGGGGAGACTGCCCGTATTTATTTATGGGCAGACATAGCAGCAGCTTTCCGGTCTCTATGGAATGAACGGGATAAGAAGCCAATTGTTGTATTGATTACAACATTGAATTCAAAGACTTTGGGAGGTTAGTATTTCTACAGTTTTTTTAACACATTTAGTCGCTTTGATTATCTTTGATTATCTTTAACACTGAGTTCCACAGCTTCCACACGTTTCTTTTTTGAAATGGACATCCCTGAAACAAGGAAGTATTTATCAAGGTATAATTTTATTATTTCACGTTTTTATTAATCATAGAATTTATATAATCTCCTTATTAATCACGTAAATTATGATTAGATATTGCGCTTCTTTATGGATAATCATATTTTTTACAGGTTAGGACCAAAGGTAGGTGATGCAGTCACGGCAAACAGTTTCTTCACTGCAGTGACTAAGCCGGAGGTTGTGACATTAAATGAGCTACACAACTTCATATCCAATGAAAATCCTCAGGTTTGTATTCTTCTTTGTTTCTGCATAATGAGAATAGTTTGGATAGTAACATAGTATCATTTGTTTAGTTGGCTAGCTTTATATGTATTGCAACTATTAAGGCTGTGGTAGAGGAATACGGCTGGTATTTCATATCGTGTACCAGTTGTCGTTCTAAAATGGACAAGCATGAGACCAGTTTAGTTTGCACCAATGGTAAGTGCAAAAGGCCAAACAATGTGGGCATACTCAGGTTAGTTTCTTAGTAATTAATATATAGTATAAATTTTTGTATGTAATTCGTTTTAGATTATAACATTATAAATGAACTCTCTCTTTTAAGGTATCGGCTGGAGACTACTGTTACTGATGAAGATGGTGGAGAAGCAACCTTTGTTATCTTTGACAAGGAGGCTGCTAAGTTGGTTGGAAGGTTCGCACCGGACTTCATTGGGGAGGTAATTTAAACAGTACAATATTCTGTCTATTTATATGTTATTGGGCGAATAACAATGTTGTTTTGCAGGTGGATGACCATGAACCAGTTATGCCGCAGTGTATCCTGGATATTGTGGGACGCACTTGCAAATTTCAAGTAAAGTTAACGTCGTTTAACTTTACTTCCTCTCGGCAGACAATCACTGTCTCCCGTATAGTTGAAGAGAGCACCCTCAAGGTTGAGGAACACATTCCAAAACGCACGGTGGAGAAGGAAGAAGTTGGTGAGAATAGCAGGTCAAAGGATAAGCGTCTTCGATATGGTTAAGATAATATTGAAGTTTTTATAACTCCTCCAAACTTTTGAGTTGTTCTTATTGTTGTTTTTTAAGTTTTTTTCTTCAACATTTCGATTGAGGTATATGTTAAAGTTTACCTCACTTTGGTTATGAATAAAAGCTCATATAATACTTTCATTTCCTTATTGTTCTTTATGGTATTTTATTTATGTTATAGTTTTGTGTATTTTATTTATTAACATTTTTATATACTAAATTTTTAAAAAATATTAATGTCGAATTCAATGTGTAACTAAAAAATGATCATCGCATCATTAATTTCCATGAAAATTTTAAGTTTTTAAAAATAATTTTTACAGTATTAAATAAATTTGGGAAGTGTAAAGATAATCTTAGCATTAATATTTGATTATCTTCCTACTAAATGTCTATAATTACGTAGAATTTCAAAATTTGTAAACTAATGCGAATCATGAAAATTAACTTATTTGTATATTAGATTTTATTCCAAATATTTATGAAAATTTAAAACCCAATGATACTCTATATAAATATTTAGGAAACTTTACAAAAAACCTAAAAATTCACCTACTTCAATATGCTATATATATATACCATTATGTCAAATTTTTAGGTTTGTATGATTTTAGTGAATGTTTTTTTTATCTCTCTTTTACAATGCTTTCTTCACCCAAAAAAAGAATTGATTGATGTTTTTTGAATAGAAAAATCGTTTGTATGTTTTCTTCTTCTTTTTTTTTAAGTCATTCTTATTATAATGTTTTATCAAAATTGTTCTTCTAAGATTTTAAATATATGTAACTCTGTTTTAAACTCCTTCTTATATTTTTTTCATTGGATTGTTTTCTTTTCAGAAATATATTACTGTCTGCTCCGTCAACCCTAATTGCTTATTTTGTCTGAACGATCGCGATCTAGGTAATTTAAATGAACTCAATTTTTCTTTTTTCTTTTTATTGCTACCAATCTTATGAAATCAATATAGATGGTCTGTTTAATTGATTGAATAATATAATTTTTTAGCCTAAATATAAGTATTTATTTTATTTGTTTGATAAAACACTTTTATAGGGTTTTTTAAAAAAATGGTAAATATTTAATATTTTCCTAATATTAATTAATTTATTTGACTACAATTTTAAAACAATTAAAACGTTCTATTTACATTTGATTTTTTTATAGCATCATTAATTGCCAAAAAATTAAATTGCATATAATTTTGGTGTTACTTTTGATGTCTTTTATCATTATACATACATGAATAAATTTAATATATTACCATCAACAAATCTCGCTGAGTTTGTGAAATGAATGTTTAAAATTTAATTCGTAGTAATTTATTTTTTTAATATCAAAATTGTTGTAAGAAAAAAATTATTTCTTCCAAACCATTTTAAGTTGTTGTTTTATTATTTACGTAGTAGAATACATATATAATTGTTTATAAGGAAACATCTATGACAATTATGTTTATTGTTAACAGGAATGTCCAATTCAGATGCTGTTAGCATATATAATTATTTTGACTTACTGGTTCCTTACTCTTCAAATCTGCCAATCATTATACGGATCACTCGCATGTGGTATATATTGTTTATTTAAACATATTTTTTTTTAAGTTTCTTTTTCTTTATTATCGTCTTAATTCATCTTCTTCCGAACTCATCCATATAAATTTCCCCTCTATTTTCAGGCGCTGCGAAAGGCTATTCCATCTCCGGCGATAATCTCTCGATTACAGCCACCGTCGTTTCATGTTCCGGAAATCTGAGTTCGGAAATCTGAGCTGCTGCCTACGTGGGCTTTACATTTGGGCTTGTTTGATCATTAAGTTATGGTGGCCCATAAGGTTCGTTATTATTTCCTCGCTTTTTTATTTTTAAATTATAGCTTCTCTTTCAAAAAAACTAAAAATAATGTGTTTGTTGTTTGAGCCTAAATTGGGCATTCGCGTTAAATGACCAACAACCGGAAATGCGGGTATGGACCGTTAAATAAGTCCAACTATAAAACGCAGGTATTTTTTTTTGCCTTTATTTTTAAAACAATTTCTGCCATTGGGACCAAGAGGTAGCGTTATCCCAAAATCGGGCCATCGCCTTAACGGGTTTTTTTGTGGCCCAAAATAGATTCAAAGTTTTTTTCCCCACATTTGGTAGCCCTAATCCTCTTTTGTGCTTCCATTTTTCTCTCGACTTCTCTTTACCAGTCATGGCGGCGCGAGTTCTTTAATTCCTCTGATCTGTCAGATATTTGTGTTATCCATCATGCACCGACCTTAATTTAATTCCTTCTTTTCGTTCTGTCCATTTTTCCCCTGATTACTCTCTTCCACCTACGGCGGCGCGACCTAAACCCTATGTCCGATTCAAGGTAAAATTTTTTTAAAAGTTTCGTTTTCTTTACCGTCTTCTTAATTATAAAATTCCCTAACTCATCCAAATAATTTTGCGCTCTATTTCCAGGCGCCGCGAAAGGCTGCCTCCGTCGGATTCCATCTCCGGCGATAAACTCCTGCCCGCAGCCACCGCTGCTTCATGTTTCGGAGATCTGAGTTCCCACCAACATGGGCTCTACATTTGGGCATGGTTGGGCCTTAATTTATGGCCCATAAGGTTCGGGTCATTTGGGTCTCCTTTAATTAAAAGCTCATTTTAATTTTCTTCTATTTCTGTTGTCTGCATGCGTGTCTGGGCCGTCGATCGTCTATGCGGATCTGAGCCGGCAATTGAGCCCAATAAAAAGCAGGTAATTATTTTTAAATTAAAATTTTATAATTGGGCCATTTGGGCCCATCTTTTCTATTTACGATTTTTTTGGCCCAAATTAGTTTCAATTTTGAATCTCATTTTTATAAAGCCCGCTTCGTCTCTAAATTTTTTTTCTAGGGGGTTTAATGTTATTGGGCCGCCGTCCAAGAATGGAGAACTGGCCCACTCTATGTTGAAAGCGTACCAAGCTGGGCCGGTTAGCCCAACAGTCTTTCGAACTCGAAGGTTAGTCTCTTACCGATTCTTCTTCTTGTTGCGAGGTGTTTCACTCTAGAACTAATTAATTTTTTTCCGTTATGATGTTCCACCTCTCCCATGTCCTCGGTAATTCATTAATGCTGCCACTAATACACTTAAGTATGATGACATAGAGCTCCCCCAAAGGTATTATGTATATCTTCTGTGTTATATCTTTTACCTTCCCATATCCGCATAGCTTCCCATATTTTTTATCTTTCAAAAACGACAAACAGCAACATGGCCTCATTGAAATATTTCGATGACTTGCAGGGGAATTTCTGCAAGGACACGATTTGGGTAAGACTACTTCATTTCTGGGAAGCACGCAACTTCAAACAAGGCAATACTCTGATTGGAGTTGAAGTGCTTTTAATAGATGTGAAGGTATTTCTAGATATTTATCATTCACTTCTTCTGTTTTGGTCTTCTGTCGTACCTTTACTAATATCCCAACAGTCTTCCACTATGCAGGGTTTTATCACTGCAAACCGTGCTTTCCGGTTCAAGGACCATTTGGAATCCAGCAAAGTGTAAAGGCTAAGCAAATTCATGCTGAAGCCGGCGAAAGGAAGCTACAAGGTCTCATCGCACCCGACAATGGTGATGTTCACGGAGCAGACTACGTTTGTGGAAGAGACAGAGAAGCCACCTCAAATCTAACTGCAATCGTTTCGGCTGCGGGCTTTCCAGGATTTTTGTGACATTGCAGACAGGCATTCCAAACTATTTGGTAAGAACTTAAATTGTAAATCTCTTGAATAATACTGCATTAGCCTGTTAGTAATGCGTTTCTGTGTTTATCTTATCAAACATATTTATATAAGGTTAAAGTTATACTTGTGTTTCAGGCTATTTGAAACTGTTTAAAATGTTTTATGCATTTTCTTTGTTCAAAGAGATTTAATAGGGCACATTCGGCTTTTGAATGGAGAAGACTTGAAGTCTCAAACTCAAGTTGGCACTGCTCCACTATCAGGCGGTTCAAGGTCAACGGAAATGGTCTTCATGCATGTCCTGCTAGAGGAGTAAGTCTGAAGTACTTTTTTAGTTGTGTATATGGATTTATGGTTTTCTGTGTTATCAATGTTTCCTGTTGCTTCAGTGGGGAGACAGTTCGAATTTACTTATGGGAGCATATAGCATCGGCTTTCCGTAGTAGATGGAACGAATGTGTGCACTATTTAAAGTTATTTTTTTGGTTTGGGTGATTTTAATGTTTAAAATATTATAGTAAAGTATTTATTTAAAAACATTCAATATTATTAAAATGCTTTAATGTTTTGATTTCATATGTTGTGAATATCGCAAGGAAATATATTTTGGTGTATAGTTTAAGAAATTTATTACAGTTTACCATTTTTCCTTTTTTAAAAAAATACGTAATATTTCATATGTTGTCAGTGTCGTTATCTTTGCTGGTTTACTTAAGGAAACATATTATACTTTACTAAATTTTTAAAAAAAAGATATGTAATAAAATCTCTAATTTATTATACATTTAATAGTAGAATGATTTATTTCCTTTTGTTTCATATCGTTCCTATTTATATTCAGAAGTTTTGGTTTCTTATTTACACTGCAAAAACTCACCTCAAACGAATACCAAAAAAATGTTCTTTATTTTCTCCATTGTTTATCTTTTTATTGTTTTAACTTTTTTGGTTGGTTAAAAAATTCAAACAAAATAATTTCCAAATTATAAAAAACAAAATTAAAAACACAACCAGCGCGTAGCGCAGAAACAAAAACTAGTTGCAATTAAAAAATTCGAGATGATTTCAGATTGTTACATGCATGGAATGCTATAAACAAACCAAGAAATCACTGGTATAGCAATTATAGAAAAGTAAAGAGTTCAGAACTCGACAGATCAAACGTAATAATAACCCTTTTGTTATGCAGACCAGAAAATACCTAGTCGCCCAGGTTTGCATAGATGAGGCCAACCCAGAATGATGCACTGGTATTGGATACGACCTAATGAATCTCATCAAAAGTGAACTAAGAGCCTTTTTGAAAGAGAAAAACGTGAACACATTTACATGTGCCACCAAAAGTATGCTCGAATTTGTCCTCGAGGTGACATCACACGAATGAAGGTCGATCCTACATATAAACCAATAAAGGTGAAATGTTGCAAGCTAGGCCTGAAAAGAGCCAAAGCAGTAAACCACGAAGTATATTGATCACTCAGAGATGGATCCATTAGAGAGGTGAAATACTCCGTCCGGTTAGCAACGTCAAAAAGGAAAATGGAAAATTGAGAGTCTACATCGATTTCGCTAACTTAAATAAAGCTTGCCCAAAAGATAGCTTTGCACTTCAACATATCTACGCCTAGTAAAAGCTACGACCAGCTATGAACTGTTTTCCTTTATGGACGGGTTCTCTGAAAACAATCAAATTAAGATGACCCCCAAGTACCACGAAAGAACCGCCTTTGTAACAGATACAAGACGTATTGCTACAAGTAATGCCATTCAACTAAACAAAGCGTGACCTACCAACCACTAATGAGCAAAATTTTGCAACCAACTCGAAAAAACAATGAAAATTTACATCGATGATATGCTCGTCAAGTTCTCTAAGGCATCCGACAATGTCAAGCAATTCTGAGAATGTTTCATCAACCTCAATCAATACAAGATGAAGCTCAATCCAACTAAATTTTCTTTCAGGTCACATCATAAGTATTCTTCGGTTACCTGTAACAAGGTACATAATCGAAGCAAAACCGAAGCAAACCCAAAGCAAATAAATACCTTTCAGGAGATGCCATCCCCCATAAACAACCTGAGAGAAGTACAAAGGTCAATCGGGCGGACAGGAGAAAATATTTAGCTTATGGTTAACAAATAAATGTCTTCCAATTTTTCAACTCTAGAAAGAAAAAACAAAATCCAATGGATCGAGAAGTGTGAGGAAACATAGTGTTCATTCTTATATAGATGGGGGGGAGTCAATGAAAATCAAAGAGTAGAAGTATCTTGAAAAAGAGAAACACTGAATATGTACTGCAACGGTGCAGTTACTTAACTTTAAAAGCAAACGGGTTTGGTTATCAAGACGAGAGGAATGTGAATCGCTTCAGCTCCTCATGGCGCATGGGGTTAATTAATAAAATAATCAATTATCTGATATTAGTGTATATAATTCTTTTTTTTATAAGAAGTTTCTGCTTAAAATCCTTAAAACCGTTCATTGGACCGTCTCGGTGAGTAGTTAGAACAAGTGATTGACTAGATTGAGGATTTTACGGATGGCATAACATAATTGGTTTTTTATATTTTTCCATTAGTTTGTTTATTATTTTTCGACAAATATATTTTCTATAATTCTTATATTTGTTCTTAAATTTTTACAAGAAGAATATTTAGAGATGTTGAAAAATTGTTTAATTACTAAAGCAATCTTTAAATTTATCAAATTAATAAACCAATGTCAAATTTTTTAAGAAAGAAATCATATAACCTTAATTTTTCTGTTTAATAACAAAAATGCCATTAGTATTAAAATAAATAATAATAATATTAATAATAAAATATATTTTTTTATTGAAAAATCAAATTTTTAAAAAATAATTTTTTTAAAAATAAACGTCTATAATTTGCGTTTACGTTTGGCGTTTGCGATTTGCGTTTACGATTGACGTTTTTAATAATGATAGACTTATATCGATGAATTTTCTAAGTGATAGTAGATTTATATAATTCAGTATTTTCAACAAGTGTATGCGTTAGAAATTCATTGTATAGATATTGCAAATCATACAAAAGTGTACCATCATTGAATATAAACATATAAGTCTACCATCATTGGATGTAAATATACAAGTCTACCATCATTGTTTGTAAACATATAATTCTACTATCATTGTATATAAAAATACAATTCTAACATCACATTGACAAATGTTATAAATAAATATACCATGATAGTAACCAATAAATCTATAAACTTTAACATGTTTTAGTAACTGAAAAAGATTGAAAATATCTACTGTTACAACCAAAAGTCTACCATTTATTATAAATCTATCATCACTAAAGATATGTCTACTGTCATATACTTACAAAAAAAAAGTCTAATATCAAAATAAATAAATTTACGAACACAAATAAATCTACCATCAAACAATATAACTATACCATAATTACGAATCCAAGTAAATCTACCACATGTACTAATAAGTCTACTATTTCACCAATAAGTCTATCACAAAAAATAAGTATACCACCATTGATTAATAAGTCTACCACATAAAAAACAGTATATACCACGTCAAAACAAATAAGTCTACAAAATAAGTCTACCGCTCTAACAATAAGTCTATCGCTCCAACAATAAGTTTGACACCAACATTTTTTTTCGTTTTAAGCTTACGTGGCAAAAAAATATAATGACATTTTCGTAAATACATTTTTTGTCAACACAACGAAAAATGTAATATGGATAGTATAGATTGTTTTTGTAATTCCCAAAGATTAGCCTTCTTTTAGTCATTTCCAAACTTTCCAAAGTTGTTTTAGCAATTCTGCCTAATATTTATTAGCAGTAGACTTTATTATATAGAAGATATGTCATTAGAAATATTATAGACTGCAGTTTATATATCTTTATATTTATAGTTAATTATATTAAGTTTCATTGCACATGATAAACAGATAAAAATAAATATTTTTATTATAAAATTGATAAAACAATGTAACTAAAACTGTATATTTAGATTCTAAATTAATCTATGTTTAGTTCTCTAGAAAATTATGTTTTGTAAATTGCAATTACAAAAATTCGACATGAATTCATATTGTTACATGAATGGAATGTTATAAACAAACCAAGAAATCACTGGTATAGCAATTATAGAAAAGTAACGAGTTCACAACTCGAAATTTGAACTCGAAATATCAAACGTAATAATAACCCGTTTGTATGCAGACCCGAAAATACCTAGTCGCCCAGGTTTGCATAGATGAATCCCATCAAAAGTGAACTAAGAGCCTTTTTGAAAGAAAAACGTGAACACATTTACATGTGCCACCAAAAGTATGCTCCATTCATCCTCGAGGTGATATCACACGAATGAACATCGATCTACATATAAACCAATATAACTGAAGTGTGCAAGCTAGGCCCGAAAAGAGCCAAAGCAATAAACGACCAAGTAAACTCTGACTGGTTAGATACGTCAAAAAAGAAAATGGAAAATTGAGAGTCTACATCGATTACACCAACTTAAATCAAATTTGCCCAAAAGATAGCTTTCCGCTTCAATATACTTACGCCTAGTAGAAGCTACAACAGCTATAAACTATTTTCCTTTATGGACGGGTTCTCTGAAAACAATCAAATCAAGATGACTCCCCAAGTACAAAAAAAAACTGCCTTCATAACAGGTACAAAACCTATTGCTATAAGTAATGCCATTCAACTAAACAAAGCGTGACCTACCAACCACTCGTGAACAAAATTTTGCAATCCAACTCGATAAAACAATGAAATTTACATCGATGATATGCTAGTCAAGTTCTCTACGGCATCCGACCATGTCAAGAATTCTAAGAATGCTTTATCAACCTCAATCAATACAAGATGAAGCTCAATCCAAATAATTTTTCTTTCGGGTCACATCAGGAGTATTCTTCGGTTACATGTAACAAGGTACATGATCGAAGAAAACCCGAAGCAAATAAATACCTTTCAGGAGATGCCATCCCCCATAAACAACCAGAAAAGTACAAAGGTCAATCGGGCGGACATGAGCCCTCAACATATTTATCTTATGGTTAACAAATAAACGTCTTCCAATTTTCAACTCTAGAAAAAAAAGAAAAAAATCCAATGAAACTAGAAGTGTGAGGAAGCATAGTATTCATTCTGGTATAGATGGGGAAGCTTTGTTTATGGAACTAAACATTCTTCAAGAATTATTACCAAACAAAGTTAGGAAACATATGGAAGTGTTGGATTTTATGAAAGAAGGGTTGTTTGGTATTCATACACATGAGTTGCTTATCAAATATTGTTAATTGTTCCAGTATCAGGTGTTTCTATTCAAAGAAGTGTTTTTAAGTTGAAGCTAATCAAGAATTATATGCGGTCCACCATGTAAATGGATTAGCTATATTATCAATCAAAAAAGCTATGCTTGAAAAACTCTAATATGTGGCTTTGATGGATAATTTTGTAAGAAAGAGTGCAAGGAGGATCATATTCAAGAAATAGTATTTTCGTCTTTTTTTATATATGCATTGTTTCTTTTGTTTCGGTTCTCTTTCAAAACCTGTTTTTTGTTATATCAGACTTTTGTTTTTTGGCTTCTGAATCTAATTAAAACAGTTGCTATTATTTATCAATTGGTTTTAAAAAGAAACATAGCACACTTTTTAGTTTTGAGTATGGCCTGCAATAGGCATAGACCGTCGCTGAGTATCATCTCCTCTGATGGGGAGGCTCAACAACATGTGGTTATTCCTTTATTTTGTTTGTTTTTTCTTCAACAGTTTTAGGTTTTTATCTCTTTCATGATTTTTTCTTTAGTCTATTTTGATTTCTTTCTGATTTTATTAATTTTATCTTCTCTATGATTTATATTCGACTTTCGCATGAGATGGTTACTTCTCTTTTTTTGTTTTTTTATCAGTTCAATATCTTTTATTAGGAATTTGGTACAAAGGGGAAGTTCTATTTCAACATGTTTTTGTGAGACGAATTTGAGGTTTTCTGATTGGAGGATTCAAGTTTCATGACTTTTACTTTTATCAATTCGATATCTTTGTACAGGAATTTGGTAATGTTGACGTGATGATTATTGACTCTATGCTGATTTGTGTATTATGTGCGGTTGCTATGGTTTCTTGGGCATTCAAGGGAAGTAAGCTAAGGGGTTGTTACTGTTGGCCTTAATGGTCTTACTTAATGATCTTTCCAGTCTCTAATCTTCTTTCTTGGGTTTATGCGTTGATAAAGGATAACTGAGTTTGGTAACACTTCTTTTATTCCTCACTAAAGGTTATTATTGGATCAGTTTATAGACATTTGGGTTTATGTAAAAAATGGATCAATAGCAGAAAATTGGGCTATAGGCTCATAAAAAAATTATAAAATTGATGGCAAGAATTAAATGAGGAACTTGTAATTTGTCCCATATTAGAAGTTTGGAGGAAAATTCACAACTACATATTTATATGGAGATGCCTAAGTTCAAATGGTTAAATATACAATAAATTCAACCACATGCGCGTGTCACCGCTGCTGTCCGGCTGGTTGGGCTTTGGGTTTTGGATTTTGAGCTTCGGCTTTTAGGTTTTGGGTTTCGGGTTTTAAGCTTTTGGCTTTGAGGAATGTGGGTGTTCAGCCCACAAAATATATTTTTTTTAGCCAAAATTTCTATTAGATTTTTCAACGACATGTAATTCATTTTAAAATGATACGCATTTCTCTACACGCCCACATCTTTTAAACGAGTAAAAATACTGAGTCTCGCGGATGAAGTTTCTCTTTCTGGATCTTCCGGACTGCAGTTCTCTTCCTCACAACTATAAATATAGAACTTCGGTCTTTCAGTTTATATACTTTTCACACACAAAAAAATTTCAACTCTCATTCTTTCTTATCAATTTTTTGCGGTCCCAACATTCAAGACATCATGTTCATCTCCTTACCAAGTAAGCCTGAAAGATATTAACAACAAGTGGTTCAAAGAAAAGAAATGTTACCTACTCAGACACAATGAATTTTTGCATATATTCTCAGACAGTCGGTCTATCTAGTAAGTCTAGTTAGTCTAGTCAGTAAAATCAATCGAGTCTTCGTATGTTTAGAAACATTTCTATTCATGTGGAGGATTGTTGAACCAATTTGTGGGCATTTGGTCTTATTAAATAATTGGATCAAGAGTTAAAAGAAATGAGATATGTCCTCATAGGAAAATCCGTAAAATTGTTGGCAAGAGTTAAACGAAGAACTTGTAATTTTTTCCACATTTGAAGTTTGGGAGAAATTCACAAGTATCAGTATGGAAAGACATATGTCTAAATTCAAATGGTTAAGAGTATAATATGTGTATTGGTAGAGAGAAGAACCACCCGCATGCGCGCGCCATCGCTGCTGTCTGGCCAGCTCAGCTCAAGCTTTGGGTTTTAGTATGTGAGGAATGTGCAGATTTAAAGATTTTTTTTCCTTGGAACTCCGCTTCAATATCTACGATTCTATTGTTGGCGAACACGATATTGACCTTGAACGCATCATTATAAAATAAAGCCAACCCCCCACTTGTGCCCCTTGGTTCAACCGTATAGATGTTATAGTAACCAAAACATAAATTCTTGTTTTGTTTCTGAAA
Organism: Schrenkiella parvula; assembly: GCA_000218505.1. Lineage (NCBI taxonomy): Eukaryota > Viridiplantae > Streptophyta > Magnoliopsida > Brassicales > Brassicaceae > Schrenkiella > Schrenkiella parvula. Next base: position 4,451,153 of record CM001192.1, on the reverse strand, counting down.
GGAACATGAATTCAGGTTTATGCTTATTTCATATTTTCCGTAAATAGCTTATTGTCCATTTAGAACCCATAACTTGACAATTCCAACTCAAAATCCTCATATTTGTAGTTTCCACAGTTTACCAATACGAAAGCCTGTCAATTTCGTATATGATAATAAACCAATAATCCCGTCATAGACTATGCAGTTCGCCCATATCTCATTATACCCCGTGTCCGCGGGTGATGTTGTTTCCCTCTCATGGCCATGATTATGGCATATTAGCCATTTCCATGGATGCCTCCCTTGTGTACTATTTAGATTTTGATCCGATTGTATATCTAATATCAAACTAGCTGCTGTTGCGGACCATATGAATGCCCTTGACTTCTTCTTTTCGTTTGTCGACATCGGTGTTACCTTCATGTTAACTTTCCTACCTATACCCGAGACTCCCCATTGTGTTCTACACTTTCCCTTATTCCGACCCTGACCTATCTTGTGCCAGCCAATCCCTGATTCAATTACATCCATATTTAATATATTCCCATAGATTCCATACATTATTCCAAACCAAAGATGCCGCAAAATACCGCGATAACCTCTGTTTGTCCGAGTAAGATGCCGACCAACAACAACCTGAATAACATTGTGGATTAAAAACCCCATGACAGTTATAACATCGCTAATACTCATTATGTTAACCTGCGACATTTGATTATCAAAATCCTTTATTATGAGAACCTTCATACAATCACATGAAATCTCCAAAACATAACATATTAATGAATTCTTAAAACTGTGCTTTGAGTCCTTAGAGAATAACAGCCAACGAATCATGTTCCTCCTAAGTCCAAGCTTTTTATTATCCCTTAAAAAACACCTTACCACACTTAGTGTCCTGCCCATCTCAACGTTGTCTCCTTCAAGTATTTCCATTCCTACTCAACAACCTTTTTTTGTTTGTCCTTTCTTTTGGTGCAAAGGGTTGTTACCACTTCCTCCGTTCCCTCCACCTTCTGTTTTGTCATTCACCTTTGTCATTACCCTCTTCCTTGGTTTGTAACAGCCTCTTTTTTGTGCCCCCCGAGAAGCAGAGCCCCTGGTTTCCCCTGCTTCTTCTTTGGTTGTCCCGTAGTCTCCTTTGTTTCTTCTGCCTCGGTATGGAGTTCTTGAACAGGCATGTCCTCATTCACCTCATCCACATTCCACTCCTGTACCTCCATGTTATCCGCTGCTTCAACTTCCTCCTCTTGTTGAGATAGAAGTTCCTCAGAAAAAACCTCTTCTAGATGCTCCTATTGGACAGTCTTCCCATTATCTCCATCAATTTCTCCCTATTCCTGTCCCACCTCTTTTGAGTGACCCAAACCGACTCCATGTCTACCCTTTTCACCTGCCTCCGAGTCCAGTGTGATCTCATCTGATCCTATAACAGTCTGAGGAAGACTGTCCTGTCTCCGTATCGTCCCTTCTTCCTTACCTTCAGCTCCTGGTTCATCAAATCGCAACTCCTTCCTTGCCCTTGGGGCTGTCAGACCTCTTTGTTCTGTCCCTGCATCCACCGTAAGAAAAGCTTCTACCATCTTAATCTCATGGTCAGAAAAATGTTTACCGACATTTGGATGTTGAAGCTGATGAATGCTTCGGGTAGCCATCAAAAATCCTTTCTGTTAATCCTGTCTAGAAGGGTTACCGACCTGTCTTGCGTTGCGGTTTGAACTTTCCCCCAGTTCCCGAGTCTGTTTGCCTTTATAACCCCTTGATTCCTTTTCCAATCGTCCATACCAATGATACTCTCTCATAGTTTCCCGCCCATTGTAATGTTCCCTTTCCAAGGGTTTTGTTCCCATCTCTTTTGCTTTCTCCAACCCATGTGTTGTTGCTTCCTTTTATAACTCGTTATAGCAGACCCCTTGCTCACATGATCAACCTTCCCCTCGTCTCCTTTTTCAGTTGACGTCTCCTGAACTGGACAGCGGGTACGGTCATGGCACAAGCTAAAACAGTTCCTGCAATATCCAAACAGTTTCTCGTACAGCAAAGATACCATTGTTTCTTCCCCATTATGGAATTCGACCATGATTGAGAAATTCAGCGGTTTAAACCATCAACACTAACTTGGACCCTCACTTCATCTATAGCAATAGCTTTAACTACCCTTAGGGCTTCTCCTATGCTCTTAAAAGTCCGGTCTGCCCAAAAGTGTAGCGGAACCCCTAATATACGTACCCAAAAAGTAATCTCTGAGGGATAATTCATAGTAAAAACCGGTTGCCATCTCACTAAAGCCAACATCCAATAGTCAAAGTGGAAGGGTTCCGTTTTTAATACCTCAATTATGTCCTCTTCTCTGTCGAAGTCGAACTGGAAGCGACCGAGACCTAAGTAAGCTCCAGCCACCCGGTCTTCAATTTGCCAGATCCGAGGTAACATGTACAAAAGGGTCTTCATGTCCTGCTTCGGAGGATTCATACACCGGCCAATAAGGGTCTGTGAATAGCTCTTGATGACAATCTCTTGATCCGCGGGCGGTCGCCGAAGATCGCGTTCCTCCGCTATATTTCCCATCCATGCTTTCTATCAGGTGTAGATCCTCTTGATTCCATGAAGCGTATCTACCTTGAACCACCGAGAATCTCCATAGTGATGGCCGCCGCATCATCTCGACCTTGTCGCCGCCATCACATTCGCTTTTCGGGAGAGGGTTTTTTTCACGTAAAATAAATTCAATTTTGCATTTTTGTATGTTTCTAATCGGTTTGTTTATGTTGTGTGTCTAACTAATTTTTTTTTGCGTTGTGTATTCTTTTTTGATATCTAGAGATAGGGGGTGGGGTGTTTTCAATATAGCATTTGAAGTGATTTTTATTAAAATGAAGTGATTACAAAATATTTTGATCCAAATTAACCAGAATAATCCGAATTACTCGGTATTTTTATCCAAATCACCCGAAATACTCGATATTTTACCCAAATTACCCGAATTTTACCCGAAAAACCCGAACCGAACCGTAACCGAACGAAACCCGAATTTGTTTCGGTTACCACCCGGTTCTGAAAATCACTACCCGAACCAACCTGAAAACTGAAGAAACCGGACCGGAATCGACCCGAATTTTATAAATACCCGAACGGTTCCTATATCTCTATACCCGAAAAACCTGAAACCCAAAAAACCCGAACCAAACCCGAACGGATACCCGAATGCCGAGGCCTACGCACTGGTTACATGTGACTCCTGTGTCTGGACAATAAATTGTGGTATGTCCCGGTTCTCAACACCCGAAACATCGTCATGTCACTGCCATACACGCTCCTGGTTGTATCTTTTTACACTTCACACATGCCGGTAGTGTTCCAGTCGCTTGGATCGCTCCGCGGTTTTCCGAATTTTGCTTTTGGACATCTGCCATCCTAGCTGCTCTTACTTGGGCAATCCTTGCTAGTTTAGCTTCATCCTCAATGATACAATCATGGACCAAGGTACCGAACCGCTCGACCCACAAGAGGACCGCGAGTCTAGGGAGGACAACCCATTCGACCAATCAGAGGTTGGCCTACAGATTCCTCGACCAAATGGACATAATAAGACGAACGAACGAGTCAGAATTGACTTGAAACGACATGAACCCGAAGACACTCGTGCTGACCCAACCCCGGCCGACCCGGTACGACCAGATCATGCACGGGTCAGAAGATCGCGACCCAACGATCACTCCAACGACCAGACCCGAGCTATATATCGGCCAAGTGGTGCTTTTAAGACAAGTGATTGAGACACTTTACCCATGCATCGTGTTGGAAGTGAAGATGACCGAGAAACGCTACCCAAGGACCAAACCGGTGATTTGGGCAATGACGACCCAATGTCATTCTCATCCGGTCCAATGATGCGGTCCCCCGGCAAAACCCTTCAAGAGGCGGTCACACTTGCATTGGTTCGAGAATTCAATTTCCAACAAGGCGAACCGACCAAACCGACTGCGTACATCGTATTGGTCACCGCACCAACCGGTTAAGGCGACCGCGCGCGCGCTCGACCGTAACGGCCAAGTCAAGGCCGACAGCGGCCAACGGCTAGCGCATTTATTGCCGGCCAAGACCAAGACCAGGACCACGACCACGACTGCATTGAAGTCAAGATCGCGGCCTTAAAGACTATTTTTATTTTCTTCTTTTCTTTTATTTTGCGTTATGTTTTTCTAATAAATGTGAGTTAGGATTTTTGGCTATAAAAATGCAACATTTGTGCCTTTTGTAGAGACAACACTTTTCTTCAATATAATTCTAGCGAATTTTGCTATTTTTCTAAAGTCTCAAAATCTTACTTTTGTTCTTTAGAGCTTTTGGTTGTTTGGTTTATCAAATCCTTACAACCGGCCTAGTCCAGAACTGTGAGTGTTAGTAACCTCGCAAAGTTCTTATCCAACGCATCAACCATCAATTCAAGTGCAATTTCCTTGGGAAGATTGTATTACTCAATCCTTAACTCTGCTAGTGAAGCCTTCTCAACCAGATCAATCACCGATGTTTAATTCAACAGTTGGCAACGATTACGGATATCCATTCTTAAACCACCCATGAACTTCTTGACCAGACGGTACTCAGACATTTCTTTCCCAGCAAACCTCCTGAGGCGATTGAACTCTTGAGCATAGTCCCTTACACTGTGGTTCCCTTGCTCCAGCTTCTGAAACTCCGCCTGAAGTCTGTCCTCCGCCTCTTGAGGAAAATATTTCCGGTTGAACTCATATCTGAAGTCATTCCACTGTAGCATGTTCCCCGGGGTTCCAAAAAAAACTCCTTCCCACCAATCGTGAGCCTCGTCCCGCAGATACTGGGCTGCCAAGTCCCTTTTGTACGCTTTTGGACATCTAGCTGACTCAAAACTGCATTCCAACAACCTTCTCCATCGGTCTGCTTTCACTGGGTCTGTACTTCCATTAAAAGTCTCCATACCCAACTCCCTCATTAGCCTCAACACTTCCCACTAGGAGGGCACTTGCGGATCAAATCTCTGCACTGGCGGTGACACCTAAGATGGAGGTGGGGGTGGCAGGTCCCGATCATCCCCTGGAGTTTGTCGCTGGTCTGCATCCCAATCTAGAGCCACTTTTTTGGGGTACTCTACCCTCAGGGATACGCTCCAACAACGGTCCAACATCTGTTGGATTCCCTACTACACGACAGCTCCCACTGCTGCACCTATGGCCGCCGGGTCCATTGCTTGGGCAGCAACTGCCGGGTCCACTGTTTGAGCACCAATTTCTGATTCTTGCTCCACTGCACTCATATTCCCTTTCATGAGTGCTGGTTCATCAACAACTTGGTCAGATCCATTCCCGTTCTGGTTCCTGTTTCCGGCTCCATTACGCTGAGGTCTCGCCATTCTGAAAAAAAAATAGTGAGATGAGACTTCGACTTCCAAATAAAGAGTTTCAGAATATTCTGATAATAACTCAAGTCCTGGTTGATCATATTTTTGAAAGAACCCAATTTTCCAAAAGAGTTTGAAAACGATTTTACTTTAAAAAAATACCAACCCTCCGGCTCAGAATCGAAGTGGCATTTACCTGGGCTTTGATACAAAATTTAGACACCATAATCTAGTAAAATTAACCTAACAGTACCACTTGTTCGGTAATCCGTCTCGATCACTCGTCTTAGCAGTACCACTTGGTCGATAGATAGCTCGGTTTTGATCGCTAGAGGGATCGTAAGGTTGTGTTTTCCGGTTCTGTACGTGGTCAGGTTGTACCGGGTCGGTCAGGATTGGGTCAGCGCGAGTATCTTCGGATTTGTCCCGTTCCAAGGCGATTCTGACTCGATCGTCCGGCTTGTCATGTCCATATGGTCGAGGAATCTATTGTCCAACCGCCAATTGGTCGAGTGGTTCGTTCTCCACAGACACGTGGTCCATCTGTAGGTCGAGCGGTCCGGTACCATGGTCCATGATTGCATTATCCCCTCCCCGTTGAAAAGGATTTGCCCTCAAATCCGCTTCATCTGCAAGAAAAGGAATTAAGTCAATCACATTAAAAATGGAACTCACTTGGTATTTACCTGGAATCCGCTTCATCTGCGTTGTCGTTAATCTTTTTGGTGATGGCGAAAGGACCATCTACCTGGGGCATGAGTTTCGACCTCATCTCAGCTGGAAAGCGATCTTTTCTTAGATAAGATCCAAACTAGATCTCCTTCCTCGAAGGTTTGCTCGCGCCGATGTTGGTAGGCTTGTTCAGCATAGCTCTTGATCCTTTCCACGATGTTTTTCCTTGCTTTTTCATGGATCTTCTTAACCTGATCTGCCTTTCGTTCACCATCTAGACTAGCCCTTTCACTGAAATGTAAAGAAATTAAATCCATGGGAGACAACGAGTTAAAGCCATAGACGATTTCAAATTGTGAAAACTTTGTAGCCGAGTGCATGACATGATTATAGGCAAATTCAACATGTGGCAAGCAATCTTCCCAAGTTCTGAATTTTTTTGCGAACTATTGTCCTAAGCAAAGCAGACAAAGTCCTATTGACTACTTCAGTTTGATCATACCGAGTACAAACTTTCACCACATCCTTCTTCAAATTCGGCTAATAGAAATGATCTTGCAAGACCTTGAGCGTCTTGTCTATCCCAAAATGGCCCATCAGTCCTCCTTCATGTGCTTCCCTAACAAGCAAGTTTCTCAAAAAACAGTTAGGAATACACAGTCGGTTAGAGTAAAATAAGAATCCGTCATTCTTGAAAAAAAATTCAAAGGAAAATTGGGAACAAGAAAGGTACGGTTCCTTAAAATCTAGATCCGAGGCATATAGCTCCTTAATTTGCTCGAAGCCTAAGACTTTGGCGTCCAGGGTAGTGATCAAGGCATACATTCTAGACAAAGCATCAGCAAAAATATTTTCCTTATCTTGCTTGTACTTAATGACATAAGGAAAGGTTTCGATGAATTCTACACATCTAGCATGACGCTTGTTGAGGTTTTGCTGCCCTCTTAGATGCTTAAGCGTCTCGTGGTCAGTGTGTACCACAAACTTTTTCGGCCATAGATAATGCTGCCATGTTTGCAAAGCCCTCACCAAAGCGTATAGCTCCTTGTCGTAGGTCAGATAGTTGAGAGTTGCGCCTCCAAGTTTCTCACTAAAATAGGCAATTGGTCTACCTGCTTGCATTAAAATAGCACCAATTCCAACTCCTGAGGCATCACATTCAATCTCAAAAGTTTAAGAACATTTGGTAAGACAAGAAGAGAGGCATTAGTAAGCGTAGCCTTTAGCGTTTGGAAGGCCTCATCTTGCGCTTTCTCCCACTTGAATCCCATGGTCTTCTTGATAACCTCGGTGAGTGGGGCTGCAAAGGTGCTAAAATCCTTAACAAAGCGGCGGTAGAACCCGGCTAGATTAAGTGAAAGCTCCGGACTTCTCCAACGGTCGTAGAACTCGGCCAATCCCGGATTGCCTTTACCTTCGGCTCATCGACCCGTATGCGTCAGCACCTACAATAAATCCAACAAACATAAGATTATCTGTCCCAAAAGTGCATTTTTCGTAGTTAACATAAAGTCGATCTTTCTTAAGCACTTCTAAAGCCGATTTCAAGTGAACCAAGTGAACTTGGTAGTTCTTGCTATAAATCAAAATGTCATCGAAGTAGACAACTACAAAGACACCAATCAATGATCTAAGCACATGATTCATCAACCTCAGAAACGTACTAGGTGCATTTGTCAGGCCAAATGGCATAACCAACAATTCATACAATCCTAGTTTGGTTTTAAAGGCTGTTTTCCATTCATCGCCCTCCTTCATCCTAATTTGATGATAACCGCTTTTCAAATCAATTTTTGAGAAATAACATGAACCATCTTGGAAAACGGTCGGTGGTACAAGAAAAGAAAGGTTGGTCTGCGTCTTGGTTGCTCCTTTCTTCTAGTCTGCTAGCGTTCCTCGGCGATCACCAGGACTTGGAGTTGGGCTTACATGGGGAGGAGGGGCCAGTCATCGTGGCCGAGCGCGGCTGGGTCGTGCCTGGATGGGCTTTGACCAACTCCTGATCCAGTAAGATCCAAGGTCAATTGGGCTCGACCAGTCCACGAAATGTGCCGGATGCGTTGTGGGTCGTTATGGGTTCGGAAACCGGATCGGCCGGCTTGTCTTCTCGACCATCTTCCAAATTGGGCCTGTCTTGGGTGGAAGTGTATCGATCAAAGTGATTTATTGGATCACTTGGTCGATGGAAAATAGCTCCTGGTCTAGGTGTTGTGAGGGGGGGGGTCCGGTGTACTTGGGGTGGGCCGAGGTGGGTGGTACGGCCGGGACGAGCTGTTCCAGAATGCTCTTGATGCTCAGGTTGTACTTGTGGTGTAAGACCCTGGCTCTTTGGCGGGTCATGGTGCCTCTAAAGGTTTCGGGAAACTCTGGCTCACCTAGTTGGTCGAGGTTGTTGGCTTGGTCAGGGGTGCTTGGGATGTCCTCATCAAGCTCCCACCATCAATAATTAAGCTACATACCTTTTCTTGAATAAGGCATCATGTGTGGAAGAGATTCTCTCTTTCTCGTCAAGCTTGCTTTGGATATTGAGAATGCGCCGGGTTACGAGTAACCTTCCTTCAGCTGGATAGTCCACGGTGTCGTCCTCATCTTCTTCTTCATCAAAAATTGGACCTGTGTCTTCCTTCTCTTCTTCCGATTCTACATTGTCATTCCCACGTAAGATCATCACGCGGTTGTTGGGACATTTGCTATGGCCTAACCCACAACACTTGAAACATGTAATGTCTCTAGCACGTCTTTGGGCTGCTTTCTGCTTGGGTTTATCAATAGCAACCGGGTTAATTTTAAAATCGAAATTGGGTTTAGCCGGATACTTACCTTAGTCTTGGTAAGTTAGTTTTGGAGCATTAGAAAAGTTAGGTCTTGAGTAGCTCTTCCTTTTGACATGTTGCTCATCCAAGATTGCTTTGTGAAGCATCTCTTCCAAGCTATGATATTCTTGTAACTCCATTCGTTCTTGTATCTCTCGGTTTAGACCGCTAAGGAAGCGCCCCATAGTTGCATCCGGATCTTCATCCGAGTCAACCTTAATCACGAGCGTTTCCATCTCTTGAAAGTTGTCATCTACGCTCTTCGTACCTTGGTCAAACGCCTCAGTTTTTGATGAAGCTCCCTAAGATAGTGGCTAGGAACAAATCGTTTTCTCATAAGAGTCAACAATTGTTCCCATGAGCGCCTTTTCTCATGTCTTTCTCCTGGTAGTCACAAGTTGATCCCACCATTAAATCAGCAAGGCTTATCTTTTTACGGTCGGAGAAGCTTTGGCAGTCAAACACCATCTCAATCTTCCGTTCCCATTCAAGAAATGCGTCCGGGTTATTCTTCCCATGGAAGTGCGGTATTTTGAGTTTGAGCCCACCAAGGTTGTCATCTGACCGTCCTCTAGCTTCGTTAGCAAAGGAGTTGTCGGTCTCTCGCCCATGAATGGGTTGTCTTAACCGGGGCCTCCTTTGGCTAAACCGGAAGAGTGTTCTCCCTCATCGTCCTCTTCATAGACCGTCTGGGTCCTTGGTCGGTTTTTCTTTTTGGACACGGTCGTTTGTCCGGATTGTTGATCCAATTGGATCTTGTCCATTGTGTGTGGAGTTCTTCCATACATGCACTCATAAAACGTTTAGTTCGTCGGTTAGTGCTTTCATTTGTAGCCTAGACAAGCGGGGTACTGTTTGCTCGTTCTCGTCTTGGCTCCGGTCCATTGTTTCCCTAAAAATCACTTAGCAAACATGGTTAAATAAATCCTCTCTCACTTTTCTTCCAAGTGTTCTAAATGAGCAATCGGTCAAATCCAATGAGTTAAATCCAAGAAAGAAAAAGATAGAAAGATAGCAATGAGTCAAATCCAATGAGTCAAACCTTAGAACCGATTTCTCATGGTTCTTTTAAAGCTACTAGCTTGTAAATATATATATTTTTTAAAAGAATTTATCAAGGTAGGCTCGGTTTCCTTACACAAGATAGATAGAGAAGAAGTGTTTAGAGAATTTTTTTTTATTTTAAGAAAATTGAAGAAGAAAAAGATACCAACCCTTTCAAGTGTACTTTCATACCACTTGACACAATCTTCCCACGGAAATTGCACTTGAAAAATGGTTGTTGTGTTTGGGTAAGGAACTTCGCGAGGTTACTAACGCTCACGGTTAGGCGGAGGAACAAGTCAGGCCGTCAAAGGGTGTGAAAGCCCAATGGTATACCGATGAAAACCTTTACCAATCTTGGATATGACGCACCAAGACGTTAGTATAGGCCGGTTGGGAGGATATGACGCACCAAACAACCAAAAGCTCTAAATAACAAAAGAAAGAAATCTAAGTCTTTAGAAAGAAAGGAAAATTCTTGAATATCTGAAAATGTGTTGTGTTTACAAACGGCAAATAGAATGCAAATTTATAGCCAAATTCCTAAGGCCAACATTTATTGGAATCAAAAGAACAATCAAGAAAACATTAAAGTCGCGGTCAAGGTCTTGGTCGGCCTATAATGTGGTCTTGGTCTTTGGTCTTGCCCGGCCTTTAATGCGCCGAGCTGTTGGTCACCGTCGACCTTGACTCGGCCGTTGCGGTCGAGAGCGCGGTCGTCCTAACCGGGTTGCACGGGGACCAACACGGTACACGAGTTCGGTTTGTCGATCAATTTTGAGTGAAGCTGAATTCGCGAACCAAGGCAAGCGTGACCGCTTCTTGAAGACTTTTGCTGCATGACCTTGTCATTGGGCTGGGTGGAAATGTCATTGGGTCATCATTGGTTAAGTCACGGTCACCGGTTCGGTCCATGGGTAATGTCTCTCGACCAACTTCAAATCTAATCCGATGCATGGGTAATCTGTCTCGATCACTCGTCTTAGCGGTACCAGTTGGTCGGTAGATAGCTCGGTTCTGGTCATTGGAGTGATCGTAAGATCGTGATTTCCGGCTCTGCACGTGGTCGGTTCTTACCGAGGCGGTCGGGATTGGGTCAACGCAAGTATCTTCGGATTAATCCCGTTCCAAGATGATTCTGGCTCGATCGTCCGGCTTGTCATGTCCATCTAGTCGAGGAATCTGTTGACCAACCTCCAATTCATCGAGTGGTTCGTCCTCCACAGACACGTGGTCCATCCGTGGATCGAGCGGTCCGGTAGTATGGTCCATGATTGCATCACTAGTATTTATAATTCACATTCTCCTTTATATTTTCATTATTATCCTCGGCTCATCATCCATTTGGTCTCCACTGACTGATGGTCTAACCCACGACACTTATTGCGACCCACAACGGTAACCTGTACTTATTGCGACCAAACAAGCAATACCACGTCATGGCTCAAAACCCATGAACGCTGGCGACAAATAATCGAGTACTAGAACGCCTAGCAAACAGCTACTTCAAATTCCACATGCATCAATAACTAATCAACGTGCAACAATCAACAATTATATATAATCCCTATATCACGCATACACTTACAACTTCTTACAATTAATGTATCTTTAGAAATCCACAAAACTTGTCCTCACCTTTTTCTCTGCTTGAAAATGATTCAACAGACGAGGTGGTTACTAAGGTTGATGGTCCACAACTGCAATAAAAGAGTTAACGGTTTAATTCTAGGGTTCTATAAATAAACTTTCTTGAAATAGAAAGTTTCCAAAAATGGAACTAGGGTTTAGGTTTTTAGGGTTTCATGACTATGAGAATCAGATCACATGTTTTCAAAAACTTGCCAAGTAAGTTAAAAGCAGATCTAGGGTTTTTATATTGTTAGGAAAGGATAATTTCTTGGCCAGGAAGCAAAGTACATAACTTTCGGCATTTACCTCAGATTCGGACTCCAAAAGGTAGTTCTGAAAAGCTGGTTTGATGATCTTTTCAACGACGGGTAGATCGCCTTCTGGTTCAGTCTGGTTCGCCGGGAAAACAGGATCAACATCGGACGTTCTGGACAGGCTTCTGCTCGCGTCTACTTCTCCTTTCTCCTCTGTGACAGCTCTCCTCTCCTCTCCAGTGACCGATCTAGGTTCCTGGAGACCTCTGGATGTATCAGAAACCTCCCTCTCACGGATCTCTCCTTTCTCCTCTCTGTTTTCCTCTTTCTCTCCTTCGGATCTCACATAATTACTACTCAAAGGGTGGTATTTCAAGGTGGCTATCACGGCGACGTTCCTATATGATCTAAGGAGCCACAAGCTCGTCCTTTAATAGTGTGGGTGATGAGGCTTCTAGGTTTAGGTTAAGGTGTGATTTGACTTTTCTACCCTTAATTGATTTTTAGGTTTTCATCTCTTGGTTTTTGGAAATTGGGCTGAGTTTGGGATGTCACATACACAATTTTTGGAATCCAGATATGCTTTAGACATTCATATACTAATGAAGATATTTATATATGATGTAATCATTTTCTTTTGTAATATACATAAATATCAGCGAAACACTTTAAAACTAGAGGTGGGCACACGAGAATTTGGAACTGGATTTTACGGGAATGGGAATTTGGGGAATATAAAACATGTTTCGTTTATGTCTCATTAAAAATTTGGGATGAGAACGTGATAGAACATAACTGATCATGTGTGTTGGACTAAAAAACTAGATTAAATACATGTTTGCAACTTTTAAATTTCTTTTAGGTTTGAGATTTTTTTTATGAAATAGGAAACACTGGACCATGTTTGATAAGAATTAAAAACTTAAAACAAAAAAAACCATAATTAAATCTATATGAACTAAACATAAAGTAAACCAAGTAACTATCTCAAATCAAAATAAATTTCATAATACAAATTTTTTAAAAAATAGTCTTTGCTTTCTATCATTCTTTATCTTTCAGCGCTCGTAAATGATTATTCATGAAAATTTATATAAAAAATAACAGACAAACGAAAAGTAATTAGATAGTAACAATATTGTTTAATATGAAATTATTATATTTATTTTAATCAGGAATTTTTGGAATTTTATTCCGTCTAGTCTCATTCCCTATTGGAAACAGATATCAGATTTATATGGGACGAAAATTCAGAAACAGATATGGACACAACAGGATGGAACGGAATGAGACGGAAATTATGTCTACTGCTACTTTAAACGTCTTTTTCTTTTAATTTAAGACTTTAATCTGAAATACCCCTTTGCCTCTGAAAATATTCCAATTTCTCACTCTTATAAAAATGATTTTAGTTTTTATTTTTGTTTTAAACCTAAACATGGCAAAAAAACGGAAAAGGGTTTAATAAATCTGTTTATTTACAGATCCAACCAGAATCTTAATTCAATTTTCCATCTAAACCGAATAAAGCCGAACAAAACCGAACAAATTCGATTAAACCGAACAAACTCGAAAAAACCCAACTTTTCCCCAAATTAACCTAATCCCTAAATCAAATCGCGACTTTCTTCTCATTTTCCCGCTTTCGTGTCTTCTTCTTCTTCCTGTCTTCTTCGTCTTCGTCCTTCTTCGTCTTCGTCCTTCTTCTTCTGTTTCTTCGGTCGTCCTTCTTCTTCTTTGTGTCCTCCTCTTCCCTTCTTCTTTCTGTCCTCCTCTTCCCCACTTCTTCGTGTCCTCCTCTTCTTCTTCATCGTATCATTCTGATTTTTCTTCTACATCTTCTTCAACTCTTACCGCACATCCATCCTCGACCATCTTCTTCTTCCTTTTTCTTTTCCCCGTTTCTATGCTCCTCGACTCTCATAAATCCTGTTCTTAGCCTCTCTGGCGATTTCTTCCTCTTTGAGTCATCACACCAGTCACTCTCCGGACTGTCCGGTCACAGTCTTCTTCTCTGGCTAAGCTTGGACGGCGGTGATCGTCCGTAAGTGTAAGAGGCATCGTGAACAATAGAGGAATGCGCCTGAGTCGCCAATGGAGCATGAAATGAGTCTAGAAGATAGTGACTCAAATAATATGTCAGAAAATGAGGATTGATACATCTTCATTTCAGTCAATGGAACTATAGGTAGAACGGAACAGTAGGTAGAACGGAAAAATAGGAACAATGGAACAATGGCACAATAGATTGTTAGGATGATATTTGGAACAATAGGAACAATGGATAACATTTTCCTAACTAGTATTGATATTGTAGGATAGCGGACCAATCCAACCTCTCGAGTTTCTCTTCAAAAATACCAACAAAGCAATGCAAGTTAGAAACCCGGTGTTATGTGAGCAAGCTAGTGGAGGTGATTAAAAGCCATAAGGAAGAGCTGCCATGGTTCACAAGCCATCCACTGTTTCTGCAAACAGAAATTCGAGGCAGTGGCATGAAAGGCTACCCACTAGAGGAAATATATGATGCTCTTGGTACTACGCAGGATATTAGGAGTTTTGTGGTTCCGGCTTTGGATGAAGAACCGCTCATGGCACGCATCATAAGAGAGGAGGTTGATGATGAAGGTCAAGGCGGTATTACCGATATTTAGAATGAGCGTCTTTGTGTTGAGCAGAAGACTCTGTGGTGGAAGGAGTTATACGAGTTAGAACTTGCTGTCCGTGAATTTCCCACTAAAAACAAGAGGAGGAAGTTAAAGTATTTGAGAAACCAGCACATGATTGTGGATTTGAGAGTGTTTTGAAGGAATTTGAAGAGAGGATGATGAAGTCAATGAAAGAAGAGTTCGAGGAAATGAACCTGAAGATTAATGGGATGGGAGAGAAGCTTGATGTTCTGAAAAAAAAAGTTTAAAAGGGTAGAATTCAGAGTGACAAGTGTGGAAGGCTATATGCATGAGGAGATGAACCGTGGGAGGGAGATGGATTTTGACTGGGGAGGAGATGGATTTTGACTGGGATGGATATGGTTTTGAGGCTGCAGAAGGAGCAGGGAAAACAGAAGAAGAAGCAGAAGTAGAAGCAGACGTTTGAAGAAGGAAAAACAGAAGAAGAAATTAAAATTGATGAAGCGGAAGTTGAAGAAGAAAAAACAGAAGAAGAAATTAAAGTTGAAGAAGAAAAAACAGAAGCAGAAGTTGAAGTGGGAGAAGAGGAGTTAGCAAAAGAGAAGATATGTGAAGAATAGATTTCAGAAAAAGAAGCAGAAGACGCAAAAAGTAGCAGAAGAAGAAGCAAAAGAAGAGAAAGAAGTGGAAAAAGAAAAATAAGTGGAAGAAGAGAAAGAAGTGGAAGAAGCAGAACAAGAAGTATCACTGTCCGCAACGCTTGTGTCACCATTCGATCCACCGATCTGTCTTGGTGCGTCATATCCAAGGGATCAACCGGAGTATCAAGAGTCTTCCGCAACTCTTCTGTCACCATTCGTTCCACCACCTCGTTTCTTTGGAGTTTCACCATTCCATTGAAGTCAAGGATTATCCCTACCAACTTAGAGTGCACACTCTTTGAGAGGATTGTATCATTTGGTATCAGAGCTACACTCTAAACTTGGTTTTATCATTCTATCAATTCTATCATCTTCTCATCTTTTCATATTCCTTCATTCATCTTCTCATGTATTCATCTACTCTTTCTGTTTTTATTATTATTATTTTTTTAAAATAAAAAGTTAATAAAAAGAATAAAAAAAAATTTTGTTTGTGTCTATTATCTCATTTCTTAACCAGATTTGAGGGCAAATTTTTTTTCAAGAGGGCGAGAATGATGTGATCCTGACAACATCAAAACAATCAATAAGAGGCATGACAAAATTCAACTGGATCAAAAGCAAAGTGACTTCTTTAACATCCAAAGATGACAATAATGAACTGATTTATGAGGTTTTGGGCATGGTGAACATTCAAAAATTCATCCATAATGTTATATATCAAGTTCAGCCCAATTTGAGCATGTTAGAAGTCCAAAATGAGCACAAATAAATCACTTTATTTTCTGCCCAAAATAAGTGACGAAAATTGGAGATAAAAAAAAATCATTTGGAGTTGAAGAGTCCTTTGGAGTTCAAGATTCATGTGAAGGCAAGAGTTATTCAACTCTAATTTATTAAATTCTAGATCATGGCATTGGTAATTTATTTTCTTGCTTAAAGACAATTTGTTGTCTAGTTTTTAGCACTAGTATTTTCTATAAACACTCATGTAAGCACAATTGATTAATAAGACTTTCTTTTTATTTTTGGAACTCCTTTGAGAGTGATTCTCCTTTTATATCAATGGTTTGTAATATCCATTGGTCCGATTACTGGTGTCATATCCATTAATCAAACATGAGTATCAAGAGTCTTCCGCAACTCTTGTGTTACCATTCGATCCACCAATCCGTCTTGGTGCGTCATATCCAAGGGATCAACAGGAGTATCAAGAGTCTTCTGCAACTCTTGTGTCACCATTCGTTCCACCGACTCGTTTCTTTGGAGTTTCACTATTCCATTGAAGTCAAGGATTATCCCTACAACCTTAGAGTGCCGACTCCTTGGGAGGATTGTATCAATACCCAGAAAGTTTCGTTTCACCTAGGAATCACTTCGATTTCATAAGATTCATTGCGTGCTAAACCACTGTAATCCCCTTTCATTAAGAATGTAAGGTTATAAAATTCTTATCAAACACGTTCAAAAATCCAATGAGCCAAACGAAATTGTTTTTCAAATTTAGAAATTTTAAATCCCAAAATTGAGATGAAAGATTACATTCATTGGTTTGCACGTTACACAAGTTTGAAATTCAGTCATAAACACACAAAAAAATTAAAACGCGTAAATATAACCTTTATTTTGAGCTCTAAAATTCATCAATGGAGGAAAACAAGAAACGTGATTTCTGAAAAAAAAATGGGAGAAGAAGAAGAAATGTGGGTCCCTATGAAAAAAAATAATTTTTTTATTAATTTGGTTGGTGAAATGTGGATGAGAATATTTAGGGTCAAATGCTCATATAACCTCTACCACCCACATTTATTCTCAACTAACCCTCATAAATCTCACATAACCTCCACGATGTAATGAAATATGAATGGACAATTTTGCCGTTAATTTAATATGAGCATTAAAAAAAAACATGTTGGTACCACTAGGGCCGGAGTATTTTGCATGTTGAAATCACTGAATTTTTCGCGATGGTTTGTTGGTGAAAACTCTGGATGTTAATTGTGTTTGGTTTGTGTAATCATTTTATTTGTTATGGATGTTAATTGTGTTTGGTTTGTGTAATTTTTTTTATGACTGGGAACAACTTGTTTTAATTTACTATGTTCTGTCTAAATACGAGTTGGTACCACTAGGGCCAATAGTACAACGGATACAGCCAGTACAACTGTTGTTTACTATTTTCTATTTACTATTTTGTGTCTAAACATTGTGTTCATATGAAATTGGCAATAATAACATATACATACTGATTTATGGGATGTTTTTGACTCTAACCTAGGCACACAAATATAACTTTGGACAATAATACTAATATATTCTTTTTACATCATCTACCTTACACTTTTAAGGTTATTTTAAAGATTTGACCCCGTTAATTTTAAGAACACAAAATAATATTATGTTTTTCATATTTTATGATTCGAACATATGATAATAGTAATATAGTTTCATAATTTCATAAATACAACTGAAAACATTTAATCTTAAGTAAGGTATAACTAATTCCAAAATTATAGTACTAAAATACAACTCTTTAGAAGAGAGTACAACTAAAAACTTATGTACAACTATATGAAATTTTTTTACGGCGCACGTTTTTAATCTGTAGAATTGCTCTGTCCATTTTTTTATTATTTAAATATTGTTTAGTAGTTTTTCTATTTTAATTTAAAAGGAACAATGTTCAGTTATACTTAGTAGTACTAGTCGTACTTAAAAATACAAATGCAACATAGATCTCAAGCAAAACAACAATAGCAAATGCACAATACCGTTAAGTTTCAACCGCATATAAAAGTACCAAATGCAAAAAAAACATGTTTAAAACCATTAAAAGTTCCACTTGCAAAATATATCAAAGTGTGAAAGATTTATATTCCCATGTAATTATCAAGTTTTTTGATGGTTTAGATGGTTGAATCCATGTAATTATCAAGTTTTTTGATGGGGTTAAATGTAAACAACCATTTTTCAATTTAAAAATAAATAACAATTAAATTAATTTTTAGAAGAAGGTTATTTCAGAATTTTTGGGATTATTGGAGGTTATCTCAGCATTTGATCCGAATATTTTTGGGATGGTTGGAGCTCTTGCTTTAGCAATTATTAATAGAATACAAGTAAGAATACAAACGAGACGATCAAACCGATCCAAGGTTCCAAACAGGAAACTCATTTAGTAATTGGTTTTTGTTAATTTTTTCATGTCTTTGAATTTCTAGTTGAGTCAATAAGAAAAAATGGTTTCCATGTCCACAGTAGGAACCAACTTCTTCCACTCTTCATTTCCCTTGTGTTCAGAAGCTACGTCTCATATTGCTTGAGTTGTAAAATACCTACTTACATGAAAGAAAAGCCAAAAATAGGCAATCTTAATTGCCAAACATTATGTTGTGTTGTTCTTGAGATTGAACTCTAAATCTGAGACCAACATTTGGTATCAGAGCATTGCTTCAATTTTTGTCTTCACCACTATTCATCACTACCAACAATCACCACTGCACCATGAACATCCGATCGTCACCGAAAGCAAGTCCTGGCATCGCCACCATCGACGGAGCCCTGGCGCACGTCAAAGATGGATTGAAGGATCTGAAAAATGCATTCGGCCTGATGCAGGACAAGATGCAACAGATGTGAGGAGCCATGACCGATAAGATTCAGAATTAAGCGAGTTCTGTTAATCGATTATTCGAAGCCTTTAATTCTAATCGAGAACACAAAAGCAGTATCATAAGGGGTGATTGTAGACATGAGGGAGACGGGACCATAATGCATAATCAAGGAGACAACACCAACCCGTTCGCCATGGTGCAACATCGTAACGTTAAGCTCGAGTTCCCACGATTCCATGGAGGGGATCCAACCGAATGGCTAAGCAAGGTGAAGCAGTATTTTTCTTACCAAGAGATGCCCATGGACAAGAGGGTAGGTTTTGCCTCCTACCACTTGACGGATGAATCAAATGAGTGGTGGCAAGCCACTGCTAAAGCTATCAGCAGATTATTGCATCAGATTTCCTAGGAGACGTTTGAGGAAGAATTGTGGGGGCGTTTCGGTTCTACGCACGGTGAGGATTTCAATGAGGCTCTCCGCTCGTTTTGGGCGTGTGTTGGTTGGAATTACGGGGCCCGGTCCTCTGTAATTGGAAGGCCCAGGCATGAGAATTTCAATGCTGAATACCAGAGTGGTGCTTCATGGGCTGCAATCTCAGCAAATTTTGCAGGCCCACTCATCTGAAATTTCCCGTGAGATCAAAACAGGTAAAGCCTGTTTCTCTCTCACGATCCAGAAATCCGATACAATCGTCTCTCCGATTCCAAAAAAAATGCAGAATTTCCTATAGCAGTTCAACGACGTCTTCTAGACAGTGACTGGACTTCCACAAATCCGTGAAATCGAGCATAGCATCACACTAAAGGAAGGTACGGAACTGGTGAAACTCCACCTTTATTGATATGCGCATTTTCAGAAAGATGAAATAGAGAAGCCAGTCTTAGCAATATTGCACGCTGGCTTGATCCGACCTAGCTTCAGTTCATGTTCTTCACCAGTGCTGCTAGTAAAGAAAAAGGATGGTTCCGGGAGATTGTGCACCGACTACCGTGCTCTCAATGCTGTCACTGTCACATATCAGTTTCTGATTCCCACAGTTGAGGATATGCTCAAAGAGCTTCACCGTGCCATCATTTTCTTAAAGCTCGACCTGACTGCCGTATATCACCAAGTTCGAGTTCACCCAGCCAACATTCACAAGACTGCCTTTCGTACTCATAACGGATACTAGGAGTACTTGGTAATGCCATTCAGCATTTGCAACAGACCTTCCACTTTTCAGGCTCTAATGAACTTGATTTTTCGCAGCTTCTTACAAAAATACATTATTGTTATCTTTGACGATATACTTGTGTATAATCGCTCTCCAAATTAGCATTTGGAGCATGTCCGTGTGGTGCTGGAGAATTTTTGTATCCACAACTTGTTTGTCAAACTCAAGAAGTGCAAAGTTGGCAAAGTAGCTGACGGAGTGAAGGTCGACCATAATAAGATCAAAGTGAAGACAGATTGGCCTTCTCCCACATCTATCACGTAGTTGAGCGGTTTTTCGGTCTTACAGGATACTACAGAAAGTTCGTGAAGGACTACAGTCTCGCAAAGCCTCTTACCAACTTACTGGAGAAGGGTAAATTTGCATGTTCTAATGAAGTCTAAGCAGCATTCGCCAAGCTGTAAGTGGCAATGACAACGACGCCCACACTCGCTTTGCCTAACATTGATATTCCTTTCATAGTTCAAACAGATGCTTCTAGAGACGGTATTGGGGCAATCTTATCACAAGAAGGGAGACCAATCGCATTCATGAGCCTCTCTCTCGTTTTGTCTAAATTAAGCTGGTTCACTTACGCTCATGTAATACTCGCGATTGTGATAGCAATCCGTACATGGCGGCCCTACATTCTCGGGAGACGCTTCCTGATTAAGACCAACCATCGCAGTTTGTGTTTCTTCTTGGAGATGCGAATCCTCAGTCCAAAACAATAAAAATGGATGGGAAAACTCGTCGGTTACGATTACGAGATCACATATAAACCTGGATCGGTTTAACGCGGCGGCCTATGCGCTCTGACGGAGAACAGAACACCCAAAGTCTACATTCTGATGTCTAGGAGGCAATTCCCAAGCTCCAGCTCATTGACTCTTACTTGCTTAAAATCGGAAAATCAGCAGCTCAATCCCCAGGGAAGCTTTAGTCCATCCAAAATGGCCTGCTTTGTTTCCACAATCGGGTGGTGATTCCCCTACTTCTCCTTTGATTGTTTCTCTGTGACAAAATCTTCCCAACGAAATTGCACTTGAAGAATGGTTGTTGCGTTTGGATAAGGATCTTCTGGAGGTTACTAACACTCACAGGTTTCAGTGGTGGAATGAGTCAGACCATCAAAGGGTGTGAAAGCTCAATGGTATACCGATATAACATTACTAACCTGGGATATGACGCACCAAGACGCCAGGAAGGTTTGTAGCTTGGATTTGACGCACCAAACAACCAAAGATTCTAAAAAAATATTCTAGTCTTTAGAAAATTAAGAAACTCTTAAAATTGCATGAAAATTGTTGTCATTACAAATGTCAAATAGAATGCCGCGGTCATGGTCTTGGTCGGTCTTTAATGCGGTCTTGGTTTTTGGTCTAGGCCGGTCTTTAATGCGCCGAGCTGTTGGTCTCTGTCAACCTTAACTCGACCTTTCCGGTCGAGCGCGCGGTCATCCTAACTAAGTTGTGCAGCGACCAACACGATACACGGGTTTGGTTTCGTCGGCTAGTTTTGATTGAAGCTAATTCGCGAAACAAGGCAAGTGTTACTGCTTCTTGAAGACTTTTCCAGCGTGACCTTGTCATTGGGCCAGGTGGAAAAGTCATTGGATCGTCATTGGTTAAGTCATGGTCGCTGGTTCGGTCCATGGGTAATATCTCTGGATCAACTTCAAATCAAGTCTGATGCATGGGTAATCCATCTCGATCACTCATCTTAGCAGTACCATTTGGTCGATAGATAGCTCGGTTCCAGTCGTTGGAGTGATCGTATGGTCGTGATTTCTGAATCTGCACTTGGTCGCATCGTACCGGATCGGTCGGGATTGGGTCAGTGCCAATGTCTTCCGCTTGTCATGTCTATCTTGTCGAGGAATCTGTTGGCCAACCTCGAGTGGTTCGTCCTCCTCAGACACGGGGTCTAACCGTGGTTCGACCGGTCCGGGCGAAGTGCGTTAGTTGCCGAGCCATCAACAATATCACGGTTAAGTATCAACACCCCATTCCTAGATTAGATGATATGCTTGATGAGTTGCATGGTTAATGATATTTTCTCAAAAAATTGATTTGAAAAGCGGTTATCATCAAATTAGGATGAAGGAGGACGACGAATGGAAAACAGCCTTTAAAACCAAACTAGGATTGTATGAATGGTCGGTTATGCCATTTGGGCTGACAAATGCACCTAGTACGTTTATGAGGTTGATGAATCATGTGCTTAGATCATTTATTGGTGTCTTTGTAGTTGTCTACTTTGATGACATTTGATTTATAGCAAGAACTACCAAGATCACTTGTTTCACTTGAAATCGGTTTAGAAGTACTTAGGAAAGAGCGACTTTATGCTAACCATGAAAAATGCACTTTTGGGATAGATAATCTCGTGTTTCTTGCTTGGTGCGGGTCGATGAGGAGAACGTAAAGGCAATCCGGGATTGGCCGAGTCCTACGACCGTTGGAGAAGTCCGGAGCTTTCATAGGCTAGCCGGGTTCTACCACCGCTTTGTTAACGATTGTAGCACCTTAGCAGCCCCATTCACCGAGGTTATCAAGAAGACCATGGGATTCAAGTGGTAGCAAGCGTAAAAAGAGACCTTCTAAACGCTAAAGGCTAAACTTACTAATGCCCCTCTTCTTGTCTTACCAAATTTTCTTAAAACTCTAGAAATTGAATGCGATGCCTCAGGAGTTAGAATTGGTGCTGTCTTAATGCAGGAAGGTAGACCAATTTCCTATTTTAGTGAGAAACTTGGAGGCACAACTCTCAACTATCCGACCTATGACAAGGAGCTATACGCTTTGGTGAGGGCTTAGCAAACATGGCAGCATTACCTATGGCCGAAGGAGTTTGTGGTACACACTGACCACAAGACGCTCAAGCATCTAAAACGGCAGCAAAAGATCAACAAGCGTCATGCTAGATGCGTAGAATTCATCGAAACATTTCCTTATGTCATTAAGTACAAGCAAGGTAAGGAACATATTGTTGCTGATGCTTTGTCTAGAAGGTATGCCTTGATCACTACCATGGACGCTAAAGTCTTAGGCTTTGAGCAAATTAAGGAGTTATAGTGCCTTGGATCTAGATTTTAAGGAACCGTATCTTTATTGTTCCAAATTTGCCTTTGAAATATTTTTCAAGATTGATGAATTCTTATTTTACTCTAACCGACTGTGTATTCCTAATAGCTCCATGAGAAACTTGCTTATTTAGGGAAGCACATGGAGGAGGACTGATGGGCCATTTTGCGATACACAAGCCGCTCAAGGTTTCGCAAGATCATTTCTATTGGCCGAATTTGAAGAAGGACGTGGTAAAATTTTGTACTCGGTGTGAGAATTGCAAACGAACCAAGGCTAAGGTACCTTCCCTTGTCTATTTCTACTCACCCTTGGACGGACATCTCGATGGGTTTTGTTTTAGGACTGCCTAGAACTAAAATCGGAAAGGATTCCATTTTTGTTGTATTAGATAGGTTTTCGAAAATATCGCATTTCATACCTTGTCATACCACTGATGATGATGTGCATATTGCTGAGTTGTTCTTTAAAGAAATTGTTCGTTTGCATGGCATGCCTAAATCGATCATTTCTGATAGGGACACTAAATTTTTGAGCCATTTCTGGAAAACCTTGTGGGCTAAGTTAGGCACTAAATTAGTTTTTTTCAATTACTTGTCACCTTAAAACTGATGGCCAAACTGAAGTAATCAATAGGACTTTGTCTGCTTTTCTTAGGACAATAGTTCGCAAATATTTGAGAACTTGGGAAGATTGCTTGCCACATGAAGATTGTAATGCATTCGGATACTAAGTTTTCAGCTTTTGAAATCGTCTATGGATTTAACCCGTTGTCTCCCATGGATTTAATTTCTTTACCTTTGAGTAAAAGGGCTAGTCTAGATGGTGAACGAAAGGCAAATCAGGTTAAGAAAATCCATAAAAAGGAAAGGCAAAACATCATGGAACAGACCAAGCGCTATGCTAAACAAGCCAACAAACATCGACGTGAGCAAACCTTCGAGGAAGGAGACCTAGTTTGGATCTATCTAAGAAAAGATTGTTTGCCAGCTCAGAGGAGGTCAAAACTGCCCTGCGTAGATGGTCCTTTCGCCATCACCAAAAAGATCAACGATAACGCGTACCATTTTGATCTCTAAGGTAAGTACCAAGTGAGTTCCAGTCTTAATGTGGCTGACTTTATTCCTTTTCTTGTAGATGACGCGGATTTGAGGGCAAATTCTTTTCAACGGGGAGGGGATGATGCAATCATGGACGATGGTACCGAACTAGCGACCGTGACTCAACCAACGACGACCCAGTGATATTTCCACTCTGCCCAATGACAAGGTCCAGCGGCAAAAGTCTCCAAGAAGCTGTCACGCTTGCCTTGGTTCGTGAAATCAGCTTCACTCAAAACGGACCGACCAAACAAAAGTCGTGTACCGTGTTGGTTGCCACACAACCCGGTTAAAACAACCGCACTCTCGACCGTAGCGGCCGAGTCAAAGTCGAGAGCTACCTGGCGCACTAAAATCCGACCAAGACCAAGACCGCGTATTAAATACGGACCATGGCTTGACCAACACTTTAATTGCTTTGATATTTTTTTTATTTCCCTTTATTTTCTTTTATTTTTCTCTTTAATTTTTTTGACCTCAATAATGTTTGACTTGGGAACTTTGGCTATAAATTGGCATTGTATTTGTCATTTGTAGACACAACACATTTTTCAGATATTCAAGAATATTTCTTTCTTTCTAAATACTTATATTTTTCTTTCTTTTGTTCTTTAGAGCTTTTGGTTGTTTGTTGTGTTATATCCTCACAACCAGCCTATACTAAGGTCTTGGTGTGTCATATCCAAGGTTGATAAAGGTTTTCATAGGTATACCATTGGGCTTTCACACCCTTTGACGGTCTGACTCGTTCCACCATCGATCCGTGAGGGTTAGTAACCTCGCGAAGTTTGTTACCCGAACGCAACAACCATTCTTCAAGTGCAATTTTCTTGGGAAGATTGTGTCAAATGGTATACCGATGATAACCTTTACCAACCTTGGATTTGACACACTAAGACGTTAGTTTAAGCCGGTTGTGAAGATATGACGCACCAAAAAACCAAAAGCTCTAAAGAACAAAAGAAAGAAATCTAAGTCTTTAGGAAATAACAAAAGCTCTTGAATATATGAAATTTTTTGTGTTTACAAATGGTAAATAGAATATCAATTTATAGTCAAATTCCAAAGGCTAACATTTATTGGAACCAAAATAAAATAAAAGAAAAATAAAAAAAGCATTTAAGTCGCGGTCATGGTCTTGGTCGGCCTTTAATGAGGTCTTGGTCTTTGGTCTTGGCCGGCCTTTAGTGTGCAGAGCTGTTGGTCGCTGTCGACCTTGACTCGGCAGTTGTGGTCGAGCGTGCGGTCGTCCTAACCGGGTTGAGCGGCGACCAACACAGTACACGATTCGGTTTGGTCGGTCTGTTTTAATTAAAGCTGAACTCGCGAACCAAGGCAAGTATGACCGCTTCTTGAAGACTTTTGCCGTGGGACCTCGTCATTAGGTCGTCATTGGTAAAGTCACTGTCGCCAGTTTGGTCCATGGGTAATATCTCTCGATAAACTTCAAATTTAGTCTGATGCATGGGTAATCCGTGAAGATCACTCGTCTTAGCATTACCACTTGGTCGATAGATAACTCGATTCCAGTTGGTGGAGTGATTGTAAGGTCGTGATTTCCGAATCTGCACTTTGTCGAGTCGTACCAAGTTGATCAGGATTGGGTCAGTGCGAATACCTTCGGATTCATCCCGTTCCAAGTCTATTCTGGCTCGATCGTCCGTCTTGTCATGTCCATCTGGTCGAGGAATCTTTTGGCCAACCTCCAATTGGTCGAGTGGTTCTTCCTCAACAGAAATGTTGTCTAACCGTGGATCGAGTGGTCCGGTACCATGGTCCATGATTGCATCACCTGGCCGGCCTTTAATGCACCGAGCTGTTGGTTGCTGTCAGCCTTGACTCGACCGTTGCGGTCGGGTGCACGGTCGTCCTAACCGGGTTGTACGGCGACCAGCACGGTAATTGGGTTCGGTTTGGTCGGTCCATCTTTAGTGAAGCTGATTTTACGAACCAAAGCAAACATGACTGCATCGTGAAGATTTTTACCGCGGAACCTTGTCATTGGGCCGGGTGGTAATATCATTGGATCATCGTCAGTTGAGGTCCATGGGTAATATTTCTCGGTCAACTTCAAATCTTGCTTGATGCATGGGTAATCTGTCTCGATCACTCGTCTTAGAAGTACCACTTGGTCGATAGATAGCTCGGTTCCGGTCCTTTGAGTGATCGTTAGGTCGTGATTTTTGAATCTACACTTGGTCGGATATCTTCGGATTCATCCCGTTCCAAGATAATTCTGGCGCGATCGTTCGTCTTGTCGTGTCCATTTGGTCGAGGAATCCGTTGGCCAACCTCCAATTGGTCGAGTGGTTCGTCCTCCCCAGATACGTGGTCCAATCGGGGTCATCTGGTACCATGGTCCATGATTGCATCACTCTGCTACATGAGTACCATGACACGCCCATTGGTGGATATTCAGGGGTACGCCGAATGTTTAAAAGGTTGGAGCATCAATTCTATAGGCCAAGGATGTTACATGCAGTTCGGAAATATATGAGTGCGTGTGATACATCTCAGAGGGCCAAATACGAAAGTCTCTCACCCGCAGCATTGCTTCAGCCACTCCCAATCCCGAATCAAATATAGGAAGACATCTCTATGGATTTTATCGATGGTCTTTCATGCTCCAATAACAGCACATCATGAATCAGCCCACATGATTCCGTTGTCGTATCCTTATATGGCACGGTCTATCGCATCCCTTTTCACTGATTTTGTTATCAAGCTCCATGGAATTCCTTGGTCAATCGTCAGTGACCATGACCCGGTGTTCGTAAGTGCTTTTTGGCGTGAGTTGTGGCGTTTATCCAGCACAAAACTGCGTATATCGTCGGCCTATTACCCCTAAACGGATGGCCAAACAGAGGTCATTAATCGTTGCATTGAACAGTTTCTCCGTTGTTTTGTTCACTCTCGTCCCAAGCAATGGAGTTCATGATCCCTTAGGTTGAGTACTGGTACAATACCACGTTCCATTCTTCCATCGGGATGATCCCATTCAAAGCTCTATATGGCTGTGACCCACCGACACTACCAGTAAGACACCCTAAACTCATAAATCTTAAGCTAGGATGAATTCTAGTCACTTAATAATTTTAAATCATAACCATTTATTAAATACCAATTTATAGCCTTTAAATCTTTTATTAAAAACCAACCGAAAACTTTAAACGTCTAAACAATAAAATCAGAATTCAATTTTGGGAATAAAAATAAAGAAAATATTCTTAATCTTCAAAATAAAAAGAGAAATGAGGGGTGAGTAACAAGTTACTCAATGAGGCGATCTCACCTATCCACTGATCTATACGAAGCATTAAACATAACCACATAAATGTCTACACAACCTAGAAATTAGACAAACAACAATCATCACCATTCAAAACTTCATAGAAGCCTAGCAAACAAGTTCCCACTCACGAGAACGTCATTCTTATAATCTGGTGACTCATCAGCCACAATCTCACAGGCCCGTCAGCCCCTGTATTGTCTACACTTCCTCTGTGTGCAGTCCAACCATGGTCCCACTTCGCAAAACATCCTTCGTGAAGACCAGCAAGTAATACCATGCTCCATGGTTCACACCCATGGTGCCGGCGATCAATCATGCGCTCTAACACGCCTATACTAACACCAATCAACAATACATGCATTCGTTCTCAATCAACACCCATTGTTCGTTTTAATTAATCATCAATCTCTAACTTCTAGGTTCTGCACACACATATACAACTAAACCTAATATAACTTATAGATCCACAAGTCCCGCCTCACCTTTGCCTTTTGATTGAAGATAATTCCACACAAGAGGTAGTTATTGGGGTTGATGGTCCACAACTCGGATTTTGAATCTAAAGGTAGTTCGGAAAATCTGGCTTGATGATCTTTCCAACAATGGGTATAACTCCTTCTGGTTCGTTCTGGTTCGCTCGGAAAACACCTTGGAAGTTAACTGTTGGCAGATTCGATCTCCACAGATCTGTCTTAGAAAAACGACAATAACTTTCAAACAAAACCTCTAAATGGAGATCCACTTTCGGCTATGACTAGGTCTAGGTGTTGAGAACTTACACTGAACGTTTCAAGCTGATATATTCTGATTTGCCCAACTGTTTCTCCCTTTCACTAAAACGGTACAGTACTGCCTTCTTCTTGCTTCTAGGTGGCTGCGGTGGCTCCTCCGTCATGATGCCTATTAGTGACGGCTCTGGTGAAATTCCAGCAGGGCTTCGCCACTACATAAGTTCCTGCCACTTCTCCAACTCGTGGCTCCTCCTCATATAGGATGGCAAGAGAGACTTCTAGGTTTAGGGTCCCTTGGAAATTTTTCTTTTACCCTTAATGATCAACTTGGGTTTTAAGACTTAAGGTTCAATTACTAATGACTATGGGCCATGAAATTGGGACTAATAAAAATTAGGATCTCTTCATAACTGAGATTGATTGCTCTCTTTTACTTTTTGGGCTTTTCTTAAACCGAAACATGCACAACTCTCCTTCTACCGGTTTCTTTGGTCCAATTCTTCTTATTTTTATTCTACAGCCCATCTCCTTCTCTACGATAAGGTAAGATGGAGTAAACAACAGTCCAGATGACTTTGAAACCACAAATTAAGAGGTCGAAACATTGTTTTCTTTGCACGTTAGGGTTAGGATTTATATCGAAAAAAAATAAGCCCTAATTCTGGTTTTGGGATGTCACAATTCTCCCCTACTACAAAGGAATTCGTCCTCGAATTCTTGGCACTGCTTCTCCTCCACTTAATTTTTGATCGGGCTTTGGAGCGTCCTTATTCTTGGTCATCAGCTTGCTCTTTGCTAGTTGGTGTTTTACGCGGATGAGATCTTCTATCCCTCTAGAGCCAAAAGACACTAACACAATTGTTGGTTGGTGGTGGTGCTTTACTTTTCAAAAATTCTCATTCCCCAAAAGAGTTTAAAAATGGTTTTACTTTAAAACAAAATACTGACTCCCTGAGTCAGAACCGGAGTAGTCTTTACCTAGGCTCTGATACCAAATTGAGACACTCTAAACTCATAAATCTTAAGCTAGGGTGAATTCTACTCACTTAATAATTTCTAAATCATAACCATTTATTAAATACCAATTTAAAGCCTACAATCTTTTATTAAAAACCAACAAAAAACTTTAAACGTCTTAACAATAAAATCAGAATTTAATTTTGAGAATAAAAATAAAAAAAATATTTTTAATCCTTAAAATAAAAAGAAAGCGCCATTTTTCCCCAGAAATAACACCAATGTCACACCAGCACAAACCTACACACCTGAAAAAAAGAAATGAGAAGTGAGTAATAAGTTACTCAATGAGGCGATCTCACCTGTCCACTGATCTATACGTTCGTATTAAACATAACCATATAAATGTCTAACAACCTAGCGATTAGACAAACAACAATTATCACTATTCACAAGTTCATAGAAGCCTAGCAAACAAGTTCTCACTCACGAGAACGTCACTCTTATAATCTGGTGACTCGTCAGCCACAATCTCACAGGCCCGTCAGCCCCTGTATTGTCTACACTTCCTCTGTGTGCAGTCCAACCATGGTCCCACTTCGCGAAACGTCCTTCGTGACGACCAGCAAGTAATACCGTGGTCCATGGCTCACACCTATGGCGCCGGCGATCAATCATGCGCTCTTACGCACCTAGACTAACACCAATTAACAATACATGCATCTGTTCTCAATCAACACCCATTGTTCGTTTTAATTAACAATCAATCTCTAACTTCTAGGTTCTGCACACACATATACAACTAAGCCTAATACAACTTATAGATCCACAAGTCCCGCCTCACCTTTGCTTTTTAATTTAAGATGATTCCACAAAAGAGGTAGTTATTGGGGTTGATGGTCCACAACTCGGATTTCGAATCTAAAGGTATTTCTGAAAAGCTGACTTGATGATCTTTCCAACGATGGGTAGAACTCCTTCTGGTTTGTTCTGGTTCGCTCGGAAAATACCTTGGAAGTTAACTGTTGGCAGGTTCGATCTCCACAGATATGTCTTAGAAAAATGACCATAACTTTCAAACCAAAATTCTAAATGGAGATCCACTTTCGGCTATGACTAGGTCTAGGTGTTGAGAACTTACCCTAAACGTTTCAAGCAGATATATTCTGATTTTCTCAACCGTTTATCCCTTTCACAAAAAGTGGTCAGAACTGTCTTCTTCTTGCTTCTAGGTGGCTGCGGTGGCTCCTCCTTCATGATGCCTATTAGTGACGGCTCCGGTGACATTCCAACAGGACTTCGCCACTACATAAGTTCCTGCCACTTCTACAACCTTTGGCTCCTCCCCATATAGGATGGAAAGAGAGACTTCTAGGTTTAGAGTTCCCTTGGAAATGTCTCTTTTACCTTTAATGATCAACTTGGATTTTAAGACTTAAGGTTCAATTACTAATGACTATGGGCCACGAAATTGGGTCTAATAAACATTATGATCTCTTCATAACTGAGTTTGATTACTCTCTTTTATTTTTTGGGCTTTTCTTAAACCGAAACATGCACAACTCTCCTTCTACCGGTTTCTTTGGTCCAAATTGAGACACCCTCAACTCACAAATCTTAAGCTAGGGTGAATTCTGCTCACTTAATAATTTCTAAATCATAACCATTTATTAAATACCAATTTATAGCCAAAAATCTTTTATTAAAAACCAACTGGAAACTTTAAACGTCTTAACAATAAAATCAGAATTTAATTTGGGAATAAAAATAAAAAAAATATTCTTAATTTTTAAAATAAAAAGAAAGCGCCATTTTTTCCCCAGAAATAACACCAATATCACACCAGCACAAACCTACACACCTGAAAAAAGAAAATGAGGGGGTGAGTAACAAGTTATTCAATGAGGCGATCTCACTTGTCCGCTGATCTATACGAATCATTAAACATAACCATATAAATGTCTACACAACCTAGCGATTAGACAAACAACAATCATCATCATTCACAAGTTCATAGTAGCATAGCAAACAAGTTCCCACTCACGAGAACGTCACTCTTATAATCTGCTGACTCGTCTGCCACAATCTCAAGGCCCGTCAACCCATGTATTGGCTACACTTCCTCTGTGTGCAGTCCAACCATGATCCCACTTCGCGAAACAACTTCGTGAAGACCAGCAAGTAATATCGTGCTCCATGGCTCACACCCATGGCTCCGGCGATCAATCATGCGCTCTAACGCGTCTAGACTAACACCAATCAACAATACATGCATCCGTTCTCAATCAACACCCATTGTTCGTTTTAATTAACAATCAATCTCTAACTTCTAGGTTCTGCACACACATATACAACTAAACCTAATACAACTTATAGATCCACAAGTCCCGCCTCACCTTTTGATACAATCATGGACAATGGGACCGGACCCCTTTGACGGTCTGAATCATTCCACCCTCGAACCGTGAGTGTTCGTAACCTCGCGAAGTTCTTATCCAACGCATCAACCATCAATTCAAGTGCAATTTCCTTGGGAAGATTGTGTCACATTTGCCTTTTGATAGAAGATAATTCCATATAAGAGGTAGTTATTGGGGTTGATGGTCCACAACTCGGATTTCGAATCTAAAGGTAGTTCGGAAAATCTGACTTGATGATCTTTCCAACGATGGGTATAACTCCTTCTGGTTTGTTCTGGTTCGCTCAGACAACACCTTGGAAGCTAACTATTGGCAGATTCGATCTCCACATATCTGTCTTAGAAAAGTGACAATAACTTTCAAACCAAAACTCTAAATGGAGATCCACTTTCAGCTATGACTAGGTCTAGGTGTTGAGAACTTAAACTGAACGTTTCAAGCAGATATATTCTGATTTGCCTAACCGTTTCTCCCTTTCACCAAAACGGATCAGAACTGCCTTCTTCTTGCTTCTAGGTGGCTGCGGTGGCTCTTCCTTCATGATGCCTATTAGTGACGGCTCTGGTGACATTCCAGCAGAGCTTCGCCACTACATAAGTTCCTGCCACGTCTCCAACTTGTGACTCCTCCTCATATAAAATGACAAGAAAGATTTCTAGGTTTAAGATTCCTTTGAAAATATCTTTTTTATCCTTAATGATCAACTTAAGTTTTAAGACTTAAAATTCAATTACTAATGACTATGGATCACCAAATTGGGACTAATAAACATCGGAATCTCTTCATAACTGAGTTTGATTACTCTCTTTTAGTTTTTGGACTTTTCTTAAACTAAAACATGCACAACTTTCCTTCTACCGATTTCTTTGGTCCAACTCTTCTTATCTTCATTCTACAGTCCATCTCCTTCTCTACAATAAGTTAAGATGAAGTAAACAACAGTCCAGATGACTTTGAAACCACAAATTAAGAGGTCGAAACATTGCTTTTTGCTTTTTTTGCAAGTTAAGGTGAGGTTTTGATCGAAAAATCACAAATTCTGGTTTTGGGATGTCACAACCAGGCTATGACACGGGTAACACTTCTTTCTATGAACTTGACGAACAACTCCGTGAACGAGACGCCATTCTCAACGATGTGAAACTACATTTGACAGCTGCAAGTAATCGCATGAAGCAAGCAGCAGATAACAAACGACGTGATGTGAGTTTTAGAGTTGGTGACTGGGTCTTTCTCAAGCTCCAACCATACCGGCAGCACACGATCTTCAAACACTCATCACAGAAGCTGTCCACGAGGTACTTCAGACCATTCCAGATCGAAGCACGCTTTGGTCATGTGGCTTACCGACTGAAACTCCCCAAAGGTACCCGTGTCCACTCTGTTTTTCATGTGTCACTTTTGAAGAAACCTTGCCGCATGTTCGAGCAAAAGGTTTATTGCGCCTGGTTCCGGAGCACTTACTGGGTGAAAGGGAGGTTCTCGTTGACAACAAGCTCACTCTTGTGGCATTGGTACTTTGGAAGACTTACATAGAGCTGACGCGACTTGGGAGAATCTTCAGCAACTCCAAGAGAGCTTTGCTTCGCTTCATCTTGAGGACAAGATTGATTTTGGGGAGGGGAATAATGATGGAGTACAAGTACCAATACCAACGAGACGATCAAACCAACCCAAGGTTCCAAACCGGAAATTCATTTAGTAAAGTCGGAGCTACCTTGTTTGGCTAGTGTTCTGACGAAGGGTCTGATGTAGATCGTCTGAAGTCTTTTCAAGCTTTACTTTTTGATGGTCAATTCGAAGATTAGCTTAGTTGGCCTTGGAAAAGACATGAGAATGTAGGTTCAAGTGGATTCTGATATGGAAAGTGGGTAGATTTGTGATGGTTTCAGAAGGGTGAAAGCTGGTGTCGAGACTCATTTTTGAAGTTTACACGTGGGGGACATGTGTCCATTTTTCTTCATCTTTATCTCCTTAGTTGGGCTTTTTCGTTTGGGCTTCATTATAGTTGTAATTTGGATTGTTATTTAGATTCCACTTATATGTACTAACCCATAACTTTTGGGGCTTTAAGCAATTACGATGGTTGACAAAAAAAAGTCACGATTATTTATTATTTGTTTTTTGGCGATGCAAACTTCATTTTTATCAACTTTTTGTTATTAATTTATTTGTAGATTTTTATTTTTGATATATTTAAATATAAGATATCCAATCATATGTATTCTTAAACAACAGTTATTCTTCTCTTTTTTATTAATAATTTTGTTTTTTGAGGATATCAAATTTTATTTTATCGGAAAGCAGTACTTTATTTATAATATATATATTGTAGATGGATATTAACCACTTTAAATATTTTTTTTATTAAAAATTTAATAGATACCAACCATTATTAAATTTCATATTGAAAAGCTATAAATATTAAATATTTTTTAAAATAAATCGCTAAACAATTATATCATATTTATCAATCGCAAAGATTAATCGGGTGAATTCAGTAATTTTTAACATATAATATTAATCAGGGTAAATTTTTTTATATTTTATCATAGAAACTCCACCAAAACACATTTAAATCATAACAAATTTTCTAAAATTTACTAATTAAAAATTTCCAAGTGGATTTTCGAATATATTAAAAAATTACAAATTCAATAACATTAAATTTAAAAAGATTTTTTAAAATTTTTATTTCAATAACATAAAATTAATCATTTTAAATACAAATTAGTCCAAATTCTAAATTGAATTTACCCGATTAATCTCAAAACATGATAAAATTGCTTAAAGATTAATCGCTAAGCAATTCTATCATGTTTACAAAAATAATGTTTTCAACCTATTGTTTGTGTGTTTAGATATTGGAAGCTCTGGTATGGAAGAAATAATTATATATAATTTGCTAACAAATATATTTTATTGATTTTATATAATCGTATCAATATAATCCTCGACAAATATAAATACTTGATCCAACTAATTCCTTAAGTAATTATGGCGTTGAAAAAAAACAAAGAAGTAATTATGGCAATTTTCGTCTTTACTCTTTAATTCTTTAGCCTTAACGGAGTAGTGGTCGTCTATGGTAAGACGTTCCGCAAAACCTTCACTAAACCAATCATATTAAGCCACGTCATTATAGCCTGATACATGCAGTTGCAGTCATTAACGGTTTCTCTAATTCGGCGCGTACGAGAGAACACCACTTCACGCGCTTCAATCATTCTGTTTTTATCGACACACAAACATAATTGCCCACTTCCCTATTCACACACTCATTACTCTCTCCTTTCTCTCTTTTAAATCTTAAAATCTTTTTCAAGAAAAAAGCTTATCCTTCTGTGAAAATTCTC
This sequence comes from Schrenkiella parvula, assembly GCA_000218505.1. Classification (NCBI taxonomy): domain Eukaryota; kingdom Viridiplantae; phylum Streptophyta; class Magnoliopsida; order Brassicales; family Brassicaceae; genus Schrenkiella; species Schrenkiella parvula. The sequence goes on along the minus strand of CM001192.1, from coordinate 4,416,359 downwards.
CATAGAAACAGTTTCTTACAATGGCGAAAACGGTTTTTCTGATGGCTCTCTGCTTCTTACCGGTTATAGCCATGTCGGCTCGTCCGAACAAGAACCCGTTCGTCGTGAGAGGCCGTGTATACTGCGATACTTGCCTTGCTGGTTTCGAAACTTCTGCCTCTACTTACATCCCTGGTACGATTCGAATTTGCAAACTTTCTTGTTCGTGTCTCTTTCGGGTTTTGGATTTTGTAGATCTGGATCCAGTTACGAGTGTTCGATCATGTTCTGGACTTGTGAACAACTTTATTAGGGTTTCTTCATTTAAATATAGATGAGATTTTGAGATCTTTGATCTTTAGGTGCGGTGGTTAGATTGGAGTGCAAAGACAGGAGAACAATGGAGTTAACGTACACACACGAGGCGAGAACTGATTCAACAGGATCATACAAGATCTTGGTTGGTGAAGACCATGAAGATCAGTTCTGTGATACCATGTTGGTTAGTAGCTCTCAGTTACGCTGCTCCAGTGTCTCCCCTGGTCATGACCGTGCCCGTGTGACCCTCACTCGTTTTAACGGTATCGTTTCGGACGAACGTTTCGCTAACAACTTGGGGTTTCTGAGAGATGCAGCATCACCAGGTTGTGCCGAGATCATGAAGCAGTATCAAGAAACCGAGGACTGATAGCTCAGATTATGTATGTTTTTATTAGTGTTCCTGAGACCTTTGGGATTAAAATGTAATCGTCGCGCTTGTGTTTCGTGCATTATGCTGCAGTTTCTGTCATGGTTTTATTTCGTATCGAAAAACAAAGACAAAAACATACATAAATGAATCTCATTGCAGAGGAGAACAGGATAAGAAAACATACAGAATCTCAGAAGAAATGGTGCAATTAGATAAACTCATCGTATTTGAAGCTACAATCATGGGATAGATTCCTTTCTTTGACTCACATCATGAGGCTGATGCTCGTCTTCTGACACATCCTCAGAGCCGGGGTGAGCACTGTCAGAGGTGGCACCATCGGAGACGGATAAGAAGCTGAGTGAGTCTATAGAAGCAGAAGCAATATCCTTCAAGGAAGCTAGTCTTTTCTTGTCGTCTTCTTTCATCCTCTCTGAATGCTTGTTTATGTTGAAACCCGAGTCATCGTTTCCACCAAATGCTGACTCCATTTTTTCAATGTCGAAGTTCTCCTCCATGATCTGCTTGGTGTTTGGGTCATCCGAGTAAACAAACTTGACTTTGTTCCGTGTCTTCGGCTCTAGGAACGGCTTTGCCACCTATAACAACGGTCAAAACACACACATTGCGGTTTAGACCAACATAAGTTCAACTAAACTAGTCCTGCAGGTTTTAGTTTTACCTTCCAGAAGGGTTCAAAGAACTTGGGAGGATTATAGAGGATAGCCAAAGATAGTCTCTCAGGGTAGTGTTCTTGTAATACATGAGCTGTTTCTCTCGTAGTTCTTAACGATACATTCGCCAAGCTATAACCGTGGAAGTCGATCATCCACACCATCTGTTCCTCTCCTGGTGGCAAATTTTGGATTGCGTTCTCCATACAATACACAAGGTATCTAATCTGCCCTTTCACCGACTTCGAATTCTAAACAACTCAACATAAAAACTAGAATTTGAGAATCAAAGTAGACAAAGCACAAAAAACTCTCTGCATTGCATTGATGGTGATGAACAAACCTCAACACTCGGTCTCATTATGAGAACAGGTCGTCCATGTTTATCGACACAAGTTGATCTATATATCTTCCCTGTCTCTGCTTCATCAGCTACTTCCTCCTACACAACAAAAAAAACTTACCTCCTAAGTCATATATATCAACAAGACCACAATAATGTTTTGTTCAAAATTCAATTTCCTAACCCAACATATCTCCTCAGGTTTGTATTGAACTCTCCACTTTAAGGTTTCTTTAAGCATCTTAGCAGCTTTCTTGACATGCCAATTCCGCGCTCTTAGATACCTCAAAACCGCATCATCCGAACAAAAATTCGCGAGTTTCTCTGGTAATGTCCCTAATAGCTTTCTCACTTCCTCGATCTAAAGTCAAAATATACCAAAAAGAGACAATCTCAGAGATCTGATTTTGGAAGCTTTCTCTAAATTAGCTAAACAATTATGATCAAGTTAGAGTTTACCTTTCCCTTCTCTTCTTCAGTAGGAACAGGTTTCACAAACCCATTAGAGACTGGATTAGGATTCATATCTTAGGAAGTTTACTTCTTTATTCCCTACAAATATGTTAACTTTCAGTACAAATGCTTCAAAAAAACACCAAACTTTACATTAAATCCCAAACGTTTAGCAGAACAACAACACACAACACAAGACACAACAGTCATTTAGAATCAGATTTGAGCAAAGAACAATTAGTTAGTGGTCGGGAAAATCAGAAATTTCGATTTTATTCTTACCGACCACAATCGTAAATGTCGGGTCGAAGATCTTTGTCTACAACAAAAGTATAAAGTTCAAATTCAAAGAAAAATGCCCATAAAATCACAAAACCTGGAACATGGAAGAAAGAATCGAAGCTAAAGAACAGACCTTTGAAATAGTATTTTGGGAACCGAAGCAGAGAGAAAGGCTCAGAAAAGCGTTGGAGTTTAAAGTCAAACAAACAAAAAAAATGGTGTCTATGTGAAGGTAGAAACGACGAAATGGATATTCGAATATTTTAATAAATAAATCATATAAAATTTAACGGAGTTCTGGTCTAAACACGTGAGCAAAATGAAATACTCGACTATTTTATTTTTGAAATAATTACTGAAACAAAAAAAATTGCTCATTTATTAAAAGATTTCGAAAAATTATGAAATCAATATATCTTTTAAACTTACTTAACACAAATGTATTTACCATTAAAAATAAATAAATAATAATATAATAATTAATAAAAATAATAAAAATAAAATTTTAATAAAAAGTCAAAATCGTTTTTTTTATTGATTGGCGTTTGCTAGTGACTTTGTATTTGAAAATAGTAATAAATTTGTTTTAATTCTCCAAAATATATTTTTTTTAATAATGTATTCGCTATAACAATGGTAAATTTATATATCGACACGTTTTTTAAATAATGGTAGACTTATATCAATCGTCATTTGTATTAAAAATTTGTTATAAATATCATACAAGCCACACAAAAATAAATGTATCGATCTATGGTGATAAATCTATCACTCTACCACTAAGTCTATCAATCAACAAAAAGTCTCTCATATTTAACCAATAAATCTACCACACCAAAACATGTCTACCACATTGAAAAGAGTTTACGGATTAGAAGCCATATAGACTTATTTCCACTTTACCTCCTGATAATTTCCATTGGTTGTAAATCGGTATTCAAGGTGAAATTCATTGCTGATGGAAATATTGAATGTTACAAGGCTCGTTTGGAGGCCTAGGGTTTACCTCCTGATAATTGGTTTCTCTGTTCATCAATTAGACATCTCTAATATATTTTTCAATGGTGATCTTGATGAAAAGATTTACATGAAACTTCCACCATGATTTGCTGAAAAAAAAGGGGACTCTCTTCCTTCAAATGCTATAGTAAGTTGCAGAAATCCTTGTATGGATTAAATCAAATTTTACGACACTGGTTCCTCAAGTTCTCCACCCCTCTTATCAGTTTGGGATATATTCAAACTTCTTTCAGACCATACATGTTTTCTCAAGATCATTGATGCTCTTTTCATATGTGTATTAGTATATATGGATGACATCATTAGTGCGAGTAACAATGACTCTGAAGTTGACACATTATAATCACAGTTGAAAACTCATTTCAAGCTTCGTGATCTTGGACCACTTTGCTTTTCTGCGATAACACTATAGTTATTTACATTGCACATAATTCTGTCAATCATGAACGCACTAAGAACATTAAATTTGATTGCCATAATATACGTGAAATATTAGTTGCAGATTTTTTTAAACTGTTACATGTCAACTGATCTACAACTTAAGCTTCTATATCCTGCTCCATTTCACAAATTGGTAAGCAAGATGAATCTCCTTAATATTTTCATCCCATCTTAAAAAGGACTATTGATGTATATAGTTTTGTATATATAGTTTAATGAATCTTGTAAACTGATATACTATAAACCAATGTAGATTGAGTTGGTTTTCTCCTTAGTTTGAGGCTCTGGTTTAAGCCTGGTCAGTTTATATATAACATAGTGGAACATAGGAAACTGAAAGATAGAAGCTAGCCACTGCGATAGTTCATACAAATTGATATGATGTTGAAATATTACTGTTACTAAGGCCACTGCGATAGTTCTGAGACCTTGATATGATGTTGTCCTCTAATAACCTGATTAAGAACTCTAGTATATACAATACAAACACCAGTAGCTTGTCCTAAGAGTGATTATTCATACAAATTAACTAATACAACACCTTGAAGAATCAATCATCCTGAGATCCTCTTGCTTTTTGTACTTTCAAGCCATCAAGATAGTTCTTGTACATGTAAAAACCGACTCCCGGGATAGCGAAGATCATTGCGACAATCTTACCCACAGTCAACTTCTCGTTAAACACCACAAGTGCTGCCAAAGGGGTAACAATGAGAGAGAGCGTACCGATAAGGTTCGAAAACAGCGATGACACGAGAAATATGAGGGCCAAGGCTGCTACAGAACCCAATTGCCATGAAAATGCTGTCCCAGCTAGAGTCAAAACATAATAGACTTGACCCTTTTGAAACTGTTCCATCTCCATTCTCAACATCTTCCATTCCCCGCTCGCGAAAAGCCCGATAACCGAAACACAAGAAGCCACGAGAGATGTGTAGATTTGCATTTCGAGAACCATACCAAACGTCTCTCTCTTGATGATCTCCTCGAATGAAAACTGCATAAGAGAGAGCTGAAGAGAATAGATGAGAGAAGCAAGAAGCGTAATCGAAACACCAATTGTGTAAATCCACTTAGACCCTCCTGATGGAATATCAGAATCATCATCAAGAGCAATCACTCCAGCAGAGATAGTAAGGAAAATTACTGACATGACAGTCCAAAACGTGATCTTCTCAGAATTGATGAAATAAGAGAAGATAGCATTGAAAATCAACTGTGTGCCGCAAGTAAGCGAATAGGCTGAAGCAGAGAGTAACAAAAGCCCGTAAGAGTACAACAAGTTGTCTAAACCAATGGCGAGACCAAGAGAAAGATAGATCCAAACCGGAGTCTTGAAGGAACAAGAAGAAGAAGAGTGTGAAGAAGCAGGAAAGAGACAAAGAGGGAGATAAAGAATCGGAAAGCCAACGGTTTGGACAAGAGTGGAGATCCATTTACTGTTTCCTCGTTGGTCGTAGTAAAACCTACCAAGAAGAACAGCTACGGCTTGAGCAGATATGAGGAAGAAGATGCTGATGAAGACAAAGATCCACCATTGACTTCTTTTTAACTTCATGATTTGAGGAATGACTTTACTTTCTTCTTCATCTTCTTTCTTTAAAAGCATCGATTCTTCTTCATCTGTTACCAACAACAACAGATAATTTCAAAGAATTCATCATAATTTTTTTCTATAATTGCAATTGAAAACGAAATTAGATAAAAAGGGAAGATTACCCATGTTTTATAATTGCAATTGAAAACGAAATTAGATAAAATCGAAAAACTCTGAAGCCGTCGCTGTTTTTTTTTTGTTTTTCTCCCGTGAAGACTATGAATTGAGAATAGTTTATACACACCATCTTTTCGGGAATCATCATATAATTGAGAATAATTTATGCACACCATCCTCACTCCACACGATTCTCATCCACCATAATACAACTTTTATGTCTTGTAGCTTCATTAAAAATGAAAGTGTGAATGTGAAGAAAGAAGGAAAAAATTTCACTTAATTCGCGAATTTACATATTTGGACCGATTAAAACTCAGACTTTTGCGTGAACTATTTAAAGTATTAAGTTATCGTTGACAATCAATTTTAATTGTATACTTTAGTTGACATGTCCAAATTAGACATGTCGTTAAACTGCCTAACAGAACAAACTAACGGAATTTAATCTCCGTAAAAGAATTGAGCGGAAAAGAGAAATGATAGTTAACAATTAAACGAAAATAATTTGGTTTTTATTTTTTCTTGGGAATATTTTATATGCAGATTTGATGTTGAAATTCGAAAAACAATCCATCTAAATAAATAAACTATATGACTCTCTCTCTCTTCTCTCTCTAGTATCCTTCAGAGATAAAGAGTCTCTTATGATCTTTTGTTTTTTGTTTCTGTTTTGAGTCGGATTTGATTTCCGATCTCAATTCAGATAATAAAATTTCCGAATTAGTTGGATTGATTCTCCAATTAATTTCGGATTTGGTTTGTTTTTAATGTTTTTCTTCTTTTCTACAAGTTTTGAAAATTCTGGGGAATGTTTCCCGGAAGTTATGAATCTCATATGTAATCATTCACTCTTCAAGTGCTCCACCGATTTGTCCGATCTGTCTGGCAAGAAGAAGTAATATCTTCGTCATCCATGTATGGGGCCTTCTAAGGCTTGAGGCGAAGCTTTCTTTTCGAAGATAGCTTAGGATATTATGGAGCTTCCTCCAATTGGTTGGTGTGTTGAAGATTTGATTGAATTAGCATCGGCGAACACTGTTGAAGGAACTGTGGTGGGGCTGTTGTAGAAACCAGCGGCAGAACTAAAAGTATTTGAGAATTTCACCGGCACCGCTTATCTTACACGAATCACATCTTCAGCTCTTACACGTGGCTTATTGTATATTACTATCTTTTTGTATATATATGAGGCTGAATTTAATTAAACTTATATCAGTGTAATTTTGGGTTTCACAATATTGTATATTTTTTTCGTTTTAGTATACTTTTGTGGTGAAATAAATATAAAAATATTATTATAATATTTTTCTTTTTATGATTCATAATTTGCTATATAATTTAATTTTTATATGTACTTCTAAACATTTTTTTTAATTTACGTATATCTTAACATATTTTTTTATAATTATTAATTCTTTTATTTATCATATCTTTTTGACATGTGTAGAAAATATTAATCATCATACTATCAATGCTGCGGTGATATTAATTTCTAATTTTGAAAAACCAAAATTTATATATTAATATTTTTAATAGCAGAAAAAGATTATCTTAGTACTAAATTATGAAAAACAAATTGTTAAAATCAAAAAATATTTTTATAACAAATATCTCTATTTTTATATTAAAAATTTATTAATCTCGATGGAATATTTTAGCCGAACAATTGATAAATCACTAATAAATAATTATAATCTTCTTTTTCATTAGTTAATATTTTTTTAACCACAAAAAAAGAATAATATTACTTTACTATAATCTTATATTCATAATATCTAAACTAAAAATGTTATTTGTATATACAAAAATTTTATGTTTGACTAAAATCTAATAAAACCCAAACCAAATCAAATTTAAAGTTTTTGTTAACAAAAATGGGAACAAATTCAACAAATAATTTTTTCATGGTTTTAACTTTTAAAAATCAATAAACCTGGAAACTGAAATAAAATATAATTAATCAAGTTATTAACCAAATTTTATCTGTAAATAAAGTAGTACTAATTGTTTTTAAAAAATAATCACCTAGTATTATTTTATTCTTCTCAATATACACCACTCACATACGTGTGAGTTTTATTTTTTTTCTTTTAGTAAATCTCAGTCAAGTGAGAAATATAATACAAAGATTCTAGAAAGAGTTTACAAAAAAACTGATGGTGCTTGGAAAAGATTGAATGAGGAACGAATCAACGCTAAATTTTGTTATTATTATTATTTTGGATAATATATTTAGTTCTAGATAACCAAACTGGTGTTACAACATTTACATTAACATATTACAGTTGGACAGGGGCACCATGTGGTAGCATGTCCGTTTTAGAGTTCGCTTGTTTGTCCATGGGAAATGTCAGATAGCGAAGAAATTGAAGTATTTCTTACATCTCTAAAACTTCGCCACAAGTAAGAATGCAGACCATTCAAATGGTTCAGACACCCGTTTCACCACCTCTAAGCAATCGGTTACGAATGTTACCTCCCTGTACTAGAATGTATTCATACATTTCATAGCCCATATGAATGCTTCGAAATCAGCATGCGAGGATGTATGTCTGCCTCTAATATTCTTTGCCTAATTAGATCTCCGGCTCCCTCTTGTTTGCTAAACCATCCTTATCTTGAAAAAACTTCGTTTTCCTTTCATGATCCGTCAACATGGCACATCCTTCCCTTGTGTTCCACGTGAAAGACTTGGAAGTCTTCCACATTTGTATGATCCTTAACCTTCCTTTTGCCTAAAGAGTTGGGCCTCTTTCCGTAGTATCGATTCGGATTCTGCAAATCGTAAAACCTCACTGGGGTCTAGATCAATATTACTAAAGTCTTTTTCATTTTTACTTCTCCATATGTACCATAATATCTATGTTATTTTTTTATTTAGATTATCTCGAAGAAATATTCAAAATATTAAACTATATTTGAGAACACCAAACACATAGGAAAAAATCTCACACTCAAAGGTGCATGATTAATCGTTTCCTCTTGTGCTCCACAACGAACACATGGCATCTCACATTTGAGCACTCGTGACTTTAAATTTTTGGAAATCGATAAAAATTTTGATATGGCTTGCCAAATGAAGTGTTCTATCTTTTGTGGACATTTTAATTTCCAGGAAAAAGCTTGTAAAGGTTTGACATATGGTCTCATGGAGGGAGCCCTCAAATCCTTATCAGGAAATGCATATTCGGTATGGTATCCTAATTTCACCGTATATCCCCGATTTTGTGAAGTGTCATCCATAAGTGTATTTCTTTACTAAACGACTGATTGGCATACTTAGAATCAAGATGCATCCTCAGGTGGAATAATCACCTAAATTAATTGTGTATTCTACTTCCTTGTTCTTTGTCAATCAAATGATTAACCTTAAAAAAAAATAACAATTATAGGTTTTACAAGTTGCTGATCTCGAACTGGTGGCTGAAATCCATGGATCATTCCATACTGAAATTCTTGCACCTGATCCCACCCTTTTGATTAGTCTTTTGTTGACGTGAGATTGATCCGATGTAATACTCCAGCCATATGATGGAAAGTAATATCTAATTGGATCCAATAGATCTGTTTTACGGAAGTATTGTCCCTTAAAAACCCTTTGTGAAAGGGAATGCAGCTTATCCACTAACCGCCATAATTGCTTTGCCAACAGTGCCATGTTGAAATCATCCAAGATGCGAAAACCAATGCCCTCATTACCTTTATCGTGACAGAGTTTAGTCCAAGTCGTCCAATGCATACCTATATGATTTTCACCCGAGCTCCACCAAATTTAGTTACCACATTTGTGAGTTTATTTGTCACTGATTTAAGTAACCGAAAACATGATATAATATGATTAGGTAGGGCCATTGCTACTAGTTTAATCAGCACCTCTTTTCTCTTTTGATAGGAATTTTGACATCCATTCTTTTACTCCATTCCTTCAGCGTTTCCTCGAGAATTTGTAAAAACAATTGACCTACAATAATCATGAGTTTGTAGCCCATCAAGAGGTTAAAGAAAACTGTAACCGAGGACCCTAGTGTAAAAGCCTAATGCCAACCAACATGTGTAAAAGAAAAATCGTAACCTAACCAACTTTCAATATCTTAGCCGTTGGTTTAGCTTGTTGCATCTTGGCCGTTAATTCGACTTCTTCACCTCTATCGAAGAAACCTCTCCGTAACTGTTAAAGCGTTTCGTACAAAAAAAACTTCATCTTTTGCTTTGATCTTTTAATATTATTTTTGTGCAAAAATTCGGAAGATCAAATTACAAACAAATTCAACACCATAATTAATTAAACAGAGAATATTGTTTAAGAAACATATTAGTTTCTTGAAAAACCTAATCCGAAGAAGTTTGGTTTTAGTCTTTGTTCGATCTGTTGTTCCTGTATGATACATTAGGACTGGTGTCTCTTATTTACAAACCTTTTTACTGATTAAGTGTTTGCGTCTCTTGTGTTATGTCTAAGCTGATGAATCCACTACTTCCTCCACCATCGCAGATAATTCAGTTTCGGATTATGAGTCATACTTTGTTATTAGGTCAAACTTAGGGTTTAAACACTTGGCTTATGGCTATGAACCAGGAACAATAGGTGATAAAAATGGCTCAATCTTAATCTAAGGCTATGATGAACAATCAGCCTCTAATGGTGAATCCCCCAAACATTAGCCTTAACCCTAATTTGGTAAACCCTAATAAATATGGTCACAATTGGAATGATATTCATATGGGTCCAAGTGGTAACAACAGAGTGTACAACCTTCAGAAGCAGCGACATGGTTCTGGTTTAGGTGGTTGCAAGCCTCGGGTTTTGTATCTGTTTCATTCTCAAAAACAAAAATTTTACCCACAAGTTCATTTATTATCCGAGCCAAGAAATCTGGTGGTATTGCTGAGTTAGTGTCTCCATGCCATGTAACACTGTCCATGTTGCCTCAAATCATAAAAGTTAAAACCTCTAAAACATTTAAAAGACAACTTTTTTTATTAAATTTAGAAACTCTCTCAAAACTAAATGTTTTCTCTGAGTCTTATTGGAACAACTCTCCATATGCTCTTATTTATATATAATTAAGCTACTCTTTATCCTATTTGGATTATGACAACACAAAGATAATTGTACCCTTCCCAACAATATCAACATACAAACCATCACCAAAATTTACTTTCTCTTTAATATTTTCATATAAACTTGAGAAAAAATCTTTATTCTCGATCATGTGATTGCTTGCTCCATTGTCCAAATACCAAACACTTGCATTGCCATTGTTGATATAGAAATTATTTAGAAACATCTTATCTTCATTGAAAAACACCACCTCATGAAAATAAAAAGCACCAGCGTATTACGTCTCTTTTAAGTTTATCTCCTGATGTTTTATTGGTTTCTTGGGGTAAGCCAATGCAAAGTGACCCGGGGCTTATCACATCTCCAACATATCACTTTGGTTCAGTCTTTCTTCTACTTTTGATTATTTTCTCCGATTTCTCCTCCTTGTTTTTGGCTATTAGATCTCCCTCGGCCCCTACCTCTACCGCCACTGCCTCTACCTCTATAACCTCCACGGTTATTTTGATCGTTGTTCAAAAACATGAGTTTTCCTTGGTCCTCTCTTTGGGTTTATTCCCCTATAGGTTCTTCACATGCCTTTAGCCTCCCAATTATATCCTCAAACCCTGTTAAGTTTAGGTTTATTACTTGCTCAGAGAGGCTACAATATGAATGTACTTGCTTCTAGGGAGTCCCTATATTCATTTCTTCACCGATTTAGATTCTTCTATGATTTCACCAAAGAGGCTGATTTAGATGCTTGGCCTGATATCTTTCCTACGAAGTCATCAACTGAGTTGGTATCATTCATCTTTCCTGCAAAGTCTCACCTCTCTCACACAGTCTGCTCCAAGGTGACATGATTTGATGTCCTCCCAAATATCCTTCGATGCGGTTTGTTCTCCTACTTGTAGGATTAGTGTCTCGGGAATGGATAGAATGAAGAGTGATATCGCCACATCATTCTGGATCGGTAGATACTTGATTAATGGTTTCCTAGACTTCGTATACTCGCAGCATGACTTCTCATCGACCAAACTGTATAGTTTGTTGATGTTAGCATAGAACATTGAATGTATGAAGATCCAATGTCTTTTGTCCGCGGTTGAGCATTATTTATGTCCCCCATTCTCGGTAACGTGAATCTTCAATCGCCATTTTTTGTTGAGTATTCTCCTTAAGGCTCTGATACCCATTCAAATTATAAAAACTAAAACTTCAAAAACGTTTAAAGGACAACTTTTCTTTATTAGATTTAGAAACTCTCTCAAAACTAAATCTGCTCTTTGAGTCTAATTGGAACAACTCTCCGTAGGTTCTTATTCATATATAGAATTAAGCTACTCCTTATTCTATTTGGATTATGCCAACACAAATCTTATCTAAATATTTAATCATATCTAAATCTTTTGGTATATCTTATCTCTATCTCTTTAAGCTTCTTCTTATCAAGAGATAGCTTCTATCTCAAGTCTTGGATTTATCCAACATTGCCTACTCCGATGTTCTCTCCCTCGGGAGAGATTTTGAGCGATATAGTTAAGGAGGAATGGGGAGTTGATGGCTATGGATCAATGGAGGGGTTGATTAGGCTGAGATCTAATGGAGGAAATGGATTGTATCCTTTTGATGAGGCTGATGAAGATGACGGAAGATCGTGTGAGAGTAGTGTGGATGATCATGTAGAATTTGAGACTAGACTAGATTACGATTTGAGACGATTCGAGATTGCGTGTCCCAATTATGGTGGTGGGCTGAATATAACAATGTTTTGGAAAACCGAGTCAACGATCATTATAGCCATATTGCTCAACTAGACGAATGTAACTTAACCACAAAGGAGATGCTGTCCTTGATGGAAAAGGAGTTTGGTGAGTTGAGGAGAAGGTTAGAGTCTCTCGAGAGGCGGAATATGGTTGTTGGTGAAGATGGTAACGGAGAGGTCATCGAGAATGAGTCTAAAGTGATAGCAAAACATATGTCTCTAGTGCATCGAGTTATCCAAATGTCTGGCGGGATTTTCTTTTCCATCTCTCTCTTTCAATTAGTCTTTGACTCTATAGGAAAGTAGGGCTTTTGTCTGGGTTTTTGCACTTTTTTGTCAAGATAACAAAGAATCAAGAGAATTTGGCGAAAGATTTAAACAATATTTCTGTTTTGTGAAGAGTTTTATTAGGGTTCTTGAGTATCATATGAGCGCCGTGACAAAGCTACTCTCAAGAGAAGAAAGTTCGAAATATCTTATGAGCTACTTTTTCGTTTTCTTGGTGATGCCAAGCATTGAAAAGGTCTTTGAGGCGATGTCGCTTGAGGAGGAGGAGGTTCCATTCACATTACCAGATCTTCCTCAAAACAGAATGAGTATTATGGGAGGAACTCTTAATCCTGACTGTCATAATATGGGAGATTTGATCCATGATTGATATGCCGCGGAACTAGCAAGTATACGATTAAGTACGAGGGGTGGCGCTGTCCGAAAGTACTTTCCAGTTTATTTTCAAGTATGAACACGATCTGGAGGAGTTGATGAGGAAAAGGATGTGGAATTTCAACGAATGGAGTATTGTCATCGATCACTGGGGTTGAGAAGCCATAGGACGACTACCTACAGTCTTTGTTGGTATGGGTCCAAATTTGAAATATTCTTGTTAACTAGTATACAGCGGCCTCCATAACTGCTTTGGGTGGGATAATTGGGAAGGTTTCAGAAGTTGCTTTTGATCCGGAAAAAGCGCAAAGCAATGAATATGTGCATGCTCGGGTTTTTTTCGATGTTTCAAAACCAGTCCGGAGGTCAAATGTTGTAAACTTACCTTGTGGAGATTCAGTTACTGTGTGGTATGATTTTTAAAGTGTGCATAAGATGTGCTACAACTGCAACGCTTAACACATGAGAAAGAAAAATGCTCGTTATTAATCAAGCTCGGAAAGAAAAAGCAGAGAAAAGAAAGCTGAAGATCTTGAACGAAAAACAGAGAAAAAACGAGGCTTTAAAACAGGGTGACCCTCTGTTTGGTGTACTGACAGATGAGCAAGTAGCGGCGGATCTGCTGACTGGGAGAAGGAAAATCAACTCTGAGGTATTGCAAAGTATGCATGAATACATTACAGCAGCATAGTATGGAGAAAAGAGAGTTATGGAAGAGAGAGTGAAATCTTCAATCAAAGAATCCAAAAACGACGACCTAGGACAGAAGTCAATGCTGCTATTGGAGGCTCCACCTGCAATTATGAATGAGGTTGATAAAGGAAAAGGTATTGTGTTTGACTACTCAGAAAAAAAGAGAGAGCAATAGTTGCATAGGAGACTAAAAACAGGTAGTTCAGTCAGCAGGAGGAGGCTCTCGTAAAGGAATCGATAGGGCTTCTATCTCCGGCTCCTGAATTCAAAAAAATCAGAAAGACTTACGGTATCTATAGAACCCTTAGAGCTTGACTTCTTTGACTGTCCAACGGGTTTTAGCTCTGGTTTGTCGAAAGCTAGCTCTTCCGAGTCAACTCGCCGAAGATTCAATACTCGACAAAGTCTGCCCAAGAAGCAACAAAAGTTCACAACAACATCTGCTGACCAAAATTAGCCGATGAATGAGGGTTTGGTTTCACAACGGGATGAGAGGCAACTGAAACCCCCTAGTAATGACAAACTTGAGGCCAACTAGTTTCTGTACGGTGATGTATAAGATTGTCTCAAAAGTTCTAGTGGCAAAGTTAAAACTATTTTTGGAGAAGATTGTATCGCCAACACAATCGGCTTTCATGTCTTATAGGTTGATATCTGATAATATTCTCATTACGCATGAAGTGGTGCATGGCTTAACAACTTATCCTCAAATCTCCTCTCAATATATGGCAATCAAAATGGATATGTCTAAGGCGTACGATAGGATTGAATGGGGATATTTAGATATATTGCTAGGTGCTATGGGTTTCCACCCTAAGTTCAGACAATGGATTATGTTCTGTGTACGAACAGTTACATACACGGTTTTGATTAATGGCAGGGCACGTGGTATGATTGTTCCTGATTGGGGCCTTAGACAGGGTGACTCTTTGTCACCCCTTCGTTTTGATTTGTGTACTGAAGATATCTCTCACTGGTTAAACAGAGAAGAGCAGAATGGTGTGATAGATGCAATTAGTTTCTCGACAAATGGGCTTACCATTCATCATTTGCTTTTTGCTGATGACTGATGTGTTGCGTTTTTGACGCATACCAACATGTTTTTTGAGTCTTTATCGAGTCTTTTTAGTTGTTTTTGAGTCATTTCAGGTTACTAAAAGGTTTTGGACGAGGATTGGAGCTGTTGGAGACATTTGAGCAAAAAAGAGAAAAACCCAAGCAAAAAGGGTCCAAAGCATCATTTGGAGCACCCGCTTCACTATTGGAGCATCCGCTCCACTTTGACGAGATAAAAAAAGTATTTTTTCTATTTTACCTAGATTCGACCTTATCTTCCTAAAATCTTATCCAAACTGCCTCTAGACCTGTAGACATGATATTTTAGAGTTTTTTTAAGAGAGAACTGATTGGGATTCATACTTTTAGCTTTGGGAACTTTGCAAACTTTTGGGAGAAGATCTCTAAACCTCTTGTGACAAATTTGGAGAAGATTTATAAACCCTATCTTTTATCTATTGATTTCTATTATGTTTTCACTCATATCTCTTTGCTTATTCTCTGCAATTATGTGTGAGTAGATTCATAGTTAGGTCTATGGTTTAAATGGAATTAATGAATTGCTAATTCAGAATTGTTAGAATAGGGATCTATCTTCTAGTTCTTCATCTATTGTTGATCTTAATGCTGAAACTTGAGTAGCTACCTAGTTTCTGATTTTAGGTTGTTAACGCACCAAAAGTGTTTGATTAAATGCCTGAAAGAACATAGATGAGCAAAACGTCCTTAGACAACGAAAGTTGATGTTAAGGTATTTTGTGAACATATCAAACTCGATCTTAATGCATGTTTGACTCCCTGAATTCAAACGACAGTTTACAATCTTAGGTTTTTAGACATAGTAATTGATACTACGACAGTAGGTTAATTTTAAATTGGTGGATTCACAATTCCTGCGAATTATCCTTCACCTAGCACTTCGTTTATTTGTTTTTACATCGATATTGCTTATTCTTGTGATTACGTTACTCTCACCAAATTTCGTTTTCATCTTAGCTTGATTAAAATCTCATAAAATCATAGTGTGACATTTGATCCATGTGGATTCGATCCCTACATTACTAAAACACTTGATGTGCACTTGCAGTAGTTATATAGAGTTAAAACTCTGTGTATTAATACCGCACCAAAGCTTAGGATTTTCTTATGGAAAGCTTTTTCTAACGCTCTCCCGGTGAAACGGACTTTTACACTGAGGTCTTAAAACTGATCCGAGATGCCAAAGATGTGGAAAGGAGGGAGAATCGATAAATCATGTATTATTTGAATATCCTGTCGTGAGATTAATATGGGCGCAATCAGACTTCCCTTTCTCATGAGAAAGGTTCGAGAACCTAACGCTATATAAGAATTTTCAATATTTGCTCAGGTGTCGCTATCAATCAGAGATACCGAAAGAGGTGAGTCGTTATTTTCCATGGATTTTATGTATCATTTGGAAAAACGGGAATGCTTTCCTCTTTGAAGGAAAAGCTTTCTCTGCCAAGGATATAGTTGCTAAATGCTGGGAGGATAAGAGACAATAGCTTGCCATTCAGGCTACATAGGAAATTATCAATGGCAATGATGAGTTGAAACCTCGTGGGAAGAAGAGGTAGGAGGTACCTACTGATGGTATTTTGAAATGCAATGTTGGTGTGTCCTGGTCTCGATGACTCCGAGGTGAAAGATAAAACGTCCCTTCCAAAATGAAATTATGCTTCATATAGTAGATTGGAGAAGCTCGCAAATGTTGAACTTGGCCCTTCCCTCCTGAGCTCGAACATATAAATCGATCAGTTGACCAGCAAGATTAAGGCACATATGTGAAAAAGCCAATTTGAGATGGCTCAATACCTCGAGCACAGAGATTGGGGTCATAGAGGTCATCTCAAACTCCTTATGTAGTGTAGGGACAACAATATCCCATTTTTGTATGCTCTAGATATTCCGACGTTTACAAAATTACCATCTAAAGTCTGGCTAGAACCCCTTGATCTCCCGAAAGTTATAGATGCTGCTCCTTCAATTTTGATTTCAAGTGAAGTCGGAATGGTTTATTCTTGGATCTACTTGTGCCTCATGATTCTCTGATATGAGCAGTTCCAAATGGATGGTCGCCAAGAACAAACAATTTCTAGAAAAGTCCCCAAGATCTTTACGAAAAGATCAAACGCGAAATCCAGAAAACCCAGAAATATCGTACTTTATTGATGTGCTAAGATTTTGAATTCATGAAAGTGCACAAGCAAACACATCAATACTTATGAGTCAATCCACTGAAGACCAAATAGCTACACTACAAATTTATGAGTTTTCCAACTACAAAAAAAACTAGAAAATAAAATCAAGCAAATAAATAAAATCAATAAGAAAATATTAGGTCACAGGATAATCGCTGAAAATCATGAAACACAAAATATTGATATGTTAGGATTTTTTTGTAAAAACAGTTCTAGAATTGTTTTTGAAAAATATGTTTTTAACTGAAAAAAGGAAATTAAGAAATAAAAATAACATTAATTAATCATAATAAATTGAATTAATTAATATTATCTAACCTTTCTGATAATTAACATGAACACGATATATATGAACATGATTTCTAGAATAATATTCCAGAATTATAAAACCAGATTCCAAAAAAGTAATTTATGAATTCTTTTTGGGTATGATTACGGTAAAAGAAAGAAATCATTTTTAGCCAAAATGGTGATAAGAATGAAAGATTTCCTTTTACGTAGATTTCTTATCAAAAAATATTGGCCAATACTTCCTTTGTTTTCTATATAAATGTATCTGAGAATATTATACATTCTGTTATTTCAAATATCCCAAAGAACAAAAAATTAAAAACAGAAGCATGAAGGCTAGCATCCACCAGAAGAAGAAGATGGCTTGCATCAATTTTACGTTTAAGGCATTGTGCTTGTCTCTCTTGTTTGGCGCCGCCACAAGTCGTCCGGCCACTGGACCAAAAGTCTTCGATGTCCAAAGCTATGGTGCTAAAGGCGACGGTAAAACAGATAATACCAATGTACATAACCTTTCTTCCTTTTAGTTTGTTTTTCTCCAAATTTTATTTATGTTTTAATTAATTTTCAGTTTTCTTCATTTCTTTCCATAGAATTCAATTCAATATATATAATAAACTCATGAGCAAACCAAAAAAGATTCAACAAAAAAACTAATATATACTTAGATGGTTTAAAACCCAGTTTTTTTTCTTCTTTCTGAAATTTATATATTATATATGTTATAATATGATGAGACTTTAAAAGGAATAGGATCGGCGTTTGATTCACATTAATTACATTTTATTCAAAATATTTACGTTATACTGATCCTCGACAGATTTGATCCTTGAGATTTGTATATAACGGTATTTTTATCATTTTCAAAACTCTCAATAGCAAAATTAAAAATAAAGAATGCTACCAATAGAGATCTTTTGAGTTTTGATTTCAGTTACTAATAGACTGTTGTTTTATAATTATCCTACTTTGTTCTTATTGTAAAACTTTAGGCGTTTACAAAGGCGTGGAAAGATGCATGCGCATGGTATGGAGGTAGCAAAGTATACATACCGAAAGGAACGTTCTATCTCAGTGGTGTAACATTTGTTGGACCATGCAATGGTAAGACTTCATTCGTCATCGATGGAAACTTATTGGCTCCTTCAAACAACGACGACATTAAGAAGGAAATGTGGATCAACTTCCGGTACATCAACTATCTCACTGTCTCCGGCCGCGGCACAATCGACGGCCAAGGAAAAGACTCTTGGCCACTCAATGACTGCCGCAAGAACAATAATTGTCCTAAACTTGCTATAGTACGTACAATTTCTTGAACCTCTCTTTATGTCGTTACATACAGTTTTAAAAACAAAATCTTAAAAGAGGTTGTTTAGTCACTTCTTCATGACTTATTTTCTCTGTTGTTAAATGTTATATGGCCAACATATATAATTAGTGCCTAGTGGAGTCGAGTATATTCGTTTTTTCAGAAGTTTGGCTCTGGTAATTAAACTGAAATCATGAGAATGTAATTTTAAAGAAAGCCTCTAATTCGTCTGGAGTCTTTCAATACATTTTCATTATATGCATTTGCTTTGGGGTTAAAATCTTTCACTAATACATTTTGCAGAACATGGGATTTGATTTCGTGAATAATTCAAGTATTGAAGGGATAACATCACTAAACAGCAAAGCAGGACATTTGAATTTCTTTGCCGTCGATCATTTTAACATCACCGGAGTCAATATAACAGCTCCCGGCGATAGCCCCAACACTGATGGGATCAAAATAGGCTCGTCAAGCAATATTCAAATATGGAACACTCATATTGGCACAGGGGACGATTGTATTGCCATCCTCTCCGGAAATACCAATTTCTGTATCCATAATGTAACTTGTGGTCCCGGACATGGGATTAGTGTTGGGAGCTTGGGAAAGAACAAGGACGAGAAGAACGTTGAGGGGTTAATGGTTAGGGACACGGTCTTTACTGGCACAAGTGATGGTATACGGATCAAGACATGGGAGTCTTCGGCTACAGCGCTTGTGATTTCTAACATTGTTTATGAGAATATACAAATGATCGATGTCAGAAGTCCTATCAACATTGATCAGAAGTATTGTCCTTACCCGCCGTGCCAAAAAATGGTAACTTTTTATTTTTCTGTTAACAAAATGAAAAATTTAGAACGATTCGGAGTCAAAAAAATGGTAACTTTCTTTTGTCATGAAAAATCTAAAACGATTTGAAAGGAAAAAAAATGGTAACTTAGCTTCTATCTTTTAAAATTTTGATTTTAACCCTCGAGTTATGTTTCATGATTTTATTTCAGGGAGATTCTCATGTTCAGATCCAAAACGTGACGTTAAAGAACATTTGGGGAACGTCGATGAACAAAGTAGCTTTGAAACTTCAGTGTAGCAAAAGCTGTCCTTGCAAGAATGTTCATTTTATTAGAATTAATGTAACGCAAAACGGAATCGGCGGTCCCGCAACGGCGTTTTGTGAAAACGTTGAAGATTCTGCTTCTGGCAAGATGGTTCCATCATATTGTCTGAAGTGATCGGTCGAAGCAACGTTGATTGGTGTGTATGCTCCTCTTTGTCTGAATTGATAGATTGACACCACATTGTCTGAAATTTTTATTTTTTATTTTTTGATATCTTCCTAATTTGTGTGTATGCTCTCCTCTTTATTTATTTATTATTATTATTTAATGGATTTTACATCTTCAAGTTTTTTTTTTTGCATTCCACACCTAAAACCAAGAACCGGATTGCCCCTTGATTCCTCCAAATTTCAGATTGCGGACTTGTTTATTGATTTGTGAAGCACTCAATTAAATGTAATTGTAAATATAGGATAGGTTAGTAGGATTTTTTTTTGTTGATTCTTAATATTCTAAAAATTGTATGCTAGTAGTTTATGAATTTTAAGAATCTTAATGAAATCTACCGTTATTAGTTTATGAATTTTAACATTTTTTAATTTTATGGTTATTTGTTTATTTATTTTAAATTCTATTCAAAATTTATTGTTATTTCAATAATTTTTTTTTTAATTGAAAAATATAATGTGAAGATGAGAACAAAAAAGTTAAAATCTCTTTGTACTTAGAACGATGGAAAAAACTTTAAGCCTTTGTGAAACTTAAGAGAAATCACTCTCAACTCTGTGTGTCTCTCTTTTGTAAGAATATGAACACAAAAAACAAAAAAGACACAGAAAATTAACGAGTTCAGGTCCCATACCGGGATCTTTATATCTCGTCGAAATTACTTGGAAATCCACTAATAAACTTGCTAAAAGCTTGAGCCTTTATGGTTTCATACAAATTTTCTCTCTCATAAAACTTTGTTTTCTTCCTTAAACCTTATCAACAAAGATAAGCTCCTCTTATAGAGATAAAGAGAAGGACCTAGAGACTCACCTAACAATATGCTCAATTCTCGTAGAGATGTTGGGTTCTTGTCTTTTGTTTAAGGCATAAGCCCGTAAAATTTTGGAGGTTGAAAATTCACATGATCTGCTCCCATGCCTCCTTTTCAGCTTGTACGATCAGCAAGAAGGTGACGCCATGAAAGAGGTGAGAAAGCTTATGTCTTCATTCTCTGTCCAAACGATAAAACTGATAGTAGGATTTTTGTGGCTTTACTACTAAACAATTACCTTATGCATTATCATTGTCATTGTAGCATAATAGGTTATCAATCCAAATGGGTGGGATGCTAGCAATCATGATGTGATCAGAGCTAGTTAAGTCAAACCATGCAGTTCAATTTTAGAATCTAACAACCTAAGTGACAGAAATAAAATGCAATATGAAACTTAATATATATGAAACTAAAGACCATGAGCTATCAAATGCAATAAGTACATAGTGAAACTACTCGAGTGAGATTAAACAGAGTTAGAAGCAAAATAACAAAAACCAAACAAGCAACCCGGAGTGATAAATAAACTCAGAGAATGAAAGCTCCTAAGGATGGGGTAATCAACTAATGAATCTTCTTAATCAACCTTAGGTGTTTAACAGAACTTTATCAGAGCTATTCCCTAGATAATAGACATCAAAACCAGACAAGTTCCCTTTCATGGCAGATGCCCTCAAGCCAAGCTAATTCCATACCTAATCATCATTAGCGAAATATAACAGAACATGCACTAAGATTTAGTCTATTAAAGCCAATAAGCACTCTAGCACTTTAGACAACTAATCCCTTAGGCTAGGTATGAAAATCTCTTGAATTAGTTGGTTCAGACATTTCATCAAACATTTTATGGGTGTGGAAATGCCTAAGCTCCAGCTTCAATTGATCAAAGAGAAACATGCATTAAAAACACTAATAAAAAAGGATCTACAAGAATCTAAGCTTAAACACCTAAGAAGATTATGTTTCCTCACTAATTTATCCATCCTCAAGATCCCCAATGACTACTCACTAATCAGCATGATGAACACAAACCCAGAATTATATAAAAGTAGCATGATCAGATAGATGAAGATGAGAAGAACATGTGTGATCAAGGAATCAAATGAAAAAAAAAATCAGTAGATCAAGAGAAAATTAAATTATAAATTTGCTTAAAAAGTGTTTGGAACAGAGCTAAAACCCTAATAATATTTGAGGAGACACCCTTGGTCTTGCCTAAGGGGAGTATTTATAGGGTTGGGTCAAAACCATAAAATAGAAAAAGACAAAATAGTAAAGCGGTTGGTCCAGCTCTAGGTAGTGATCGAGCTGGGAGGTCGAGCTGGTGCAAAGGTGGTTTCTTTGGCTCCGGCTCGAGGTGGGGGTCGAGCTGAGTAGTCAAGCTGGGGTCAAGGCAGCTCATTTGGCTCCGGCTCGAGGTGGTGGTCGAGCTGAGTAGTCGAGCTGGGGTCAAGGCTGCTCCTTTGGCTCCGGTTCGAGGTGGTGGTTGAGCTGAGTGGTCGAGTTGGGGTCAAGGCGGCTTCTTTTCTCCAACTCGAGGTGATGATCGAGCTAGGGTCAAGGCTTCCTCTCCTTCTTCTCTTCTCGACTCTCCTTCAAGCCTGATTCCAGCATTTGTGTCCTTGCCCAGCATAGCATCAAAAGGCTCTAGAAATCACCTGATAACATCTCTAAATGCAAGGATGTATGCAATGCTAATGCAGACAATACTATGTATGCAAAGTCGATGCATAGAACTAAATATAGTATAAACAAGGAGTAAATTAATGCTGAAATATGACAAAAACAAGTTGAAATCATGCAAATTATAAAGATATTAAAAACTCCTTGTTGGACTTGTCTGAACCCTTTTGTGTATTTGGGTCTTAGGCCTGCTTGTGAGTTTACACCAGAACCCACAAAACTACTTTTTGGTATAAACTCACGAACTTGATATTTCCTTTGGTGTACCAGATTTCCATTCTCCGATCTTTGGTCTCTAAATGGGTGGAGACCGTGAGAAGCTTCACTTATCA
The DNA here is from genome assembly GCA_000218505.1 of Schrenkiella parvula. Taxonomy (NCBI): domain Eukaryota; kingdom Viridiplantae; phylum Streptophyta; class Magnoliopsida; order Brassicales; family Brassicaceae; genus Schrenkiella; species Schrenkiella parvula. Next base: position 4,393,589 of record CM001192.1, on the reverse strand, counting down.
GTTACTCGTAACCTTGCTTTTGCTTTTACATATCTTTTTAATGGATCTATTTTAGTGGGCCGAAGATTTATATGCCAATAGTTAGCCATTCAATTCTTTAATGTGTAAGATTATATTTGAGTTTTTGGATGTGTGAGAAATTTGTAACTTAGATATATATGAACGTGTTTCCTTTGATTCTGTGTGTATTCTTAAACTTAAGAGGCTATATATATATATAAGGGTTAGAAAAGTCATAGGTTGGTTAGGTTTAGGTTTGGGGTAAAAAGGAAGTATCCTCTGAAATTGTGTCTGTCTCGTCCATGGGCTCTGTAGGCCAAGCTCTGTAGACCAAGGTTTTGTGCGTAGATTAAATTCAATTGTATGACGCTACGACCTTTGTGCGCCATCTTGTAGATTGGCCTTGCCCTCTCAACTGACACATGGTTTTTGTGCATAGATTGAATCCAATTGTATGATACTAGCATGATCAACGCTGCAAAACATGATGGTAGACATGTTGTTTGTAGCCCACCCAAATTCTTTTTGGAGTAATTTGTCAGAAAAGCGGCCAAGACCCAAAGCTGACTAATTAATACTAGTTAAACATTTACCCTCCTTTGTTGCTTATGTGAGCGCTATCGATGCAGCCTTTGTGGTAGATAATGCTAACATGGGCTGAAGTGTAGACCTCCAACTAACTGTGTTTTCTCCAACCTAAAAAGGAAAAAATTCTGAAACTGATCTTTGACGGTCCAAATTAGTAGCATAATCAGAATCACAGTAATCCACAATATCAAACTCTTTATCGTTAATAAATGTTAAAAAAATGTTGAGAACCCTTATAATATATTTCAAAACCCATCTGACTGCTGTCTAGTGAGATCTTCCTGGTTGAGCCATGTCTCTGCTAATCCTACAAATTGCATAACCAAATCTGGTCGAGAGCCAATCATAGCATACATCAAGCTGCCTACATCACTGGAATATGACGCAAAATCTATGTACTTTGTTTCTTCTAACACTTTCTCGTTTGTTAACTTTCTTAGCTTGAATTGGGACTTTATTGGTGTGGTGTGATTACTGACTTAGCTACTTACATATTAAACATTTTTAAAACTTGCCTCAAGTACTTCTCTTGTGACAGCTTAAGAATTCCCTTCAAACTGTTTATTATTATGTCAATTCCAAGAATTCTAGTAGCAAAAGATGTCAAATCGGGCCAAAGCCCGCAGGCCACACCCAAATAGGCTCAATGTGGTGCGAGTTTGGATACATATTTTTCTGTAGAAAAAAGCGGATCTCGCGAGTTCAGCCATATGGATATGGGCTAAGGCGGGTTAACCCGTGATGGGTTCTCGGTCGATGCGGGCAGACAGCGTAAAACTTGGTTTAATTCTTTTTTGAAGGTTGACATCTTTTATTGCTTTTTTATTGTTTGGCTTTAAACTAATTGTGACATTTTCTTTGGTATTTATTTTATTGTGATTGACTTTTTAGAGTTTTATTTTGACCAAAACTTTATTTTTGTTTGAATTATTATTGATTAAATATTTGAGTTTGTTTCATTTACGTTAAATAGAAAATAGATTACATAATATTCAAGATGTTTTAGTTAAAAATTTCTTCACAAGTTATTTCTTTCTTCTTGTTTTCTTCACACATTTTTCTTCACAAATTTCCCTGGTTTTAGTTTAAAAAGATAAAAATAATGAGAAACAAACTGTTTCTTTTGTCACAAGTTATTTCAAAACCGCGATCCGTGGGCCAGACTGCCAAACTGTATATATATAGCGGGCCAAGACTGGAGATGGCAATTTGGACTGCAGCCCACAACGGTCCGGACCACATTGTCTAACTAAAAAGCAGAACCGCAATGTTTCGGGCCATTTGGATGCGGACCCAAGTCTTTCATTTCAATATTTTTCTCCGACTTTATTTCAGGCGTTTAACTCTTTTCATGTACTTTGAGACTACCAGGATGTCATTAACGTATAGAAGAAGGAACACTTTTTTTGTATCCTTTTTCCCTTGAGCTAGACACACGGATCATGAACACTATGTTTGAAGTCTTGAGGTTTCATAAACTCATCAAACACTTGGTTCCATTTCTTTAAGAATATTTTAACCCATAGAAAGATTTTCTGAAAAGACACACTTTGGACTCTTGTCCTTTCTCTATGAACCTTTTTAATTTGGTTGATTCATGTAGATTTCTTCATCCAATGTCCCGTGAAGAAAAGGCGTCTTAACATCCAGTTGTTCCAATTCCAAATCAAAATTTAAAACTATGGATAGTGGAATTATGATTGAAACATGTTTATCCAGTGGGAAGAAAATTTTATTATAGTCAATACATTGAATATGACTAAAATCTTGTGCTACTAGTCTTGCTTTAAACTTCGGTGATTCAACTCCTAGAATTCTTTATTTGTATTTAAAAATCCACTTGCACTCCAAGTGTGATACTTATCGAAAGACTTAATCTCTTCAATCGTTTTCCGCTTCCACTCTTTTTATAATTTCCTTCGGCATGGCTTCTGTCACATGCCAGAGCATAGGCCACATAGTCACCACTTTCATATATGGATGGTTTCTACGTAATTTGTTTCCATCTGTCCCTGGTAAGAATGTAGCCATTCAACGGTTGGGATTCTATCTATGCATCTCTTTAAGCCTCATCTAGTTCAGATTATTTTCTTCTGTCCAATTTTCATTCACTTGATGATTCACCTTCTGATTCTAAGATTGCCCCACCTGACCCTGAAGGTGCTCCAACTAACTTGAATCTGATGATTTTTGGGTTTGATCAAATCTGAAGTAACGCTTTTCTTCTTCTTAGGGGGATGTGTTTCCTCTAGTATATTGTTTTTGAAGACTTGATCTACGTGAAATATCACATTTATGCTTATAGTATAGAAGATAAATGTGTGTTATGTTATTCACTATAGATGAGTCGAGAGCTTCTTATACAGGGTATACAAGGAAGAAGTAAAGGAAACACAATATCTCGTAATAATAACAGAGAGAAAAGTCAGGGATATGATATGCTGATTGACAGCAATGACTATCGTTGACTGTATTCTTAATATGCCCCCTCAAGATGGAGGCACATGTGTGACTCTAATCGAGATATGATATGCTGATTGACAGCAATGAGTATCATTGACTGTATTCTTAATATATAGTGCATTATTCAGACAATGTACCAATTCACTCCTTGCGGATATCCACGAAAATTCATTTTACAGCTCTTAGACTCACTTTATCCTTAGTCACATAAACATAGGCTGCAGTCCCAAACCGTCTGAGATGATTTAGACTGATATTTTCACATGTCCAAACTTCTTCTTGGATTCTAAACTCTAAATCTGATGTTGGTGAACCGTTACTTTGTTCATAATGCTCCTATTTATCCTTTCAGAAACCCATTTTTTTTGGCGTGTGTAGGTACATTTCGTGTGCCTTGTAATCCTTGAAGCCTTGCAGAAATTGTCAAATAAATTATTGCAGTATTCCAATACATTGTATGTTCTTAGACATTTCACTTTCTTTATAGACTGTTTTTCAACCAGTTGCTTCCACTCCTTGAAACTATGGAATGTTTCATCTTTAATCCTTAAAAATTTAACCATACTTTCCGAAAGTAATCATCAATGAAACTAGTAAAATATTTACAACCTGACAGGCTTTCTTCAACCCTTGGAGAACCCCATATAACAGAATCGATATATTCCAATGCTTCTTTTTAACTGTGTTTGCTTTCTCGAAAGCTGTGTCTCTGAGATTTTCCTAATACACATTCCTCACAAAAATCCAGGGTGTGAATTTCTTTCCCGTCCAAATATTTTACTTTAACTAGCACATTCATGCGCTTTAGATTCATGTGTCCAAATCGTGAGTGCCACCTTTTGGCCTTGTAAGTTTCTGGTCTTATCACAACAGCTGTGCCGTTTTCAACTAGTTAGTCTGAAGCATATCAACTTACTCACTCTGATGTCATTTTCCTTTTGGAGTGGATCTGCTGCAGTTTCATCTTCATTCTTCGAATCACTTTCTTTAGTGCTTGTAGAATCCACAAATGTACCATCTTGAAGTATCTTTTCTATCTTGAAGTATCTTTCCTAGACCTTGCAACTTAAGTTGTATTAGCATCTTGAATTTCCACATTCCAAAATCACCTATCCTATATGTGACTCAACTCTTGCCGAAAGACCTTCGATGCACCTGGTTATTTTACCACAAACCACCTTCTCATAACTTGATGCTCTGATATCACTTGTTAGGATTATGAGTATTAAACCCTTGATTCATTCTTAACCTCAATTTATGTACTTCCGTTTTCGGCTAATTTACAGAACTTGAACACCACGAGATTTGTTTACCTTGAGTTCACCTATTAAAAGGCTACTCTCAGGAGAGAGATCGAAACTCTCAAGCATCCATTATTAACTTGGGTTTAGTTTCTCGGTTACAGGAATTGAGCTCACCACTACCACCGTCTGTTTCAGGTATATATGTGTTCAGCTCGACGAGATTTGGAAGAGACTAACCAGTCGTAATCAAGTCTTGCGGCGACTCGGGTCGATGCCTTGAAGCTGCTTCACCACTGTTTTGTCGCACTCTCACTCTCCTCACTTGTTCTCTTTTTCTCTGTAACAAACCCATGTAACAAAACGAAGAAGATGACCCACTTTTCGTTTCTTGTTGGATCCTTTATAAACTCAGTTCTCCTTTGGGTCTTGTACCAAATTACCATGGTCCAATAAATTTATCCGAATGTGGTCCAAGCACGTTTAAGTAAAACTATAACAAAACTTACAGGTTAGAATTTTAGATATTGTTCAATAATTAAGGTTTAATATGGATAACGTGTTATGAAATGGTAGAAGAAAGATAAAAAGATTTGGTGTTGTCTTATTGCAAATAATAAATTTCTACAATAATAGAGTTTAAATTTTGTTTGGAAACCAATTAAACTTAAGATACCAGTATATCTATAATTTTCGAGAAAATAAGCTTAAATAATAGCATTTATCATAATAATATTATTTGAAAAGTCAGTTTCATACATGTCGTGTTCACGTAATTCTCACAAAGATCAATTACAAACATATCTTTAATGGATTCATGATATCATATTTAATTTCTATTATAAAATTTTAAATTTTAAATTTTTTATCAAGAAATACTTGTATCTTATATGTTTAAAATAGTTATTTAACATATTTGTTATAAAAAAAGTTAAGCAAACAAATAAGTTTCACAAAAAATATTATAAAAAACTAGATAATATAAATATTTGTTATAATATCATATTTAATTTCTATAATAAAATTTTTAATTTTAATTTTGTTTTTTATCAAGAAATAACAAAAAAAAACTTTAAAATAATTATATAATTTATTTGTTATAAAAAAAACTTAAGAAAAAAATTAGTTTCACAAAAAATACAATATAAAAAACTAGATAATATAAATATTTGTTATAAAAAACTCATTCGATTAAATAGATTTTTTTTTATAGTTATACAATTTTTATTTTTATGCAAACTTTGTTTTGAATATAAAGTCAATAATAAAAAATAGTTGCTAAAAATTAGGGATAAGGAAACCAAATAAAGTAATAGATTTATGGTTTTTGGAAAAGTTTAATGTCGTGATTTCTTAAATTTTTTTGGCCACCACCTCAAGTTCTTGCTTAATTAAAGCTGCAAACTATATCAATGGTGAAGAAGACAATAACTTGTGTAGGGGAAGTATGTTTGTTTATTTTGGTTTCTGTTTTCATATTAGAATTAATCGGCTATGGAGTTTTATGTAGTTGTATTTCTGCATTTTTTTTTCATTTGCAGATGGAGAAAGGGACAAATGTAGTTGTTCTCTGTGGTCAATGGGTTCACACCGAGTTTGGTGAGCGGGAGTTCAAACTAGACCGTAATGAGTTGGCCAAATGTATTCGGATGACATATGGTATGTCACTTGGAGAGCTGGTTGAGAAGGTAAAAAACAAGTTTCAGATCTGTACAAACAGAAGTGTGAATTTGTCATACCGGTGTCTAAAATGGATGGTGATGTTAGATGAGGAGAAGATTCCTTTAGATGGCTATATGTACAAACATAGATAACTATTTCGCGAAAACATAGTTGACTATGTCTAATAACTGATTATATATACAAACATAGATAACTATTTCGTGAAAACATAGTTGACTATGTCTAATAACTGATTATATATACAAACATAGATAACTATTTCGCGAAGACATAGTTGACTATTCTATTAAAAATTACCACCATAAACACTTTCATCAAACATAGGCTGGGTGTCCCTTGGAGTGCATGCAATGTTGGATAAGATGGACGCCAATGCTGATTGTATTGTGAATTCTAACTGACTATATTGTGAATGATAATTAACTATTTTCTTGTCCTATTAAGACATAACATCTAATGTTGGTTATCTAATTTTATTTTGACACATGTTATCCACTTAATTAATGTATCTAAACCTATTATTCAACTAATTAACCCTTTTTTAAGGTAGAAATAACAACAAAAGAAATAACTTTTAAAAAGATATTTAACTTATTTGTTATAATAAAAACTGAGTAAACAAAAACGTGTTCCACAAGAAATTAAAGAAAATATATTGTAAAAATCTCGTTTTGGATTTGGACTAAACCACAATATCCTTCGTATTATCTTAGGAGATTCGTCCCTATAAAATGAAGGCAGAAGAGGAGAAGGGAAGAGAATTAAACAGAAGAGAGTCCATAGGAGGAGAAGAGCCGCTAAAAGGACATGAAGCTCTCTTCGTCTTCTTCAAAGAGAGGAAGGAAAAGAAGCGACGAAACAGTGTTTCAAAGCTGGAGGAACAAGAGAAGAGATGATGACGATGGTGAAAAAAGAAGCAAAAGAAGAAGAAAGGTGGCTGAGATACTCAACGACGACGTCTTTGAAGAAATTATGTTGAGGCTTCCCGTGAAATCTCTAATTCGATTCCAAATCGTCTCTAAACACTGGAGAGTTTTGATAACGTCTCTCTCTTTCAGGGAGAGATACATGTTGCATCAGAAAACCCAAGAACCCAAGATTCTCTGTATCTATAAAGACAGAATCTTGAATAAAACTGCTCTGAAGACGATGAGGTTGGAGTGGTCTTCGACTTGTCTAGTGGATGAAGACAAAGAAGAGTATCATATTAGCAAGGATTTGATGGGTATAGTTTCCAACAGTCTTGATGGTCTTTTCTGCGTCTATAGGTACATCGACTTGACAAGACGAATTAATGTGATAAACCCAGCCACAAGATGGTCCTACACTCTTCCTCTTGCCAAGATTCAGCTAGACAACAAGAAGTCAGAGTTCTCTCTCCCAGGATTTGGAAAAGACTACGTTACAGGAACGTACAAACTAGTCTGGTTACATAACACTAGTAACACCTCATCATCATGCGATGTTTTCGATTTTGGAGTCAAGCAATGGAGGGAGGTTGTTCCACCTTCTCCTCATCATCTTATAAAACACAGCCGCTTACCAACTTTTGCAAACGGATGGCTTTACTGGTTCAACCAAGATTACACCAAACTGGTTGCCTTTGATCTTCACACCGAGATGTTTCAGGTAGTTCCAAACCCGGTGATCCCCGCGGTGATCTGCAGATGGAAATCATCTGTTGGTATGCATATGGGCAGCGTAGACAATGACCGTCGTCTTGTGTGGATTTCAGAGACAAATGGGGATGGTATGCAACACGTTTGGAGGCTCACTAACGACAACACAGGAGGGCTGTTACTGAAGATGGACAAGATGTTCTCCTTTGATTGGATTAAGATCACTTCCACTTGCTTCGATCCTTATACTTAACAGTATCCTTGTTCCTTATTTCCCAAGTTTAGCCTCTCCCTTGTGAACTAATTTCTAGTTTATTAAAAATTGTTTAAAGCTCTTAGTTAACCAACTCTTTTATGACTCCTTTTTAAATCACAGTGTGTGTTGTTATTGTTAATCACTATTGTTTATTCTTGAAGTAACACAACACGTATTTCAATTGTTGCAAGAGAAAGAGAACAAGTGTTCTCTATTCCTTGTTATTTCACGAAAAAAATAAAACAGAGTAGTACTGCACAATTTTATTAATATAAAACTTGTGGTTTTATATCACAACAACACTTGTTTAAATAGAAAACCAACATACGACTTCTTGTTTAGAAAGACACGACTTCTTGTTTAAAAAAAACGGTTTCTTGTTTAGAAAGACATGGTTTTTATCTAAACATTTGTAATCGTTGATCTGTAACTAACTTAATACAAATCATTATTACTAATCTTACTAACTATACGAATACTTATGAAATTAGAAACACAATTATAACCAACACTCCTCCATAATTGGGGTTCTCTTTGATTTCAAGCTTGTCTCGCAATTCTTCAAATCTTGTTTTGTACAATGGCTTGGTTTGGATATCAGCAATTTGAGATTCTCCAAGTCAATACTTCCGTTTTTCACCTGTCTTTGTTTGAGACTTCTTAGGAAATTTTCTCCTTTTTTTTAATATCTCACCAGAGTCACATATCTCTTTTGTGACTTCAAACTTGGGAAGATTGTCTACCGTCTTCACTTTGTGCATCTTCCTTAACTTGTCAAAACCAACGTGTCCCTGTCTTCCATGCCATATGTTTAGTTTGTTGGTATTTTCTTCATGTGCAAATAATGCATTTGCCTCCGATTTATTCCATCTAAATGGAAAAATCTTATGCTTCATCTTGATATTCAATATCCTTCTTATTTGAGGATCATCTATGCAACATCGTTTGGCTTTAAACAAGACTCCATACCCATTTGATACCATTTGCGAAACACTTAACATATTCCTTGCTGAGTCAGGCACTAGAAACACCTCTTTAATGATCTTCTCTCTTTGGCTTTTCATCACTTGATATTCCCTTTCCGTGCCGTGATTACTCGTTGACCATTCCCCACTTTGATTGATATTTTGATACTCTTATCAAGAGTGATGAAATATGAGACTTCCTTGGTCATGTGGTTAGTACATCCGCTTTCAACTAACCATGTTTCATCATCTGCTCTTGATGATGTTTTTTCTTCAACTGCACTAAACATCATGTGACCTTCATCTTCTGAGTCATTTTCTGTTTCTTCGATACTTAGATCTGCACTTTCGGTCTCCCTAAGTTTGCAGTTCTTTACTAGATGTTCCGGTTTGTTACACACGAAACACTTTCTCTCATTGTTTACAACCTTTTGCGAAAAGGCACCTTGGCTCTTCATTTTCTTCGACCAGCATTCACTTTCATTATGATTGTTTTGTTTGCAAACACCACACCAGTTATCGGTCTTCTTGTGATGTTTATCTTCATTTTTATTTCTTCCTTTTAAGACAAACTATTCTCCATAGAAGGCTCCTTCCGTCGATCGTTCGTCACGGAGACTTCAGTGCTTTTCATGCCCGTTCAAAATACCTATCATCTCTGTCATAGAGAGTGTTGATAGATCCTTTGTTTGTTCAAGGACGGCAACGATGCTATCAAAATTTTGCGGCAACAAGATAGGAACCTTTTGAACCAATTGGTAATCAGTGTTATCTTCACCATGAACTCTTAGTTGATTACTCATGTTAATCAACTTGGTTGTGAAATCATTTATGGTCTCACTTTCCTCCATCTTCAGATTCTCATATTCTCTTCTAAAGGTCTGAAGATTAATCATCCTCACTTATGTACTTCCTTGGAACTCCATTTCCAAAGCATTCCAAGCTTCTCTTGCGCTTGATGCGGGAGCAATTCTCGGAAATATTGAATCTGAAACTGCACTTTGAAGGATCTGAAGAGCCAGCATGTTCTTCATCACTTGATCATCTCTAGCTGGTTAATGCTGGTGAGTTATGAGGAGAAGAACTCAATGTAACTCCATTTTCAGTAACATCCCATAACTTTGTTAATTTTTCAAGATGGTTATCATCTTGATTTTTCAAAAGCCATACGATTCACCGTTGAAGATTGGAATAACTTGCTGCATTGTTGTCTCCATATCTCTGTCTTGAATTGGCCCTCAAATCAGTGGGCCTCTGCTACCATGTTAATCACTATTGTTTCTTCTTTAAGTAACACAACAAGTATTTCACTTGTTGCAAGAGAAAGAGAACAAGTGTTCTCTCTTCCTTGTTATTTCACGAAAAAAAAGAGAGTAGTACTGCAAAGTTTTATTAATATCAAACTTGTGGTTTTACATCACAACAACACTTGTTTAAACAGAAAACCAACAGACACGACTTCTTTTTTAGAAAGACACGACTTCTTGTTTAGAAAGACACAGCTTCTTGTTTAGAAAGACACAATTTTTTGTTTAGAATGACCCGATATCTTGTTTAGAAGACATGATTTTTATCTAAACATTTGTAATCGTTGATGTGTAACTAACTTAATACAATTCAATATTACTAATCTTACTAACTATACAAATACTTATGAAATTATAAACACAATTATAACTAACACTCCTCCTAATTTACGTTTTTCTTTGTTTACAAGCTTGTCTCGCAATTCTTCAAATCTTGTTTTGTACAATGGCTTGGTTTGAATATCAGCAATTTGAGATTCTCCAAGGCAATACTTCATTTTTTCACCTTTCTTTGTTTGAGACTTCTTAGGAAATTTTTCCTTGATTAATTTTCCATCTCACAAGAGTTACATATCTCTTTTGTGACTTCAAACTAGGGAAGATTGTCTACCGTCTTCACTTTTTTCATATTCCTTAACTTGTCAAAACCAACGTGTCCCAGTCTTCCATGCCATAGGTTTAGACCCAAATTTTGTTACTCATATGGAAACGGCTTAACCTTGAACCTGTAAATAAGAATTTTCTTGTTGGAACTCGGGTTACCCATGGTTAGTAAAATCTTACCAACTTCTCCAACTTTGAAGCTTGGAGACACTATCGCTTCATCTTTTGATATCTTTTTTCTGGGTATACTACATGAAACAAACTTAAGTTAATTCGACCGAATAGCTAAACTTGACTTAATTCGACCAAAACTATGGGCTCCATAGGGATGTCAAGAGCCGCGTGAAACTCAAGTCTGGGACTTTCAGCAAGGTCGGGGATCGGGTCGTCCTCGGCAGGAGTGGAAGCAGCTGTAGATGATCGCCCCGAAGAGTGGTAAGCTCGCGCTGAGGGAGCTGAATCAGATGCTCGCCTTTGTTGTCTCCAAAAGACCATAGCCAATCGTCCATTAACGACCTCTTGGTAACAACGATGCTCTGATCTGTGGTGATCCCGAAATGTTGAAAGATCGGAGTCAAAAGACTCCCAACAGACTCAATCTTAGTCCCCGTGCCCGAAAAAGGCTTAGTCTTCAGAGAGACCAAGTGATGTGCGAAGAAGGCACCCATGTTGAATCGTAGAAAATTAAATCGCCAACAGCGTAGAACAGCAGAATCAGCTCGGACAACCGCATCTTATCCAGCTCCATCTTGCAGAGGATGGTGTTACCGAGAATCCGTACAAGATAACACAGTGTCGGGTGGCGGATGTCTGTCTGAGAAGATGTCTTGGAATCATAGCGCCCATTCCTAAAATTGGCCCACAAGACCTGAGCGTCAGGAAGCTGCGGTGGGGAGAGCGACCTGAGTGAAATCTCTCTTGAAATCATAAAGGTCACACAGAGCTGGTAGTGAAATTTGATACCGAATGCCTAGTATCAAGAATGTCATAGTGCCCTCATGAGCGTTCTTCATAATCTTGTTCCGGTAGTAGACATGTACCGTTGCGAGAAACTGACTAACAAGATCGGAGAACAGATCGTAGTGCCTCGTCGGCATCGTACCCATGCATAGTGCCTTCAGGAGACGCATGACCTCTTTCTTGATGCCCAACCTACGCATAGCGGCACCATCTGCGAACCGAAAAGGACGAACATCCACGTCACCCAGGCGTTGTAAAACAATGTATCATAATCGTCTTAAGTCTTGGAGATTGGCCGGTAAAGGCAGGCCTCGCTCTCGGTCTCCTCTTTGGGAGTTTTGTCCTAGCAAAAGTATTTTAGAATCTGAATTTCTACTATATGGCAAAAAAAAGTCTCAAAGAAACGTCAAAAGTGAATATTGGTAGACATTTTTCAAATCTTGGAGAGGTACAACTCATAAAAAAACATTTTCAAGATGAATTATTGCCTTCTATTCCAACCATATGATCAAGTATTAAGTTGGCTAGGTTTTCATCTTGAATGGGGGTTGACAAGCTTCCAACTAAAAGCCACCAAAAAGTTCATAGTTTCCATTGGATTTTCAGTTTTCTTTGCTTTGTTCACTGGGAGAGTACTGTACTTTGTGTATCTCAATATAGAGAACTAAACCATTTTTCTTTATGAAGTCTCTTATTTCTTCTGCAATTTCATTTTCCGATGATTGAGTAATTTTTTTTGGGTTTAAAGGTTTCGAAAGGGGATATGTTCATGGGTTGGTAAATAGGTTTTATTTATGGAGTGATGCTTTCATTAGATCAGATTAATTCTCTGTCTATTTATGTCCTTATGCATGTAGCTAGCATGTACACCTAGCTATGAAAATGGAAAGTCATCTGCATGAACATCACATGGTTGATTGGCCTGAATCGAATTAGATAGGTTATATGTTTAGAGCACTAGTCCTGATTTTAAGCATATCTAGTGAACATATTGCATCTCTGTGTTATTTTATTTACTTCCTTACAAGATTATTATTTAGGTTCAATATCATAAGTCAATTTTAGGCCACGAGAGTGGAGACTATCGAAACGTAGAGTTTCAAGTCCTATAATGAAAAGATTTGTGATTGCCTTCAGTTGTTGAATGTTGAATAATATGGACCATGGGCCCTTAAAGGATTCCCAACACTTGGTTTTAATTGACTTCGTATTACTTTTATCATTGCTTTAGTTTTAGAAAACAAAAAACCAATCTTTCGATTTCTACTAAATTAATTCTTATCGATAAGACGTATAGTTTAGCCTTCAGTGTGTGTGGATTTGATCTCTAAATACTATAATTATCTCATGTGCACTTACAAGTTGATTGTCATATTTTGGGTAAAACCTAACATCCCATCAGATTTCATCATAAGATTTTGTCCTTATGTAATTTACATCGTTTACATAGTAATTTACATCGTTTACATCGTTTTCATCATAAGATTTCATCATAAGTAATTTACATCGTTTACATCGTTTTCATCATAAGATTTCATCATAAGATTTCATCATAAGTAATTTACATCGTTTACATAGTAATTAGCTATGCGGAAGTAGGTTAATTATTCTTTTCTGATGTAAGTTCTAGAACATACTCGGCGAATTCTATGATGCCCATCGCTTTCTCTTATTGATTAACCTTGTTATTTATTTATTTTTTAGTTTATTATAAAGATGTATTGACTTTTGTCCAAACCCTTGAGAAATTGGTATATATAAAGATGTATTGACTTTGTCCAAACCCTTGAGAAATAAGATAAAACAAGTCAAACTAATATAAACAAAATCCAAAATACTTGAAATAGAAGAAAGAGAGATGAAACAATTCAATGCAACTAGCAAGCTATCTAGGATCCACTGATTCGTAAACAAACGATCTTGAGTTTTAAGACTTTTACTCTTCTAAACTAAACGAGTAACTATGAGGTAGGAAGAGGACCTTACTGAGGGAAGAGTTGAATAATGTAACTTTGGAATGATAAATGAGTGCCTGAAATACCCAAATAATAACTTTATAGCTTTTAGAACAACAAACAACAAAGCCATTATGCTGAAATTCCAAGAACAACCAAAAACAAAGCAATACATGTCGATAATGCAATCCACTATCGACTAACCTTAAAGGGGCGTGAGGAATAGATGAGAGGAAGAGAGACAGCTAGAGAAAATCGGGATAGAAAAGAAGCTCTTACGGTACAAGCAAGGAGATGAGGAGATTAGAGTTTTCTCAAAAGAAATGGTGATATATCTTAATTTCCCGTTTAAAACAATTTCGCTTTGTCTACAGATCAGTTTGGATCCAACCATTATTGACCGGATCAGTTAATCAAAGCCCAATTGGACAATTTTAATACTTTACCAAAACTATAACCGCCCAAAAACTTGTGAACTAGGTTTTGTCCATGGGCAGCCTACCTAATTGACAGTTCTAATCACATGCGAAAGGAAAAGAAAACAAGATTATATCAAACCAGTCACTCGTCACCTTTTCAGCTTAGTCGTTTGATTGAAAAGCCCATTTGAAACATAATTTTTATGTTTTGTTTTTAGTTTTTTTTATGACAACAAAAAAAGTGCCCATAAACTCGAGGGCTCTTTTGTTGATGGTTCAATGTAAAACCGTCGTAGACCACTATCCGATATTTCAAATGGTTTATTTCTCTATGTTTTTAGAGTACTGGAAAATTGTTTTTCTCCATTATTAGTTCTGTTTTGCTTAGGATATTTATTTTTATTTTTGTTACCCATTTGGTTCTCATTCATTTTTGTATCATTGAATGTGGAAAAAAAAACAGAAAAGTATTATTGCATTAATACAAGTATTATTCAATTAATACAATTACAAATAGTTTAAAAAATTATGTTCTAAAGTACCATCATATTTAAATTCAACATCAGAAATATAATTTGTTTTCTTTATTTATATTTTTAACTAAATAACACTTGAAAATATCGGTGAATGTTTATCACAAAAATATCTAATAATTTATTATTCAATCTGCAAATACATTTTCCATTTTATACTGTGTTTTGTTTTGCCAATCAAACATCAAATTAGAAGAAAGAGGAAATGTAATTTGTTGTGTTTTTTTTTGCCAATCAAACACCCGGTTTGTTGTTCTAGCCAGAGGAAATGAGATTGCAAATACAACTTCTATTAATTTTTATTTAAGAAAGACGGGCTGGAATAGATTTTTGTATTATGAAGGGAATGTGATGAAAGTAATTACCACATCTTTTCACGTGTCTCTACACCTTCACAGTCTGGTCAAGTATGAGTGAAGGCCTCCTTGCCACGGTCTTAACACTAGATATCTTAGACACTCTTGCTACCTCACCAATAACACATGCAACAAGCTAGATCATATTCTGTTTTGGTTGAGTTTCCAAAAATAGATTAATCACTTGCAGAAAAAGAGGAAAGCAAGATTACATCAAACGAGTCACTTGCACCTTCTCATTTTACCCGTTCGATTGAAAAACCCGTTTGATTGAAAAAACCCATTTGAAAAAAAAATATTTCTCTATTACAGAGGTGCCTATAAACTCGAGGATCTCTTTTGTCAATGGTTTATTCCGATTTATATTTTTCTATGTTTTTCAGAGTACTAGATTATTGTTTTCTTCTGTTATTAGCTCTATTTTGCTTATGATATTTTTGTTTATTCTAGTTACCCATTTGGTTCTCCTACATGTAAATATTCATTTTTTTACCATTGAATGTAAATAAATCAGAAAAGTATTATCGAGTTATTATAATTACAAATAGCTAAAACAAATCTATTTTCTAAAGTAACATCATATTGAAATACAAAATCAGAAATATATTTTGTTTTGATTATTTATTTGTGAAACTAAATAACTTTAAGGTATCGCTAAATGTTTATCAAAAACATATATAATAATTTATTCTTCAATCCCCGAATACATTATATAGATTTTTTTTTGTTTTCTTTTTTTGCCAATCAAACATCAAATTAGAATAAAAACACCCTGGTTTGTTGTTCAAGAAAGAAAGATGAGCTAAACAAAATATAGTAAGATTTGAAAAATAAGATAGTGAAAATAGTAATTATATCTCTAAGTACATGAAAATCATCTGAAAGATTAGAGAAAACAGAGCATATGTTCAGGCCTCCTTGAAAAGGGTTAGACACAGTCCTGATAAATGTTTATATTTCCGAGTAAAGAGTCGAGAAACTATATATTCGTCCATCTGAAGGCAGTTCGATCAGTTATGAGGTGCGGTCTGAAGTGTTTGTTTCTTTTATAGGTCTATTAGTATGTGTTTTTGGAAACCTAATTACATTGGTATTGAATAAGTTTGATATTCCAAAAATACATGTTTGACCATAATGTCTTTTTGGTAAATTAATAAAAGTATTAGCCAAAATATTTATTTCTAAAAGATGTAAATGTAGAATTTGGGTATTTCTTTGCCTATAAATAGATACCGTTTATCAAATTTAGGACAAACAAAGAAATAAAAATTATGTGAAAAAAGCGAACTGGTTTGGAGTAGCTTTGTAGCAATATCAAAAAGTTATTTGTAAATCAATAAACAAAGGTATCATGATCCTTTATTATAAACACAAGTGATTACTCACTCTTCATCACCATAAACAAAAGAATAAATAAGCATAAACGAGAAAACAAACTTAAACTTGATAGAACTCGAAGAGAATTACAAAGGTTTTTGTAAAACACAAATTCTAAAACTCAAAGTCAACTCCCCTAGGATGAAGCCTAAGGGAGGTTATTTATACAAAGATAGAAGTCTGAAAATGAAGAGCTATAGCGAGAATAAAGGAAGAGATAATGTGAGAAGAAAGAGATAATGTTTTAGAAAGAGATAAGGCAAAAACAGAAATAGGCCCATTGGGCTCGAGGTCTTGACTCGATCTAAGGTAGCCGAATTGGGCTTGGACTTCGATTTCGGGATAATGATCGAACCACGCGGTCGAGCTAACTTCACGGCGACTTCTTCGGTTCCGGCTCGAGGTGGCGGTCGAGTCAGGGGATCGCGTCAGGTGAAATCTTCTTTCTTCCTCCTCTTTCTGACTCTCCTCTTCGTTCAGCTTACATGATCGAGTCCTTGTCTTGAAAGGCTTCCAAATCGTCCGAGAAACACCTGATAACATCTCCAAATGCAAGAATGTATGCAATGCTGATACAACTTATGCTAAGTATGCAAAATGGATAAAAAGAACTCGAAATGGTATGAATAATGGATGCAACGATGCTTAAATCATGACAAATCAATGCTCAAATAATGCAAATTATATACACATCAACTCCCCCAAACTTAGTCTTTGCTTGCCCTCAAGCAAACAAACAGGACCGAGATGGAGAAGAGGTTTGAAAAGATATGCATATTCAATGAACTCACTTGGCTACCGGTCAGGTTAAGAGACAAAATTGGTCCCTTCTCAGCAGGTTTATTGCATTCGTCATAGGGATCTCTCAAGAGAAGAATGAGCTTTAGGAGAATGCCTAGGGTAAAAACCAACCTATGCATACAAGGATACAATCTCATCTACCCCAAAGAAATAGTGGCGACTTCATCTTTCCTAAACCCCCAAGAGATTGTTCTAATTCTACCCTTCTTTCTTGCTTTCGGTTTTATTCCTAGGAGAGGTCTTCACTAACTTTGATTGATATCTAGCGGATTGGGTTTTTCTTTAACAGACTTTGGCTCTTTTTCTCCTTCGTAAGACATTAGCATTTAGCTTTCTTTTACTCTTTTGCATAGAGCCTACCATTTTTTCTTTTTAATACCCCCATATCTTTAGCTAGATCAGTACTCTTTTTCTATTCTCCTCTCCTAAGGACTCTCACCCGTTTCTCTTTTTCATCTTTTCTCCCAAAATAGTTTCTTTTCAGCTCAACTAATCCCATACCTTGGTTCGAATTCCCACCTAGTCCTATCTAGTCCATAAATCGTGAACTAGAACTACATGAGATACTATCCTTGTCGGCTCAAACCCAATACTTTCTACCAAGCTCATTCCCAAAATAGGCCTTCCACACACTAAACATTCAAGGCTTGAAAGAAAGACAGGCTAAAGGCAGGGGAACCGTTCCAATGTTGAATCAGCTACTTGAATTAGCAAGAATGGTAAAATGATGAAAGAAAATCCAAGTATGTATATTGGTATCCATGATTTCAGATGCAATGCATAGACATAATATTTGCAAGTCAAGTTCAGGTTCAAATATATAGGGAAAGGTGTCAATTCACAGCATGCTTCAATCATGATCAATATGTCAAATTTTGCATTCAAAGTATGGTGCTATCTTATTTCAAACTCACTTGGTTATGCATCAGAGAACTAAAACCATAGGCATTGAGTCTACATGAACATGTTTACAAGGTTATAATCATCATAGTCCCTCTTATGCAAATGCATTGATCCTAAATGAAATGCAACTAGACTCAATCCTAAAATGAAATGCAACTATATGAACACTTGTTTTTTTTTTTTTTTTTAGGATAATTTTTCAAAATTTTTTCAATTTTTTTGGTTTTTCTATGCCTTAGATGATATGCAGACTCAATATATGCAAAAACAAAACAAGACTCACAGAAAACATGATTAGTCACGTCTTAAACCCTCCCCCAAACTTAAATGACATAGTCCCTTGTGTCAGAAAAATTTGAAAGAAGATTGAAGAAATAACAAAAATGCAAATGGTATTTACAATGAAGGATCGGAGATGTTACCTTAGGGTTGGAAAAAGGAAGCGTTTATGGCGGCTTCCATGCTCTCCCTTGTGTAGCTCGGATTGGTTAGGGCTTCTTCTGGTGCGGTGGTCTCTAACTCGACGTCGTAGTCGAGTCGAGAGGTCGAGCCAGAAGCTTCAAATTCGCAAGGCCTCATAGCTCTTATCTTTCTGTCCCTTGTATTGTACGATGATGCTCTAGCCGGCTCAGGAGTGACGTTACGTCTTGGCTCCATGATAACAGATCGGCTCTTCTTTAAAATCCCTGCAGCTACACCATGGGAGCTAGAGCTGCCGACCTTCCCTTGTAGCTCTCTTATATGGCCTCTCATCTCCTGAACTGAACCCTTCAACGACTCCATGGCTTTATCTTGCCATTTGCACCACTTTTGGAGTAATCCAATGCGCTTGTGAGCTGTTTTGAGAGCAGGACTCTGGCTTAGATTCTGAGTCGCTGCGAAGTCGTCAAAGTGATATTGCTCTGGACCGAGTTCTGTGTCGTCTGCACACTCTTCCTGAACTTCTGGTGTGTGCAATGGTGCTTGATATGTAGTGTTGAAGAGGAGATGGAGTGGTGGCTGGAAGTCGATGTTGTTACCTTGTCTTATCTTTACAAGCTCCACGCTGGGTAGCGCTAGCTTTGCTTCTCCAACCTCTGGATGTGTGAACTTGTAGAAATATATCTCATCTCCTTTCTTCTTGTCTCGAAATCCAGTGTTGACGAGGTATTCTATGTCAATCCATATAGGCGCAGTAGGCTGGGACCTGTCTAAATCGATTCCGCAAACTACCAGGATTGGTGTGATATCCCTCCTACGCTCAGCTCGACCTTCGCGTGCTTCTTTTTGTGTACTCTACTTGTCCAGTCTTTGTATGACAAGAATTGATCCAGTAGGACCATCAAGAGTCCTGTGTTTGACCTATCTCCTTCTATTGCTCTCCCATCACTTGTGAACTCCATGATCCCTTTAAGTGCTAGAACTATCTGCTGTAGCTCTCCCTCGTTCACGTTTCCAGTGGTTGTCCTTGCGAAAAGTGTTTTTGCAATGGCTTTCTGAGCATATCTGATAACCGGGCTTCTGATTTGGGCACTTTTAGATCTCGAGGATTGATACCCAGCTCTGCTCCCAATCATTCTCCACACAGCTGCTAGCTCAGCCTTGTCAAAGTCTTGGCATACTCATGTTCCTCTCTTAAAGCCAAAGAGCGTGTCGAGATGCTGGAACGAGATTGCATGGTGAGGCTATGAATTGGCAAGTCTCTAGCTGGTATGCCTCCATACACATGTTTACCAGACTGTAGAGGTTGCACATCTTCAAGAAATATTCTACGTCCTTCTCCAGTCCAAGAGCTCTCAAAGTCTCTCGGTGTGGGTACCTTGTCCCCTTCACGAAGTTTGAGGAAGATTGCTAGGAGATCTTCCTTATAAAGCTCACCTTTCGCCTTCGGTGGCTGTTTTTTTGCGGTTCTTGGCATTGCTTCGTCTTCCTCACCGCTCAAGTCCTCATCAATGAGTTCGGGAATAGGTTCCTTTCCTCTGGAGATGTCTGCTCTGTCTTTAGAAAATTCCCTAGCCATGTCCTCATTGTTCTTGGGTTTCTTCCCCTTCGATCTTCCAATTTCCTTCTTAGAACTCTGCTTAGGGGTTTCTTCTTGATCTAGCTCCATTGGAGTTGCGACAAGCGGCCTAGATCTTCTCATTCTGGAGATTTGTCTCGCTATCTCCGTGGCCGGTATGCGTGGTGGTGCTGGAAGTCTGCAAAATAAGACAAAAATGTCTGACAAGTCAGTCCCCTTCTCTGACTCGATGGCTTGACTCGAGGGAGTTGTCCTTCTTTTTGAAAAATTTATGCTAGAGGACAAACTCGACCACATGCTCGAGTCAGACATCGACTCTACCAAAACTCTTGTGAACTCGACTAGGATTTACCATTACCTAAAATCGAGCGCAGATCTTCTCTAAAACAAGTTTGAATGCACAAAATTCCTTATTTTATGAAGATTAAGATGGGTAAAATTATTTTTCATTTAAGATCAAAGTTCCAAACCCAGAAAATCTTCAAAAACAATCTTAGTGATACATGCATCAACTCATTTAATCGAGTCATGTCACACAAATCTTGCATTTAGCACCGACAAATCCTTTCTTTGAAGCTCAAAAATCTCTACTAAAACTTGGAAGCTAGCTAGGAACAGCTCAAGAGTACTCAAGAATACTTCAAGCCGAATCCTAGAAAACATGAAGTCGAGCCTTGAGTTTTTAGGAACATACCTGGTCTTTGCCATGTTTTTGATTCTACTAATCATATTTGCTAAAAAGCTTGACAAGATCGAGCTAGAATCTCAGAGAATTCTGGAAAGGATTTTTGAGAGAGAGTGGACAGAGCAGAGGGTCGAGCTCGACGGCGCAGAAGAGTTGGTGTAGTGTGAATTGAAGCTCATCCCTATTTATAACCTAATTCTTAGGTTTAAATTGAAACTCAGCGTTTTGGGGGCTTACATGGTTGACTCGAGGGTGTGCTCGAGTTGACTTGGTCGCGTCAAGCTCTTTCTCTCTTCTTTTTTTTTCGAGTGGCTCGACCAATCTGTCGAGCCTAAGTGCCGAGCCAGGGCTTTCCGGTTCAGATCTCCGTTATTTGGATCCCCCTGGTTACGAACTCCTCTTTATTCAGACCTTATTAAAACAAAAACACCAAAAACACCTAAGAAAACAAAAATCCATTATTTACAAGGATACGCATGGGACTTCCTCCCAAGTGATCTCCTCTAGCTCGTGCAGGTCCATGGCTCTCTTTTCTTGAGCCGTCTTGATGTCTAATTCAGGAGCTTGTTTGTCCACATAGCCTTGTACTCGATTTCCACTGGCAGATGGCATGACTTCCCATAGAGTAGCTGAAAAGGAGTCCTTCCTATGGGGGGTTTTGAATGCTGTCCTATAAGCCCAAAGGGTGTCGTCCAGCTTGACCGACCAATCCCTTCTTGAAACCCCTACGACTCGAGCAAGTATGGCCTTGATCTGCATGTTTGAAAACTCCACTTGGCCACTAGTTTGAGGATGATATGGCGTTGCCACCTTATGCTTAACTCCATGTTTCTTCAAAATGTTCTCAAACACCTTGTTAATGAAATGAGTACCACCATCACTTATCACGACTATTGGCACAATGAAGGCGTCTAGACATTCAGAGTCAAAGACGAACTCTGTCTCCTTGCAAAGCAATCTCGTGAGTGGTCTAGCTATCTTTGAGAAGTCCTAATGAATCTCCTGTAAAAACCAGCATGCCCTAGGAAGCTCCTTATGTCCTTGACGTTTTTGGGAGGCTGTAGTTGTACCATCACTTCAACTTTCGCCTTGTCAACCTCTATTCCCTTTTCGGAGATCTTGTGGCCTAACACGATTCCTTCTCTAACCATGAAATGGCATTTCTCCCAATTTAGCACAAGATTGGTCTTCTCACACCTAGTAATTACCCTGCATAGATTCAACAAACAGGAGGAGAAAGAGGAGCCATACACGGAGAAGTTATCCATGAATACCTCAATTGTCTCCTCTATCAGATCCAAAAAAATGGACGTCATACACCTCTGAAAAGTAGCAGGTGCATTACAAAGACCAAAAGGCATCCTCTTGTATGCAAATGTCTCATAAGGGTATGTGAATGTGGTCTTTTCTTGGTCATTTGGGTGTATTGGAATCTGAAAGAACCCACTATACCCATCTAGAAAGCAGTAGTAAGGATGATTTTCTAGCCTTTCTAACATTTGATCAATGAATGGCCATGGAAAATGATCCTTTCTAGATGCAGCATTTAACTTCCTATAGTCTATGCACATTCTATGACCAGTAATCGTTCTTGTAGGGATCAATTCATCCTTATTGTTTTTTACCACTGTTATGCAACCCTTTTTAGGAACACAATGCACAGGAGACACCCAAGTACTATCAGAAATAGGGTAGATCACACCAGCATCTAACAACTTAAGCACTTCTTTTTTGACTACTTCCTTTAAGTTAGGATTCAATCTCCTCTGAGGTTTAATGCTAGAGTATGATTCATTTTCTAAATGAATTCTATGAGTGCACAAGCTGGGTGAAATCCCCATGTCATCTAACGAATACCCTATGGCTCTCCTAAACTTCTTCAACTCAGTCAACAACATATTCAATTCATCAGAACTAAGACCTTCATTCACTATGACAGGATAGGTCGAGTTCGGTCCAAGAAAAGCGTACCTTAGTCCTGCTGGCAATGGCTTGAGGTCCACTTTGGGCGCTTTGAGTTCTGACCAGACATCAGGTGTGTTCGAGCTTGGCTCGGTGAGCTCCTCTTGCTTTGGCGTCGAGTTATCGTGAGAAAGTGTCTGACTCGACGTGATAGTCGAGTCAAGAGGTCGAGTTAGACCTGCCGATAGGATTTCCTCTTTTGATCTGCTCAGCTTCTCCTCGTATCCTGGACCTTCTACTTCTTTGTACGAATCCAACAGCTTTTCGTACTCGAGGGTCTTGTTGTGGAGATATCCCGCTTCTCCACTCTTGGTCAAAGCGGTTTTGAAGTGGTCCTCTTCAGCTAACTCCTCAAGCAGCTCATCAGCAAGTCGATCCATCTCCTCGATCCAGAAAATCTGTCCTCCAATTGTAGGCTTCTTCATGGAATCCTTGATATCGAATTTCATCTTCAGACTCTTCCCCATGTTGAGGTCTATCTTGCCATTCCTCACATCAATCACTGCTCCAGCTGTGGCCAAGAAAGGTCTTCCTAGGATCAAAGGGTCTCTAGATTCTTCATCCATCTCAAGTACCACAAAGTCTGTAGGTATTTCTACATGTCGGATCCTCAGGGGTAGATCTTCCAATAAGCCATGGGGAAGTCTGATTGATCTGTCAGCTAAAACCAATGAGATCTTGGTAGGCTTGTACTTGTTGAAACTAAGTCTCTTCGCTACAGAAAGTGGCATGAGGCTCACTGATGCCCCAAGATCACAAAGACAGTTGCTGAAAGCTAGTGGACCAAGGGAACACGGTAGTGTGAAAGAACTTGGATCGCCTAACTTCTGAGGCATGGTCTTCTGCTGGATGATGGCGCTGCACTCATGGCTTAGGACAACCATTCCTTGAACTTCTCTGATCCTCTCCACCACTGCGTCTTTTAAGAACTTCTGATACGGAGGTATCAACATGAAAGCATCAATCAAAGGCATCTTGACTTCGATCTCCTTTGTACGCTGGAGGAACAAAGGTTTTCGGCTCTGTCTTCCTAGGGACTGCTTTGTCACCCGCTTGCTCCTTGACTCGATCAGGTCCTCGAGTCTGTTGGTCGCACTCATCTTCTGGTGCATGTATTTCTGTTTGGACTCCATCTGAAATCCCGTCCTTCCCTTCCTGAGCCTCACTGTCCTCAGTGACTATGCGGTGACTAGAACTATTAGGTAGTTCTCGTGTACTCCTTAGCGTGATTGCATGTGCATACTCTCTTGGGTTTTGGACAGCTTTTACCGGTAGTTGTCCTGTTGGTTTGGCGCTCGATGATGATGCTCCCTGCTTTTCAACGAATTGAAGTCGCGAATTCAAACCCTCTATTTTTGAAGATAGATCATTGTAAGTTTTGTCTATCTTGTTGTTCATTTTTGCCAGCTTCTTCGATAACTCCATAGCTCCTGATGCCTGACCTTGGATCAGCTGTTGGAGCATGTTCTTCACGTCTGGCTCGGTGGAGTTAGAGACCTGCTGCTTCTGAGTTTGAAAACCTGGCGGTCCTCCCAATCCTTGTTGATAACCTCCTTGGAACTGTGGTTTTGGTGCAAATCCCCTAGTCTGATTGTAAGGAACGAACGGTCTTGGCTGTACTTGTTGTTGCTGTTGTGGGTAGATCTGATCTTGAAGATTTGCCACGTTGTTGCTTCTGTAGGATAGGTTTGGGTTGTTTTTGTAGTTGAAAAACCCGTTGTTGTAGCCTCCTTGGTTCTGGACGTAGTTCATATCTTCCATCTGATTGTTCTCCCCCTCCTGGACCTGGTATATCCTCTCCTCCTCTGCAAAGTGGACGCGCTTTTGCTGAGCTTGAAGAAGCTTGTCGAGCTTGTCATTAAGAGCTTTTAGTTCTCTTTTATGTCGTTCCTCACCATCGCCGTTGCTCCGGACATGCCTATCATAATCCTCATTGTAATTCACATATGATTGTGCAAGATTCTCCACTAACTCCCATCCTTCGTCATCGTCCTTGTTTGGAAAGTTTCCATTGCTAGCTGTGTCTAGCAACATTCGGATCCTCGAGAGTACTCTTTTGTAAAGTGTGCTTAGGAGTGATTCATTGCTAAATCCGTGATGAGGGCATTGAGAGATATAGCTCTTGAAACGTTCCCACACTTCACAGAAGCTGTCTCCATTCTTCTGTGCAAAACCGGATATCTCGTTCCGGAGTCTGGCAGTTCGCGAGTTTGAGAAGAATTTGGCCAGGAAAGCCTTCTTGCAGTCATCCCATGAAGTGATCATGCCATGAGGGAGGTTCTTCTCCCATTGATATGCTCGGTCTCCTAGAGAGAATGGCAATAACCTTAACTTTAATCCATCTTCACTAACCCCATTGATTTTGGTGAGGCTAAATAGCCTGTCAAACTCGTCCAGATGATCGAGTGGGTCCTCCATGGGCAGTCCATGGAATTTGTTGCTTTGTACCATAGAGATCATCCCGCTCTTGATCTCGAAGTTGTTGTTCTGGATCGGGGGTGGTACAATCCCCTGTCTCTGCGTGTGAGTACTTGGAACATCTCCAGCTCCAATGTTTCTTTCCACTCTTTGCTGTGGTGCTGGTGCGGCATTCTCTCGGCCGTTTTGTGGGTTCTCCATTCCCACTTGCTCGTTTTCGTCGGTTCCTAGACCTGTTGGTTCTGCTCTCAAGTCACGGTGTAGACGGTTGATGTTGTCTTTATACCGAATGAGGTTTTGATTTCCTTTTGATCTGGTGTGCATACAAAGTTATCAGCTTGACTCGATTTGTCTGATCGAGCTAGCAGATCGAGTCAAGTGTATCTGTAACAGATTCCAAAAACTAGGGAGGTTAGATTCCGACTTTTTAAATTTGAAAACTTGATCTTAAAAGATCTGAAATCCTAAATGTAGCAAAAGAACACCCAATTGGCAACGGAGCCAAATTGATACTAGGTTTTTATCGTGGATTTAGTGATCAATTACCTTATGCACTATCATGGTCATTGTAGTACAATAGGTTATCAATCCAAATAGGTGTTATGCTAGCAATCAAGATATGATCAGAGCAGATTAAGTCAAGCAAGATAGTTTTAGGTGGTAGAATCTAGGATTCTAGGTGATAAGAATAAAAACAATATGAATCTGGAAACAAGAAAATAAGAACATGCAAGAGTGAAAACAAGTAAGAAAACGTATGAAACAAGCGATTAGAGAGAAGGCTCCTAGGGATGGGGTAATCGACCAGTGATTCTCCTAAATCAACCTTAAGTGTTTAAAAAAACTAAATCAGAGCTAGTCCCTAGACAATAGACATCAAAGCCAGACGAATCCACTTCCCGAAACACTCCTTCTCCATCTTGAATGATCTCTATTCCAAGAAAGTAGTTAAGTTCTCCGAGATCAGTCATCTCAAACTCTCGTTTCATATCATCTTTGAACTTGTTGATTAAGTTCAAATCACTTCCTGTGATAATGATATCGCCCCATATAGACTCACCAACAAGGCATCATCTTTTTTCTTCAACACATACAATTCTGCATCATTGAAACTTCTTTGAAAACCATTAGCCAAGAAATAAGTGTCAATACTTCCATACCATGCTCTAGGCACTTGTTTTAAGCCGTATAAAGCCTTGTTCAACCTTAGAACTTTGTCTTCTTCTTCATCTTTTATGAATCCAGGCAGTTGTGAAATGTAAACCTCCTCTTTCAATTTTCCATTTAGGAATGGTGACTTTACATCCATTTGATAGAGTTTCCACTTCTTTTGAGCAGCAACAGCCAGTATGGTTCTTATGGTGTCATGTCTTGAAGCAGGAGCAAATGTTTCGAGATAGTCGACTCCATACTCTTGAGTAAATCCTCTTGCCACTAATATTTCCTTGTGGTTTGTGGGCTCTCCTTTTGCATTTTTCTTTAGACGGTAGATCCATTTAATGCTTATGACATTCTTATCTTTTGGTTTGGTGGTCAACTTCCATGTACCATGCTTTTCAATCATTTGAATCTCCTCCTTCATGGCTTCTCTCCACTCTTTTCTCTTTACGGCTTCCTAAATATTTGAGTTTTTTCATTCATTGTTTGACAAACTTCATGTGCCTTAGCCATCTCCTCAGATTGTTGCATACTCTCATTTAGAGATCGGAATTTTATTGGCCTATTGAGAGAGTCTTCTTCACTTTCATCTTCAGATTGAGTATCTATGGAAACTCTTGCCTCTTGATCTTGTTGATCTTCTTGAGACTTGGTTTCATTTGATGGAAGAAAAACCTTCTTTACTTCTTTCATTTCCCAATCCCATCTCTTTTCTCCATCAAATATCACATCTCTTGATACTTCTATCTTCTCTTCATCCAATAAGAGCACTATATACCCTTTAGACTCTCTACTACAGCCTATGAACACACCGCGTTTGGCCTTGACATCAAGTTTCTTCCTTTTCTCTTCGGGTATATGCACATAGCATAAACTACCAAACACTTTTAAGTTTTTTACACTCGGTTTGCTTCCACTCCATTTCTCCATTGGTGTTACGTCTTCTTCAAGGGACTTGGTGGGTAGAAGATTTTGAATGTATTTTGATGTAGCCACTGCCTCAGCCCACAATTTGTTTGAAATACCTTGGTCCACAAGCATTGATCGTGCCATCTCTACTAGTGTTCGATTCTTTCTTTCGGAGACACCGTTTTGTTGAGGAGAGTAAGGTGTACTGATTTGTCTTTGAATTCCAGTCTATTGACAAAATTTGATGAATTCCTTGGATATGAATTCACCCCCTCCATCTGTTCTTAGTTGCTTGATTCTTTTACCGGATTGGTTTTCGACCAAAGACAAAAACATTGAATGGACCTCACTCTTGTATTTGATGAAGTACACCCAACTCTACGTCTATAATCATCAATAAAAAAGCACAAAATACTTGCTGCCACTCATTGATTCGTTGTGTATAGGGCCACACACATCCAAGTGTATCAACTCCAATTCTTCACTTGCCTTTGTTTGAGACTTCCTAAGAAATGTTTTCCTTGATCGCTTTCCCATCTCACAAGAGTCACATATCTCTTTGGTGACTTCAAACTTGAGAAGATTGTCTACCGTTTTTTATTTTTGCATCCTACTTAACTTGTCAAAACCAACGTGAAACCATGAAAGAGATGCTTACCCACAAGAGTGTAGTATGCTGGCTTCAGCTCGAAGTCGTTTCTCTGAAACGGAGGAGGTCGAATCGCAGACCGATTAGCATATAACTGGTATGTTGTAGTCACCAAGTGTTCTCCCACGACCAACTCCAACTGCACCATTCCTGTCGTGGGCTTGCTGTGCATTCTCTCCATCAACAGCAACTACATCAGGAATAATATTTCCTTCTCCATCCAATTTCTGGCCTCTTGCGTTGCACACATGACCCTCTTGGTCGCGTCAGACCCCACCAGCATCCTAGACTAAAACTACAGGGTTTACCATATCTACCGGCTTCTTCGCTTTTCGGTTCGTTCGCTCTAACTCCTCTTCTAGTTCTCGATTAGAAAGATTGACTAGCTGAATGTCCTTGTTGCTTATGGTTTTCCGATTAGGCATACACTTGAAACAAACAAGTAAAACAAGAGATAGAGCTGCGTAAGTAACAAAGTAACAAAAAGTTTAGACAAAATCCTACACTTAAATCTAATGGCAAATTAAAGAGTCCCCGGCAACGGCGCCAAAATTTGATATGCTCAAAAGTATTCCCTAGAGCTACTCTGCAAATTCAGAGAATTGCAATTGTAGTATAAATGTTCGAATCCACAGAGACTTAAGATCGCACAATAGATTATAATTTTGGATTAAGCTAAACGATAATAAATGTAAGAAAATAAACACTCTGATCGTATGCTTTATGTATATATGATTTTATTTATATGTGAGTCTTTCCCCTTACATTACGGGTTTGCAAGCATTCCATTAAACGTCTTGACACAAAATCATATTGTGTCTCTAAGGTCCGGTAAAAACCGCTTTATCCTTTGACAAAGTACCTTGATATAAATGGTTCTTACATGTTTTCTTATAGATTTTACTACAAAAATTAATTGTTTTAGTGTAGATGTTTGATTTTAGAGACAAATTTCTTGTAACTTTGGTTTTCTGAGGCTAAGTAGGTAAAAAAACATCAGTCAGGATGTAAAAATATGCAATGCAAGATGAAATCTTGATCTGTACACATTTCCAACTCAATAACATCAACCAAGCTTTCAAAAATCCCAAGAAGTGTCATTTCACCAATTGGACAGAACTGATGCAGCATATGTTTATTCTAAGACGGAGCATTTTCCGAATTCCTCTTTGGCTGATTTCTGTTGGAGAGATAGCCCTTTGAGTTGGAACTCGCAGCGAACTGCTTTTGACTTATTTGGTTTGGGGTTGAAGAGTTACACTCGTTTTAGTGGAAACATATATGTCGAGTCGTTGAAGAGAAATTGTGCAGAAAAGACCCCTCGGGTCATGCATCCACTGTCGAAGACTTCATTTACTTGCCTGAGGCTTAACATGACTTTTGCCTTGAGGCAGATCACGATCACAGGCTAGGGGCCAATGTTAGACCATATTAGGAGAAAAATATTTTTTTTTGCTCAAAACTTAGCATAGCCTACATAAAGACCTATAAATACATGTTTTCCTCTGTTGTTTATAAAAAGACTCCAAAATACCATAGACCACAATTTGATAATATTAGATTATAATTTTTTATTGTTCTTTATTACTTTTAGATTCAAAGGTTCCTAAGGAGAGCATCTTGCTTTGTACTTTGATATAAAGAAACTTGTTTATCCCTATCTCTTTTAGTTCAATTCTTTTAATGATGATGTCTATTCACAGTTGATTTGATTCTCTGCTACACGTTTGAGTAGATTCTCTTGTTAGGTGGAAAGGAAATCAATAGTTGCATAATACAATTTTGATATGATGATTGCTTAAAAAGAATTAATTCATATGATCTTCGTCTCTCCTTATTCTCATTGCATGATTGCTTTACTGCACATTTTTTAGTCTGATCTTAGGGTAGAACCTCAATCTGTTGCACCTAATTTCTTGAACTAATATTTGATGAGTTAAACGTCTTATCCAACAAATGCTGAGTTAAGAAGCTTAGTGAACTTTAGTAGAACCTAGTCGATTAATGCATGTGTTCATCTTACAATAACCAATGAAATATTAGTCTATTGAGTTGCTAAAACATAGTAACTAGAGCCATAAAATTGCGAAGATTATGAAATTTTGTTATGTGTTTTAGATGGCTTTAAATTGAACCCTAGCATATTATGTATCTTTTTGTTGCATGTTTCCTTTGATTATCTTGAAGACCTGATGCTTTTCTCTTATTCTTTTCAATCTTGATTTGATTGGTTGCTTATTTCCTTGTTTCCACCAGTTACCAGTGATCCTTTTTTATTTGACCTTGAGTTTTGTCTTTATGTTTCTTAGTATGACAATTAAATTCTCTGTGGGCTGATAGATCCTAAATATACTATTGTGATTTGTTGTGCGCTTGTATCTAGGACTGGGTGAAAACTTACAACATACCGTAGCAATGATTTTGTATCCTATATTACAAAGACTAATTGGTCTCAATTCCGCCATTCCACTTGGTCTTTCCTTTTTTAAAACATATGTGTCATGGCTAATCATGACCAAAGGTCCCCATCCGCATAAAATTATCCATTAAACCAATAGTATCATCCTTAATGAAAGATCAAAATTTTGAAAAGATGAAGCAATCATCGAGCTGGGCATGGTGCTTTTCTAGATGCATCATAAAAGTACTATCTGTACTTCTTATTCCGTTGCTATACCAGTAATTTTTTTAATTGATTTGATTGGTAGTTAATGAGGAGACTTCTCGTAAAAAATACTCAAATTCCATAGGAAAAATTAACCGACATTTGCTCAAGGGAGATAGTACCTTCAAAATAACATCATATGTGTGCATGATGTATTATGAGGAAACTATTCTTATTACTTTTCTATTGTTGCTTGCTCAGAGCGTGATAAAAGTTTGAGTTATGATCTCATACATGTAGCCACAAATTTATACTTTTCATGTTTCCAAAAACGGTTTTCATTTGTATATGCTTCTTTTTACTTCTGTAAAAAAATGAGAACCTCCGCATGAATCCTCATCATTATTTTCAACCTTCACTAATGCATTTTGAAGTTTATCAAATTTTTATGTTCCTTCACTAATATTAATTTTTTTTTGATAAATTTCCTCAACCCTTAAATCCTGAAATTGATTTCATTTTTTTGGGATTTTATCCTTAATACTCATAAGTATAGTTTTATCATCTGACTTCACCACACTCATATATGAAACAAATGAATATGAGAACATTATATGCTAATCCTTGTTGGTTAGCACCAATCTAAATGACACTAATAAATTTGTTTATTTCTTCATCCTGGATAAAATATTTTTTTAAGTTAGAAATTCTAAAAGACCACATACAAATTTTCTATTATAAATTATTAAAAGTTAAAAATTTAACAAAAATTAACAATTCATTAAATTGATAATGTAAAAAATGCGTACAATCTAAAATTGAAGTATATTATAATGGAAGAAATTTGTAGCTGATGTCTTTTTCTAGGATTTGAATTTTTTATTAATTTTAATAATAATACAAAAACAGCTAGTGTGCTAGTGTTTTTTGTATAAGATTCTTCCTTTAAATTTCTTTAGGGAGTTTCTTTAAATTAAAAAAAAAAGATGAGAAAAATTGGTCTATTGCACGACGATGGCATATATCCCTACTAACTATTCCAATAATCTTTGATTTTGCATAAAGAAGTTTATGGGGCACTAAGACACAAGAAAAGCTAAATGGGTATCTTTGATGGCTCTTTGTGAATAAATAGATGTAGAAAGCTTTATTGATGGCTCTTTGTGAACAAATAAATGTAGGCGTATTTTCTTATACTATCCTTTTTTTATATATGAATTAGCACATGGGGTCTACAATTCACTGAGCCGCCCCTAATCAATTACCTAAACCAGTATGCCTAAAATGAAGACTACACCTCCACCAACTCTAGCATAGAAAATACAAAAAAAAATTTAATAAAAGAAGAAGGAAACCCTCTGCCAGAGTTAAGTGCACTAGGGGTTAAATATGGAGTTATTATCTAGGATCCGAAATTCGTTTCGTTTTACTCCAGAAATTTAGATATTTAAAAGGTTAGATTTGGATTCGTATAATAAAATATTAGACCCATCAAATTTAATATAGATTTTGATATATTTATTTTAAAGTCTGAGTACCGGAATGAGAATCGTCTAAATATATTAAAAACTATATTTTGCTAATAACTTTTAAATATATAAATATTTTATTAAAATATATTAATATTTTATTAAAATATATTAATAAATTTTTAAATATTTTTTTAAAATATAACTTTATATTTTTATGAAATATTACAAAAACAATTAATATTAGTTTGGTATTTTCATATATTAGTTTAATTTTTATTATATAAATATGTTAATATTTGGATGGATAATTTTTATATAGTCGAAAAACATAAATCTGGATAATTTTGAAACCATTATATATGGATTTAGATTCAAATACCTCAAAAAATTTGGATATCTGAATCGGTTCCACTGCGCCAATTTAGTACGTGCTAGACACATTCTATCTTTATGTTGTGAACTAACAAAACCTAATATATTTCAATATGGTTAACCCAAACTTGGTCAAAGACATTCGCATTACTTAGTTCAATGTGCTTTTTTTACACTTTTTAATATTTCTTTGCTCTTAATATATGATTTTGTTTTCTTATTTTATTTTCACACTTCTTAATAAATGTTTTTTTACCGGACTTGTAGCCTACTAGTCTGTACTAGTGCCATCAAATATCACTGTCTAGGTTCGAATACAGCTTAATATGTATTATTAAATTATTGACAAAAAATTAATAATAATAATACATGTTTTCTTATTTTATTTGAATGGCTAAAGCAAAAATCCAACTTCAAGGGAATATTCCAACTCCAATAGGATAGAGAAATTGAGTTTGAATATATAAAAAATGTGAGAGAGAGAGAAAAAAAGAAGAAAATACCCTACAATAGGCTAAATAAAGTTTTTGTCACAAAAATAGAACTCAAAGATATAGTTCACAAAAATAACATTCATTAAAAGATAAAAAGACAATTATACCTTTTACTTTATATAATTTCAATTTAATTTGATTATAAAATAAATATATTATATATTTCAAAAAAAATTTCAAAACTTGTTTTTTTGATCTACTTTTTTCAAAAACTTTTTTTCTAAACCTGTTTATTCAAAAAAAATTTCAAAATTTTTTTTCAATTTTTTTTCAAAATCTATTTTTTCAAAATTTTTGTTATACAAACTGTAAGTATGTTTT
This sequence comes from Schrenkiella parvula, assembly GCA_000218505.1. NCBI lineage: Eukaryota > Viridiplantae > Streptophyta > Magnoliopsida > Brassicales > Brassicaceae > Schrenkiella > Schrenkiella parvula. Next base: position 4,360,516 of record CM001192.1, on the reverse strand, counting down.
TAAAAATTGAGGAAAGGTTTACTTATTTTTAGGAATGGTTAACGATACTTTTAGGAAAGGGTTCCTAGAACTTTAGCAAATGGTTTCTAAAACTTTAGTAAAAGATTTCTAATTTTCTTAGGATATATATACTAATATTTAGGAATGATAGATTACTTTTTAGAAGGATATACATACTTTCAGGAAAAGGTTCCTAAAACTTTAGTAACCATTCAAAAAACTTTTTAACATATATAAAGTGATTTTAAATGGCTAGCAAAATGATTATAAATATGTTAAAGTGATAATAACAAATGTTTAGAAGACTAAGAAGATGTTCTTAAAATTTCAGGATGGATATATTAATTTTTAGGAATAATTTATATATTTTTAGGAAAGGATTCTAAAACTTTGATAAACATTTAAAAATGGTATTGACATACATAAAGTAGTTTTAAACGTTTAAAAAGATGACTCTAAATAAGTTATAATGGTATATAAATTATATTTGAACTTTTATGAAAACTAAAAATATATTTTTAAAAGTTCACGAAAGATATACTTATTTTTAAGAAGGGTATACTAAGTTTTATGAGTGATTTACATATTTTTATGAAACTGTTCCTGAGACTTTAAAAATATTTTAAAATGTGTTTAACATATATAAAGTGATTCTAAATATTTTAAAAGATGATTATAGATTTGTTAAAATGATGTATTGAATATATATGGAATGTTTGGAAGACTATAAATATGTTCTTAAATTTGTAGGAATGATATACCAAATTTTAGGAATGATGTACATATTTTTAGGAAAGGATTTCTAAAACGTTTTTGAAAAAAAAATTTGCAAAACAAAAAATTTGAGAAAAAAAATTTTGAAAAAAAAGATTTGTGAAAAAAAAATTTTGAAAAAAGAATTTCAGAATTTATTTATTTTTATATATTAAATTATTTTTTATTAGTTTATGGGTAATTTCGTACTTTTACATTTTAATGAATGTTATTTTGGGAATTTTCACTTTTGTGATATATTTTTGTGATTAAACTTAAATTAGTCTATTTAAGAGAATTGCCCAAAAAAGAAAGATTCTCTATATTAGAAACAGATGATTAATTGATTTTTTTGTATTAAACTTCAAACCACTTTGCCGAAAGAAATCGAAATTTTAATATAGACCAATTTGTGCAGAATTATTAAGCAAAACACAATGAATCCTCTTAGATATGTAAACGACTATGCCTATGACGACCAATAAATGAAAAAGAAAGACTATGTCTAGACCACTTGAAGATAAGTATCTTAAATGATATACAAAAGGAAAAGCCACCAAGTTAGACTCTTTTCAAAATAAAAGGAATCGTTAGACCCCTTGGCCTCCAAGTTAGACCACTTGGCCTATAAAAGGATTTGTTATCATGAACCTTCATTCACACAAATGCAAACCTAACCACCGAATATAGTTTTAGAGATCAAAATAGAAAAATGCATTCCTCTTCTTCTTCCTCCTTTGATTTTACAACCCGAGTCAAATTGGGAGTTTTTATATTTCTCCTTCATGTATCATTGTCTCACGCTCAACTAAGCCCTTCTTTTTACGATAAAACATGTCCACAAGTCTTTGACATTGCAACTAATACCATTGTCAATGCGTTGAGATCAGACCCTCGCATCGCTGCGAGCATCCTTCGTCTTCACTTCCACGACTGCTTTGTTAACGTAAGATCCCATTAGATTCAACATATTCACGCATATAATAAGGTCAAATAACCTGACTTTAACCGGAGTAAAATAGCTAATTTAGAATGGGTTACAGCATTAAACAACCAAAAAATCACTATGGAAGTGTATACTTATGTTGAATGGATATTTAATTTCTTGTATATTTTCTCATATAATTTTTTATTTTAATATTAGTATGTGATACGTTTTATCGCATTTAATTTTTAATATTTGAATGAACTTTCGATATTTGATTTGATATTTGATTTGATTAGTATAGTATTACTCTACATAAATTCCATTGATTCCTGAAGTTTTACTCTTTTAGATTATGTCGTCAAAATATAGTCAAAAAATGATCAGCTTACAATAAGTAAACTCACAATCCTACTCGACAAATTTTTTCATTTTGTACCATAATTTTTCGGGTCGGAGATCAAATCAATTATCAGTTTTTTCTCCATAATCAAAATTCGAAACCCTAGAGTTTAAAAAACTATCTCTTTATCAGTTCTTATGACACAATAATTAAGTTACTGAGGCTAAATCGATCTCTAATCAGAATAGCTTGGCCTATACTTTTATTGTTATATTTTGTGAATTTGATTATAGATTCCTTCATTTCCTTGTTTTAAGTATAATAATCAAAATATTAGCAAAAACAATGATAACAACAAATAAATTATTAAAATATGTTTTATTTTATCCGCATTCACACCTTGAAACTAGCGTGGATTCGAGATACTCTTTAGACGTTTTTTAATGTTATATCCTGTTGTAAAAAAAATAAAAAAAATACGTAGCAGATGTTGAATAAGTTGAAGGTGATAGTGTGGAACTTTTTACGGATATTAAGATGTGATTTACTTATGAATCTGCTACTTTACTGAATGAGAAGAAAACATATTTTATTTTGTAAAAGGGATGTGATGCATCGATATTGTTAGACACAACATCATCGTTTAGGACAGAGAAAGATGCGTTTGGGAACGCAAATTCAGCTCGGGGCTTCGATGTGATCGATACACTGAAGGCTGACGTAGAGAAAGCATGCCCTAAAACCGTTTCATGTGCTGATTTGCTCACCATTGCAGCTCAAAAATCTGTTATGTTGGTATGCAACTCTTACAATGCGGCAAAATATAAATTTTTTCGATTCTTTTCGCCATTTCGAAACGATTTGTATTGGCTTTAAATTGAACATATGTACAATAGGCAGGAGGTCCTTCATGGAAAGTTGCAACTGGAAGAAGAGATAGCTTAAAAGGGTTTATGGATCTTGCTAATACAAACCTTCCCGGTCCATCCTCTACACTTAATGTACTTAAAGATAGATTCAAAAATGTTGGACTTGACCGTCCTTCTGATCTCGTTGCTCTTTCCGGTAAGTACTCTTTAGGGGGACAAAGTTCATACATAAGAGATAATTAATTATGATCATTGGTTTAGTTTATTTATCATTTTGATATTTTTTTTATTTGCTTAGGTGCTCACACTTTCGGCAAAAACCAATGCCAGTTCATAATGGACAGACTATACAACTTCAGTAACTCTGGTTCACCTGACCCAACCCTTGATAAATCTTACCTCAGTACACTTAGACAACAATGTCCTCGCAACGGAAACCAAAGTGTCTTGGTGAATTTTGATCTACGTACGCCAACAGTTTTTGATAACAAATATTATGTGAATCTCAAAGAGAATAAAGGTCTTATCCAAAGTGATCAAGAGTTATTCTCTAGTCCTGATGCTTCAGACACTATCCCCTTAGTCCAAGCCTACGCCAATGGTCAAGACAAATTTTTCGATGCATTTGTGGAGGCAATGAAAAGGATGGGAAACCTTTCACCTTTAACAGGGAAACAAGGAGAAATTAGATTGAACTGTAGAGTGGTGAATTCGAAATCCAAGATCATGGATATGGTAGATGATATTGATTTTGTCAGCTCTACATGAGGAACTATGGTTTTGAATGGTGCATAAGACAAAAACAGAAAAACTGCAAATATGGTTTATTTATATTTTTGTTGCCATTCACAAAAATTAAAATGCATAACAAACAAAAAACAAAAAACTGATGGTCTGCATACAGTTCACTTTTCTATCACTTTTCTGTGTAAATTAAGAACCATGCATTTATGGGAGCAGTCCACCAATGTTCTGTAAATATTTTTTTAATTTCTTAAATAGGCTATAAATATTAGGGAAATTTGAAAAAATGACAAATTAACTCACATATTGTCCTAATAAACCTTCTTCATTTTTGTCTACTTTTGGTCTAAATTACCCTTAGTTAAATCTAAATAATTTAAAATAATTTTTTTAAAAAATTAGAAAAAATATAAAAAATGCAAAAACCATCTGTTTCAATATATTGAACAATTGTTTTTGAAAAATCTTGTGTTAATTACCCATTTTTTGTTTTTGTTCTACCACCTCTAGAACTCAAATTCTACTTCTACGAATGAGTAGAATAGGTGTTCTAATTTTTTATATATATCTAAAGAAGATAGATTTTAGGTTCCACCGGTTGGTATGTGTTACACTTTACCGTATAATGTGTTTTCTAAAATATGTTATGTATTCTACGAAATCATGAATACAAATTCTGAAATATTCTCTATCTTTTATTGTGGCTTGAATACACATTCAAAAACTTTCTCTACTCTCTACTTTTCCTAGAGACATTCTACTACAATATATGTTATCTATGGGTAGTAGAAGGTGAATTCTACCGATTTCGTTTAAAATTTCTTTAAATCTAGGATATACAGTTAGTGCATGTTCTCCATATCTTCTCAATTCTCTCTTCTCTCTTCTCTCTCTCTATATTTTCCACGACATCATCTGTTTTTTTCTCAGTTTTCTTTATTTATTGTTTTGCTTTCTTCTCGTTTTATATTTTTCTACCTTAATATGTTGCATATCTCGGTAACATGTGGTGAGTGGTTATCATATGCCAATAAGGGGTGGAGATTTTTTTGTCGACGAAGGGGGAAGAGGGAAGAGGGAAGAGGGAAGAGGGAAGAGGGAAGAGGGAAGAGGGAAGAGAGAAGAGGGAAGAGGGAAGAGGGAAGAGGGAAGAGGGAAGCTATTCTACATCATATATGTAAAAAAAACTATAGTGCTTTGAAAACATAATATATAAATATATATATTAGTAAAAACGAAATATATATATGTTATGGAAATATTTATCTGTGTTTTAATATTCTAAAAGAGAAATAAACTTTTTTTGTTTTTGTTTCGTATGATGTTTTATAAAATATGTGAAATATAAACATATTTATAATTATAAATATATTTAATATACTTATATTATTATATTTGTTTTGCATTTGTTCTGCATAATCAACTTGATTTGCATTTGTTCAGCATGATTTGCATAATCTGTAAGATCTGCATTGCATATCACAATTAATTCCTCTTATCTGCAAATTTTTTTAGACCAAAATATACCCTTAAAGAATTTTCCAAATAAAATTTTTAAATGTTTAGGGACACTTAAAGTTTTCACTAACATGCCTGTAAATGATTAATATCTGACCACATTATTTTTCATTTAAGCCAATAGATGGATAAGTTTGCTTAGTATTACGTCTTGATTTAACCAATTATTTTCTAGACGTTATAAAATGCCATCCCAAAGTATCCTGACTTAAAAAGCTACTTATATGCATAATTCAAACTAATGTCACATCTTGTGGAACACTAATAGCATTGATCAATGCCAAATTCCACAACCAGGTCACTAATTCAGTCAAGTGATTGACAGTAAACAAATGATAATACCTTCTACATGTTGCTGACACGAGGCTAGAAGCTGAGATTCATAGATCATTCTATAATAAAATAGTTGATATTTAACCAAGCCTTTAATTTTTTTCTTGACAGTAGTTCTAGCATAAACAATACTCCACCATCCATATAGTGAATATTATTCAATTGGATATAAAAGGGTTTGTATTTTGGAGATACCAACTTCTAAAACGTATTGAAAAAAGAGAATCCAAAATATAGATTAACAGCCATAGTTGTTTGACCAAAAATGTATTATTAAAATCTATAATTGCTCGAAAGTCGATTCCACGTCCGTTTTGTTACAAAATATCATTTCAATGTTACCTAATGCATCCCCTTTTTTGCCCGGTGGAACTCCATCAAAACTATGCTACCTTGCTCGTAAGTATAGTAGTGAATAGATATAGGTATTTGAAAAAATGACATGACATGACTTGGTAATGATGTTGTTAAAACTTCTTTGCCACCTTTATGTAGAAATTTTAATTTCCATCCATTAATTTGAGTTTGAAACATTTCCCTAATGAAACAAAAAGTCTGGTTTTCGCCTGCACTTTCCGAAATACCCAAATATAACCCCAGACTTCCAAGATTTCTTATCCCTAAAATTTATTTTAATTTAATTCTTACAAGATCATTGACCTTATCTCCAAATTGTAAATAAGATTTGGAGAAATTTATTATTTTTCCAGACACCAATTCATTTTTTTTGCTAAGCGAGACACTGGTTCATATTAGTTGAGAATCTGTAAAATAATCTAGCATTCTTCTTTATTTTTGTTGCAGAAGACCAATATATCATCAACGAAAAGAGAATGCGAGATATATGGGCTTATTCTCACAATATTTAACCCCTTAAGTGATTTCTCCCTCTCTGACTTTTGTAAGTTTGCTATTAGTACATCCATACAAAGGATTAATAGATAAGATGTTAAGGAATTCTTTATCGAACTTCTCTCTTTGGAGTAATATGCCCTCTAGGTTTATCATTAATAAGTACCCTATAATGGATGGACTTGATGCACCATATCATCCACGTAATCTATTATGTTACAAAACCGTGTTTTCTTAAAACATTCTCAATAAAATACCATTCCACTCTGATCATATGCTTTACACATATATGATTTTAATTCTATGTGAGTCTTTCCCCTTACATTACGGGTTTGCAAGCAGTCCATTAAACGTCTTGATACAAAATCATATTGTGTCTCAGGGTTAAGGTTCGGTAAAAACCGCTTTATCTTTTGACAAAGTACCTTGATATAAATTGTTCTTACATATTTTCTTATAGATTTTACTACAAAAATTAATTGTTTTAGCGTGGATTTTTGATTTTAGAGACACCTTTCTTGTATTTTTGGTTTTCTGAGTCTAAGTAGGTAAAAAAACATCAGTAACTAAGTAAATTGCAAAGGAGGAGAAAATCTTGATCTGGACACATTTCCAACTCAATAACATCAACCAAGCTTTCACAAATCCCAAAAAGTGTCATTTCCCCAATTGGACAAACTGATGCAGCATATGTTTACTCTTAGATGGAGCATTTTCCGAATTCCTCTTTGGCTGATTTCTGGTGGAGAGATAGCCCTTTGAGTTAGAACTCGCAGCGAACTGGTTTTGACTCATTTGGTTTGCGGTTGAAGAGTTACACTCGTCTTACTGGAAACATATATGTCGAGTCGTTAAAGAAAAATTGTGCAGGAAAGACCCCTTGCCCTCGGGTCATGCAACCACTGTCGAAGATGTCTTTTACTTGGCTGAGGCTTAACATGACCTTTGCCTTGAGCAGATAACGATCACAGGCCAGGGGCCAATGTCAGACCATATAGGAGAAAAACATCTTTTTTTACCCAAAACTTAGCATAGCCTACATAAAGACCTATAAATACATGTTTTCCTCTGTTGTTTATAAAAAGCCTCTAAAATACCATAGACCACAGTTTAATAATATTAGAGTAGCCTTTTTCATTGTTCTTTATTACTCTTAGATTCAAAGAGCACGTAAGGAGAGGATCTTGCTTTGTACTTTGATATATAGAAACTTTTTTTATCCCTATCTCTTTTAGTTCAATTCTTTTAATGATGATATCTATTCACACACTTGATGTGATTCTCTGCTACATGTTTGAGTAGATTCTCTTGTTAGGTTGAAAGGAAATCAATAGTTGCAAAATACAAAATCGATATGATGATTGCTTAGAAAGAGTTAATTCATATGATCTTCGTGTCTGCTTATTCTCATTGCATGATTGCTTTACTGCACATTTAATAGTCTGATCATAGGGTAGAACCTCCAATCTGTTGCGCCTAATTTCTTGAACTAGCATTTGATGAGTTAAACGTCTTATCCAACAAAAGCTGAGTTAAGAAGCTTAGTAAACTTGATCCCTAGTTGATTAATGCATGTGTTCATCTTACAATAACCAATGAAAGATTAGTCTATTGAGTTGCTAAAACATAGTAACTAGAGCCACAAAATTGCGAAGATTATGAAATTTTTTTATGTGTTTTTCGATGGCTTTAAATTGAACCCTAGCATATTATGTATCTTTTTGTTGCATGTTTTCTTTGATTATCCAGAAGACCGAACACTTTTCTCTTATTCTTTTCAATCTCGATTTGATTGGTTGCGTATTTACTTGTTCACCAGCTACCAGTGACCCTTTTTTATTTGAGCTTGAGTTTTGTCTTTATGTTTCTTAGTATGAAAATACAATTCCCTGTTGATTGATAGATCCTAAATATACTAATTGTGATTTGCTGTGCGCTTGTATCTAGGATTCGGTGAAAACTTACAACATACCTTAGCAATGATTTTGTATCTTACATTACAAAGATTAATTGGTCTCAACTCCGCTATTCCACTCGGTCCTTCCTTTTTTAAAAAATATGTGTCATGGCTAATCAATGATCAAAGGTCCCCATCCGCAAAAAATTATCTACTAGACCAATAATATCATCATTAATTAAAGATCAAGATTTTGAAAAGATGAAGCAATCATCGAGCTGGACATGGTGCTTTTCTAGATGCATCATAAAAGTACCATCTGCACTTCTTATTCCTTTGCTATACCAGTAAGATTTTCATAGATTTGATCGGTAATTAATGAGGAGGCTTCTCGTAAAAAATACTCAAATTCCATAGGAGAAATTAACCGCCACTTGCTCAAACGAGATAGTACTTTAAAAATAACATCATATGTGTGCATGATGTTTTATGGGGAAAATATTCTTATTATTTTTCTATTGTTGCTTGCTAAGAATGTGGTAAAATTCTGAGTTATGATCTCATACATGTAGCCACAAATTTCTACTTTTCATGTTTCCAAAAACGGTTTTCATTCGTATATGCTTCTTTTTACTTCCGTAAAAAAAACCAGAACCTCCGCATGAATCCTCATCATTAGTTTGAACCTTCACTAATGCATTTTGAAGTTCATCAAATATTTTATGTTCCATATTGTAAATTATTTTTTCCTCCATCACTTAATTTTTTGTCGATAGTTTTCAGTCTCTACAAATTTTGATCATTATGTCATGTAAATTTCTTCAACCCTTAAATTCTGAAATTGATTTCAGTTTTTTGGGATTTATTCTTAATACTCATAATTATAGTTTTATCATCCGGTTTCACCACGCTCATATATGAAACAAATGAATATGAAAACATTATATGCTAATCCTTGTGGGCTAGCACCCAATCTAAGTGACACCAATAAATTTTTCTATTTTTTCATCCTCCCCAAAATATTGTTTAAGTTAGAAATTCTAAAAATCCACATACAAATTATCTATTATAAATTATAAAAAGTTAAAAATTTAACAAAAGTTAACAATTCATTGAGTTGATAATATATAAATGAGTACAATCTAAAATTGGAATATATTATGATGGAAGAAATCTTTAGTGATGTCTTTTTCTAGGATTTGAATTTTTTTATTAATTTTAATAATAATAATAGAAAAACAGCTAGTGTGCTAGTGTTTTTGTATAAAATTCTTCCTTCAAATTTCTTTAGGGAGTTTCTTCAATTAAAAAAAAGAAAGATGAGAAAAATTGGTCTATTGAAAGACGATGGCAATATAATCCTACTAACTATTCCAATAATCTTTGATTTTGCATAAAGAAGTTTATGGGGCACTAAGACACAAGAAAAGCTAAATGGGTATCTTTGATGGCTCTTTGTGTATAAATAGATGTAGAAAGCTTTATTGATGTATGATAGGCTTTTTTTTATATATGAATTAGCACATGGGGTCTACAATTCACTGAGCCGCCCCTAGTCAATTACCTAAAACAATGTGCCTAAAATGAAGACTACACCTGTGCTAGAGGTAAGTGCACTAGGGGTTAAAAATGAAGTTATTATCTAGGATCAGCAACCCGTACTTAAGAAGTTGGGTACTTAAGAAGTTGGATTCGGATCCGCATAGTAAATATTAGATCTGACAAATTTGATATAGATTCAGATATATTCATTTTAAGGTGTGGTTATCTGAAAGATGATCGTCTAAATATATTAAAAATTATATTTTGCTAATAACTTTAAAATATATTAAGATTTTATAAAAATATTTTCTATAAATTTTTTAAATATTTTTTATAAAATCTAGCTTTATATTTTTATGAAATATTACAAAAAAAATAATTTTAATATTGGTTTGATATTTTAATTTTTATTATACAAATATTTTTATATTTGGATGGATAATTTTATATATTCGAAAAAAATAAATCTGGATTATTGAAACCGTTATATATATGGATATCTGAACCGTTAAATCGGTTCTACTGCGCCAATTTGGTACGTGCTCGACACATTCTATTTTTATGTTTTGAACTAACAAATCTAATATATTTCAATATGGATAACCCAAATTTGGTCAAAGACATTGCATTATTTTTGTTCAACGTGCTTTTTTACATTTCTTAATATTTTTTCGCTCTTAATACATGATTTTGTATTCGTATTTTATTTGCACAGTTCTTAATACATGTTTTGTGACCGTGACTTGTAACATACTGGTTTGTACTAATACTATTAAGTGTTACTGTCTGGATACGAACCTATCTTAATGTATATTATTGTATTATTGACAAAAATAATAATAATAATACATGTTTTCTTATTTTATCTGAATGGGTAAAGCAAATATCCAACTTCAAGGGACAATTCGAAGTCCAATAGGATAGAGAAATTGAGTTTGAATGTATTAAAAATGTGAGAGGCAGAGAAAAAAGAAAGATTCTATGTACTAGAAAACACGTGACTAAGTGATTTGTTTTTATTAAACTTCAAACCACTTTGCCGAAAGAAATCGAAACTTTAATATAGACCAATTTGTGCAGAATTATTTAGCAAAATACACTGAATCCTCTTATATATGTAATAGACTATGCCTATGACGACCAATAAATGAAAAAGAAAGACTATGTCTAGACCACTTGAAGATAAGTATCTTAAATGATATACAAAAGGAAAAGCCACCAAGTTAGACTCTTTTCAAAATAAAAGGAATCGTTAGACCCCTTGGCCTCCAAGTTAGACCACTTGGCCTATAAAAGGATTCGTTATCATGAACCTTCATTCACACAAATGCAAACCTAACCACCGAAGATAGTTTTAGAGATCAAAATAGAAAAATGCATTCCTCTTTTTCTTCCTCCTTCGATTTTACAACCCGAGTCATATTGGGACTTTTTATACTTCTCCTTCATGTATCATTGTCTCACGCTCAACTAAGCCCTTCCTTTTACGACAAAACATGTCCACAAGTCTTTGACATTGCAACTAATACCATTGTCAATGCGTTGAGATCAGACCCTCGCATCGCTGCGAGCATCCTTCGCCTTCACTTCCACGACTGCTTTGTTAATGTAAGATCCCATTAGATTCAACATATTCACGTATATAATAAGGTCAAATAACCGGAGGAAAATAGCTAATATAGAATTGGTTATAGCATCAAACAACAACAAAAAAGTACTATGGGAGTGTATACTTATGTTGAATGGATATTTAATTTCTTGTATACTTTCTCATATAGATTTTTTTTTAATATTAGCATGTGATATGTTTTATCGCGTTTAATTTTTCATATTTTAATGAGTTTCGATATTTGATTTGATTAGTATAGTATAACTCTACATAGATTGCATTGATTCCTTCAAATTTACATTTTTAGATTTTGTCGTCAAATTATTGTAAAAAATGATCAGCTAACAATTAGTAAACTCACAATGCTATTAGGCAAAAAAATTCTGTTACCCAGAGTTTGATTAGTGTACCATAATTTTTCGGGTCGGAGATCAAATAATTCAATTTTCTCTCCACCATGGAGATTCGAAACCCTAGAGTTAGAGAAACTATCTCTTTATCAATTTTTCTGACACAATAATGAAGTTACTGAAGCTAGATAGATCTGGCATCAGAATAGCTTGGCCTATACTATTTTTTATACTCCCTCTGTTTCTCAAAGATAATTTTTTATAAAAAAGCAAATTGTGTTACAAAAAGATAAATATTTTAGAATTTCAATACATAATTAGTTAAATAATATCTATTTTATCCTTATTTATTTTTTACCTGATAAAATATATTAATAAATTAGGAAGATTTCATCATTTTCTTGTTTTGTTTACAGTGATAATAATAATAATAGTAAAAGGTTCAAATAGTCATTTCTATAATTTTTTTAATATATGTGAAAACACATTAACATTCATCTTTCAGAAACAGAGAGAGTAATACTTGTCTATCGATAACGCCTAATAATAATACTTAACATTTTGTAAAAATAATGATAATAACAAATAAAAAAATACGTAGAGTTGTTGAATAAGTTGATAGTGATAGTGTGGAACTGTGTTACGGATATTAAAATGTTGTGATTTACTTATGAATGTGCTAGTTGACTAAATGAGAAGAAAACATATTTTATTTTGTAAAAGGGATGTGATGCATCGATATTGTTAGACACCACATCATCGTTTAGGACGGAGAAAGATGCGTTTGGGAACGCAAATTCAGCTCGGGGCTTCGATGTGATCGATACAATGAAGGCTGCCGTAGAGAAAGCATGCCCTAAAACCGTTTCATGTGCTGATTTGCTCACCATCGCAGCTCAAAAATCTGTTATGTTGGTATGTATCTCTTACACTGCGACGCAAATATACATTTTTCGATTCTTTTCGCCATTTCGAAACGATTTGTATTGGCTTTGAATTGAACATATATACAATAGGCAGGAGGTCCTTCATGGAAAGTTGCAACTGGAAGAAGAGATAGCTTAAGAGGGTTTATGGATCTTGCTAATACAAACCTTCCCGGTCCATCCTCTACACTTAATGTACTTAAAGATAGATTCAAAAATGTTGGACTTGACCGTCCTTCTGATCTCGTTGCTCTTTCCGGTAAGTACACTTTAGGGGAACAAAGTTCATACATAAGAGATAGTTAATTATGATTATAGGTTTAGTTTATTTATTCTTTTGATATTTTTTTTGTTTGGTTAGGTGCTCACACTTTTGGTAAAAACCAATGCCAGTTCATAATGGACAGACTATACAACTTCAGTAGCTCTGGTTCTCCCGACCCAACCCTTGATAAATCTTACCTAAGTACACTTAGACAACAATGTCCTCGCAATGGAGACCAAAGTGTCTTGGTGAATTTTGATTTACGTACGCCAACAGTTTTTGATAACAAATACTATGTGAATCTCAAAGAGAATAAAGGTCTTATCCAAAGTGATCAAGAGTTATTCTCTAGTCCTGATGCTTCAGACACTATCCCCTTAGTCCGAGCCTACGCCGATGGTCAGGGCAAATTTTTCGATGCATTTGTGGAGGCAATGAAAAGGATGGGAGACCTTTCACCTTTAACAGGGAAACAAGGAGAGATTAGATTGAACTGTAGGGTGGTGAATTCGAAATCCAAGATCATGGATATGGTAGATGATTTTGAGTTTGTCAGCTCTATGTGAGGAACTATGTCTTTCTTCTAATAATAAATGTTATCTGAGATGTTATGTTTTAGATTAATTTTCCAGTTTGTAACCCAATATCAGACCGTTTCCAAAACAAGTTTTTTTTCTCAAGATCCAACTCTAGCGACCTAAAGAACTATAATTACGATACATCGCTGGACATACCACAGGCCGTGACATAATAACATGATGTTTACTGGATCGAAAAAACTAAACAAGAAATCTATCTTTCCAACAACAAAATTTACCATTTTTTAATAAATATATTGGCTGAAAAATAAGTCTACTAATTTTATACAGATCTATCAGTTACAATAGACTTATTAATTTTTGGTGCCTCTATTTTTCTTTTTTTCCCTAAATAGCAAAAAATATGACATTTTCGTAAATACGTTTCTTGTCAATAAAAACAAAAAGTATTATCAGTTGTGGACATTCTTTTAATAATTACTAAAAACTGGTATTTGTTATAATTTTATAAGGTGAGTGAGATAGATCTATATATATGTATATGTGTTTATGTTATATGTAATATGAGTGGTACATGAGAGAGAGAGGGTCGAGAGAGACTAATTGTTGTCTTTAATAATCTCTTCTTTGTCTTCAGGTCATAAACCTAAACAGCAATGATCACAAAACCATATGATGATTTTTTTAATAAATACGCAAGGGCATATCACATTATTCACGTAGCCTCTGCTTAGTAAATATTCACACTTTTGGTATACAACTTCAGTAGCTCTGGTTCTCCCGACCCAACCTTTGATAAATCTTACCTAAGTACACTTAGAAAACAATGTCCTCGCAATGGAAACCAAAGTGTCTTGGTGAATTTTGATCTACGTACGCCAACAGTATTTGATAACAAATACTATGTGAATCAAAGAGAATAAAGGTCTTATCCAAAGTGATCAAGAGTTATTTTCTAGTTCTGATGCGTCAGACACTATCCCCTTAGTCCGAGCTTACGCCGATGGTCAGGGCAAATTTTTGATGCGTTTGTGGAGGCAATGAAAAGGATGGGAGACCTTTCACCTTTAACAGGGAAACAAGGAGAGATTATATTGAACTGTAGGGTGGTGAATTCGAAATCCAAGATCATGGATATGGTAGATGATATTGATTTTCTCAGCTCTATGTAAGGAACTATGTCTTTCTTCTAATAATAAATGTTATCTGAGATGTTATGTTTTAGATTAATTTTCCAGTTTGTAACCCAATGTCACGACCCAATGTCAGCCCTTTTCCAAAACAATTTCTTTTTTTCTCAAGATTCAACTCTAGCGACCTAAAGAATTATAATTACGATACATCACTAGACATACCACAGGCTGTGACGTAATAACATGATGTCTACTGAATCGAAAAAAATAAACCTAAAAAATAAATCTATCGTTCCAACAACAAAATTTACCGTTTTTTAATAAATATATTGACTGAAAATTAAATCTACTAATTTTATACAAATTTCGGTAGACTTATTAACTTTTGGTGCATCCATTTTTATTTTTTTCTAAATAGAAAAAATAATGACATTTTCGTAAATAAGTTTCTTGTCAACAAACACAAAAAGTATTATCGGTTGTGGACATTCTTTTAGTAATTATCAAAAATTGGCATTTGTTAAAATTTTATGAGGTGAGTGAGATAGATCTATATATATATATTTTTATATGTTTTTATTTTATATGTGGTATGAGTGGTACATGAGAAAGAGGGTGGAGAGAGACTAAGATGTTGTCTTTAATAATCTTTGTTAAATATGCTCTTTGTCTTACATTCTTGAACTGAAGAGAAGAAGCCTTTATATAGGCAAAACAAAGCGGTGAAAGAGGCGGTGAAAAATAAGTCGGTGATTAATGGATATCACAATAATATTATTTAACATTCCCCCTTGATTATCCATTTTGTATTACGTACAGCCTCATTAAAAACTTTATCAAGGAAAAGCTTGATGGGATAAAAATCATGACAAGGAAAAAAAGTACAATGACATAATCTCCCCCTGAAAAATAATTTCTTTATACATTTCATAGATGATGCATCATGATGCTATGAACGTGATTTCTGAATGTTGTAGTGGGAACTGCCTTGGTGAACAAATCGGCTGGATTATCACTTGAACAAATGTAGGAGAAAAATCTTGGGGGTATATGCTTTGTTCTATCGCTTTTAATGTAACATTTTTTAAGTTGAGCGACACATGCATCATTATATTCAAAATCCTTGGTTGGCTCCTTTTTAGTGACTATTCCGCTTGCTCCTTGTATATGTTAATTCTCTACATGCTTCATGAAGCGAAATATTTTCTGCATAATTTGAGGAAGTTATGACTAAAGTCTGCTTCTGGGAACATCACGAGATTGCAGTTTCACGAATCGTGAAAACATATCCAGTTTGTGATCAAGCTTTATGTGGATCCGATAAATATTATGCATCTGCAAAACCAACTATACAAAACTCGGGATTTCTTGAATAAAATAATCCTAAGTAAATCGTACCTTGAAGATAACGGAACATATGCTTTATTATGTTCCATTGTCTATAGGTAGGGGATGAGCTGTATCTTGCAAGTAGATTAGTAGCAAATGCTATATCTGATTGAGTATAATTTGCAAAATATATAAGCCCACCGATAGCACTCATATAAGGTACTTCAGGACCTAATATTTTGTCGCTATCTTCACAAGGTCGAAATGGATCCTTGTCAATATCAAGGGATCTATTTACCATTGGAGAACTCAAATGGTTCACTTTGTCCATTTAAAAATGCTTGAGGACCTTTTTAGTATAATTTGATTGATGCACAAATATTCCATCTCTCAGATGCTCAGTCTAGAGCCCAAGAAAAAGTTTTGCTTGTCCAAGATCTTTCATTCCAAACTCTTCTTTCATATGAGTTCGTGCATCGTCAATCTTCTTTTGACTTCCAATTATGTTCAGGTCATCAACATAAACAGCAATGATCACAAAACCAGATGATGATTTTTTAATAAATACGCAAGGGCATATCGCATTGTTCACATAGCCTCTTCTTAGCAATTATTCACTTAAGCGATTATACCACATACGTCCGGATTGTTTAATCCGTAAACTGATCGCTGCAGTTTGACCGAACATATTTCTTTAGGTTTTGAATTTAATGCTTCAGGAATTTTCAATCCTTCCCGGATTTTCATATATTTATCATTATCCAATGATCCATATAGATATTCTGTCACAACATCCATAAGATACATTTCTATATTTTTGGATGCCGCTAGACCCATAAGGAATATGAATGTAATTGCATCCAAGATCGGAGAATATGTTTTTTCATAATCAATTCCTGGTCTTTGAGAAAAACCTTGAGCAACAAGTCGGGTTTTATATCTTGTAATCTCATTTTTCTCATTTCTCTTTCGCACAAACACCCATTTGTACCCAACGGGTTTTACATTCTCAGGAGTTGTGACTATATATCAAAAAAACACTTCTTTTATTAAAGGAGAGTAATTCAGTTTGTATGGCCATCTTCTATTTTTCTCAATCATGTCTTTTCTGACATTCTGTTATGGACTTTGGATCTGGATCATCACTTTCATGATCAATCTCTTTAGATACAGAAAAGAGAATATTCCATCAATATCTTTTATTTTATTTCTGATCCACATTTTTCTATTCTGGGCGTAGATGATGGAAATCTCATATTTTTCTGTTGCATTTTCATCATCTGGATTTTCTTCCTTACTCGGTTCTTCTGGAACTCTTTCATTTATTTCTTCTGGACATTTTTCTTCAATTGGTTTTTCTGGAACATCTTTACGTTTTTCTCCCAGTTTCTTTTTCTTTGGGGATTTTTATCTTTCGAACCCATTGGTCTCCCCCTTTTTAACTGGACCCTAGGTTCTTTTGTTATGTTCCTATCAAACTGTTCCTATCAAACTGGACCCTAGGTTCTTTAACTGTGCATTATATCCAAGTGCAACAAAGATGGTGTGCATAATGTAAACTCTTTTGGAACTTCTTTAATTCTTCCCCCTAATGCTGGAAATTTTTCATTAAAATAGCAATCGGCAAAACGTGTCGTAAACATATCAGCAGTTGCCGGTTCAAGATACCTAATTATATTTGGTGACGTATATCCAATATATATTTCCAATCTCCTTTGCGGCCCAATTTTTTTTCTTTGCAGAGGGGCTATTGGAACATAAACCGCACATCTAAAAACACGGAGATGAGTTATATCTGGCTCATGGCCAGATGCTAACTGTAGTGGGGAATAACTATGATACGCAATTGGTCATATCTGAAGCAATGCCGCTACATGCAATTTAGCATGACCCCACCCTGAAATTGGGAGCTTTGTTCTCATTATTAACGGTCTTGCAATCAACTCCAACTGTTTAATCAAAGACTCAGCCATGCCATTTTGTGTATGTAGATGGGGAACCGAGTGCTCAACATCAATCCCCATTGACATACAATAGTCATTAAAAGATGATGAAGTGAATTCACCAGCGCTATAAAGCCTTACTTTATTTTCAGGGAATTGAGCTCTCAACCTGATTATTTGGGCAATGAATCTTGCGAAAGCTGTATGTCGAGTTGTCAATAGACACACATTTGACCATCTACTGGATGCGTCAATTAATACAATAAAATATCGAATCGGCCCGCACGGTGGATGGATCGGTCCACATATATTACCATGTATTCGTTCTAAAAATGCTGATGATTCATTTCCAGCTTTAGCTGGTGATGACCCAGTTATCAATTTTTCTTGAGAACATGCATTACATAAAAACTCGTCCGATTGTAAAATTTTCTCGTTTTTCAATGGATGGCCATTAGAGTTTTGCACAATTTTTCTCATCATGACTGAACTGAACCGAGATATCCTAGCCTTTCATTCCAAACTTTGAATGTACTAGTAAACTTTGGATTTATTGTAACATATGATTCAGTCGTACTTATTTTTGTACAATATAATCAAGAGGATAACATTTTCAACTTTTCCAATATATGTTTCCTCTCCGATGTAATGCAAAGATATTCAATGCCAATTTTACTTATAGTCTCAATATGATATTCATTTCTTCGGATATCTTTAAAATCGACAGAATTCTGTGAGATTTTGGGAAATATAACGCATCATTTATCTCAAACTTTGTTCCCCTTGGCATTTAAAAACTAACTCTTCCGGAGCCTATAATAATTTTTGCATTACCAAAAATTGTACTTACGTTTCCAGCGGAGTCTTTTATTTTGAGACTGGAGAAATATTTTTTTATCGTTAATTATCATGTGCGTTGTCGCTCTGTCGGCTAGACATATATCTCCATCCTCAGTCTCAAATTATGACATCTTTTGAATCATAATAACATAATATAAATTTTAAAATTACTTGTATATAATAAATGCAGAAATATAAAAACAGGAATTTAAAAACAGAATTTAAAATAATTTGAGGAGGCATCGCCTACCATAAATTCAAGGAGCAGGAATAACTTTCCACTCTACAAATATATGATCAAGGATGAGGTTTTCACCATCAACTCCATAAATATGATCAAGGATGAAGTTTTATCCTACCACACCACTAATATAAGTTTAAGGAGGATATTTTATCTTCCACTCCATACATATCTGATTACAGAGGAGGTTTTAACGATCAACTTCATATATATGATAAAGAAGGAGGCTTAACCTTCCACTCCATAATTATGATCCGAGGAGACATAGTCTACCATGTGATCATGGTCGTGAAGGCATAGCCTACCATAACGATCCGTTTGGATAAGGCATCGACAGAGAATGCATAGTCTATCTTTCCGTAAATAATATAAGTATGTAAAATTAAATTAAACATGAACATAAATTAAAACTCACATTTTCGGTATAAAAGCAGTCGTGCTAATAACATGTTATAATTTTTAAAGTGAGATATATTTGTATATATGTTTATTCTATATGTGGTATGAGTGGTACGTGAGAGAGAGGGTGGATATAGACTAAGTTATTGTTTTTAATAAGGGAAAAATGACATTTTAATCCCAGACTTTCAAAATTGCTCCATTTTACACATGACCTTTTCACTAAACAACTTCAACACCCAGTTTTTTCGTTGACCGCCATTTTATTTCCAAACTTATGTTGACCACGCCAAATTAGACACGTCGTTAACTTCACTAACAGTTTCTTTAAACTCTGTTTAATGAGCGTTTAAGTTTCTGTTAACCCAAAACGACGTCGTATTTTTAAACTCGAGAAATCCCCAAATTTAATGAAAACGACATCGTTGCTTCCTAAATCTTAAATCCCTAAATCGATTTCGAAATCGATATCTCCCTTCTTCTCTTCTCATCTGTTTCACCCTTCTGCTCTTCTCTTCTGTTTCAACCTTCTGCTTCTCCTCTCCTGTATCACTCACTTCTCAATCGATGACTTCCTCGAATGAACAAAGCACCGGCGCCGAAATCGTAAACCGTGGTATCCCGTTGAGATGTGCTTGTGGTTTACCTGTTATGACATTAACCTCTAAGACGCAGGAAAACCCAGGATGACCTTTCTACCGTTGTATAAGTAAAAGAGATAAAGGACTGCGTTTGAACAAAAGAGATGTAAGTAGCTCATGTTGAAGTTAAGTTGTTCTGGTTTTTTAAGTTAATTTGTTCTGGTTTTTGATGTGTTTATACGATAGGGACACTTGTTTAAGTGGGTTGAGGATGCTGTGGTAGAAGAGGTTGAAGACAATTGAAAGTGAAGTTAGCAATGCAAAATGGGAGATTGTGGAGTTGAAGGCTGTGATCGACGGATTGAAAGAAGATATGATGTGGAGCAAAATGGAATTCAAGAAGATGAAAGTGATTTTCACGCTGTGTTTTGTAGGATTTTTTGTCTTGATTTGTGTCCTTATTTATGTGATTTTCATCAAAGAAAAGGGGAAAAATTTTGTTCTTGGTTTTTAATGTGATTCTTGTAATGTGAAAGACCAAATGAAAGTTTGTTTGTTAAAGACATTTTAGTTTTTTTAGTTTGTTCTCTATTGTTCTTGTAATGTGAAAGACCAAATGATTCTTGTAATGTGAAAGACCAAATGAAAGTTATGAAAGACCAAATGATTGTTTAGACATTAAAAACATACAATTGTTTAGACATTAAAAACATACAATTGTTTAGACATTAAAAACAAACCATGTCTTAAAAACAAACAACCATGTCTTAAAATAGTACATTAAACTAGTTTGAACATTCAAACCATGATCCCGAACCTTCAGCTTGTCTTTGTGAACCTTCTCCTTGAAATTGAGTTTGTCTTTGCGATCCATGCGGCTGCGATCCTTGCGGCTGCGATCCTTGCGTCTGCGATCCTTGCGGCTGCGATCTTTGTGGCTGTGATCCATAAGACTGTGATCCTTGTGGCTGTGATATTAAAGTTATTAAACAGAGTTATTGAACAAACACATTACAAAATAAAAATGAAGAACAGTCGGATCATTGTACCTGATTTTTCCTTGGTCGACCCCTTGGTCTTTTTGGAGGAGGCATAACAGTCGGGTTCTTGCAACCTTGCCTGTTGTGACCATCTTCCAGACAGTTGGAACATGTCATCACCCTTAACGCCCGTGACATCCTGGTTTGACTTGACGAAGATGCAGACTCGTTTCTTCCTTTCCTCCTTGCATAGTTGCTTGGTCTACCGGGGTTGCCGTTTCTCCAAGGTAGTGGCAAAACAGGCAACCTATTCAACCTTGGCCACAGTTTCATGCCTTGGACAGGCCCAATCCCATTCCTATAAGTCTCTTGCCACATTCTTGTACTGTATAATCATTTATATAGTCCTCGACCTTCTGTTTTTTTCCTATTATAACACAACCGGCATGAACACATGGTATACCAACCATTTGCCACTTCCTACAACCGCATGTTCGCGTGTTCATGTCGACACTATAACCAACCCCATGCAACTCAACTTCGTGCAAATCATTCCTGGCCATGTTGTGTAACTGCGGGCTATTTTCCAGAATAGCCGTTGGAGCTCTATGTCGTGACTGTCTCTCTTCCAGTTCTTCATAATATGTTTAGCACATTGCCTATGTTCAGCTTCCAGATGTTATGCACTGCTTTGACAAGGCCCTGCAAAATGGTAGCAAAATGTTAGGAAAATAAATCTTATGAAAATCTGAGTTGGTCTCGTTCTCTATTTCTACCACTGCTCAAGCAATAGGGACTATCCTATTATCCCCGTCTCTCCCAACCGCAGCAAAAAGTTGTCCCTTAATGTTCCATTTCAGAAAAGCACCATTTAATCCTATAATAGGTCTACAAGTATATTTCCAAGACTCTCTTTGTGCATTAAAACACACATAACACCGATAGAACCTCTGTTTGCTTCCCACAAACGGCCCTGGAATAGTCTCTATCTCAAACTTGGTGTCGGGATTAGAATTAAATATCTCAAACTCGCTTTCTTTTCTCGCATCAGCTTTGTCTTTTCCTTTCCACATTACTCAGCCGTTACAGACAAGTTGTACTCTCTCTTAATCTCCGCTGCCATCTCCTGCTTTGTAATCTTCGGATTCACCCTCAACCTTTCTGAAAACAACCACGCGATTGCGAACGCTTCAACATCTTGGAGTAGCCTGACCTTATGCAAATATGCTCATTCACAAACACTTTTATCTGCATCTTGTTCTTCCGCTTCTCGTAAGAACCGTACACTCTCCACGGAAAATTGGCGTCCGTGTTAGAGCATTTTGCGCCAAGCTTCGTCGTCTGCGACCTATATAACTTGATGTCGTACCGAGTTTTGAGGGAGTAATTTAGAAGTGTCAGCTTAAAGTCATCCGGGCTATTAAACGTCTTCTTTAAAGCTAGGATCACGTCTGGATCTTCGGCTTCCCTTTCTCTACGCCTGTCCTCTGTTTCAGTGTTATCATCCTCAGAATCAGATGACAGAGAATCAGGAATCTTCTCATCGTCCCAGATTTCATCACCACTGTCATCTCCACTGTTGTCATCTCTTGCCACTTCTCCAAAGTGCTGTACAAGGTCGAGACATCCTTCTTATACGACTCCATTGTTCATGTCGTCTTCTTCTTCATCACCACCTTCATCGGACTCATTGGAATCATCGTCACCGAACACTGGACAGTCGCCTTCTTCCTCATCGCCAACTGCACCACTCGCCTCTCCAACATCACCCTTGTAACTCACGTTACAGAGACTTATCGGCCTGAAGTCCGTCATCATACGCGGACGATCTGTCTTTGGAATCAGACATATGTTAGTTTGGTTCAATCTCGGGTCGAATCTCCCCGTTGTAAAGAACTCCTTGACAAGCATGGTAATATCTTTGTTCATAGCTTGCCATAATCTTTGGTAGAGTCTACTTGTCATACCGTCTGGTTCCGGGGCCTTATCTGGGTTAATATCAAAAAGGGCAGCTTTTATCTCCTCTTCTGATGGAGTAGCAATCAGGTTTTGATTTGTACGGTTCGTAACTTTCTCGGTGATATACCGGAGAGGAACATCGAACTCCGAAGGTTGTGTTGTGGTGAAGATGTCTCAGAAATATGTTGTGGCAACTTTCTCAATCTCCTTTTCGTTTTCCGCCCACCTTCCTTCACAATATTTTAAACAAATGATCCGATTCCTAGCTCTCCTTAATTTGGTGGTGCCATGGAAGAATTTCATGTTTTTATCTCCCTCTCTTTGCCATAGCGCGCAGCTTTTTTGTCGCCAAAAACTTTCCTCCTCTCTAAATGCTGTGCAGAGGCGTCTTCTGAGCGACTCAATTTCCTCCATTGTGGTGTCATCATCCGCTTGTGGTAAATCGATCTAGTTTTTAAGAGATTCGATTTCTCTTGCCGTATTCGTAGGCAGAGTTTTCTTCCAATTGGAGATAGTGTTACGGCATGCTGCAATTTTCCGGTGGAAATTCCCCCCGTGTCTTCTGTCGAAGGTATCCCATCCCTCTAGTACTGCTTCTTTAAATCCGGGCTTTCCTATCCATCTTTTATCGAATTTGAAGGTCCTTTTTCGGTGACTTGGGCCAATGTGAATTCTCACTAGGACCGGCCGGTGGTCCGACCCCCATAGCTTTAAGTACTCCACAGTGGTGTGGGAGAAGGACGTATGCCATTCATCGTTTCCAACGCCTTTATCTAATCTGCATTTAACCTTTCCGGAGGCTCTCCGTCCCACCCATGATAGAGAATTTCCTTTGTATGGGAACTCGATCATTCCACAATTATCAAGCATTGTACGGAAGGGGATAAAAGTGGACTCTGCCCATCTGCGTCTGCCCCTCTTTTCATGATTGCCCGTAATTTCATTAAAATCCCCTACCATAAGCCATGCATTTTGACGGTTTAAACTCATCCTGGTAAGTCTTTCCCAAACATATTCTCGGTACGCAACAACCGGATCTCCATAAATAAAGGTTATAAAAAAAAATTTCCTTCGAAAAGAGACTCGATATCGATCATACGATTATCGGAGTAGATAATAGTGACATTAGGGTCATTCATATAAAATAAGGCTAAATCGCCGCTACGACCTCTCGGTTCAACGGTAAAAACATGATCATAGCCGAAAGATAATTGCAAATTTTGCAGAAATAAGCGATTGTTCTTGGTTTCCGATAAAAATAAAAAACTAGTTAAAAAACAACGATGCAATTCTTCAAGATGTTCCTTTGTCAAGTCGACTCCCGCCCCTTGACAGTTCCACGCTAACACGTTCATCTTCACTTGTTATCGGGTTTCGGTTCAGCGGTTTTCCTTGTTGTGGTGTTCTTTGCTTTGACTTTTATGTTGACTTTGGTATCCCAGGATCAGGTTCAGCTTCTTTGAAGCTCCAGCCATGGCGGGTCTCGATCTCTTTTTGGCGATCGGAGGAGAGTTGTAGCCGCCCATCTTTATCGCCAACGAAGTTATTGTATTCGCTGGCGTTTGATTGCTCCATCCAGGTTCCGTCGTTACCGGCGGCTGATTGTCGCCCAATGCTTTCGTGGGTGCTTTTTCAGCACCGTCGTCGAGCTCTTCTTCATCCATCTCCCAAGCGTGATCTTCATCCTGTTCAGGGATAAAGCCAAGATCGTCGCCCACCTCTGCATTCTCCATCTCCCACAGATCATCTTGTAGGGTATTTTCATCTTCAAAGAGGTCATCACCTTCCATCCAATCCTCAACATTCTCATCCTCTTCCACTTGTCCTGCAGCATCCTCATTAGCTTCTCCCATGGCAATATCAGTTGGTATAGCATCTGTCTGTTCCTTACTGCTAATCGATTTTTGAAGGACAGAATCATCTTCTTCCTCTTCAAGAGTTTGCTCATACCAACTCTTTCTTGGCACTTCCTCTTTATCCAATTGTGGCCTTAAAAGGAGATTATTACTTTGCTCTGCATCTGCAGGAATTATACTTTCAAAATGAAGACACTTTTTTGCCGAGCTCCCCGCCTCCAATGATTCTCCGGTATCTATCTCCTTGCCTTTTCTTTTTTCAATCTCATTTGATCTTCTTTGCAAATTAAGGCGGAAAGGCTGGGAGTGTTGATGGTTCGGAGAGACATACCCTTGATTGATTTGTTTTCACGGTCGATAAGGGTCTGAGATGGTTGCTTGTGAGTCTGATGCATTCGTTCCTTCTTTGGCAGGTGTGTTACTCTTCTCCACGGTCGGGTTTTGTCTTATCGCTAAGGGTCGGGGGAGATCTTTGTCTTTTTGTTGGCTGTGTCTCCTAGAGCGATTTGCAAACGATTCTTCATAGCTCCTTTTGCGATATGGGGCATCTTGAGTTCTTCGTGAATCTCCGAGTCTGCTGTTATTGCCTTGGTGCTGTTCTTGATGATAACGGTATCTGTGGTGATGGTCCAAACGCTCCCAAACACTGCTCTGGTCGCGATGGTCATGATGATCGGGTCTTTTCTGGGAATGGTCTCTTCTATCACCATGTGGTGGTCGCGAGCGTCCCGGTATATCATGTTGAATGGTCCGATTCTTACTCGACGCTGGCGGTTTGGACTGGGGTTCCCGTATGTTCGCTTTGTCCGTGTTTGATCCTCGAGATCTTGGGATCGTCTCCTTTACCCGGGGTTGAGTTTGGCTTATTCCCCCTTCCGATTCTGCCACCGGAGAGAGCATGGGGTTTTGCCGCTTGTTCACGAGCTCCTGCCGTGAATTATCCTCCGTAGGTCTATCTTTAGTATCCTCAATACGTAGCGCTAGGTTTCGTGCTTCTTCCCAACGTTGAAGTCTTTCACGGCGTTGGAGGTCCGAGAGTAAAGGACATGACCTCTCCTCATGAGATATATGATTGCAATTAAAGCACCACCTATGAAGTTTTTCATACTGAAGTTCGATGCTGACCACCTCACCAGAAGGGAGACGGGCTTTTCTCTCAAACCGAAGGGGGGCGTCGGCATTAAGAGTTACTCTGACTTTTGCCGCATCTGCATCTACGGCTCGGACTTCACCTAGCGCGGCACTAATGCCGGACAAGATTTCAGCCATCCAAAAGTGTGTTGGTAATCCGAATACTTTGATCCAAAAAGTCATAGTTTGTGGGAACTCTTACCCAATGTGTGGGATCCATCTTTCGAGAGAGAATGACCATTTATTGAAATGGCAAGGTCTTTTTTTAACCACCTTCTGGAGATCCTCTTCGGTATCAAAATCAAATTGAAACCTAGAGTTTCCGAGATCGATGCCGTGCACACGTCCCTCGTCGTCCCAAATATTAGCTCGAGGCATAAAGGCTAATAGGACTTCAGTACTTCTCCCCTCCTTGTTGAACATCCTACCCACAAGCGTACGGTTGTATTGGGCAATTAGTCTTGAATTATCTACTTGAGGCAAGATGATGATGTCGTCTTCATCCTCTACTACGGGTTGTTGGGAGGAGCACGCTTTTGCATGTGCCATCGTGGTGGAAGAGGTTGAGTTGGCTTTTGGAAACTGGCCGGGAGCAATAGAGCTGTTGGAGGGAGTCGAAGATAGACTTAGCACTTGGCTAGAAGATAAGTCAGCAGCTGAATCTTTGGTCGCGTCCTCTTATTGCCCCTCGGTTGGTATCTCTAAGAGACAGAATACAACAGGGCCTTTAAACTGTATGCGAGGTCTCCGGCTGAGGCAACAGAATGGGTGGCGTTTTTGCTTTAGATGCCGTGAGGGGTGTTGTTGGACTCTTTTAAGCTGTGGGGGCGAGAGTGTTAGCTTGTTCTATCTTTATTGGTTGGTTGTTGCAGGCTGTGGAGAAGAGAAGCACATCCCAAGGGGGGAGAGGGAGCAGAAAGCGCTTGCTAATCCTCACCGGAAACTATGTCCGGTTCTGGATAAGCGGTGGTCATCACTGGTTTCAGAGCCATTTCCAAACAAAGGTCGAGATGAAATCAACGGGAGAGACTTTTTCTCTTGGGGGTTCTTCTCAGATTATAAGGACCAAGGTAGGAGAGTTGAGGGTGAAGGTAGATGGAGGTTCCATGGCGGAGGAGGGCAGTCGGCGGTTTGGAAGAATAGAAGATTTCCTTTTTTGGTACCAAAACAGGGTGGGTGGGTAGGACAGAGAAGAACAGGTTTCTAAATTGGGAAATATATGGGTGGTTTGGGTTTGAATTTTGACTAAAAGCCGTATTGGTTAAACCATCTTGGACTTCGTGCCTGGGAGAGAAATCTCTTTTTCTTTACATGTATTATTAAGTGGATATTTTATTCGCGTTTCTTACTTTTGATACTTACTTTTCATAATTTTTTAACGAATTTGGAAATTACAACAACAAGATGAGCAAAAAAAGAGAGAGAATCCACATCTAAGTTTTTAATTCTTTTTTTTGGCACAGATATCTCTTCTAATTTTTTTTCTGTGTCAAAAAAAAATAATAATATTTTTATAAATACGGTTTCATCAATTAAAAAAGATAATAGAAACAATTTTCGTAATTATAAAAAATTAACATCGTTCTAATCAAAAATAGATTTTCTAAAATTATTTTAGCAAATCTTCCAAATTGTAGACATATTGTGAAGAATTATTTGTCCAAATACAATGTGTATGATTACTGGTTTGTAGTAACCTAACTTTTCTTCTCTGAAGTTTTACGGTCACATCAAATTTATTCCAAATTGTACACATATTGTGAAAAATTATTTATCCAAATACAATATGTGTGATTGTTGGGTTGTATTAGCCTAACTTTTCTATTTTGAAGTTTTACAGTCACATCAAATATATTCTCCAATATGCACTACTTGCATAGAGATATCCTAAAAATTTTAGAAAAGGAAAAGCCTCCAAGTTAGACCTTTTGCCTCCAGGCAGTGCTGTGTCTAGCTATTGATTATCTATAATACAAAATCTGAAAAGAACGAGGACAAATATAAGTGAAAAAAAAAAATTTATGAATATAGATGGAATATCAGAATCTCAAAGTCCAAAATAGCGTGATGTGTAATAAGATTAGGTGTACAAATTATTCTAGAGCAAAAATTATTGCTTGGCTTTGAAATTAAGAAGATATTTCTATATACAAAAGTTTAACCAATTGAATTAGAGATTTTAAAACTGTGATCCTAAATATTGAAAAATTATTTAGAATACACAACTCTTATCTCTTTATTACTACACAAAAAAAATGTGAGAAAATTTCCTAAATCCCATTGTTCAATTTTAAAATTACATTTTTTTGCCATTTTTGATTTAAATTTTTAAAAGAGATAATTATTAAAACAATGCTGAAAAGTATGAAAATTACTAACACAATGTTTTTTTAAAAAATTACTAAATCAATGCTTATTTTAAAAGAAAAGTTATTTAAAACTAGTTCTGTTTTTAATAACGAAAATGTCATTAATATTAAAAATAAATCCATAACAATTTAATAATAATATTAATAACAAAAGGTATATTTTTATATAAAAAAAAGTAACAAGCGTTTGTGATTTGTGTTTATGATTGGCTTCTGCTATTGGCGCTTGAAATTAGTGTTTGTTAATGACCTTTTTAATGATGGTAGACTAATATCAATGTGTTTTCTAAATCTATTGCCACAAGCAATAAGTCCACCAATTTATTATAAATATGTCATCACTAAAAACATATATATCATATACTAACTCACGAAAAGTTTATGGTAAAATAAAATAAATCTACCATGCAACTTTAATCTACTATCAAACACAATAAATCTACCATCATTGCATATCCAAATATATGTACCATGACTAACACTAAATCTACCACGGTTAAATAAATTAAGCATCACACAATACCAATATATAGTGATAAATTTACCAATCGACCAGTAAATTTACACCCAAAAACAAATCTACCACTATTGATCAATAAATCTACCATACCAAAGCATATCTACCATATTGAAAAAACAAGTTTACAAAATAATTCTATCATTCCAACAATAAATATATTGTTCCTCTAACAAATCTACCCATTTAATAATAAGTCTACCAACTTTAAACAAATTTACCAATCCATTAATAAGTCTATAGTAATTAGACGGTATATTTTCTTTTTGTGCGCATATTTTTTCCAATTTTTGCTTACGTTGCAAAAGAAAAGTAATGCATTGTCGTAAACATTTTTTGTCAATAAAAAAAAGATAAATTTAGTAGTGCATATTCTTTTAGTAATTATTAAAGATTAGCATTAGTTTGGTAATTTATATATTTTCCAATATTTCTTTAGCATTTCTCCATTTTTAGAAAAAAAATATTATAACATAAAATTTTCATCTTCGTCTTCCTGTATGTCCCTATTTTTTCTCTCTTTCTTCTCTCTGATCAGCTTATTCAGAAATATTCATCCATTTTTATGTTCTTATAGATGATTCCGCCAGACTTCTTCTCGAAGTATATTAAAGGAAGAAGCTTGGAGAAGACAACAGCAAAGCTGAAATCAGACTCGTGGAATATAACATGGAGAATGAAGATGAACGGTCGGAGACTCAGTGGCGGCTGAGGAGATTTCTCTGTCGCTCTTCAAATTGACGACGTCGTCCTTATCAGTTATGAAGGATCAATGGTCGACCACAAACGGAAAATAAATCTATCCTAATATAAGTTAAAAAATCTACATCGTACCATATATATCTATCATAGCGCCTAAAATCTAAACACCAAAACAAATTTACAATAAAAACTAACAAATCTATGTCAAACAAAATAAGTCTACTAAACTACTTTTGATGAAAATTACACATCAAAACCAAACTTGCTTATATAAATCTATGGTAGCCCAAATTCTGAAATACAAATAAATCTACATAGTCTTTGAATAATCTACTAGAAAACAAAACTTTGCAGTGTCAGTGAATTTCTCAAAAAATCGAAAGGTATATAAGTCTACTACACACGGTCATTGCTAACTCAAAAAGTCTACAACATAGAAAGAAATCTATAAAATAAATTTACCATACCGCATAAAAGCCAAACGCCGAGAATAAATCTGTATCAAACAAAATACGTCTATTAAACTACTCTTTGTAAAAATAACTATACAAAATCAAATTTTATTTTATAAATCTACCGTAATCAAAATTCAGATAACAAAAAAACCAGCATGGTATTCAAATGAATCTACCAGAATAATCTGAAGCGTCGGTGGACAGCCTCTGAATGTTAAAATTTATATAAAGCTACTACACACGATTCCTGCTAAGTCAAAAAATCAAATGAACTAATTTTTGTCTTTAACAATTAGATAATGACATAATTGCAAATAACACAAATTGTTTACTCGTAGACTAAATTATTAATAGCAGTTTTCTAATTATGTTTCTTCCCTCAATTGTTATAAGGGTATAATAAGTATGAAGGTTATGCTAGTAATTTTGGAAATTATAGTGTTATATAGTAAAAAAGAGATGGTTTTGGTGTAGTTTAGTAAATGTTCCTAAAAATATATTATACAAGTTAGTGGCTTAAGGCAGTAGCCTTTTTTATAATACAGTGAGCACGGCTCATAAGACCATTTTGCCTATAAAAGGATCCGATATCAGGAACCTTAATTCACACAACTTTAACCGTATTATGTGACGGTTCTATGCGATTTTTAAATCTTAAATCTGCCAATCTTCGTTCTGAGGCGCAATTTGTGGCGGAGATGAAACCAAATCCACACTACAATCATTGGACGAAAATACATCTTCGCGAAAGATCACATCATGAGAAACGAGAAGGTCGTTATGCTCAATGTCAAACACTTTCCAGACTTTTTTGCAAAAGAGATAACCAACAAAAACACATAAGCCGCTTCTCTCTTCAAACTTGTTTTTATCCCTTGCAACATGATAGACGTAGCATGCCAAGCCAAAGACTTTCAACTGTGTATAATCAGGCTTATAGCCATGAAGCCTCTCATAGGAAGATCGGCCCTTGTGAAGAGAAGTCGGTGTTCTATTAATCAAATATATATGTAGCAGTCAACACTGCTTCTCCTTAAAATTTAATTGGCAAGCTTGGTTGAAAACGGAGAGCACATGATACATTAAGAATGTGTTGATGCTTAAGCTCAACTCTACCATTCTGTTTTGGGGTACCTACGTACGAAGTCTGATGGACAATTCCATGTTCACGAAAATAGGAGAAAAGACACGTAAACTCCGTTCTGTTGTCACTTATGACTGTTTTAACTGTCTTACCAAATTGTTTCTGAGCGTAAGTGAAAAAGTTTGTAAGAGACTCCACGAACTTCCACACAGCTCTAGAGAAATCATCCACAATTGTCATAAAATAGACTACACCATAAGAAGAAGGAACACGATAAAGACCCCAACATCAACGTGTAGAAAAACAACCTTATGATTTATTGAAAATGTCTGAAAAAAACTTATCTAGTCTGTTTAGCTCGAAAGCACACATCACAAGGATGAGAGATAACACGCATAGAGGAACACATTGGTAAAGAAGAAAGCAACGAAAAACTAGGATAGCCTAAATGTTGATGCCACAAAGTCTGATCAGAAGAAGTACCAACTGAGTGTATCTTTGCTGTAACCACATCCGTCAAATAATAGACTCCATCATGCTTATCACCAGTTCCAATCAGAGTCCTCAAAAAATGGTTATGTAAAACACAAAGTGTATTAGTAAAAGTCACCAAATCTATTTTAAAATTTTAGTAACAGAGATCAATGTGCAGTTTAACGATGGCACATAAAGCACAATGGTTAGAGAAACTTTCTCCGAGAGCGAAAACACTCCCTTATGTAAGGAAAACGTTTTGCTTCCGTCTGCAAATCCAACCGAACAAGGTGGCATAGGTACAACATCCTTCAAGAGAGAGAGCTTTCCGGTCATGTGATGAGAGGCCCATGTATCCAGAATTACATCACCAAATTTTATCTTACCAAATAATTTTTTTAAACCTAACTTTTTTTATCAGCTGAGATAGAACCTTCCATTGGTCTTGGGTGAATTTAGGAAAGAACGATGTATTTGAACTTGTAGCGTGAGCTGTAGCCGTTTGTCCTCGTCCATGTCCACCACTGCGATTAGAAGAGCAACCACGACCACTGCGACCTCTTCCACTTGAACCGTGATCACCACCATTCCGCTCGGATCACTCTACCCACCAATCAAGAAAGCCAACAATTTGCCATAAATCTCTCTTTTCATGCCCATTGCGACCACACTATGAGTAGAGCATCGAACAGTCTTTCTTGCGCAGGATGGTTTCAACATTCCGTTGATAAAACCAGTTTTTTGTTTGGATTGAAGTGCATTAAGCATCTTGGTTGCTCCTGGATTGTCGGATCCATAAAGAGTATAAGGCGAGGGAAGAGCTATCTGGCTCTTACCTTCACTGATTTTACAACAGCACGTGTTGCACTTTCGTGATTCATCGTGATGATTAAGAAAAACGCTTGTTAAAACTATGAGCGAAAGAGAACGAATTGATTTTAGAATGATCTTAGCTCGGATACGATGTAGAATTGGTTATCTAACTAAGTTGTGTTATTAACATTTACATGAAATGTATCTATATAACATTGTTAAAGTCTCGGTCCTTATCAAACTAGGAGTCACAAGCCTTATTAAACTAGGATTGTGACAAATTAATCCTTATCCTAAGAGATGTGTACTTATCTCTAACATTGTACACTTGTTGCACCTGAAGTATTGGACAGATCTTACAGTACTGAAGTAGATATATGGAGCATTGGTGTCATATCTTACATATTATTCACTGGATAGAGAACATATTACGAACGAACCTATTCTGCCATTTTTAATTGTGCTTAAAGCAAACCCTGATTTCGAAGATTTGACATGACCTTGCATAACTCCTATTGGCAAAGACTTTGTGAAAAGGCTTTTGAACAAAGATCATAGTAAAAGAACTACAGCTGCTCAAGCTTTCTGTAAGTTTTTTACCACTAGTGTAAAACTAGAGACATTGATTGGTAAAATGAAAAAAAAAAAGAGTATTATTAAATGTGCAGCTCATCCATGGCTCTGAGATGAAAACCCTGATTTGATTCTAAATTTCTTGATCTAGAAATTGGTAAAGTCTTATATGTGTGCATCATCCGTGTTCTAAAACACACTAGACGTATATTACAAAGTAGATAAATACGTAGTGTCTAACCGTTTACATGGAACCGTAGGCATAATCTATATGGATTAAATAGTTTATATATATATATATATATACGTTTTAAACATACCAGATAAAATATGTATGTGATTTAATTTTTTTAAAACATAAATATAATCTATTACGGTAGATTTTTTCAATCTTTCTCATTTTACTAAAACCTTCTAAAGTTGATAAACTTATTTTTTCTATGGTGGTTGATATATTTATACTATTTTTCATTGTGATCGTACACTCATATTTTTATATACAATGATGATAGACTTATATGTTTACGACAATGACGGTAGACTTGTATGTTTATGTCCAATGACGGTAGACTTATATGGTTATATCCAATGATGATAGACTTATCAGTGATTTGTAATATATATATACAATGACTTTCTAACGCAAACGCTGGTTGAATCGCCGAATTATATAAGTTTACCATCATTTAGAAATCACATTAATATAAATCTACCATTATTGAAACGTTAATCGTAAACGACAATCGTAAACGCAAATCACAAACGTTTATTTAAAAAATAAATTTTGTAAAGATTTAAAAAAAGACGAAATTGAGTTTTTCCAATAAAATTTATTTTTTTAAATAATTTTTTTTATCATTAATGTTATTATTTATTTATTTTTAATACTAATGACATTTTCGTTATTAAACAGAAAACTAGGTTTATAAGTCTTTTTCCTTAAAATTAGCATTGGTTTAGTAATCTGAAATCTCTCAAAGTTGTTTTAGTAATTATGCAACTTTCTAAAGTTGTTTTAGTATTATCTATATTTAAAAATAAAATAAAAATTAATTACATTAATTATAAAAATTTTAGGTGTTTTCTCATTGGGCGCGTAAAATCCGCGTAAGACTCCCGGCTAAACCGCATAATTATCTGCTTAAACGGTATTAGGCGTTCATATTTTTATAAACCGTCTAAATTACCGTATAACTAAAAACGCGATGCTAAATTACTGTGTATCGCCCAGGCTCCTCCTAGACGATCGCCTAGGCCGGTTTTAGAATACTACAGTGCATGGACCGGATGCTATGATCAAATCTAGGCTTCCTGACATTTTAAATCTGCTATCTTTCACATAGATATTGGTTGTACGTGTATGCAGGAGATGAGTTTGGGAACAAATGTGTATTCTATGCCCAAGGATTCGATCCAAAGTTTGGATGGGAAGCTGACATTCTTTGGCTACGCCAAGTTCTTGCTCGGTGTCTGTTCAAAGCTGGACCTCAAGACCTAGGTGTCATTTAAAGTTGCAAACATACATTGATTGTCACTTTGTTTGTCGACTCGTTAAACACTTGTATAATGGATGTAAAAACCGACAATCTGATAGTTACAAAATGTGTCATTCTCCTGACGACACTGTCTAATGTCAATTCCTTCATTGAATTCATTTACAATTTACCAAGAAAAACCATGGCTTGGTCTCCAAATTTCACAACACCAATTGATTCTTCAGAGATCTATCGAGACCCGTTGCTGCAAACCAAAGAAGATGGAAACATTAAATCTATTTTGTACATCAAAACAAAGGTTCTCTCATTGTGCATCTTTTTGAAGTCTATTTTGTACCTTATCAATTGGCATTTTAGTTCTCACTGACTCAAGCAGTGAAAAATCAATATCAGCGACGACAATGCCAGTCGAAACACGATCTGCAAATAGATACAAATGCATCAAATTGTATACAAAACATATCACCCATCAATAAAGTCATTTTGCTGAGAAAGAGTTATAACAATTCAGGTCAAGATTCTCACCAGGTAATCTTCCAACTACAGTTCCCCATGGATCAATGATCAGTGTGTCCCCATAGCTTTCTCTTTTCTCATTATGTTTTCCAGCTTGAGCAGCAGCTATAACCTGACAATTAAATCGAAGCAACCAATCAACAGAGACCAATAAAATCAATTCCGGTGAGTGGTTAAAGAATGAGAGAAAATGTGTAATCCACATACATAACATTGTGTTTCAATCGCTCGAGCTCGAAGAAGAATCTCCCAATGCGCCTCCCCAGTGACCGTGGTGAAAGCTGATGGTACCAGTAAAACCTGCAGAGTTTTTAAGTTCACAAAGACAGACAATCCATACTCAGGTCTGTAAATGTTTGCTGTAAAAACTCAATTTTATCACATTTTTGTTTCATTATTTTTCTCCTCGGAGTTTTGAAACACATTATAGCTAGTGTAATTCTACCTAAACAATACCAATAAGATATAACACAATAGCCAAGGTTCACCATAACTGAACTACATTGGAGTTTACCTGAGCTTTCTGGTCGAATCTCAGTTGCTGATAAATCTTAGGAAACCTCAAATCGTAGCAGACAGTAAGGCCTAAGCGCCCAATAGGACTGTCTACGGAAACAATATTCGTCCCTGAGAAAATAAAGGATTTAAAGATTCTTCTAAAATATATGAAATACATCAGTTCCTAAGTCCTATAATGTAACGGACAAAGTGTTATTGATCATAGATCTTGGTTTTCTTGTACTGATGAAAGTCTTGCAATGATCGAGGAGAAATCTGATGAAGAAGATAACAAGATAGAGATTTTACCTGGAACTGTAAAGCTGCTTTCCTTGTACGAGCTTCCACCAGGAACATCAACATCAAACCTTTAAAAACCGGAAGTTGTCACTTAGTGATTCTGACCAAATACAACCAAATCACTTCGAAAAAAATAATTCAACAACTCAAATTTGGTTTTTAGAATCCAAGGATGATGAATAATAGTTACAAATGCATTTTCTGATAAGTGCTTCGTATCATCCCAGAATCATCGATCACAATATGTGTATTACATAAATGGGTATCATCAAATCTCTCTTGGAAACCTCCAAGAGACAACCATATATTTGAATCCCTGAAAAAACATAAAAACATGTTAGAAAAGGCCATAGATATGAATCTGTCTCAATGTACCTTAAGCGAACTTAAGCAAGAAAACATCTTTACTTACCTGGCAAGAGAGCAATACCGTTGCATCACTGGTCCGTCTAATGGTTCAGCGATTTTCACACTATCTCCTGATTTCTCTCCCATATAGGAGAAGTTCTCAGGGAAGCAAATCAGCTTTGCACCAGCAGATACTGCTTCCTTTTGTCAGAGACACAAAGTCAATCCTAGTGTTACATGTACATATGCTACAGTACAACATTAAATTGCTGATGAAATGCTATTTTTATAAAATAGAGATGAAACGTCATATAATTACTCTACTAAAAGCCTAAAACCAGCTTTTTAAAAATGTTTGATGAATGTTCTTCAAGAACTCTATAACACTATTCCATTGTTCATCTGATCACAAAGATTAAAAAGACATAAAAACTAGTGAAATTAGGATAATAACAATCTGATTTTAAACTTACAATAATATTAACTTCTCTTCTGTCTTTACATCAAAATCTTCAGAATAATTGCAATTTTTGCATTCTACCTTTTATCTACTTCATAAGCACAAACGTATGAGTACAAAAACCACATCGGGATTATGTATTATCAATGTAATAATCGAGACATGATAAGTCACTTTTGGTAACAATCGATTTAGAGAAGGGGAAAGAATTGATTTACTTGAACGAGACGAGAGCAGGTGTTGAAATTGGCCATGAGATCATTGACGGATGTCATCTGAGCAGCCGCGACGCGAACCGTATTCTTGACGGTGGCCATGGCAATCGGAATCTGGGTAGATAGTGAAGCTTTCGTCAAGTCGACAGAAGCAAAGTAACTGTTCATCCGCACCTACTTTGTTGAATGAAGAGAGGATTAGACTTTTTGAGTTTTGCGTTTTGACTTTATTAGGATTAGGTGATTTAAAACTCACTAAATCACCTAATCCTAATAAAGTCACCGTGATTATCACTACATATAAATATTTACATACACACTAAATTATTAAAAATATAAAATGAGAAAATTACACTCGTAAACACTTATTGGAAACTTAATTACAAATTTAGTAATTTTAAATTGGAGGTACACTTATGTGATGTGAAAAGTTATTAATACCTTTAAAAACTTGAATTATGTTTTCTCCTCTTGACTCAATTTCTCTTCTCTTATTTTTTACTGCAAGACTTTTTTATACCTTCTTGCATTAAAACCTTAATTTCACTCCCTATCCTCTTCTTGCTTTTCTAAAATCGCTGGAGATTGACCTTAAACACACTGGCGCTGACGTCTTCGCCCTTGCCCATTCTTTCGTAGTCCGATTTTTTGGTGACTCCTCGTACTCCGCTTACTCGCGCACTTCCGTCGCTTCCATTCCGACGTGCCCAACAGTCTTGGAACCGGTCGATTTTTTGGTTTCCCCCCAGCAGCCCGTTCATTCGCCGTATGATTTTCAGGTGACTCCTCCTTCTCCGTTTACTCACGCACTCTCTTCGCTCCCATCTCGACACACCCAGCAGCCTTGAAACCTGGCGAATTTCTGATTACATCCCCCCTCAACATGACATGTGAAAAGTCGCGAACTCCCCCTTTAATTTGTATTGTATCTTCAAATTCCAACCACATATGAATGAATTACTCTTCATTGTTGGCCGATTTGGTAGGTTTTTGGAGTTTTAGACCCATTCATTAGGGTTTCATTGTACTAACACAATCCGGCTTCCTATACTCTTTCGTGCCTTATAGCGTGTCGTGAAGAAATGTAAGCATGTCTGACTTGGAATAAATGTTCAGCCGGTTGTTGGGGTGAAGATAGTGACGTAAACATGATGTTGTGGACATTGTAGCGATTTTTGTATATATTTGGACAAGCTCTACTTTTGACAACATTATATGGACAAACATTCATACTCTAAGAAATAACACGATGCTTTATATCTCAATCTGCTTTCGATTTTGGCTTGATAAAATTGGAAACACAGTCAATTTCCAGGAAAAGCATGCGGTTATGGTCACGAAATCGTGGACACGAGCGCTTGGACATGAAGTCGTGTTTATGATAGCGTGGACAAGATAACATATGCATATTTATTTTTTTCTTTATTTTGGTATTTTCACGGATCTCATATTTATCTCTATGATGTAATCAAATATGAATTGATAATTAAGATTTTGTATTTCTTTTTTATTTGAAAAGTGATTTGTAGTTATAGGATTTTATATAATTTTGTATTTTTCTCCTAACTCAAAATCCTAGAATACTTTGTAACAAATGAAGACTTATATTGGAAACAAAAATGATTCACATAAAAAACTTGGCACTTCAAAGTAACCACAAATATATTCAAAACTTGTCCCTGGTTAATTATAATTTAGTTTCCACTTTGATATAAGATTGGAAATCACTCCACAATCTTATTGAACAACCGGTGATCAAAGTGGTCAAGCTATGTGCACGGAAGATGGAATGTAGGTACAGTGGTGGTGAGCAAGTGATTATCTCTCTCAATCAAGTGGGCTGCGATTGGCTCTCTCAATCAGTGGAGAACATAGAGTTGTTTGAATCACACTAACAATCCTAAAATTCTAGAATCAATAGATTTTAAATGTATCTCACACTTAGAATCTAAAGACAAGATAAACTCAAAGACAATTCTATGAAAGAAGAATTTTGTATAAACTTGGTAGATTGAAAGGTAAGGTTTACAATGGCTAACTAAGGAGCTTATATAGTGCTCAATTACCAAAAACTAAAGGATTGAATAAAAGTAGCCGTTGGGCTTGGATGGAGGAATCGGCTTGAATCAAAGGCTGTGATCTTGTCTTTGTATCTGGACGGTTTAAGGGCATAGGTGAGCTTCTTTGGAACAGCTTGAATGACATAATACCTGTTTAAAACGCAGCTGTCTTTGGATTTGAATATTGATTGTGTCCAAAAATGGCAAGTATGATATTTGGTTGATCCATGTGATCTCGTGAGGTCTGGTGCAGCTAAGGTCTTATGGATACCGTAAGATTGATCCCAAAGTGTTATATCTTTGGTTTAATTTTTTTTCCTGCTCGCCAAAATCTTGGTTATAAGTGATTAAACGGGTGATCTTCCAAATAAAGCAAGCCGAATATCTCCTGGTTTAGAAGTTGAATAACTTTGAAACAATAATGAATTTTGTATTGAATCCAATTCTCTGTGTGCCTTTGGGGGTTAAGTTTCCAAAACAAGTCAGTTTACAAATTGGTTCTTCCTGGTTTGATTTGAATGCTTCAATGACTGGACATGTGTCTCCGTGGGGTTCATTGGTGGTCTGCCAGGTTGAATCTTCTATATCTTCTTTGTATGGAATCTTTTGCCTGATTCTTCTTCGTGGTGAACTCTAAATTAGTTGAATGTGTATCCCAAGTGGTGGTTGAGTTGGACTGTTTGGTATTGGCCTCCATTTGAGTTGAACTCAGCTCACATGGCTCATTAGCTCTCCTCAGCTCCGTGCTTCCTTCTCCAAGTCTCATAATTCCTTGGTTCTTAGCTGATAATGACTTGATGTTCTCATCACACTAGTTCATAGTTTCTTGTTACGTATATGTTTATGTGGACACTTTCTAATACATAGTCTCTTGTTATGCATATTCATTTATTAACCTTAAACATGTCTACGATATGTTGTTACGTCTATGTTACGTATATGTTTATGTGGATATTTTCTAATGCATAGTCTCTTGTTATGCATATCCATTTATTAACCTTAAACATGTCCACGATATGTTGTCCATTGAAACATATCCATGATGTCAAGTCTATCGAAATTTTTGCTAGTGCTGATATTAATGTGTACAAAATGTGATGAGCATATGTTCAACTCATTTTGGACAGCTGACTCAAAAATCATAACTTTATGGGTTTTCTGGGTTTGTGAAATATTTTGTGTTTGCTTGACAACACACAACACACATCAAAAATTGGAGGGATGCCGAATTTCTCATCATCCATGTCGGCGAGAATCCGAGGTTGCGCCTGTCCATAAATTTGTGAACACATGGAATATTTTTGCTAGTCGACGGACACATGTCCACGGGTTCCTGACCACGGTGGAATTGTGTGTTGTTCTGTGAATTCTTGCTGCCTTGCGGATACAGGTATTCTACAGGCAAAACATTATTTCTTCTTATGACCCGACTACGTTTTACACAAACCACTTGTACCATGTGATCAAATGCGTCATTGTTGCTGGAGAGGGTTTGCTTGGAACCAACATTTGGCGCAACCCTGGAATGATACGGTTCATCAATGCCACTTAGTCAGTCTTAATAGCTATATATTATCCCACATTCATATCTTGATATTCCGTGATAGTTTATCCACACAAACATATCCATATTAAGTTGTCTCCGTCCATTATCCGTCCATAAAACAATGTCAATGCTATCACCAAGATACTATGCTTTATGTACATATTTTTCATGGACCGTTTTTCATGGACACCATATTGTAGACAAATGTTTGACATTTAACCCCGTCCATTCTAAATGTAACATGTGTTTACAACTAGATGGACACACATGTCTCTCTTATGCATTTTATTGAACACTTTGCAAGCGTGTTTTGTTATTCCATCTTTGTTAAAACAATGGATTACTCCTCGAAAAAAACCAGAATCTCGGTCAAGTCAACCACAAATTTCGCCTTAACACGACCCAATTCTTGTAATCTCTCCTCTTAATTATTTGAAAAAAAAAATCAAAGAAATTTCAAAGATTAAACTGAGCTTATGAACCAATAACTCTTAACCCATGAACTACCATCAAAAACTAAAAAACCAGAAACTTTCGAACACCTACCGCCCCCGACAAGTTCTCCCAAAACGCACGGACAGCCGCAAACCTTCAGAGTATGATCTGTCGCCGGAAAAAAATTGGTCTCTCCTCCACTCCGACAGCTATCTCTGCATTCAACGGTTTCGCCCACTTAGATACTTGCGTATATTTTCTGAATCTCCTCAACACAACTCCAGCCACACAATCTCCGTGCATTTAATATATATTCAATTGTTCAGATCAACAGCCCCATATTTCCATCTTAATCAGTAGCCACATGATCTTCTTTTAATCAAGGGTTCACAATACCTCTCGTCCAATAAATTATGCACAGTTGAATAAAAGGTAATACAGTCTTTTAGCCTCCCAAAAATCAGCTGAAAGTGTGCCTCCGGTACAAAGTGATTATTTTGTAAAAACTTTATCTTTAAGTACCTCTTTATGTTACACTCTCTATTCACTTTTAATCTCCATGATATTCAGTTTGATTTTGCATCTATCCAAAGATGGATGAGCTTCTCTAATTGGTACAATTGGAGAGATTTCCGTATGAAGAAAAAACATAATGTTATTAATAGGCTACATGATTTTCAAATAAACAATAAAATTTTGATGGCTTCGATTTGAGAAATACCTTATAAATTTACATAGATAGTATTAATATCCAAATAGTATTAGATTTGGAAATTTGTAAATTATCAAAAGTAAAATGCAGAAATTTAAGATAAAGTTTGTATAGAAAAAAAAATTATAATGATCCAAAATAAGAAACGTGATATAGTATTTTTTTTTGGGATATCTGAATAGTATTATGATTGGAAATTTGTAATTAATAGAAAGAAAATTGCAGAAAATTAAGCGTAAGATTGTAAAATAAAAAATTGTGTTATTATCAAAAAGTAAAGGAAAATTTGGAAAAGAATTACAAATTAACTCACCTATTGTCCTAATAAATATTTGTTAATATAAGATTGTCTCGCTAATGCTTTGATTAACTAAATCCAATTTTAGCATCCATTAATATTAAAAACTTTATTTAAAAAATTTAAAATTATTTACATTTTTTTGAAATTCTTATGACCCCTAAAACAAAAAAAACATTTTCTCCTTTTTTTTGTTCCTTCTTTTCTCTTCTCCTCTCTTTTCCGTCGAAGTCTCTTCCATCTTCCTTCTTCCTTCTTCCTTCTTCCTACTTCCTCTTCCCTCTTCCCTCTTCCACTCTTCTACCTCGTTTCTCTTCGTCGACAACAAATCTCCACCCCTTATTGGCACATGATATCCGTTCACCGCATGTTACATAGATAAGCAACATACTAAGATAGAACAATATAAAAGGAGAAGAAAGCAATAAAGAGAATAAAAAAAATTAAGAAAAAAGAAAACAAAGGATGTCGTGAAAAATAGAGAGAGAGAAGAGATAATTGAGAAGATATGGAGAATATTCACTAACAGTATATCCTAGATTTAAGGAAATTTAAAACGAAATCAGTAGAATTCATATTATATTACCCGTAGATAACAAGGATTGTAGTAGAATGACTACTTTAGGAAAATTAGAAAGTAGAAAAAGTGTTTGAATATGTATTCAAGCAACAGTAGAAGATAGAGACTATCTAAGAATTTGTATTCATGATTCCGTAAAATATATGACATATTTTAGAAAATACATTTTACGGTAAAGTTTAATACAGAGCAATCTGTGTAACCTAAAATCTAGCTTCTTTAGATATATATAAAAAAATTAGAACACCTATTCTACTCATTCGTAGAACTAGAATTTGACTCTATAGGTCGTAGAAAAAAAATGAGTGTAATTAACACAGATTTTCCAAAAACAATTGTTCAGTATATTGAAACTTATGGTTTTTGCACTTTTTCTATTTTTCTAATTTTAAACAAAAAACTTTTAAAAAAATTTAAGTTATTTATATTTAATTAAGGGTAGTTTAGAACAAAAGTGAAAAAAATTGAAAAAGGTTTATTAGGACAATAGGTGAGTTAATTTGTTATTTTTTTCCAAATTTCCCAAAAGTAAATCTATATAATCAAATGGGGTTAGTTTTTATAACAAATATTTAAATATCTATTTTTAAGATATTTTCATAAAAAAAGTTTTATAATCCGACTTTTCAAATAATATTATAAAAATAAAATTTGTAACTAATAGAAAGGAAATTGCAGAAAATTAAAAGAAAATTGTATAAGAAATTGTCTTATTATCAAAAAGTAAATCTATATAGTCAAATGTGGTTGCTTTTTTTATAAAAAAATATTTAAATTATATATTTTTTAAGATATTTCTTTTTTTGAAATAAAAATAAAAAAATTTCATAATAGCAATTAGATATGATATTATAAATTTATTAAAGATATATCTATAGTTAATCTTTGTGAGACTCAACGTGAGCGCGACATATATAAAACTGATTTCTCATATAATATTATAGAGATTTGATAAACTAAAAACATTGTTAACGTGGATAAACACGATTGATATATAAAAAAAACTGGAGAAAAATGATGAAAATATTGTAATATCAAATATGCAGCGATATTAATAAGAAATAAAATATTATCTATATAAAATAAAATAAAGTTTTTTATCGTCCGTCTAATTATAGAAACTCAAAAGACAAAGAGATAAACATTAACGAAAATTTTGACAACACAATTATAATTAGGCTTATTCACTACCCAAATACAACAAAGTAAAGATAATGATTAACAAACAGGAAACACATCACGTCAAGTTCCTATGACAAAGTAAAAACACAATTGCTTATGGATTCGACGTTTGATGAAGATGAAGAAAGTGAAAGATGTATATGGGTGAAGCTCGTGAAGATAGAAAAACTCCAGCTTTTGATATGATTTTGAGAATATTGAATCAGATATAATATCTTTATATAGTAGTCTTATAAATATTTTGATGAAGTCTATTTCATACTTATGTTTTTAACGATTTTGTTTTTAGAGGTGAAGAATTTAACAATCGAGTCTATTTTAGAATTATATTAAGTGTGTAAGATATAGTTTGTTACTACCTTTTTAGTTTTGATAGTATTCTTAGAACTTCTCCACACTATAACTGTATTTATAATGGAAAAGACTCTTCAATGGAACTGCAAAAACAACACCAAATATTATGATTTAGTGTTTGTGAACAGATTCACATTTAACATTAAAAATATTTTTTTTCTTTAACAATATGATTGAATTAGTATTATTAATTAATTAAAAATTTTAAGTAAAAAATAATATACCATAGATATTTTTATTTTTAATAATTAAAATTTTAATTGTAATTAATATTTTTACATAAATATATAAATTAATATGCATATTATTAAAATTAAAAATACATGTTAAAATTTAAATAAATACTGAAATATAAAATTCTAAAATTAAAACCAAACAAACAAGAAAACTAAAATGCAACAAAAAAAATTTTTAAACATGATATAAACTTAAATATATAGTTTAATATTCAGAAAAATTATTTTTGCTAAGAATAACGATAATACAGAGTAAAATCTTGTTGATCACTTGGTGAAATGTGGTATTCGTCTTGACGTTGTTTTCCATGAACATTTTCTGTTTGAATTTGTTCTCCTTGAATTTGATATCTTTTATTATAGTGAGATACTCGATATTGAGAACGACGATATTGTTTTGAGAACATTCTCCATATTTTTCATATTTGCTTTTAATTTATCAATTGTAGTTTTGTCTTTAAGTTATAATCAATTAATTATAAATAATTA
This sequence comes from Schrenkiella parvula, assembly GCA_000218505.1. NCBI lineage: Eukaryota > Viridiplantae > Streptophyta > Magnoliopsida > Brassicales > Brassicaceae > Schrenkiella > Schrenkiella parvula. The sequence continues at coordinate 4,315,947 of CM001192.1, read as the reverse complement.
GTATTTGAAAAAATTATTAAAAAAATAATTAAATTTAATAATATAATAATATAAAATATTGTTTTTAATGTGAAATTTGGTGTTATGGTTGGAGATGAAAAATAAAGTTTAACACTAAAACACCAAATTTGGTGTTATTTTAGCATCAAATTTAGTATTATGGTTGGAGAAGATGTGTTATTGTCATAGTTCTTTGAAGATAACATCTTCATTTATGCAGGTGGTTTGCTTCAGGTTACAACGATTTTTGCTTGTGACGTTTTAGGGAGTTAATTAGTCCTACTTCATACTGTTATAAGATATTTTTTCTTCGTAAAAATGATGCTCTTAGTTGAATTGGTCTCGTATCTCACGTTAATCCACTTATATTTTCCAGGCTTTTAGTTTATTACTACTTTGGGTAACAACCCTATTTTGTCCATTTGAAACTTTTTTAAATTCTGTATTCTTTTGTCATATGAAATGATAAGTTTATGGTTTATTTAAACTTCTAAGTTTGGTGTTATTATTCAGTAGTTTGTGTTATTTTTTATGTTTAATTTTTATTTATTTTTTGTTCGCAGATTCACGAGAGCTCGATTTCAAACTTTAAGACTTGCTTTTTTTATAGAATTTTAAAGACTTGTTTTTCTTTTCTTTCTAGGATGTTCTTGTTTTTATTATGTTTGAGTACTAATCATATACTTTGAAATATCATAAAGTTACATAACGAAAAAAAACTATCACACATATATTAAATAACATTCTAAATTTGGATATGCATATAGATATCATAAAAAATCCAAATATCGTATATTTAATATATTTAGATTCGGATCAAGATTAAAAAAACGGGTTCAACATATCAAAATACGGATCCGGATACTCTGAAATTTCTAACATATTTGTATACCTTCCATCCAACATTCACTTATACTTGATTTTGCCACCACGTGATATGGTCTCAACGGCAGCTAAGACAAGCCATATCCTCCATTTATAAACATGATCTAAAGTCCCTAAATACCGAACTTTCTAGTCATTTGACAACTTATAAAGCTTCTTAATCAAGAAGACGAGAACCAAAGATTCTGTACAATCTTGTTTTCCAAGGGTCAGCTTTATGGGTATAGTAGGAGAGGATACAACACTCGATCCATGGTGGATTTCTTGTAGCCAAAGAAACTGAGTTTTCCCTTCTTATTCCAAGCAACCGATTCCACTTCTTCCTCAACATCTCTGTGTTCTGAAACCCTAAGCCCCAAAAGTACTCCTACCAATAAAATAAACTCAAGTGTTAGAAATTATAAGAGATGATTAATCTCTGTTTACTGTTTTAGATGCATAAACCAAAATTGCATCTTTACTGCGTCTTTATCGCATAAGAAAGCCTCTAAAGTTGCTGTTGGATCCTCCAGTGTCAATAAAACTTGGTAACTTTGATTCTCATCTGAAGAAAATTCCTCTACTTGCCAAGGAAATGCAGCTACAACTCGAACAATGCATCTGTATTTGTATGTAACCTGTAATAAATCCAAGTAACAATGATTCCTTTTACATTTAAAGTACAACAATGTTAAAGAACAAAACCGGTATGTTACCTTGGGAAATGTTATAATGTCCATGAGTGTAACAAATGGGGCTTGATCGTCATCTGTCTCTGCAGCAAAACGAAATGTTGACATTTCAATACTTATTAAAGATGTAATCTTTCTATGAAAAAGAATGATGAATCAAGCATTGCAACCTGTTAATCCAGGAGGTGATGGGAAACTCCAATACGGAATGTGACCCAACTTTGATGATATTCTTTTATCATAAATCCTAGATTTGTCACCATAATATAGGAAACAAGAAGCTAAAAGTTAATTTTGGTAGGCAAGACAGCTCAGAAGTTATCTCAAGGTAGACTAGAAAAGTTACTAACCTCACAATCTTTTCTACTAAACGATCATCTTGAGCAAGTCTAACCGTTGTAGAGTCTGTAACTTTACCTATCCAAGATCCTTTATCAACTACACAGAGTAACTTGTATAGTTTCACCCAATCACCAGGTTTAACACCATGAAACAGATGATTACTTAGAGAAACTCTCAATATGGTTCCAACAGTGGGAAAGCTGAGCAATATATCTCTGTAGAGAAGAGTATGAACTGAGAGACTGCTAAATTCCTTGTCTTCAACCCCACTAATAATAGTCAACATTGTACACCAAACAGAAGAAGAGTCAGCATAGAATATGAAAAGCTTATAAAAGTTGGAAAACTTTAAGATCAAAATTGTTGCAATACTTACATAGAAGCTGGGGGTGCATCAGTTCCATCCCAAATAAAAACGGTGCTCATATCTTCATTGACATGGAGGATCTTCGTTACAAAAAACAGTAGAAAAGAAGGTACGATCAGTTCAGAGTAATCAAGAAGTGTTAGGTTAAGATATACACAGCCTTTTGCATTTCAATTGAGAGTGTCTTGAGCAAAAGGTAAGAATTAAGTCTTATTACCTTGCACACCAAATCAAAGCATTTTCCTTCCTTGATCTCTCTCAAAAATGAAAACTTTTCTGGAGCTTGAGCTTTCGTTCTATAAGACGAACTCTGCAAAGCTATGAACCACAACTATAATATCAAAAGCTTATAAGAATCATTCTGTGTTATTCATGTAACTATGTTGCAAGGGTCTAAAGAAATACATGTTGTACTGAGGAAGGTTATCCATAACCATAAGTCGAATTTGAACATTCCTCATAGCTATTAACTCATAAAACGTATACAATGTTTGTATCTGTTTTCACCTTTCTTAAAACCTATCTTTAAACCATTACTTAGACCCTATATAAGTCTGTGAAAATAAGTTGAAACTTTCAAAACTAAAACAAGCTTACATGATGTTACCTTGATCAAATCTGCTACTACTGGCAAACAATTTGCCAAGCTCATCTATGTAACTCTTGTATTGCTCTTCGCCACGAAAATTCGAAGTGCATTGGTAACATATTAAACCTTCGACTCTTCCTTCATAGAGCGCAAAGGAAGAAACCCTTTTGTTACAGGCAGCATTTACTCCTTTTCCACCATCAAAAGATTTCATCTACCAGAAAAGAAAATTGGTTTTTTAGAATCTCTATCCTAAGACAACAGATTCAAAGCACAAAACAGATCTTTATCTCTCTTCTTCTCCATCTTCTTCCCCAACAAATTTCTCTCGCTAAAGTAAAGCATAAAACAAAAAGAAAATTGGATTTTTACAAAGTCTTTATCTTAAGACAACAGATTCAAAACAGAAGTTAAGAGTGAGTCTTGTACCTTGACGCGTGTAAACAGAATCATGTCGTTGTGGTTCTTGATATAAGGAAGCTCTTCAAGCTTGTTACTAAACACATTAACAGTAAGTCCAGGACTGTGGTACGAATCATCGATTATCCGTAGCGTACAGATCCAATCTGACACAAGTAAAAACTCAAAGTCTTAAGAAGACAATGTTCCAATTTTTAATTGTAATTGGATGAGTAACAAGAAGAAAAATGATATATTGAGACCAGAAAAAAAAGTGAAATCTCCAAATCTGAGAGAAGATGAAATTAGAATTTGGGTTTTCAGATAATATACCATTGTTGCGACAGGGCTTGGGTTCTCTTCGTTCAAGAACGATACCAAGGATGTTAACTTCTTGGTGAATTAGATTAATGGCGTCTTTTAGTTTCACCAGCTTGAGATCACTCTCTCTCTTCTTCTCCATATTCTTCCCCAAGAAGCTTCTCCCGCTAATATAAAACCTGTTTCAAATAGACACCTATTAAAGTAAGAACAAGTGTGGAATTTTGACCCAATAATGGCTGGAATGGAAGGGTTTTTCTTTTCTATAGTTTTATCTTAATAATTTGATGGGTTTGTGATAGAGCCGGGGCAAATTACTCGGAACCAAAAAACTGAACCCAATAAGACTAAAATTAAATGATATTGAACTGAACTAAAAATCATAAATATTTGTACAATTTTTTCTTTAAAATATTTTAGATATTTGAACCAAACCAAGCCGAATAGATATTTTGGATACAAAATATAATACATATTCAAAAATATTAGTTATATTTAGCTTAAAATAATCAAAATATATCAATTGTATTTATAAATATAATTTTTATTATTTTTAATTAAAAACACTCAAATTATCCAAAATTACCCGAATATTTTTATATAAATGATCAAATCACCTGAATCATCCACTATTTTTACCTAAATAATTTGATATTTTTTTATCTGAATTATCCGAATTTAACAAAATTACTCAAACTGAACCTTACCTGGATTTTTTCTGGTTACTAGCTGGTTCAAAAGTTTATTATCTGAACCAACCAAAAACCTGAAGAACTGAATCGAAACCAGTTTGAATTTTATAAGTACTTGAATGGTTCCTATATTTCAAAAGTGTTTTTCGATAACTTTTGGAAATGTAGTGTTGTTTAATAATGTGTTCAAATGATTGGAGTGGACGTGGGGGGTTTTCCTCTTAGTCTCGACAGTTCATCTCGGGTAAAGTTGGTTTTGAAACCTGATTCTGAATGGTTAGTGATGAAAAAGCGAATTAAAAGTACAGTGCAGTTCAACTGTGATATCTGCATAATGAGATATAAGTGCTCTTATTGCAGAATAAACAATGCAGAATAATGTTTGATTGCTGAAAAATAATTTATTATTATATATATATATATATATAGTATAAAAGTTTAAAAAAATATATATTAAGCAATCTTATTCATGAAAGTTAGAGTATCCTCCAAAAATTAAGTGTTTCGTATGGCAGGTGTTATTGGGGTGTGTGCCGGTTGCAAATAATTTAAAATAACGAGGTATTAATTGAGAAACCCATTGTACAAGGTATGGAGATGTGGAAGAAACAATTAATCATGTTCTGTTTCATTGTTCCTCAGCATTACAAACATGGACACTATCCCAAATTCCGTTTAATCACGACGTCTTTCCTATGGATTCAGTGTTCTCAAATATGAATTATCTGTTTTGAAGATTACCAAAAGTCAATCTAAACACACAATTCTTCTGGATTTTATGGTATATATGCAAAAGTAGAAATGACAAAGTCTACCGCAATATTGATAGAGATCCTAGAGAGATTCTTAAGCTGACGGAGAATGAATCACTATTATGGGATGAGGCCTATACATCCGCTCCTGCTAACACATCACATGATTTCTCGCCTCAGGAAGGTATGGGGGGAAGAGTGAGCCACAAAAAAGGTGATGGTGTCATATTGATGGATCCTGGAAAGAAAATGACGTTTTCTTGGGTCAAGGATGGTTTAGCAGTTTTGAGGGATTGTATACCAGGATGGGAGCAAATGAATATAAGGAGTAGTCTCTCACCGCTAGATGCAGAATTTAAAGCACTGATATGGGCTATGGAATGTATGATTGCATACCAACAAACGAACGTCACCTTTGCAACAGACTGCTCGGAATTAGTGAAGATTGTGTCGCCGCCACATGAATGGCTGGCTTTCACAATCATTTAAAGGAATTCGAGAAATGTAAAAGGCTTTTCAAGGAATTTACATTGGTACTAGTCCCAGGAACGAACAACTCAAAAGCGGATAAGCTAGCAAGGAGTGTCTGAACACAGCTATCATATGATTTCCATTTAGATAATGTAACACCAATGTGGTTGTCTGAATTATTTTAGATTTGGATGTATGTTGACAAAAAAATTAAGTTTTAGATATTAAATTTTCATTTAAATAAACATTTAATATATTACATATTTGAAAAACTGAAATCATAAATAAAAGTATGTATGATCAAATTTAAATTTTTAAAAAGTGTTTTCATTTAATTAAATATAAAAATTAAACGTTCTAAATGAAACATATTTTACTTTATTTTGTGTTGTATACGTATGTGTGTATTTTTAATCTAATCATAAAAGTATACAATTTATTTTTAATGATTTAATTAATAATTTAATCTAATTATTAAATAATTATAGGTAAAAATTTAATTATTTTGGTAATCAATTTTAACCTAGAAAAGAAAGTTACTTTAAAAAAAGTAAAATAGAAAATTTGACAACAAGTTTTTTAGAAAAAGAAGAAATCATATACAAGTCTATTTTTGTATGTATATAGATAATTCAATTTTATTATTATTAAATTATGAAAAGTATAGAAGTGGATGAGGGTTTTTTTAACTCGCATCTATTTACATTCGTGAAAGATTTGGCTAACAGGTTTCTTTTTGTGAGTTATTGAAATCTGTCCATTTTTTTTACAAAAACTTTTTACCAAAACTGCACAAGAAATAAAAAAGAAATGATTAGTGTCATTGAATCGTTTTTAAATAAAAGTTTGAAATCCGCATTGCTTTAATGTTTTCATTTAAGGCCTTAACCCACTAATGGCTGGAAAGAAATGTTTTTTCTTTTTTAGAGTTCTCTCCTAATAATTAGATGGAGTTGTCGGAGGAGTGGCCAAATTACACGGAAACGAAAAAAATGGAATCGAACTAAACCAAAATCATTTGATATAAAAAACCAAATTAAAATCATAAATATCCGAAGATTTTTTGTTTAAAAAATATTTTGGATATCCGAATCGAACTGGAACCGAATCAAGAATCGAATAGGTACTTTAGATACTCAAAATATAATACATATTCAAAAATATTACTTATATTTAGTTTAAAATAACTAAAACATATTAATTACTTTCTCTTGTCTTCTCTTCCGAGTTTCTATGTTTTTTCTCATTTTGTCTCTATTTCTTTTCTTCTTCCATCATTTTATTTTTTTTCTGTTTCTCCTCCTTCTTTGTTTATAGTCTGTTTCTTTTTTTATTTATTCAACGATGACTCCAAAAGAAGCACCTCTGGATCTACTTTTATACTTTATTAGGACGATTCTTACAAATTTAGTGAAAGATCTAAAGAAAATCCGGTGAAATTCTTGGTAAGGATCAGGCCATCCTAGAAAATTATAAAGATCAAGATATTGTGCATATACATTATCCTATACATAAATTCTTGGTAACAAGTTACATGTTCTTATAACATGCTAACAATTATTGTATCATATAAATATGTAAATTTATCTATAACGTTTTGCTTAACAGGATAACATACTCGTTATATATTAATTCTCATATCTTTTTCATCATACCGTACACCTTTTTTTGGATGTGGTAATCTTATAACAAGTTATATTTTGGTAACATATCAAATTATGTATTGTATCTTTAACTTTTTGACGTAGTAATTAGAGTATTGTTCTTCGTACTAATTTCCCAACAAGTTATACATTATTGTAACTTGGTAACATTTTTAATATACCATACAAACATGTAGGTTTATTGTATCATAAAAATATGTAAGTTAACATATAACTTTTTGCTTCAAGCGGTAACATACATGTTATCTGCTAACTTGCATTTATTATTCATCGTAACATAAACATTTTTCAGATATGGTGGTTTCGTAACAAATTATATTTTACTATAAGTAAATTATGTATTGTACCTCTAACATTTTATTAATGCTCACATAGGACGACATTTTCGATTAAGGAAAATATACCTCTCACCGCTTCTGTCAATCTCAACAACTTGTCCGCTGCCTGAATCCTAATAGAATCCGAAGATTTCAGATCAAAAAACCGACTTGATGTCTAGTGAAAGCTCAATCAGAGTTTCGTGTAGATTGAGGAAATGAAAAATATTTTCCGGTTATTTTATGACTGATGCTTACCAGCTCCGCGAAGTTGAACAGCTGGATAGTCAGTCTTTTGACGGTATCCATCTACGGATCTTTTGCTCTAGTGAAGAAAGCAAAAAAAAAATTGGAGAGAAGAATAATAAATGAAGTGTAGGGGGTAAAAGTATATTGATAAAAAATGAAATATTGTTTGTCAATAGTAAATGTTTATTTTCTTAATGTTGATCTCAAACATGTATATGAGACCTAATTTTTCTAAATAATTGTATGAATAATTTTTATGAAATTTCTTTTAATAATACTAATCATACCCTATCTATTACTGTTTGAACAAATTAAACGGTACCACACATGTAACTATTTGAATGAAAACATATTGGATGGGAAATACTGGATACATATGTGCAGGACGAGTTTCCTGTTATGAAATGCAGAGGCCTACTTGCAACCACCACTCTGCCTAACCGCTCAGTCGATGAACGTCAGACCCGGTTATCGGGTTAAATAGTGAATCCAAGAGATCATGGTCCTGTGTTGTACTGGGAGGTCATGGTCCTGTGTTGTACTGGGACATGTGTATTTTATTTTTATCAATATCCCTTATGGATACAACGACTTTCAAATCATGTTAAGTTCCTTATGGTGTCATGTCAACAACTCAGGTAGAAACAAAAACAGAGAATTATACATCCTTTTTGAATGTCTTGTCTCAAAATTAGAAGAAAGTCATTTTAAAGCAGAACCAGAAACAAATCAGAGCCCAAATCTGCTAAAGTTGGCTAGTATTGTCGTTTAAGAATATTAAACTGTACGAATGTGTTTTCCTTTTTACAGGACTAAGGAATTGTATAAAAAGAAATGTAAACGTTACGTACACTCTTCCCCACCAATAACATCAGTTGCTAGTAGAACACAAGGCAACAACAAAATGATATAAATTGATTTGGATACAAAGAAAAAACAAATACAAAATGTAATGGCTGGTACAAAACGAATAAAGAGAAACATATCACAACCTGACTGATCAAATTTCAGCATGTATTGATCCCGTCTTTGCAATCCGCAGTAAGGTTATAGAACGTCTCAACACGAGTCTTTCCCCTAATAAACACCTCTGTATCAACAGCTACTCTCATGTACCCATCAAACTCAACTGGTTTCCCATTGTTCAAAAGACTTGTCTCATTGTACCACTCACTCTTGTTTCCCCACAAGTAGCTATAGTCATCAAGCAAGTGAACCTTGTACTGAGATCTCAACTTGTCAAAGTAATTATAGAACGGCTCATTAGTAGCGATGTACAAATTCCTCCATGGTTGAACCAATGCTCTAAGTTTATTCAAAATTGCATCAGGCCATGTATCTGCATCCAAATGTGGCCATAGCTTCTTGTCCTTGGCTTTCTCGCCTCTTACCACATGAACAGCATCAAAGTCCCAGTCCATTTTCCCACTAATCTCAGAGACAATGTTCATTAATCTCTTTGATTTCCACAGTGTCTGCCATGGCCTCTCGACATACTTTGAAGCTTGCCCTTCGCAGACTCTATACCAATAGTTTTCCGGCTCAGGAGCGTCAAACTGCCTCCATATAATCGTGCTCTTATCTTTACTAAGCTGCAAAGGCGATACTTTATGCGTCTTAACCTTCCTAACAGGTACTTTCCGTTTATGCGATCGGTTCCATTTCTTCCAATCTCTTACAAACTCACCTTCTTCAACAATAGAAGCCGTTTCTTTGAGATGCTCAAAATCAAAGTAATACCGAAAATCCTTACCTTCCTCATCCTTCCCCTTTGAGCTATAACTTGCAGACAAACACAAACTCAAATCCATCACAAATGTCCTGTTCAAGTACATTGCTTCCCCTAATCCACACAAGAAACTCCACATATACTGATTCATACCCTTGCAATAATCTCCTCCACGCGAGTAATACAAATACTTCCCTCTCCTGAAATTCGTCTGAGAGCCAAGAGTCGGTATTGTATCGTTGATCTCGGGATCACCGCCTCGCGCAGCCTTTGGACCACCACCACCTCCTCTTGACTTGATCCTAACCCTACGAGCATTAACACCAGAATGCCAACCACTAGTGTGAAACACTTTGTAAGTACAATTCTCACCGAATCCAAACTTAAACCTCCTGAAATCTCTATATCTCCTCCAAGACTTCTCCTTTTTGTTCCTAAATCTCCAAGAAACATCGCATTCGTCTGAATTCGATCCGTTAACCGGAGTTTCATACTCTAAGAACACAATCGATTTGAAAACCTTGAGATTAAACCTCTGAACAGCAACAAGCACTCTCGGATCTGAGCAATTCACAACTTTCAGATCGTCACAATCCACGGAAGATGAATTCACAGTCATATTCCCAATCTTCTCCTCCGATAGCTCGATTGTCGCCTCCGTAACGGGTCGAGAAGAGTTCGCCGGAGCTGAAACCGGAGAAGAAGCGATGTCTTCACCGGTGTGGAGTATAGAGCCGTCGATTTTGAAAGTTGCGTTTTCGGTTCCAGTGAGTAGTTTGGTTAGCGCCGGAGCTGATTCGAGCCATGGATCTGGTGGTTGGTACGTGACGGCGATTACTGTGAAAATGAGAACCGTGAAGACGAAGACTGAGAAACAGACATTGCTGATTAGCTTGATTAGGTTCTGGGCTATGGGTTCGGTGGTCAGATCCGATTCCTTCATGGAAGAATCCGATGAGACGGAATCAAATCGAAGAGATTTTGAGAATGACACACAGAGAAGAGAGGAGATCTGATGCGAGATCAAGAGAGAAAGCTTTTGCTTTTGGAAGTAAGAAAAATGGACTATTCTAGTGAATTTCTTCTAGTCTTCTTCTTTCTTCCTTACTTTAATTTTTTCTCTCTTTTTTTCTTTTCGATCCTTCTTACTTAATTTCAGGGATTTTTGATATTTTATGCTTTGGAAGTAAGCTACTTGATTTGAACATTTTACCGACCATGCATACATTTTTGGTTTTTCTTTTAAGCAGATGCACAAGTATTAGAGAGCGATTAACCCCCTTTTTCTGAACTTTTAAGATATTGTTTTCAATTTTTTACTAAAAGAATTATATTGAAGATGTTTGTTGACGCGCCATTCGTGTCAGTTTATCCGCAAGAATGTTGATTCTCTTTGGTATCAATGTGAGAGGAAAGTGGTGCAGTACTCCTTACATTGTTGGAACTCCTCTAAATGAGATGTAAAGGTAGGTCATTCACGTGGATCCATCACCATATTCATCAATTCCGAGCAATCTGTTGCAAAGGTTACCACATTTTGATCTGCTGCATGCATGCACTTCATAGCCCAGATGAGCGCCTCCATTTCTGCGTGTAGCGGTGACTGCTGTGAATATTTTTTGTTCTCATCCAATCGGATACCCCGGTAAGTGTGGTATTTCATCCTTGTCATGAGAAAAAATCTCCTTTTTTCCATGCACCATCTGAAAAGCACCACAGACCCGTCAGAGTAAATTGAAAATCCCCTCCAGCTCCGTCAGACAGCGGCTGCTGCAAAGCACCCTCCATCACCTGCGAATGTGCCTCCTCCCATAATAAGGTTTCCACTTCAGCATGTTTTAATGTTTTCCGAGGATCCCGTTGTATATTACTGAAGATTTTTTTCATTGCGACTCTTCCAAATGTACCATAGTAGCCATGGAAATTGGTTGTTTTTATTGTCTTTGGGAAGACGCCAAAATAGATAATTCAAGTTTGTGAATACTGAATCGGTCGGGAAGATTCCGGGATGTGATGGGACATTTGATAACGTCCAAACTTGTAGGGCTGGCGGGCATTGGAATAAAGAATGATTAATAGTTTCATCTGCCGCTCCACATCTAGCACAGGTCCAATCACAATTTATTCCCCTATCTTTTAGGTTTTTTGCTACCGATAAACACCCCGAAATTGCCTGCCAAATAAAATGTTTAATTTTATTTGAGCATTTTAACTTCCAAATGCTTGCAAAAGTATGAAGTCCTGTTCTGCGAACGATCTGATAACCTGACTTTACCGTATATTTCTCTTGTTTTGTGAAATGTCATCCATACTTTTTTGGCCTCTAAAGTCTACTGATTGGCATTGCTAGGATCAAGGTTGCATCTTCTGGTACGAACGTAGCCGAAACTAGATGTTCGTCCCATGTCCTTAACTCCTGGTAAATCAAATGATTCACGATAAGTAAAGGATTATTATTCAAATTATTCCTTATTGCTGGCCTCGAGCATTTGGCTGGGATCCAAGGATCATTCCAAACTGAGATAGTCGTTCATGTTCCCACCCTTTTGATAAGTCCTTTTTTAACCAGAGGTGTAGCTGAGACAATACTCCCCCACCCATATGATAGCGAATACGATTTGATAGGATCCAAAGGTCATGCATTACGATAATATCTACTTTTAAACACTCTTGCGAATAAAGAGGTTGGTTTCTCAATTAACCGCCATAATTGTTTTGCCAAAAAGGCTGTATTAAAGTTCTCTAGGTCCCGAAAACCGAGTCCCCCAATCTTCTTATCCTTACAAATTTTACTCCATGATTTCCAATGCATGCCCCGCTGAGATCCGTCAGTACTCCACCAAAACTTTGCCGCCACACTAGTAAGTTTTGTAACAACCCCTTTTGGTAACCGAAATCAGGACATAACATGAATAGGTAAAGCTGTTGTAACCGATTTAATTAACACTTCTTTTCCACTCCTTGACAGAAGCTTTGATGTCCATCCGTTAACCCGATTATGAAGTCATTCCTGGAGAAACCTGAAGATTTGAGTTTTTGCTCCCCCTAGGCTCTCCGGAATACCCAAAAAATTCCCCATCCCACCGATTTTTGAGATCCCTAAAACTTGTTTCAGCTCCTCCCTTGTTTGATCATCTACCTTATGACCGAATTGGATAGAAGATTTGTTGAAATTTATATGTTGTCCCAAAGCTGCTTCATGTTCCATTAGAATTTGCGAGATAACGTGGCATTCCTCTTTAGTTGACTGGCAGAAAAAGGTTATCATCCGCAAATAACAAATGAGAGACCGGAGGACATGTCCTCGCAACTTTTAACCATGTTAACTGTTTATCCCTTTCCGCCCTTCTAATATTTGAAATTAGTGGCTCCGTACACATAATAAAAATATATGGAGATAAATGATCCCCTTGCCACAATCCTCTTTGTGGGCCAATACGCCCCCGCAGTTGACCATTGATTAGTACCCGATACTGTACCGAAGTGATACATTGCATTATCCAATTCACCCATTGGTGAGCAAACCCATCTTGATCAAAGTTTTTTCAAAAAACACCCACTCGACACAATCATATGCTTTACTCATATCCGTTTTAATAGTCATGAATTTCTTTTGACAAGACGAATTCATTCGGAGGCCATGGAACATCTCTTGGGCTACCAGTATATTATCCGTTATAAGACGGCAAGCCACAAAAGCTGACTTTTTTCCGAGATTAGCGCCGGCAGAACTTCCTTCAGTCGTTGACATAGTATCTTATAGCCTACATTACATAAACTAACGGGCCTTAGTTCCGTCATAAACTAACGAGCCTTAGTTCCGTCATAAACTAACGGGCCTTAGTTCTGTCATATTAGTCGTATTTAGCCTAGCATCAAACTCTCCCGTTAGTAGGAAATTATTGACCAAATTAAGAACATCATGTTTTATTATGGGCCCTGATTGTTGGTAAAACAAAGCTGTCATCCTATCTGGTCCCGGTGCCTTTCGGACCTCTTCTTCTGTTGCCATAGCCGTTAGTTTTTCGTTCATATGTGCAGTAATCTGTAAATGTATTTCTTGCAAAAATTCATCTAATCCTGACGGGTGTGAAGTTATGAATAGATCCTCAAAGTACTTCACTGCAACCCTCTCAACCTCCGGTTCTGTATTAACCCAACTTCCATCCGAATTATAAAGCCCAATAATTCTATTACGCGCCTGCCGCTGTTTGGTCAGCGCATGGAAGAACTTCGTATTTTGATCCCCGGCCTTATACCACAGATTCCTACTCTTCTGCTGCCAGAACAACTCTTCATTTGCGTACGCTTCTTTTAAGGTCCTGGTAATTTCTAGAATCTCTGCTTGACTACGGGAATCATCATTCAAAGCCTCGTCAAGAGCTTTTTGTAAAATTGTTATCCTTTCTTTCCCACCTGATTTTATTGTCTTCCGCCACTTTGAGATCTCCTGTCGACAAGAGTGAATTCTTGACACAAATGGAATAGAAAGGCCTTCTTGTTCCTCTGCCCGACCCCAACCTCGCATGTTTGTTTCTTGTAAACCTGCCTGACCGATCCATCTCTTATCAAACTGGAATTGACTTCGTCGCTTAATTATCTTATCCTCAATAGTCGCCAGTATAGGCTTGTGACCTGAACCGACCATTTGTAAATATTCTACAAATGAGAAAGCAAACACCGTATGCCATTCCTCAATAGCCAACGCCCTATCTGACCTACACCTCACAATTTGGCCTCCTCTCCATCACAGAGTGTTTCCAAGCGAAGAAAATTCCAATAGACCACAGTTCTCAATCATATTATTAAAGGGAATAAAAGTTGACGCATGTCGCAAATGACCACCTTGTTTTTCGTAATTACCGGTTATTTCATTAAAATTGCCTATTAGAAACCATTGCTCATTCCTAATAATTAATAGGTGCGTGTCTTTAGTAACCCAAGAAGCTTACAGGTTTCAATTCTAATCGGGTATTTTGCTTATTGGGTAAGTCTCGGTTTATTTTTTTAGTTTTCTCTTAACTTCAACCCAATTACCACAATTACTATTGGGCATGTTCTATTATTAATTTGTCAAAGCCCACTTTTAACATGCTTTTCGGTTTCTGCCGTTCCTATTACTTCACCTCCCCATGTCCTTGAGCTCACTTCAAAGCTCCACTCCTCAATCTTAATTACGTAGCCTCCTGAGCTTCCTCTCAAGGTATTTAAATACTCAACTTAGCTACAATTATTTTCTCACAGCTATTCTTATCTATTACATCTAATTATATATTCACCTAAAACCTTTGATGCACTACAGGGAGACTTTTGCAAAGATGAAATTATGGTCAGACTTATGCATTTGTGAGGCGCGTAACTTCAAGCAGGGTAATAGCTTGATCGGCCTTGAGTTTATTTTCATTGACGCCAAGGTAAACCTTTGTTTTAATGTAGTTACTTTTCTTCATTACGTTTTTTAAAAGCTGCGTCCTCTAATATCCCAACATGCAGTAACCATGCAGGGATTTGTATCGGCACACCTTGCAATCAGACCTTGCAAAACAAGCTACAAGGTAATATTGCATCATAACATGGTCATTTTCACTGATCAGACAATCTTTGTCGAGGATCTCGAAAGCCCCCATCAGATAGAATCTCAGATGTTTAGGCTGCGAGATTTTCAAGCGTTCATTGAAGTTGCTGATACGCAGACTGAGCTATTTGGTAAGTAACTACTATTCCTATTAAATGAGAAAACATTTAGTAAAGCGTTGTCTGATATATTAGAATCTTAGGATGCGAGACTGTGGTTATCGTTGCAGAAATGGTAGTTTATTTTGATTTGGTGGCACGTTTTGTTGGCTTTAAGTTCTGGTTACCTCTTGAGGTAGATCTCATTGGCCACATAAGGCTTATCGATGGCGAGAACCTTCAGTCCGAGAGCCCTCTTGCTACTGCTCCAACAAGTGGTGATGGAAGGTCCAAGCAGATGATCTTCTTATACTGCAACTTGAAGAATAAGTTTCATTCGCACATGTTTTGGCTATCTAATTACCTAACACATAATCTGTAATAATGTATTTTCTTTTCTTTTTTGTCACAGTGGGGTGACTGCCCGTATTTATTTATGGGAGGAGATTGCATTATCTTTTCGTTGGACATGGAATGAGATGGTGAAGAAGCCTGTTGTTGTTTTGATAACAACTTTGAATGCGAAGACTCTAAGGGGTTAGTGAATCTAATTTTTTTTTCATACATACATTAGCAGGTGTTGTTACCCTTAGCTCAACTGCTTCCACGAGTTTTTTCGATTTGGACATTCCAGAGACCAAGTCTAATTTGACAAGGTGGTTTGTTATCTGTTAAACGTTTCTTCTGCTCTATCCTAAATTTTTGTATTCTGTTTTATGTTAATGCTATGGTCTTCACTTCTGCTCCTTTCTGTTTCTTTTACAGGTTTGGAGAAATCAAAGGGTCTCCAGTTGATGTAAACAGCTCCTTCTTTGCTGTTGCTAAGCCGGAAGTTGTAAGCTTGGGTGAAATACATAAATTTTTGTCTCATGAAATTCCACAGGTTTGTGTACTTCTCCTAATGCTGATTAGTTAGTTTAGTTTTGATAGTAACATTGTGATCATTGCATAGGTGGCTAGCTTCATTTCTATTGCTACGATTAAGGAAGTAGTTAAGGAGAATGGATGGTACTTTATCTCCTGCACTAGCTGTCAGTCTAAAATGGAGAAGTGTGACACCAAATTGACCAACCAATGTGGGAATTATCATGTTAGATTGTAGGAATAAGTATATATGATTTATCTTCTTCAGTAGTAAATTGTACATAATTTATCCATTATTTTTGTTGAATGTTTAGGTACTGGTTAGAAACAACTGTAACCGATGTTGAGGGTTGAGTGGCCACATTTGTACTGTTTGACAAAGAGGCTACGAAACTGGTTAGGAGGCTAGCGCCTGACCTAATGGGAGAGGTAAGTGAATTACCATGCATCGGCTTTACATGGTGATATAGTTTGCAATTCTTTTTCGTTGCAGGTTCAGGACCAAGAAGCAGTGACACCGGCATATGTGCTCGACATTGTTGGACGCATATGCAAATTCCAAGTTAAGTTGACATCGTTCTTTTCTGCTTCACGGCAGAATAAAACCATTTTCCGCAACTTGAAGACAACATTGGAGACGGTAATGAGGTCATCCCGAAGACCACAGTTGAAGCTGACGACCTAGGTGAAAATATGAGATCGAAAGAGAAGCGTCCACGTTACACATAATCCAAATAATATTGTCTTTTCTTCCTGTCCAGCTAACATTGACAGCAATATACTGTTTTTCGTTTCAGTAAGTTTAGCGTTTAAAATACTTTGGTTATGCATGAATGCAATTTGTTAAATTTACTTTGGTATTTCTTGCATTGTATAAGACATTTATCTTAATACAATGTTTAGTTTTCTCTTAATAATAAAACATTTTTTCGACTTATTTGGCTTTCGACAAATGTTTAAAATTTTTAAAAATATTAAGATAAGAAACTAACCAAATTAAAACAAAAGCCTTGTGAAATTTAGGTGTATGATAGGCTTGTGGATAAAAAAAACAAGGCTCCAAATAGTTTTTAAAGCAACCAAGTGTGTGTTAAAAAAAAAATTGGAGATAATTTAGGTTTATGATGGGCTTCTTAAAAAAAACTCAAATCGTTTTTAAAGTACTATACTTTGAACTTTGCTTACCAATTAAAATTGAGCATTTTAGTAAACTCGTAAATGTACCCAAACTTATAATTAAAGCCCAACAAATAAGTTCATTTAATTAATATAATTCACACTAAATTATTTTAACCTAACATTAATTAAGACATTTATCAAAAAAAAAAAACGCCTCCTAACCAGCCGACTTTTCTTGCCCTCTCCATCAAGTCAGGTAAAACTCTCATCCATAACTATAATTAAACATGAAACTCCTTTTATAACTTTTTTTAATTTATATAATTAGTTACTTGCTAGATAACTCTTATTGTTTGATTTTGTTGTTTTACAAATATGCAAGCAGCTTAACAAAAATGCAAATTAAAGAAGTACAACTCTGAAGGAAAAATCCCTACTCAAACATGTTAATGAGCTCTCCTTACCGAAATATGATTGGTTTTTTATATTTTAATTATTTCCTTATTAGTTCTTCAATCTTAACTTCAGTAATATAATCTGGAAGAAAATATAGTTGTGGACTTAAATCTAGCTTCTAAAAAAAAAAGAATTTTTTTCCTTTGTCTAAACAAAAAGGTTCTTTATTAAATACCTACAAAAAGGTTGTGGATTTAATTCTGGCTTTCAAAAATGTTCTTTATTAAATACCTACTAAAACAAACTTAAAAAAATATATAGTTGAAGACTATATAAGCCAAAATGTTTTTAAAAAAATTGTGTACAAAAAAATATATATGGTACAAAATTTATACAACTGATATTGGTTTGCTTAATTTTTTAAAGCAAACATTTTTCACATAAAGATTACCATTGCCAAATTTTGTTGTTTCTTTCCAAAAACAAAAATATTCTGCTATATAAAACTTTGGAAAAAAAATACAAAAAGGACAAAAAATAATTAAAAGAAAAAAAACCCAAGCTAAACTAATTAGTTTGTTAAGATCAGCGAACTATAATAACAATTACGTGAATTATGAGTAGGGATGACGGAAAAAGAAGAAGTTAGGGTTGAAAATTATTTCGACAACCTCCAGATTGGTACAACAAATTTGTCAATCATTGTACGAATTATTCATATGTGGTATATACAATATCACTATGATACAAAGATAGAAATGAGGATGGTCATGTTACTATTGGACATCAAAGTATGAGTTATTACGTAAACCTAAAGTTTTTTTACACATACTTGCTAACAAATATTTTTAACTTAAACAGGCTGAAATGGTACAAATTAAAATGGATTATTTAACTACAAAGCAAGAAAAAAATAAAAATAAAAGAAGGCGAAGTATATAAAATTTCAAATTTCATATTCGATCTACATAACAATCGATTCAAACTCGCATCCCATAAATATTTCTTTAAAATTACAAGTGATACAACGATACTCCCAGTTCATGATAACAATGACAAAATACGTGCCAACAAATTTTGGATTCAACACTATCGTCACCTGCTAAAGTTGTGCGACGCAAACACTGAACAACCAGGTAACTTTCATTAGCTCTAAGTTGTAAATAATAAACTACTGTTTAAATACCAATTTAATTTATCAAAATAAACTAATCAAAAAAATAAAAAAAAGGTTGTTGGCAAATACGCATGATACATAGAAATACCCGATACAACCTCCAAGATGATTCAGAAATTAGCGCTGGGTTATTGCTGGACAGGTAGAAAAAAAAAATGTCTCCATACAATAAAATTGAAACATCAACCTCTTGTAGGTCTCCAATAGTGAAGTTATTTATAACGGGTAAACAGGCGGTAACCTTTCGTTACCTTTCAAGAATCAAGGACCGGAAGTTTTCAACTGTTTTGGTCACAAATATAAATAAAAAACAGAAAATATGTACATATTAATCTATTATTCACAAATCGATAATCTATCTAAATATATTTTGTTGACACATATTTTGAAATAATGCAGGAAGATTACTACTCGAGTCGATTTTAGGCACCAGATTTTACTTTGACAAATCCATTCTTGTAATAAAAAGCTTGCGGAAAAGAAATGAGAAAACTTTTTTTAAAAACCACCTATGGGATGAAGCTAAATCTCCAGTGAATGATGCTATAAAATTCTCTTCACGCTCTTTAAATAATTTTTGGATACTTTTAATTTGTCTACAAAAGTTGTCATCGCTAAAGTTTTTTTTTAATCGTCTGGTTTAGATCTTAAACCAATGTTCAAGGTTCAATATCCTACTATTTTATCCAATACGATAAGAATAAGAAATGCAAAGCCCAAAAAACAAAATCTACAATAAAGTGTATACAGAAAACTTTTACACAATGTAATATATATATTAAAATAAATTTTAACATCACCTGCGCGTAGAGTGAGAATAATCATAGTGTGTCAAAAACTACAAGTGTCTCAAATGTAATTAATTTGTAAAAAGTTTTTGTGCTACTAAATAACAACATTGTCTCAAATTGAGATATTGTGTCATTGTGAAATAGCTAAAAATATAATTAAATTACGAAAGGATTTAAAATTGATAGAACTGAAAAAATTTTGAATGATTGTTTTTTTAATATAATTAGATAAGTTTTGCGGAGAAGCGGAATAAAACTGATCTAAAATAAATTTTTACTATATCTTGTCAAAGTTAGTACTAACATGACCCATAACACATGCTAAGTCAGTCGATCAGATTATGCTATATGTAAAACTCTTTTTACCCAGATGAAGCGAAAAAAACAATTGATTTTTCTTAGAAAAAATAAAAATAATTGGTTTTATATATTGATAAAAAAATTTAAATAGGACTGATAGAAAAGTATACCTGTTGGGCCAACTTTTGCGATGCAGTCCATACGAGACCCAATTGCATGAGACTCACACGTCATGCTGAGCCGCGGGAGCAATAGATTAAATGCAGCTACACTAACATGTTCACCTACCATTAATGATGAGAGTAGCTGACGAAAAAGGAAGCGAGCTTGCCAACTCCGCCGAAAGCACACGTCGAAGGAAATGTGAAGGAAACAATAGGTCTAGGGGTAAAACGAGTCAAATAGTCTGGGCCAATCCGGGGAGAATCTGTATCATGACCCGAGTATTAGCTAATTCAACATATACCTTTCTTGACCATTCGCTGAGACGAAGAGAACTTGGAGAGATAAAGTTATATCTATCGACTTCACTTTTTATATTACTCAGATATTCAGCACTTTTTATATTACTCAGATATTCAGCTTCCTTTGGTAACCTTCCAGACCAAAGAGAAACACCATCATGTAAAAGTGTTCTTTCTTACTGTACTATCAGTCTTCATCCAGTCTTGGATATTTCTCTGACTTTATTGTCAGGGACAAAACGGGAAAATAACATCTTTTTATTATGAGAGCTTT
This sequence comes from Schrenkiella parvula, assembly GCA_000218505.1. NCBI lineage: Eukaryota > Viridiplantae > Streptophyta > Magnoliopsida > Brassicales > Brassicaceae > Schrenkiella > Schrenkiella parvula. The sequence goes on along the minus strand of CM001192.1, from coordinate 4,295,441 downwards.
ACAAAAAAAACACTTTGTCAATTCTTATTACACAAAAAGATAATTTTTGACACTAAGGCACGCACTTGTAGAGTGTAAAAAAAGTATAAAAACCTCTAACTAATTTGATCATTTATTTAGTTACCGGTTATCTTTGGTATTTGTTAATTTTTTGGTTTAAAAAAAGAGACGTTTACATAATAGCACACTTTTTCAACTCGTATTACATAAAAGGACACTTCTAACTATTTAGACACTTTTATGATTGTTCATTTTTTAAAATCCTATTTTGCCATTAGCCAATATTTTGGTTTGTGTTGACTTTTCTTCTTATTCTTCTCCTCGTTCTTTTTTTGTTCTTCTTTTTCTTCTCCTCATTCTTCTTCTTTTCTCCTTATTCTTCTTGTTCTTCATAATCAAATTACACACACCACAACAAATCTTCTTCTAATTTGGATGTATTTCTCCTTTACCAATTCATTCCGTCGATCTACTGCTATTGTTCATAATTTTTTACAAATTTTTGACTTCACAATGTTTAATTGTAATCTGTTTTATGTTCTTCTTCCTCCTCCTCTTCTTCTTCCTCATGTTTTTCTTATTTTTTTGTTTTTATTTCTTTGTTTGGATTAGGATAAAAAGGTATAAAAATAATTATGAAAGACATAACATATTAATTGATTATGGTAGAGAAGATAAGTGAAAAGAAGATATTCAACCAAGATTTCGTGAAAACAAACATCTAATAATGATAAAAAGAGAAGAAAATGACATATAGTGACGGTCAAAGTCGAAGGCCAAAAGATGCAATTCAAGTGTTTGATAAAATGCCGTGGACAACATTTCGTGGACAACATACCGTGTACAACATGTCGTGTACAACATGTCGTGGACAACATACAGTGGACAACATGTCGTGGACAACATGTTGTGGACGAGATATTGTTGACATCATGTTTTGATTTAGTGGACTAGTTGTTGTGAAAATCATATCGTGGATAATTGTAATACCATGCACAATTAAGTTGTCATTGACGTGGTGGACAGATTATCTTGGACTAATTTTGCATCATGGATTATCATAAAATTTAACTATGTACAGTATTTTGTGGGCGGATAATTGCTTAACCATTGATTAGAGTGATGATTTGACTATAGAGTGAACTGACAAAAAAAAAGTCTCGTTGTTCGTGATAGTTTATCCACACAAACATGTCCACATTAATACCATATCATATTTTGTCCATACTATCATGAACACGACTTCATATCCAAGCAATTGTGACCAAGATTTTGTGTCTATAGCCACATCTCATTCTTTCAAATTGACAGTATTTCCAATTCCATTAAGCCAAAATCGAAATTATATTGAGATATTGAGCATTGTGTTGATTCTTACATTATGAGTGTGTGTCCATATAATAGTGATCTAAAATACATCTTGTCTAATACATACAAAACAATGTCATCATGTCCACATTACCATGTCCACACTACCATGTCTACACTATCATGTTCACAGTACCGTGTCCACACTATCATGTCCACACCATAATGAATTTGTGAACGAATGAGATGAATATATAACACTTTGTAGCTGAGTGAGTTGAATAGACAACACTTTGTGGATACGTTTCTGTGAGGAGACAAAATTTTAATTATCAATTAGTATTAATTTGGTTATATCATAGAGAATATGAGATTCGTGAGAAAAACCAAAATCATGAAAATAGATGAATATGCATATGTTATCTTGTCCATAACTTCATGTCCACGATTTCGTATCCACGACTTCGTGTTCACGACCTACACACGCATTTCATCAAACACTTTGAATGCACTTTCTATTATTTTCTTATGATTTTTTTAAAATGATAACAACTTCCATTTGAATTATTGAGAGGTATTTGAGTCAAAAAAAAGGTGATGGACAATAACACAATAAAAAAATGACAGCTATTAGTTATAATTCTATTTTTTTTTCTTCTTCTTTGTCACTGTCATGAAGTACTATTTTCTTTCTCTTGATTTGACTAAGATCTTCAATGGCAATGCGACATGGAAGATTGATATTCCATTCATAGAAGATGAAAAGAAAAAATATCCCAATTTTTGACAAAAAAAAATATTGCACGGTTGAAATGGGGGATCAGAGAGAAAAAAAGAAAGAGAAAGAGAAAGAAAGAGAATTAGAGGGTACAACAGACTTTTCAGTAATTGAAAGTGCTTCAATAGTTTAAAGTGTCTAAAAGTGTAATAACAAACTAAAAAAGTGTTTTTGAGTGTAATATTCTCTTAAAAAAATTAGAGAATTCAAATCAATCACCACCGTTGATTTAAATTTTTGAAAAATCTAAAAGTCGTAACTCATATCAGCCGTTAGATTCGTAGACAGTTTTTAACCTACTTCACCTTTTTAATCTCAATTCTTTTACTTTCCTAACTCTGTAAAAAAAAAGATTTGGGGGGGGGGAAATCGTTTGAGGCGGCGTGAGAGAGAGTTTGGCCGTGAGTGAGAGAAAGCCGTGAGGGAGTGAGTCGGTGGTTGCAAATCCGTGAGGGAGTGATTCGGTGGTGCCCGGCATTTTGAATCGACAAATGGTCGGAAGTAAGGAGCGTGGAAAAGGCGGCAGTGGAAAATGGAAAAGTGAACCTCGCCGAAAAAACCGCCTGTGAGAAAATCAAGATTTGCGAGTCTGAGAAGCGTATATCTCGCGGCGGTGAAACTAATCTCAACCACGGCGTATATAAACGCCAAAAAACCGCCATTGACGAGATTTGCGTCGCCGGCGACGAGGGGGGGAATCAGGGCACTGTCGAGAGTGAACAGAGAAGATCCGGCGCTGTTGAACATGGTGAGAAAGGAGACACTGCCGGAAACGACAAGGGAGCAGGGGTGGTAAGTAATCTTCATAATTTCTTTGTTATTGTGAAAAACAGCCGTTAGTGTGAATTTGTCCAAGTTCTATGCCATTTATGAAACTGTAATTGAATTTTATTTGCAGAGGCGTCGGGGCTGGAGAGATGGGATACAAGTCTGCCAGAGCATCTATTTCCTAGTCACTTATCTTTCTTTGCAGGATTTGGTTTCGCACACATTTGGGATTTGGTGAGTGAATAAATTTCACTTGCAGGGGCTCCAGAGCAGGCGAGTTGGGATATAAGCCTACCAAAAAGGACGTGGACATACTGTGCAGTGGACAGGTCCACCTGGATATAGAGGTAATGTAAAAATGTGAATAACAATTTTTTTTGTGTAGGATGATGAAAGATACAATGAAGGAGTACATGGACAAGGTAGTTGTGGACATAATGCACATTGGATGAGTACACGTGGACATGAATAATGAGGCAGAAAATGATGTGCAGATGGAGGAGGAAAATCTCACCCGAGAGGTAAGTAAGGAAGATATATATAAGAGGATGGATACATAGGTAATACAAGTGTGTGGATAACAAGTGTTGTTTGTAGGATTTCGGTGAAAGAGAAACATTGAAGATGGACGTGGAGAAGCTAGGTGTGGACCAACTGTGGAATGGACGGTCCACGTGGACATGGAAAATGAGGCAGAGGATGAGTGAATCCCTGGATGGCGAAAAGGTAAGAAGAGAAATGAACATAAATCAAAGCTGCAATTAAAAAGAAATGTATGTTTTTGAACAAAAGACCGTAGCAGCTGGTGCGGATTCCTGGTAGAGTGTGGTAGAGGATGTGAACACAATATATGCGCGTTGGGATTGGCAAGTTGGTCTAAAATATAACTTGTGCTGGTTTGTACTTTGTGAAATTTTATTTCTGTTTGTACAACATGAACTTGTTTTGAGTGGAGGGGGTTTCTGCCATATAATAATTGTAGTAGTCCAAAGACAAAACATTGTATTCCGCGGTGGGAGTGCATACCGTGTATAAATGAACATGATGTGGTGGATACATGGACGTTAATAAAAAAATCAAAATATGTGTATACATGTACATATGATGGTACAAAAGGGTTTAATTGAGATTGATGTGGTTATGGACACTGGGGTATGTGCATGGTACATGTGTACCCAATTTGGTGGACAAGTGGGTGTGTACGCAATAGAGTAGGTGTAAAACAAGTGAAACAATAAACTAAATATCTTTGGGCAATGACGTGTAACAATGAACTGAATGTGTTTGTGGACCATGTTTTTAAAAAAAGTGAATGGCCAGGGGGACGTATCTTTATCATTGTTACCACCGAAAATTCAGGAAAACCAAGGATTCACATAAGATGCATATCGTTGGCATGAAATGGGTGTGAATAAAGAGCATAGTGGTTTTAATTGTATATGTAATTACAAATCATTAGTATAGATTGAAATTGAATATCTTTCGTTTCTGACTTATATGCTCTATTTGTACGTCAACGCATGTGGTCAAACAAATGGACAGTAAAACGTGGACACAATCAAAATATATATTCTCGCCAGATGGATAATAAACCATAGAAACAAACCCATGAACATATGAATGGCAAAATGTGGATACAATCAAAAATAGCATGTACATATAGATATATACACATGGATGGCGAAATATGTATTTTGTGACCATGTACATGTGGACATGTACACGTGGGTGGTGTGCGCTGATGTTCAGACTTACATTACAATTTTTATTAATTTATGAGTGATGAAATTACTATTTGTCCTCTTCTTCATAAGGTCGCTAACCCTAATCCGCCGCCTCCATGATTTTTGTTTTCCAGATTTTCATGATTTTTTCCTTGTTTTGCTTATTTTTTCTTAGATAGATCTGATAATTATATCAAGTTACTATGGACTCATGCCTTGAATCGAACAAAATTTAAAGTTTTATGAAAATGACATTTTCGAACAAGGATGGAGATCTATGATATAGATTCAATCCGCCAATCATCCACGTTATATCCCTTGAGTAATCTCCTCTTCTCTTTGACCTCGAACATATAGCTCTCGTTCAGCTCCGACGCATAGTGCTGCAAGCATACTTCTCGCAATCCAATTGTTAGAAAGTCAAGAGTTCAAATTTTTTTTGGTAAAAGAGTCAAGAGTTCAGCTTTATTTGTTAAAAAAGAAATCTAGACAAAATCGAATCGCTATGGAGACATAATTTTTTGTTTAATCTTATTGTCAAGATCATACTATCAACATAACTGATAGTTGCCAACAAATTAATAGGAGGGCAAAAGAGGATTTTTCAATCTATAAAGTAAGAGAAAATAATGGGTAAAGTGCCCAAATAGTTGTAAAAGTCTAATTGTGTAATACAAAAGTGAGAAAGTGTCTTTGTATATAAATATCTCTTTTATTATTACAGTCATGTGTTTACTTGTTTGAGGTCCAATCATATTCCCAGTGTTTGAGCTAGCTCTTTAGATCCACCGAACCTAAGATCGTTCTAGGTAAGCTTCCGCAAATTTCTCCAAAATAGTTGACGCTAGAAAGAGGGGAAGAGGAGTACCTCGTCAAAAAGAAAATACATTTAAGACAAGCGAAGAACATAAAGGCGTACCAGGGGCAAGGCGCAAAGCAAAGACGGCCAGTATGCAGCAAAATGGATGAAGCCTCGAAGAGGACACTAATATATAGCCGTAAAAAACCAGCTTAAGAACGAGTACACCGCGAATGATGGACAATAACATTTGAATTAAAAATAGAGTTAAGTGTAAAATATTTGGGGAGTTTGATATAAGCAATAAATCGATTAATTTTTTTAATCACAAACACATGTCACAAATTTTGGTATACTTTATAAAACCTTAGTAAAATTTATAGAAAATATTCATATATAAAGTCATATAAACGAGATTATAATTTTTATAAAGTCAAATAAAAGGTTATAAAGTTTTATAAAACCTTATGAAAAACTGAATCTCATATTCCTGTTAATCATTTAGTACTTAATGTGGTTCTGTAAAATATATTTTGAAGATCGTAAATGTACATCTATAGGAGTTTATAAATCATATAAACTACATAACTTAATAACTCTATATTTTATGTAGAATTTATAAATCATATATACGGTTTTTTTAAAACCGTGTTACACAATTTAATAACTCTATACTCTATGTTAAATTTAGTTGGGTTTAAAAAATATTTACAAGGATTTATAAATTGTTTACAAAGATTTATAAATCATTTATAAAGAGTTATAAACCATTTACAAGAATTTATAAATCATTTAAACGGATTTATAAATCATTTACAAAAATTTATAAATTATTTATAAGGGTTTATAAATTATATAAGCTGGTATTATACATAACTTAATAACTTTATGCTTTATGTGAAATTTATATGAGTTTATAAATTATTTATAAGAATTTATAAACTTTAATAAAATGAGAAAGTAGAGTAGAAGGAAACTAAGCTTCATATTATATATGGTTTTATAAAAAAACCTTTAAGAGTTTTTGTAAATAATTCATAGTAATTATATATTTTATAAGGTTTGATAAGGTACCTTCTACAATTTTACAAAATTTAATTAGAACCCCTTATCAAAAACAAAGTAGAGCAAAAGAAATATAAAATTCAGATTTATGAGATAATGTGATACATTTTCGTAAGGTTTCTTTTATTCAATAGCTTTAGGAAACAACGTGATAACAATAACCCTACGATATCCATCTAATAATATAATTCAATGAAATAACTTGCGTCTTAAGAAATCAATAAGCAATGAGGTTTCATTGAAGTATTTCTCCGACAAGTTGCTACGTATCCACGGAGGGAAAAACAGCCAACAACTCGTTACAACTACAAAACCCACAGTTAGAAGTCGTGATAACATCTGTCTCACCACCCACCTCCGTGCAAACGCCGTCCTTTTCACCGTCACTTCCACAACCGTGCAGACTCCATGTAACACAAAGAACAAAGTGAGTTCCCCTGTAGGCATGTCACGTATCATATAGAAGAAGAGTACTTCGTGAGCCACACCAGAGACTATGAAACTCGCAAAAACACCAATCAACATTGCATAATCAGAACACATTAGGCGTTGGCAGACACGCCGCACAGGAGTGTAGACGCCTTCCCTGAGACTCGCGGAGACTATGAGGTTCCACCGGCGTCCCCAGAAGTCTTGAAGAGACGTGGCTAAGTATGGTTCATTGAAATGTGGCTCTAAGTCGCATCCAATAATGGTAGTCAACAGAATTCTAAAAAGCGTTAGGGGAACCTCAAGTAAAGAATATAAAAACAGTGGATAGAAACCCAATAGTAGAATGGGAGGAAGCTTTTTGTAGTCATATACATGTAACAACACACTAAAGAATGCAACTATAATGGCGAAAATCCATGGGCGAACCTGATCTTGAGGTTTAGGGTTTTGTTTACGCTGGATGGGGAAACAAGTGAAGCAGGTGAATAAGAAGAGATTTGAAGGTAGTGGAAAAAGAGGACCTTGATCGAAAGAAAAGAGGATGAGCCTTAAATTGGCAACTAAAAGTAAAAACGCTGTGGAGGACGAGAAAAGTGTAAAGGAGAAGGACAAAGGAAGAACAAGGAACAAAACACATACAGGGAGAATAGAGACTAATCGAAAAACACCAGATTTGATTTTGGGTGGTAAGAAGTAACAATATGATACCGACAGTATTGTTGAAACCCCTACTTTCACCAAGCTCTTTAGTTCTTCCTCCATCTCTCAGTATTTTTTTTTTTTTTTTTTTGACTTCCTAGGTTTTGCAATGACAGGTTTTATTTTAACATGGTTTTGGTGTGTAGAAGAAGTAATCCGAACTAAATGAAGAGGTAACGAGGGCATGTGCTTTTACAGGTGGATGCAGTGATGTTCGCTTGTACGTTCCCTTCTCCGAGGCTGTCTACTTACATATTTAAAACATCTCAACTTAGTCGAAGATAACAAGACATATAACAAATACTAAATTTCATAGAATTGGATTACGATTAATTATAATATTTCATACTTCTGGCATTCCTTTTTATACATTTTGTGTTTGGTTTTAACAGTTTTAGGGGATTATAGAAAATAAAATTTATGTGGAGTTTGAGAATTTTGAAAGTTGAGAGAAAGTATTTTATTTCGGTTAGTTCTGGTTGAAGTTCGAAAACCCAAACTACTTGAAGAACCAACCCTTAATATCTGCATTCTCTGTCTCAAGCTGTGACGACCTGTATCTCGCCGCCTTGAAATCAGCGACCTCCCCACTCAGAGCGTCTTTGGCGATCCTTGATTTCTTGAGACCACGGTCGTAAAGACCAAGAATACGCGTGGACGAGTTAAGCACCAGAAAAAAACACCTAACTGCTAAGGTCCCTTTTCAAAGCTTTAAAGAGATTATAAAACAAGATTAAGATAGTTGTTTATGGTAGTATGATTTTTTTATTGCTTTAAATAAGAGAATTACATAGAGAATGGAGTCGTAACTCCTTGCAAACGTGAACGCATAAAAAATGGAGCTCAAATCTTTACAACATGAAAAATGGGAAAGTGCACAATTAAATGCTTAAAGACATGTTCTTCTTATTTGACCACTTCAAACTAAAACGAATTGGAAGCTATGTGGCTTCATTCCACCAAATATCTTCTATTTGGTATCTTTACTCGACTTGATCTTTTTGGCGGCAAATCTTCCGCACGAGTGCTCTGTTTTTTACCATTTACACTCTGTTTTGCAGCTCTTTCTGCAGGTGGTATCCTATCAACACTCCCGCCTCCCAAAAGGACCTTGTCCTCAAGGTTCAGCCTGAATTTGGTTGATGTCTTCCCACGTCGCATCCTCCATTGGCAAAATTTTCCATTGTATGAGTGCATCCGTAAGGTCTGTGTTACCGTGGGGAACGTACCTTGTCTTTAGAGTTGCTGCAGGCGTGAGGTTGAACAAGCCATTAAAACGAAGAGGCGGTAGCTCCACAGAGATCGTTGTGTCCGCACCAACTCGTTTTTTGAACAAAGAGACATGGTGGATACGAGCAGTCAGCGGAAGCTTCAAACAGTATGCGACTTGTCCGATGCGTTGCTCAATCTAGAAATGACCAAAGTATCTGTTTGCCAGTCTTTGAGAGGATCGCCGGAGAACAGATTTATGGCGGTAAGGTTGAAGACGAAGAAAAACCCAATCGCCTACCTTAAACTCAACGTCTCATCGCTTACGATCAGCCAATTGTTTCATACGGTTATTTGCGGTCTGGAGATGCTCCTTAAGTTCACTCAGAACCTCATCCCGATCCTGGAGTTGTGCATCAATTTCATGAACAAGAGACGAGCCGATCTCGTACATGGGCAGTAGCGGTGGCTGGCGACCACATAGAGCTTCAAAAGCGGCCATGCCGGTAGACGAATGGAACGTTGTGTTGTACTAATACTCGGCCCTTGGAAAAAGACCACTCCACTGTGTTGGACGATGTTTTACAAAGCATCAAAAGAACTTTTCAATGCAACCGTTATCCACCTACGTCTGTCCGTCGGATTGGGGGTGATAAACTGACGACATTCTTAGTTTTTTATTGGACTGTTTACACAACTCCTTCCAAAAATTGCTCTCAAAGATAGGATTGCGATCACTGAGAATGGAGTGGGGGATACCATGATGTCGAACGACGGAGTCAATGAACCTTGTTGCCACTTACGATGCCTTGTACGGATGCGAGAGGGGAATCAAATGTGATGCTTTGCTCAGCCGGTCTACCACCAACATAATGGTCGTATGGCTGCTTGAAATTGGTAGTCCCTCCACGAAATCCAACAAAACATCTTCCCATATCTGATTCGGGATTGGTAATGGTTGGAGGAGTCCTTGAAATTGGTAGGGATAATCATTGACTTCAATGGAATGGTGAAACTCCAAAGAAACGAGGTGGTGGAACGAATGGTGACACAAGAGTTGCGGAAGACTCTTGATACTCCGGTTGATCCCTTGGATGTGACGCACCAAGACGGATCGGTGGATCGAATGGTGACACAAGAGTTGCGTAAGACTCTTGATACTCCTGTTTGATTAATGGATATGACGCACAATTAATCGGACCAATGAATATTACACATCATAGATATAAAATGAGAATCACTCTCAAAGAGGTTCCAAAAATAAAAAGAAAGTCTTATTTATAAATTGTACTAGACAATAAATTGTCTTTAAGCAAGAAAATAAATTACCAAGACCATGATCTAGAATTTAATAAATTAGAGTTGAATAACTTTTGGCCTTCACATGAATCTTGAACTCCAAAGGACTCTTGAACTCCAAATGATTTTTTTTTATCTCCAATTTTTGTCACTTATTTTTGGCAGAAAATTAAATGATTTATTTGGGCTATTTTTGGATTTATAACATGCTCAAGATGGGCTGAACTTGATACTTAACATCATGGATGAATTTCTGAATGTTCACCATGCCCAAAACCTCATAAATCAGTCTATTATTGTCATATTTGGATGTTGAAGATGTGAATTTGCGTTTGATCCATTTGAGTTGAGTCATGCTTCTTTTAGATTTTATTTGCTGTTTTTCACGATCACATCATTCTCTCCCTCTTGAAAAAAGATTTACCTTCAAATCTCGTTAAGAAATGAGATAATGGACACAAACAAAATATTTTTTTCTTTTCTTTTTTGCTATATTTTTTTCTTTTTTTGTTCTCTTTTCTTTTGAAATTGAAAAAAAAAGAAAAAATAGTAATAAAAACACAATTAGAAGATGAATAGAGGAGAAGGTAAATGAAGGAATATAATCCTTGACTTCAATTGAATGGTGAAACTTCAAAGAAACGAGGCGGTGGAACGAATGGTGACACAAGAGTTGCGGAAAACTCTTGATACTCCGGTTGATCTCCTGATATGACGCACCAAGACGGATCGGTGGATTGAGTGGTTACACAAGAGTTGCGGAAGTCTCTTGATACTTCGGTTGATCCCTTGGGTATGACGCACCAAGACGGATCGGTGGACCGAATGGTGACACAAGAGTTGCGGAAACCTCTTTATACTTCTGTTTGATTAATGGATATGACACACCATTAATCGGACCAATGGATATTACACACCATTGATATATGATGAGAATCACTCTCAAAAGGGTTCTAAAAATAAAAGAAAGTCTTATTTATAAATTGTATTTATAGAAAATACTTCTGATAAAAACTAGACAATAAATTATCTTTAAACAAGACAATAAATTACCAAGGCCATGATCTAGAATTTAATAAATTAGAGTTGAATAACTCTTGGCCTTCACATGAATCTTGAACTCCAAATGACTCTTGAACTCCAAATGATTTTTTATCTCCAATTTTCGTCATTTATTTTTGGCAGAAAATTAAGTGATTTGTTTGGACTCTTTTTGGACTTATAACCTGCTCAAAATGGGCTGAACTTGATACCTCACATCATGGATGAATTTCTAAATGTTCACCATGCCCAAAACTTCATAAATCAGTCTATTATTATCATTTTTGGATGTTAAAGATGTGAATTTGCGTTTGATCCATTTGAGTTGAGTCATGCTTCTTTCAGATTTTCTTTGCTGCTTTTGAGGATCACATCAGTCATGCTGGAGATAATGTCTGTGATTTAGCTTTTTGACATGTATCGCAATGGGAAACGTATTTCATGACCACTTTGTGCATGGAAGGCCAATGGAACTGTCGAGCGAAACGCTTGTAGGTTTGTAATACACCGGAATGACCTCCCAATAGTGTGTCATGGTGCTTGTACAGCAGTTGGTTGATGAATGGAGATCCCGGTGGAAGACAACCATGTTGTTGTAACAGAGAAATTCATCTTTCCATGAATATGGCTTTCCCGATTTTGCTGCTGCGGCTTCTCCAATACGTTGCAGATATGGGTCTGTTGGTGCCAATAGTCAGAGCTCGTGCCACAGGGATGCCGTTGGGGAGGAGATGGAGTTGAGTACTGGACTGTCCAGTACACGCGATAAAGCGTCCGCCATGAAGTTTGCTTTTCCCGGTCTATACACGATCTCATAGTCATAGCCGAATATTTTACTCATCCACTTCTACTGCTCTGGTGTTAGAATTCGTTGTTCCAGCATATATCTCAAGCTCCGCTGGTCCGTTTGTATCGTGAACATTCTACCCAACATGTACGGTCGCGATGTGCGAATGGCGGTGACGATAACCAACATCCCTCGTGCATATGGGGACCATGTCTTCTTTGTTACACCCAGAGACCTGCTCATAAACGCGATTGGTTGCTCATTTTGAGATAGAACCTATTCCTTCACCGTATGTGTCAGTTTGTATGACCAACGGTTTCGAAAAGTCTGGCAATGCAAGGGTGAGAGTTGAAGACATTGCTTCTTTGAGCTGTTCAAAAGCGGTCGCTGCCTCTGCGTCCCATAATTATTGACAAACTTACGATAATATCCGGTGAACACGAGAAATCTGCGGAGCTCCGTGATATTGGTGGGAGCAGGCCAGTCGAGCATGACATGTATCTTAGCTTTGTCCACTTTGACGTCGGTGCTCGTGGTGATGTGGCCAAGGTACTTCAGCTCCTACTTCCCAAAATCACATTTCTTGAACTTCACCAACAGCATATTTTTTCTCGTAAGATACTTTCTCGTAAGGTCACTCTTCAAAGCCTTAAAGAGATTATAAAACAAAACAAGATAGTTGTTTGTGGTAGTAAGACTATCTTTTATGATTTTCTTTGATTGCTCTAAATAAGAGAATTACATAGAGAATGAAGTCGTAACTCTTTGCAAACGTGAACGCATGGAGCTCAACTCTTCACAACATGAAAAATGGGAAACTGCAGAACTAAATGCTCAAAGACACATTCTTCTTATTTGACCACTTCAAACTAAAACGAATTGGAAGTCACGTGGCTTCATTCCACCAAATATCTTCTATTTGGTACTTTTATTCGACTGGATCTTTTTGGCGGCAAATATTTTCCTCATTAGTGCTGTGTTTTTTGCCATTTAGACTCTGTTTTACTGCTTTTTCTGCAGGTGGTATCCTATCACTAGCCCATCAATCTACATATCACATAATCAACTAAAACAAAATAAAAAAGACTATGCACCTACCGGTGATTGATCGAGCACAAACTTTTTGTAGGCTTCGTAGAACAAGAGATCCTCTAGATCTGGTTTGCCCACCAGGTTCAATCGGAATGTTAAGCAACTCAAAAGTCTTTAATCCATATTTCAGTTGATTTCCAGTTTAAAAATATAATATTTTTAGATGATTTGGTATTTTATTTTGTTTATTCAAAATTGAGTTTTTGTTAAATAGATTCTTAATTTTTTTTAATGTTTTAAATAGTGTTTTTTTGTTTGGTTTGTGTTTGGAATTCAGTTTTTTTAATATAAATAAAATAATTTCATCTAAACCATATTAAATGGTTCAGTTTTTGGATTGGATTTTTTATTTGGTTTTCAAATCGGATCAGAACAGTTTAATACTAGTCACAATTTTGAAACACAAACAAGAAAAGCTATATGCGTTTTCTTTCTTTTAGTGAGAAAAATAAAAAGAGAAACCCCACTATTTACAACAAAAGGCAGACTAGACTATGTATGATATATTTTTTCTCTAACAAAAGAGAGTAGTGCCAAAATATAACTTATATTCATTTAATGCAAATATATTGACACATAATCATGAAACACAAAACTGTAAAGTACTTGGCATCATCACTTTTTGCATGGGAGAGTCACAAAAAGGACAGTTCTAAGCAAATGCAGTGGAGATAGAGAGCATTGTTGGCCGAGAATTTGGATCAGAATGTAAGCACAAAAGTGCAACTTTCACGATATCTGACATCTCATCTCTGATCTCCGACGTCGGCTCCGGTAACCGGCGGTCAGAAATTTCTTCCAACGATTCTGGAGGAGACGATGAAAGAGTTGAAACTAGTTCTCCCGGATGCTCTCCTTTGATCACTTCAAGCGTTAGAACTCCAAAACTATATACATCGCATTTCTCGGTCACTTTCATTGCGTAAGCTAGTTCTGTCACATCAATGTTCATAAAACATATTAGACATTATCATTATTTTCTTATTTATACAGAAACAAATCCAAATTCACATTTATAGGACTTATAGGAGTGGGCATTTAATCACCCAAATCAAAAGGAAAATAATCTAAATTAAAATGTTTAAGCTGAAACCAAGTTGAACCGCAATTTATGTCTATCCGAAACGATTTTTTTTAAACTAAACAAATCGATTTTGTAACCAAATAAACCAGAGTTTATTAATGTATTTTAAAATCTACCTAAAATAATTGAATATCAGTTATAATAGTTTTTAATAAAAATAAATTATTGTAAAATTTTATGAATTAATAATATTAAAATTATAATATTTTATTAATTTAATGAAATATGAATTTTTTGAAAAACTAATTGGATTAAAAAATTGAATTTGAACTGAAATTTTTATTAACTTAACAAACTATTAGTTTATCAAATATAGTAACAAACTATTAATTTATCAAATATTAATTTATAGAATTATATTATTATTATTTAAAGTTGAACCGAATCCAAACCAAAAGGAAACTTTCGAACCGCAACAAAATATTTTGGTTTGTATTTGATTACGATTTTTCCAAAACCGAACAAAATGAAAAACCAACACCAATACTCCTAAAATCACATTTGACCCGATCCGACCCGAGCCGACCCGACCCGAGCCGACCCGACCCGTCAAATCAGAGTTCATAAAAAACGAACCAATCTACGAATATTTCGGTTTTATCTGGTTTTCGTAATATAGAAAACCGAACCACTCCTATAAATCAGTCTAGTAATTTCACCCAAACCCGACCCGTTTATTCCAAATCCAAGATCCATTTAATTTTAACGGGTTAAAGAGAAGAAGTTACCTGGAGCAACATAGCCGTAGGTTCCGGCAACGGCGGACCAATTCGACGAATCCGACTTGAGAAGCTTTGCCGTACCGAAATCGGAGATCTTCGCTTCGTAATCATCGTCGAGGAGTATGTTACCACTGCTAATATCACGGTGAACAATCGGCGGAGACCGATCATGATGCATATACGACAAAGCATGAGCCACACCTTTCACTACATTGATCCTTCTCCTCCAATCTAGCTGCTTCGCTTCTTCATCGTTCGACAATACTTTCTTCAAACTCCCTTTCTCCATGTATTCGTAAACCAGGAAAGTGTTGCGCCGATGCGAGCAGAATCCGAATAGCTTGACGACGTTTCTGTGACGGATCTCTGTAAGTGCTCTGATTTCGTTTAGGAAATCTTGTTTCACCGTAGGTTTTGAGATTTCTTCGTCTGTGGTCTCGTTGAGCTTCTTTACCGCCATTGTTATCGTCGAGAGCTTTGCTTTGTAGACTTTGCCGTGTCCTCCGGTTCCGATTAGGTATTTTGAGTCGAATTCTCCTGTAGCTTTGATGATTTCTTGGTATCTTACTTTCTCGTCGAAGCTAAAGATCGATAACGTTTCTCCTGATTCTGAATCTGGATTCTCTTCGATTTGGGGCTTACTCTTACGGAAACAAACGAATATTCCGGCGCAGACTGAGAGGATTATGATCGCTCCAATGATTGGGACAAGTATGTAGATGATTAGGTTTCTGTCCTTGTTTGATTTCTTCTTCCCTGAGGAATTGATCGCACATGGCGTCAAGCCTTGGCTTGTGTTACCACATAAGTCTTTGTTGCCTTCTAATGCATCTGGAGGTGCGTTTTCAAACGCTGCGTTTTCTGGAATCGGGCCCTCGAGGTTGTTGTGTGATATGTCGATGTGTGTTAGGGAGAGCATTTCTGTGAAACTTGGTGGAATTGGACCTGAGAGATTGTTGTGTGAGAGGTCGAGTCTCTCTAGGTTCTGTAAGGAGCTGAACTGTGATGAGATTTCTCCGTCGAGCTGATTGTGGCTGAGATCAAGAGTTTGTAACTGTGAGAGCTTTGTTAATCCCATGGGGATGTTTTGATCCAGCTCGTTTCTGCTCAAGTTCATGTAGTAAAGCCTTGGCAAGGAGTTGAGCGTTGCCGGGATTTCAAAGCTGAATCTGTTTGAGGAGAGATCCAGATACTCAAGATTGGCTAAGAGTCTGAATCCTGACGGGATTTTTCCGGATAGCTGATTCCCATTCAGTTGTAGTTTCGATAAACGGTTGAGACTGCTGATTGATTCTGGGAGCTCGCCGGTGATGTTGTTGGAAGAGAGATCAAGCTGACTTAGCTGTGTCATGTTCCAAATCTCAGGTGGGATCGGTCCGGTGATGTTGTTGTCCGTTGCGATGAATGCAACCAGCTTTTGACTTTTTTCCCACCTCGGTGAAATCTGTCCATGAAACTTGTTGTTGCTGAGATCAATGAAATTGAGGTTGGGGTACTCTCCAAAAGCCTCAGAGATATCTGCGGAGAATCTGTTCCCTTTGAACCTCGCTCTGATCAAGCTCTTGCAGTCTGTCAAGCTCTTGGGAATGGGACCTTCGAGGAGATTATCATCTAGCGTGAGATTCTCAAGCTTTCCACCTCTACAGATAGTATTAGGCAAGACACCGGTGAAGTTGTTGGTGTCAAGCTGCAGGACGGTGAGCACTGAAGAGTTGGCAATTCCCGGTGGGATTGGACCTGAGAGCTGGTTATCGCGAAGAAATAGCCATTCCAAGTTGGACAACTTGCCAAATGAATTAGGAACAGGACCAGTGAGTTTGTTCTCACTTATCTCCAAATCAATCATTGTTTCCATGTCTCCTAGCTCCTCCGGAATAGAACCATTAAGCTTATTCAAGTAAAGATGAAGAATGGCTAGGCTTTTGAGGTTTCCTAAGGTAGAAGGAATCGAACCAGTAAGGTTATTAGTGTGGAGGCTAAGTGTATCTAAAGCGGTCATATCACCAATCTCAGGAGGGATTTCACCAGTAAGCCTATTTTCAAACATGTTGAGAAGTGTTACATTCTTCAACTTTCCAAAACTGGCAGGGATTTGACCAGTTAGGTGGTTTCTATCAAGGCATAGCTCAACAAGGTTTGTTAGGTTTCCGATTTCAGGAGGAACTGGACCAGAGAGAGTATTGATAAAGAGGTAAAGGTTAGCTAGTTTGGTTAGGTTTCCAAAGGAAGAAGGTATTGGTCCGGTTAACAAATTGTCGTACAAGGCTATTTCGTGAACCTTAGTTAACCGACCGATTTCAGAAGGAATCGATCCGTTTAACTTGTTTTCCACAAGATGGAGAGTTTCTAGGTTACTTAAATTGCCAAGCTCAGGTGGGATTTCACCAACTAACTGGTTAACAGACAAATCAAAGTAGATGAGTTTAGAGAAGTCTCCGAATTGAGGAGGGATGGTTCCGGTGAAACGGTTCATACTAAGATCAAAATAAGTGAGATTGGGGAGAGAAGAGAATGGAAAATCTTTGAAAGTACCTTCAATACCCGTATTTGTGAGATTTAACCTTACAATGCTTTCGTTTACGCAGGAAACGCCATACCAACTTGTACAGAAGCTGCTTATGTTTGGATTAGCCCAAGAAGACAGCTTTGAATTACTTGTCTGGTTTGTGAAAGTTGACTTCCATCTCAAAAGAGCATTTGCTTCTGAGACTGTTGCAGAAACTGTAAGAGAACAGCTCAAGATTGTGAAAATCATCAAAAGGATTTGAAGATCATCACCACGACGAGGTTTGTCTTTACAAGGCATTCTCTTTTTTTTTTTCTTTTTCTTTATCTCTCTATAAATCTTAAAATGAGAATACTGAAATTGGGTTTTTCTGGGTGTGTGTTCATAACACAATACACGCATTATTTTGTCTTTTATAATCTGCAAAGTCTTTTCGTTGACGGCTTGAGAGAGTTGACTATGGGTTGGCTCTCACTTGATATTAGAGGAGAGACCAGCCAATACTTTGAATTTATTTAAAAATTCGTTTTCTTTTCGAATTTTTCGTTTATACATTGACCGTTAACTTTGTCCAATCTTGTATTCTCAAATTCACATTTATTAAAGGAGAATTTATTAAAAGCACTTGCTTTATTATTTTAATTTTTTCAATGGAAAATTACTTACTAACTTCTTGTTTTCATAGTCTACTCCTTCAATAATTGAAGTCATTGTTTTCTATACATTGTAAAAAAAGATCAAAGTATGATTATGGTCAAACTCTTTGAAAGTTTGGTTATTGATACACTAAAAAGGAAGATAGGATTGGTGGATTATATGGCTCGACAACGATGGTCAATTATTCATTAGAAAATAATAATTTTTATTTGAATGATGAAATAAATTAGTTTTACCAGTCGAATGTTGAACGTAATCCTTTTTTTCTTTGAACGTTGAATGTAATCTTTATTGTTAATTATAACTATATAAAAGTTACTATTTGGAGCTCCAGATTCTGCCACCTAGGATTAAAATCATGTTTTATTGGCTGCCATGTGGCAAAGATCAATTTTGGGCCATAAATATAGGTTTCGCGTTTTGGATGGAATTTTGGTCTTTTGGGTTTCGAAAATAAACTATAAATTTCTCCTTTGAGCTGCAAAAATTCTAAGCCTAGAAAAAAAACCTACATTCATCTTAAAGAGAAGATAATTTTATAACTTCATAGCCCAAAATCTCCTCCATAGTCTTAAAAATAACTTCTGGAAACTTATTATGCATTTTATAAATTTACCATCAAGGTTTTAAGCTAATCCATTTTATATATACCATAACACAAACTAATGCAAAGCAAATACGAAAAAATAACAATGAAATCGACACAGCATAAAAAAAATACAGCTTTTATCTCTTCAATTAAAAGAGATCACGGGCAAGACCTTTACTTATTTCGTTCGTCAAATCGATTCAATTTCTCTTATTTTATTTTTTTAATTATTTTGATCTTCAATTATTTTCGTAATAGGCTTCGTGGGAGTCTAACTAAAGATCTAATTTATTTGTATTGTTTGTATTTTTGCTTGGAATTATCATCTTCTCATTTTTTAATTACCATATTATTCATAAGTTATGAATTAACCAAACTGGCTAAAATAAAAGAATACATAGTCATAAATAACTCATATGGAGGCAAAGAATTTAAGTGTTTAGCAAAAAGAAATAAAATCGCAAAATCGAGTAGAAAAACAAATTGTATGTCCAAATTAAAATTTAGGATTTAAATATGGCAAAATAACAAAAAAAAATTTCTTCATTGGATTGTTTTGATGTTAATCACTTCATAAAGATTATAACTTATGTATATATCAAAATCTTCTCTTTGTGAGATTATCAAACATATGACGGTTGGTGCAGCTACTGATAATAAAATGTTGATTAACTACAAAAGTTTTGATTCATGTTGGCGGTTGCGAGGTTATGTTTTCAGCATAAATGTGTGAACATAACTATTATATTTGTTTTTATTTGATACTAGAAATCCAATAACTCTCAACTCTAAAATTTATATTTACGTGTTGCTCAATAATTTTAGGATTTAAAAAATCAATAAGTTTTAAATCTTAAACAATTTTGAATTTGTCTTATCTGAATGTTAAAATATGTACACAATATATATAGTTTATCTAATTTAAAAAAAATTAAAAAAACTCAGGTGTACCTATTTGGAGCTCCTGAGGCTGCCACATCATTAAAAAAACTTTTTCTATGCTGCCACGTCACAAGCTATAAGAAATGGGCTAGCTATTAGGCTTTTCTAGAAAACAAATTTCTAAAAACATATCTAAAAAATGTTTACAAAATATCTAAAAAAATGTCCACACGAATTAAAAGGAATTCACGTACAAGGCTGTTCACTTTCTTTGTTGCTC
The DNA here is from genome assembly GCA_000218505.1 of Schrenkiella parvula. NCBI lineage: Eukaryota > Viridiplantae > Streptophyta > Magnoliopsida > Brassicales > Brassicaceae > Schrenkiella > Schrenkiella parvula. The sequence continues at coordinate 4,275,720 of CM001192.1, read as the reverse complement.
TCACCAAATCGATCTGGGTTTTTCTTTTCAGTTTTTCACGCATCGATTGTTTCTCCCGCGGGATTCGCGGATAATATTGGTAGCAGAAATTTTTCACACATCGATTGTCCACAGTTTAAACTTATATGTGTGTGTATATAAAATATATTTATTTATATTATTTTGTAATTTTCTTTCATATTACGTAACTAATAATAAAACTCTAATATATATATTTCATAATAAGTGAATAAAAACAACAATATTTCCAGTAAAAGGTTATGTACCCAAAATACCTACCATAAAGTTTTAGATTTATAACTATAACAAACTGCTAAGTTTACGCGATACAAAAACAGAGCAACCAAATAATTTTTCTCAACTCTCAATTTGTAAATAATAAATAATTTGAAAAACCAAATATCTTTATTTTTCTCAATAAATAAGTTGTAGGTTGCTTTTTATTAAGACAAAGATATTATAATTCTAATAAATGAAATACAAAATTAAACATACAAATAGAATTACATCAAATACAAAAAAAAATAATTATAAATATAAATGATAAAAATAGAATTAATCATTTACAAAGTTAAAAAATAAACGTTAAACTCTGGTTGACAAAAAAATAGACATTAATATATATTGGTATAAAAATAGTTGGTAAAAATAAGTTATATGTTAGTAACCGATTAATGAGTTATTTAATATAATTTTAATTAGAATTACTGATTAATTGTATAAGTTTTTTATAGAGAGATATATTTTTTCAAAAAAAATTAGTTTTTTCCTTATAGAATCAATAATTTATTATCGATTTTTCTATAAATTTTTCCTTTCTTTTATGTATAATTGTTTTTCTGTTTTTCTTCTGTTTGGGTTAGTAATTTATTTTATAGTTTTTTCTTACATATTATTTTTTCTTACACATGTCAAAATCTAATCGATAAACTTAACACATATCGCGATTATGTTAATTATTAATTTTGACAAACCAGTCGATTAGATATATATTTGCATTTACTACCTATGATTCTAGAGCATAAATTGTAAGAATTTGTAAAAAAGGACGCACATAACTACTAAAAGCCAAGCATCTCATATTTCCTTCATCCAAATAAAACAGAAAAGGTTTGTATTCTTTTTGCCATAAAATTCTGGTGAAAAAAGTAGAAATTCAATTTTTTGTATAGAGGACCAAAAGGTAGACTTTTTGAGTCTTGCACAAACAATGGTTTTTTACAACTAACTGGCGCCCTCAGTGCTATCACATGTACCTTTCTTTATTGTCTTCAATGTAGATTTTTTTTTCTTTCTATGTTCAAGTATTTGATTAGTTATTCAACCTAACGTTCGATTTATATTCTAACTAGATGTCTTTTTCACTAAAAATTATTTATGGATAATAATGTGTGAAACCAAGTCTCTTTGGGTAGAAAAAAAGGGCAGTTGAAAGTATTCATCTGAGACAATTAGAAAGTCGACAAGAGTTGTGAAATTGACTTAGTGGCAAGATTAAAAAAACATGGGATAATATTTTGTAAGATCGAGTATTGGTAAATATTGTGGTAGTTGTTATATATATTGCATGACTGGCAAGGTTGTAAGACTTGATGTCTAGGCCGAGAGATTAAGCTTCAACATCGTCACACGACTAGCTAATATAAATCACATTCGTTCAATCTTTAAACCATCGAACCATTATCAAATGTTAATCATTTAATCACAATCAAAACACCAATAAAACCACAATTAATTCAGAATCTATAATGCATGCTTATGGGTTGCAAAACTAAATAAAGAGATCCAGAAACCCAAATCTTATACATTTTAGTCAGTGTATCCTGGTTTTCTATATGAGCGAAGCAATGTATATTTCAAATTATTCAACTTTTTTGCAAAGTATAGAATAAAATTTCTTATAGCCATTAATCGTGACATCTTATAATTTATCGTTATTTTTTATATGAAATGAGAGTTTTTATGCTTCATTATTCTCGTTCCTAACACATAACGTCCTAAAAGGTAACTAGATGTGTTCTTGAAGCCCTTGATTTATGAGTTGTAAATGTTTTGGTGAATATTAGTTATTTTAGTCTTTCACTTCTCCTTAACTACTCAGCCAGTCATCTATTGTGATAAAGTTGATGCCACATGTCTTTAAGCAAATCATGTGGCACTTGACTATCATTTTATTTATGAAGTGATCCAATCCGGTTTCTTGAATGTTGCTCATGTTTCATTTTAAGGACAAACTTGCTGATGCACTCACCAAATCAGTGTCTCATTCTCAGTTGCCCAACATTTTGATTGTTGTAGACGCTATGTTTAAGGTTATACTTATACCCCTTAAACTTAAGAAGACATAACAAAGCAATGGTAACCTTGAAATTAGAGATTTTCTTGAGGATGTCATTGGAAAAATGATGAAGCTGAGTAAGTGACTAAGTGAATATCTTCATGGAGGTAGTTTTGTTTAAATTCTTGATCTTCATCATTGTTTATACTTTCCAATAACGTGTTTTTTGCTTTTTGTTTTGACTAATCAATGTTAAAGACTAGTAAAAAGGTTTGTGATACCGAGTTAAGACCATGAGTCTCAAGGAGCAGCTTCATCTACAAAGAGACCATAACGTTTTTTTTTTCAGACGTTTTTGTATCTTTTAAGTTATAATCACATAACTGTTTTAGTCACTATCACAAATATAAGTTGTTTGAGTTTTTTAAGTCCATGTTAAATTTTCTCTCATTTTTATGATATTGTTGGTTCTAAGTCTAAATGACAAAACTCGCACTTCTTTTTATTAAAAAAGTTCATATTAATCAGAATTGGACATTATTTAAATATTGAATAATATTTGTCTAAATTTTTTGATATTTACAAGTTGAAAGCTAATTAAACACCATTAATGAGAAACATATCTAGAAAACATTTAATTACCCTTATCTGAGAAGTTGTTGCTCTTCACATTATGATTCTTGAATTTTCACTGACATTCATCTCAGTTTCATCAAGCTTGACAATAGTTTTTTTTTTCCCATTTATATATCGGACCGTCCGATTAAAGCCTAGTGACTGCGTTTTTTGACAAATTAGGAAGAAAAAAATTGGACGGGAAATGAAGAAAAAAAGAAAGAAAGAGATAAAAGATCAGAATGACTTACTCATTTGTTCCATCCTCGTCACTGATTCGTTCTCTGAGCTCTTCCAAGAAAATTCCGAGCGGCTAAACAGAGATTTCTCAAAAGGAATCATCACTCTTTTACCGACTTTATCACCGGTTCTGTTGTCTGAGAAAATTGGTTATTCGATCTACAAATCTCAGATATGTCGAAGATGGGTCAGAGAGGGATTCACTACTTACAGAGACTCAATTCGGCGTCGTTCACGAGCGTGTCTGCTTCTTTGATCGAGAAAGGGCAGAATCGTGTGATTGATGCTTCGTTAACCCTTATTCGTGAAAGGGCAAAACTCAAAGTAAACACTTGAAATGAAAAGCTTTTCCTTTTTTGATATTTTCTCTCTGTTTGTTAATATGAAAAATAAAAGTTAGATCATTGTGTATGTTGTTTTTGTGTAGGGAGAGTTAGTGCGTCTCTTAGGAGGAGCTAAAGCTTCAACATCTCTTCTTGGTGTACCACTTGGTCACAACTCTTCTTTCCTTCAAGGTCCTGCCTTTGCTCCTCCGAGAATCAGAGAAGCTATTTGGTGTGGTAGCACAAACTCCGCCACTGAAGAAGGTAGCAAAAGATTCTCTGCTTCGTTGCGATTTTCTGTACAAACTTGTGTTTGGCGTGTTGGAAAAATTTCATTTTTTGTATAGATTCTAGATTCTGAATATGGCTTGTGGAGGTGTTTCCCGCATTTGGATGGTTTAAGAGTGTGAACCATGAGGTGTTTGTTGTAATCAGATCACCCAACATGTGCTGATCTTCCATTTTTACGAGTTATGTTTGGTATATATGTTTGAGCTTGAGGTTAAATTGTTGAATATATTGCAGGGAAGGAGCTTAAGGATCCACGGGTTCTAACTGATGTTGGGGATGTTCCGGTACAAGAGATTAGAGATTGTGGGGTTGATGATGATAGGCTGATGAATGTAATTAGTGAATCTGTGAAGCTTGTGATGGAAGAGGTAAGCTATTTGACCATTACCTTACCGATTCGGTTAATAGGTTTTTGATTTTTGACATCTTAGTGTTTGAGATCAACACATTGTTTTAATGGTGTACATGGAACGTAGTTGTATTTCGTTTTTCATGATACTTATTGGAGCACTCTGATGGTATTGAGTAGCACAGGTTTTTATGTTTTGACGCATTTGATTGATTTACCGGTTTAAAGCTAAAAAGTCCAAAGTAACTGAGATTTTGTTTGTTATGATAGGAACCATTGCGTCCTCTGGTCTTAGGTGGAGACCATTCCATATCATATCCCGTTATTAGAGCAGTTTCTGAGAAGCTTGGAGGGCCTGTGGACATTCTTCATCTTGATGCACATCCTGATATATATGACTGTTTCGAAGGAAACAAGTACTCTCATGCATCTTCCTTTGCTCGTATCATGGAAGGTGGCTATGCTCGGCGACTTTTACAGGTTAGTCCAATGTCTTTTTTTGTATGTACGTTGCAGTCTAGGGGAAAAGATAATCTAAAGGAGAACCAACACTCTATAATAGGTTGGGATCAGATCGATAAACCAGGAAGGACGGGAACAGGGCAAGAGATTTGGAGTAGAACAGTATGAGATGCGAACCTTCTCGAGAGACCGCCAAATTTTGGAAAACCTGGTAATTCTGTCTTTCCTTAAGTTTAGACAAGCATAGTATTAGAGGTAGGGATGAGCATCCGGTTTGAAGAACTCTGGTTTTTAAATTAGAGTTCTGTTGTAAAATAAAGTTCAGGTTTAGCTTTAGTTTGAGGAATTCAGTTTGAGCTTTATATTCACTCCCTTTGTGCATTTGGAGCATTTCAAGTTATATATTGAATGGGTTTGTTCAGAAACTAGGGGAAGGAGTGAAAGGTGTATACATCTCACTTGATGTTGACTGTCTCGATCCGGCATTTGCACCTGGAGTCTCCCACATCGAACCAGGAGGTCTCTCATTCCGAGACATCCTTAATATCTTACATAACCTCAAGGGAGATGTGGTCGGGGCTGATGTTGTCGAGTTCAATCCGCAGCGTGATACTGTCGACGGCATGACGGCAATGGTGGCAGCTAAGCTTGTTAGAGAACTAGCCGCAAAAATCTCGAAGTGAATCAGAATGGTATTACATAGTTTCTGGTTTTGCTATGTTTCTGTTTTTGGTTGTGCAAGTTTGTAATATTTTTTTTAGGTTCTTGTTAAACATGCAATAAGAGTCTGGCTCTATAGTCATAGCTATGTATAAGAATGCTTATTACACTGTTGTCACGCATCGCATGAGATATTTTAGATGATACATCAACTCTTTTTCTAAATGTCTAACATCTACTGTCGTGTTAGATTATTATTTAACTATGACTATGAATACTAAAAATTAGGAGATAAATATGGTTTTCAAAATCTCCACCATCGTTACTTCATATGTCCTTTTAACGCAATCTTATATATCCACATACTCCAACTGAAACATGAACTTATCGATCCACAGTGTGGTCGCAATCCACGTCATGATCTTCAACATACAAAGAATGACAATGTTTCACCTCTAGGTGCTATATATGACAAGGGGGATTGTGTTTTCTGACACACCAATGCCAAAGTTGGACAATTCACCAACATCGATTTTTGTTTGTTCATAGAATGAATATAACTTTTAAGTTTTTTTTGCAAATAGAAAATTAGCACGCACCAAGCATGTGTATTAAACGCTAAATTATGCATCTAATTTATAAACATAATCAGAGTTAAACTATAACTTTAGCTTGACCACATAAAATAAAAATAATTATATCAATTGTTGAGTCACAATGAGTTATTTTGAAACTAAGGTTGACAAATATTAGATTTTATGGAATTTCAAGAAATACGGATTCAGAAAATTATTATCCTATCTATCAATACTCGTGAATATCCGATGCATCTAAATAGCTAAAAGTATTTAAGATAGTATTATTAAAAAACAATTAAACTAAATATTTAATAAAAATATAATAAAGAGAAAGTATCGTACAGAAAATTTTAAATTGATTTGTATAAACAATTTGTAACATATTTTGCTATACATTTTTTAAAAAGAATACCACAAAACGTTAGAAATCTATATTACTAAAAATGATCATTATTTGAAATTAAATTTTAGTCGTGTTATATTACTGAAAATCCCATTGAACATATATAATTTCATTAGACTCTTAGTAAGGATAATTATGGAATATATCATTAAACTAACTAAATTGTTTCCGAATAATACATTCAAAAGCTTGTTTCCAAAAAATCTAAATATCTAAAAATATTAGATCCTCCTTCTTTTTAACAATTTATTTTAATATAAATATAAATTATTTTGACAAACAATGAATGATTAAAAACACTGAGATAGTTTTGTAGAAAAAAAAATCCATAAATACCTATAACTAGGTTTTTATGGGTTATTCCGTCAAACTTGACAAAATATTTTTATTTGATACGAAACAGATTAAATTGAAGAGATAGCTTTTTTATTTCACTAATGTGAAATTGCATTGAATTCAACTAAAATAAATCGAGAATTGAACTATTCACTTCTTCAGCTACTAGTTGAGTTATCGTATGCATTACTGTATGTATCAGCGGAATGTGCAGAACCATAATCAACTTCAAATTTGGCTGATCCAAATAAAGGCACAAAATTATATAAATATTATTTATGTGTTGAATCTCCATTGTTGAAATTTCTAAGAAACTTCTTCCTCTTTCGTTCGTCTTTGATTCTCTTTAGAACTTGTTCAAATTTCTTTTCCACGATATCCATGAGTTATCCTATTTTATTAGACCCCTTAGTTTATTTCACCATCACTAATTGACCAACCATCGATCCCATATGAGTCGTTTGATACACTAGACGATAATGTCAACTCATAGACCTATAACCTTCCAACGACACCATCATAAGCCACATCATCCATATCATAAGCAACTTCCACCATAGTTTATATCACATGAAATCTCTAAAATAAACCTCTTAGAAATTTTTCGACTACCTTCTTATCCTTATATTTCATTTCAATAGTGAGATCATCATGAGCGAGGGAGTTTATCTTCGAGCTATAATCAGAGATTGATTCATGTTTATCCATGTTCATATTTTCGAATCAGAAGCCAATAGATATTTCCTTGACCTTTGTACCTTCTTGGAACCTTCAAAGTGTCTGTCACATGCCTCTTTTTGCAGTTTCACATCCTTAAATTAGCTTGAATTGCTTCATTGATACACTACACTGAATAGCCGTGAATGCCTTTGACTTGTACTTCGATTATTTCCTTTCATCCACCATATGCTTTTCTTATGGTTTGGCAAATTTTCAACTCCTGATTCAGTTTTGGTTTTTGGTTATTTTCACCCAGATATGATAGCTTTCCTTGCAAGAGCATATATGCCCTTTATAATCGATTTCATCCTTGCCCTCCAAAAACCATAGTTCCATGCATCCATAATCACTGTTGAACTAGCAACTAGCTCTTGGTAGTTCTCTATCTTCTCCACAAGATTTCACATGTTTGTAATACACACATGTGTCTGTTCTGATACCAATTGAAAATGTGAAAACTAATGATACGGAAACTAGAACACAATATAACAAATGATATTTTTCCACAAGAAAATATATTACTAGATAATCTTTTAATTGCAATTACAAATCTCACCTGAAAGGATATTTTAATAAGCTCAAGACACACCTTAACTTATTGATTTAACCTCACAAGTTCAAGGTTTATACGTGATCCAAGAACCTCTCAATACGACCTTTTAGCTCTTTAGTGTTTGCTTCTTACAAGAAATCCAAAACCTTTTTGCTAAAAGCTCTCTCAATTGTGTTAAGCACATACAATGCTTTACACCTCTTATTTATACAAAACAGGCTTTGTCTAACTCTAGCCGAATTCCCAAGTCAAGAAAGATACAATTTTCCTTGTGAATATTCTCTTTCTTGTTCTTCTCCTAAAAATAAAAAAAGTTATTCAATCTTGAATATACTCTCCAAGATGCTTATCCAGTTCAGGAACCATCTCTTGATTTGCCTTTATCAGATACAACCACCTTTTTACCTCAGCACTCCAGCTCCACATTAACAATCGCACAACTCAGCTTCATGTATTACTTCATGTGCTACTCCATATACTATTTCGCGACTAGTACATGAAAAACTCTAAACGGCTGCATCTTTAGCAGTCACTCTTCCGGAACTAGAACGGGCTAAGGAACCTGTCCATACAATTGTGTTAGACAACCCGCAACTGCAACCTATGCAACTTTGTTGTGATAGTGAAGCTGAAATTTAAATAGATGAAAACTTAGTTTTTTCATGACCGTACCAAAAATATTGAAGCAGATTGTCATCAAGTTCGGGGTACAGTTTAAGACGGGTTGATTACAACTAAACATTTTTCTACCAAGGAGCACATTGTGGATATTCTGACCAAAAAGCACTCCTGAAACATGCGTTTGATAAGGTATTGTACAAGTTCAGTGTACGAAATTGCGCACTACCAACATAAGGGGGGGAGGGAGGGCGGATATTAGGCAAATAATATATGTAAATCTTAGATTTTATATCATTGGGAAAAAGGAAATAATTTAAAGAATTAGAAATACTATTGTGTATATACACTTTACGGTGTGAATGATATAAACCAAGCCTTTGTGAAATAATTCATAATCATTGAATACGATAGCATGGAAACGTTACTTGGTAAGGAGAACACTCGCTGATGTGTGAGCTGCTACAATGACTGCTAGTCTGCTAGTCCATGTCATGACTAGGACTCTTAAGGATTGTTTCACATTTTTTATTCCACTTTTTCTTGTAAAGTATATATGTTCTCTAAACTGCTAAGTTATATTGCTTATGCGTTGTGAACTCTCACTGATTCATGTGTTTTCTTTTAAATTTTGATTTTAACGTCTCTGCATTGATTATATACGTGCATGTTTGAAAAGAACATAAAAATTGAAGTCGTGTCTGTACAGCATGGTATGTTATTTGGTTTTTTTATTCAATCCTGCATAACATGGACAACGAGGCAGCTGAAAATTGATCCAATAAGGCTTTGTCTATTATATAAATGCATGGTCCTGTTTTAGGTAATAACGAGCCCGAAGTTTATTGATATGTATCAATTGCTAATCTTTCCTCTAATCGCATGTGTAGAACAAACATGCATGTATCAATTGTAAGTTTTTTTTTCATGTTGAACTAATCTCTATCATTTGGATTGTATTTAAGGTTACTTCCTTTTACTTTATTTGCTTAGATTGGAACAACAATTAATATCAACGTAATACCTTACTAAAAATTGTATTATATATATTTATGGGAATCAAACTCTAAATGGTGCATGACGAAGATATAATGTATTCTACTGCAAGTAACAAAACTTATTTTTTATAAAGACAACTCTAAAAATGAATAAAATCAAAATGTTATGTTATGTCGCCATAATAAAAAAAGAATCAACGGCTTAGGATAGAGATATCACAAAACTTTCGCGAGGATAATGTAAAAAGTTAGAAGTTACATCAATTATTAACAAAAATATCTTTTGAAAATTATGATCCTGAAAAATTTAACACCTATACTAGATGTTATATCTCCCTTTAAAGTGTACAAGTAAGTACAAAGGCATTGAAGTTTGGCTTCCTCCTACTTCTTCTTCTCCAATTCAACTTCACTTTCAACTGTATTTTGATATGACTCTTTGACATTAAATGGAACCTTCACCGCCTCCATTTAAGGGACACCCGAAAACTGGTACAGTGTAATGCATTCTTTCATTTAATGATATTACTATGAAAAACGTTTTATTGTTGCACCTGTCTATCTACTTCTGCAAAATCTATGGTTGTAAATTTCAGATTTTTTTTTTTTAAGATCTCTTTTCTAATTCTAGCTGTTGTTTTCACTAGATCTTCTCGTCTGCTTTTGTAGTTTATATTAATATATATAATAATAATTATATATATTATGTACTAATTGTTCTTATAAATATTTAATGTACGGTAATTAGGCATTAGTTAGCACTGATCATTTAGTGTATATCTAAACATTTAGTGCGGGTATATGTCATTCATTAGCCCAATACATTTAGTTGCTCTGATAGAATAGCTAGGTCTAGGTTTTTGGGTACCTATTCGGATTTGGCTCAAGTTTTTTTAAATTTGGATGTTTTTGGAAATAGAAACATAAAAACCATTTGGGTATATGGATTGGTTCATAGTTCGGTGTTTTAGTTTTTGGCTCGGTTCAAATACTGAAATTAAAACTGGTTAGTAATCAAAATTTCTTTTGGCCATTGACAATACCGCCCTTAAAACTGGCTAGGTTTTTGGAAACCTATTCAGATGGAGTTTGGGGTTTTTTTATTTCAGATAGTCTGGTTATTTCGGGTGTAAGATATAAAAACCGTTCGGATATTTATAAAATTCGGATCAATTTCGGTTAGGTTTTTTTAGTTTTCAGATCGGTTCAGATAGTAAAATTAAAACCGACATAACATAAAGTTTTCTGCCTATTTACAATACCACTTTTAAAGAAGAACATATTCCTTTGAAATTGGATTAAATTAGCCATCTTGAATCTTACAGAACCGCACAAAAGTATTTGATTTCATAGATGTTGCTGAAAAACACCTATTTTTCAAAAAGACTTTTAAATTACGTTAACATTAAGATGCAACTTACACAACTCTTATTTTTTTCTTTACCTCAACCTACGTAACTCTTATCAGTAGACAATATATTATTTTGTTTAAATGCGGCCAAATTAATTACATACTGTCCAAAACAACAGAAGATTATTAAATACAGGTAATAAATTGTGACCCGCTTTCAATTACTTTCTATAGCTTCTTGAAATTTTAATTAGCCTTTTTTATTAAAGGAAGTAGGAATAGAGCGTTGGATATATTTATTTATATGCATCTGAAGGATTTAAATAAGCTCTCTGCTTGCAGTAATTGAAGAGGCGAAACTATGAATGAACGTCATGCATGGGCAGTGTAGGCCCATAATTGTTTCTTAAAAAAAAAAAATTTTGATTTTTTTTTAAATCAATAATTTTTTTTTCAACAGCCTATATAAAATGCCCTCGAAACAGTTTGGCCTACACAAATATAAGCATTATCGTACGTACAACTTATATATCTACGTGATGTTAGAGTCTCCAGACAAAGGTAGTATAAGCTGGTTGCTGAAGAAACGTAATGTTTCTTATTGCATGGAATCTGAAGAACCTTCCAAAAAAAGAAAGGATCGAGAACTTTTGGCAGATGATGAGCTCGTTAAAAGATCAGAAGTATCTTCGTTTGATCAAAAGGTAAACATATATTTGAAAATATTTGAAGATTCTGTGGAATTGTTTTTGTAAAACATGTTTGTTGTCATAGTATCTATATAATACATACTCAAGAGTTTTTGTAAGAGATTATGTTATAATCGGATATTACGTTGCAGAAAAGAAGATTCAGTGAAGATTCAACAAATATGAATAATAATATCGAAGAAGGATATAGTCATCACCGCATGAGCCTTGATCTTGAACTCAATTTGTCACCATCTCTCATTGATCTAAATCATCATCAAGATCTAAATTATGAGGAAGGTAAAAGGAAGAAGAAGATGATGGAGAAGGGTTCGGTGTTGGGGCTAGAGACAAGGGAAAGCATGGCGTGTGTTGCTTCTGACCTCGATGACGGCGGTTTCCGCCGCAGAAGCAGCAGTCAAGACGGTGGCGAGGAGGAGGAGATGGTGGCGAGAGTGTGCATGAAGTGTCATATGTTGGTGATGTTGTGTAAAGCTTCACCGTCGTGTCCTAATTGCAAGTTCATGCATTCACCTGAAGACACCTCTCTCTCACTTCTATTTACTCCTAAGCCTAGTTTGTTAGCTTAGTTATTATTTTAGTTTCTAATAACATCTATATATCTAATAACTAATTAGTACTTACTATTTAATGTTTTTCATCGAACAAATACTTTATTTGTTGAGATGTTGTTGAAACTCTGATAAATAGTATATGCTCATTAATGTGATCTGCCTTCTCTTTGCTTTTGATTTTTTTAGGTCACCATAATGTAAATGTTGAGAAAATGATGTTAGTTGGTGATCATATCATTCTTGAAATGAAAAATTAAGTTTTTTTAGAACAATAAGAAAAAGTATTAATTAGAACAACAATACTAAAGGTAATAGACCAAGCAAAGATTTTCGATATTGATTAGGTAAAAAACAATATTAAAAAGTATATTTGATCATGACGAACTAGGAAGCAACAGGCTTCAAACTGGAGAGCATGCGCAATGTTCAAAATATGCTGATGCGTCCATTATGTTGTAAAGTACTGCCCACACACGAGGTTTATGATAAACTCACCGCCATTATCGCTTCGTAGTGTATGAATCTTTGCTTTAAATAATCAACGAAGACGGTCATATGATTCATGGTCCCTGAGTTAACAATCCAAGATTCATAGAAAACATACCTGTTGTTGAGCGATTATATTGTGTCTGTTTCCATTCATCCAACATCTTAACAAGAGTCTTCAACTGATTTTAGGCTGATAACTGTTTCCAAATGTATTGTAGTATATTCTTCAATTTTATTATCAATGTTAAAGCTAAACACCATCATTTCTTCTAAATTTTGAATTTATGAACATTTATCATGTTTATATGAATAGTCAAATATGTTATTAATATCAATTCTATTGTGATAACTAGCATTATGAATCATAATAGCAAAAACATTAAAGTTATCAGCCATTTATTCTTCTAAGTTTTAGATTTATGAACGTTAATATTTTTACATAGATAGTTTATTATGTTATTAACATCAATTTTGTTGTGATAATTATGCATGTCATATTTATTAGTGAATTTATTTAAATTATATAATATAATATTATTTTAAAAGAAATTTTAGAATATTATGGAGTAAAAATTATTTTTTTATCATAAATTAATATTTATTAATTAATTAATATTTTTATAAATTAATAATTTTTTTAAATTTCAACAGTATTATAGATATTTTATTGCATAACATAATATATCGTAATAGAGCCAAAAGTGAGTGATACTCGTTAGTCACTTGCATGACAAGTGGATCATACATACGTTGGTCCTCACTGCCTCTAGATTCGTTGTACTGATGTTTTTTTGTTTTTTTGGTAAAATGTTAAGATTTATACTATTTTCGAACTTTTAAAATGTTGCGAGCAACTTATTACAACGTAACGAGAGAAACTAGAACAACCCAATTGAAGATACAAAGAGAAACCTCATGGAGGTCTAGTAAGGTAGAATTCAAGCAAAGACGGAGAAAAACCTGACCTTGACGGAAAAGATAGAAGGCGGTCTCGGACTAGTCGATTAAGAGAAGCACGGATGCTATATGATGAAGAAGAGACAACAGTGAAGATGTGAGCGTTCCTCTCCTTCCACAGGAGATAGATGGCTGATTGGTAGACAAGTTTGATGATTGATTTTTCATGAGGAGAATGAGGAAGGTGGGACTGCAAAATCCAAGCTGCCGCAGAATGCAAGTCCGATGGCGGGTTAGGCCAGATTTTTGAAGCAAAGACTAGCCAAACGTTGGACGAGAACCCACATTCGAAGAAAAGGTGGTGATGCGTTTCAAACGCCGGAGGAGCTAATGACACAAGCCTCTGAAACATTCATGCCCCATTGATGCAGCCTATCCTTAGTTGATCGCAGCAGGCCCAACCAAATCATAAAGGAACTCCAAGGGACATGTTCTTTAAACCAAATAACTTTTGCCAATACATGATCGGAGAGAGAACTGTTAAATACTCCCAAGTTACCATAGAAGAGAAAGATGATCCAAAGTTACCGTTGGCTTGGCGCCAAAGGAAATGGTCGGGTCCGCAGGAGGGGAGGGGACGTGAGAGAGACGTCAACGAGGTTTGAACGGTGACTAATTCAGTGGACCAGGCAGCCGGTAGAAATCAGGAACCGTTCCTTGTTGCCTCAATGACGCGAGCATCCTGTCTAACCCGCAAAGATCAAGGTCCTCCTTGACCAACAAATGTTATAAGCTGGCCCAAGTCGGTCCAGACATCAAACCAAAAGGAGGCAGTTTCTCCGTTTCTAACCTCACATCTGATAAATCCAAGAGGATATTTTTTTAGCTGAAGCATACTTCTTACAGTTCCAGAGAAATGATTACAGTCGCCAGTAAGCCAGAAGCAATTCCTGCGAAAGACATGTTTTTTGAGTCAAGCAACTCAAATGGATCCAGAGTTTGAGAAATAGTTCCATATGTGCTTCAGCGTGAAGACCATTTGGAAGTTTTCAATGAGGCGAATGCCTAAACCACCATCTGCCTTGGGTCTGCAAATATCTGACCAAACCACACGAGAGCCAGCTGCATAAGAAGAGTTATTTCTCCATAGGAAAGCCGCACAGAGAGAGTCTATTTTCTTGTAAAAATCTTTTGGCAACACAAAGACAGAGCTCCAGAAATTAACCATTCTATAGATAACCGAGGCGATAAGCCTGATTTTTCCCGCAAATGATAAGAATTTAACAGTCCAAGCGTGAAGCTTACTTGTAATCTTCTCAAGAAAAGGTTGAAAAGTGGCCATGGAGATTCTAGCGGGGTTTAAGAGGAAGTCCCAAGTATCTTGCCGGGAAGGTACAAATTCTAAAGCCAGATAAGTCACTCAATACTGCTGCCTCTATATCAAAGTAACCTCCAAAAAAGACCTCCGTCTTTGCAGCATTCATTTCAAGACCACTTAACAATTTGAAATCCGACATAACTTTGTTTATGCTTGTTAGAGAGTGCCTACCTCCATCAGAGAAAACCAGGATGTCAGCGGCAAACAGAAGATGAGTCAGCCTCGGCTCTGAGCAATTTGGGTGCAGACGAAACGATCCATGGTCTGCCGCCTTCTCAAACATCTTAGAGAGAACTTCTATTACCATTATGAAAAGATACGGAAAAATGGAATCTCCTTGTCTAAGACCCTTCCTCCCTTTAAAGAAACCTGCCAATTCTCCATTGATTGCTATAGAAAACCGAGCCAACGATATGCATTCTTTAATCCACAATCTGAATAACGGCGGGAAATCCTTACGAATGTCCACTTTTAGCATTGAGTTCTTTGGCAGGAGACCTTATGATATTTCCTGATTAGCTCAGAGGACAATAACACATTTTCTCCAAGACATCTACCTTTGAGGAAAGCAGCTTGGTTATGGCTAATGCATTCTTTTAAAATACGCTTGAGTCGATTCACTATTATCTATGAGATTACCTTGTACAGTAAGTTGCAGCAGCTTATTGGGCGGAAGTCCCCTAGCTTACAAGCTTATGACTGCTTGGGAATAAGAGAGATTGATGTATTATTGAAATCTTATAGGAGCCTCCCATTCCTAAAGAATTCTTTGACTGCAGCAATAACATCTGGTCCGACTATACTCCATGAAGATCTTAGAAACTCAACTGAATACCCATCCGGCCCTGGACTTTTGTTTAGAGGCATAGCGAAAATTATGCTCGTGATTTCCGCATCGTTAACCTCTCTCTGCAATTCCTGACATTTCCCCTGAGAACATCGAAACGGTAGTAGATCTTGCAGCTGCTGAGTAGTACATGGAGATTCCGACAAATCAGTAGACCCCAAAATACCTTTAAAGAACTCTTCAGCATGTGATTTTATTTCCTCAGTTGAACCAATCAGCCTGTCATTTATATCTCTGAGAAAGTGAATGTGGTTGCAGCTTGCTCATTGAACCACATACTTGTGGAAAAATGAGGTTATCCCTGTCCCCTTAGTGATGCCATTGAACTCTGGAGTTTTGACGGTAGAACTATTCCTCAGCCGAGATCAAAGTCTGCCATTTAGCCCTTTCAACATGTTCAAGCCTAGCTGTTTCCACATTCGCGTTTGAGAAGATCTGTCGTTGAATCGCAGAAAGCTTTACGGCTTGCTCCTTAACTCGTTTGGAGATGCCACTGAAATGCGATCTGTTTTGAGTGTTTTGAGTGCATAATAATTCGGCCAACAAAAGAAAATGGGAAAGTTCACCACTTCACATGTTACTCGACAGTTGATTACAATGTGCAATATCTATTTGGCTAATTATCTCTACACAAGATTATAGCTACAACAAAAAGGAAACTAGAGATTTTCTCATTAGGACATAAAGCAAAAAGGCTGTATTAAGACAAAATGTGTGCCTCTTATCCTGTATGGGCCTCGATAAAATATTAATTACGTTATTTATAGGTTTATTATGGGTATATGGGTTTGTAATGCTAGATTGGGTCATTGTGTAAAACAGTTGGGCTATCTTGCTACTTAGAATTAATGCAAAAATGTTACAAAAAAAAAATATGGGAGTCAGAAGTAGAATTATGCACCATACAAGTGGTGCCGCATTTTTTTATTCATATGCCAGTTTGGATATAATCCACGTTTATACAAAGGTTTGTAAATGTTTCATCTAGTGTGAATTGTGTGATAGAACACATTCTTCGGCCATTAAATTTTATCTTTTGTTAGATGTGTACTGGCATTAGTTTTGTGAACAATGTTTTGTTTCACAAATCTATAATGTATCAAAATCCTTTTTTCTTGGGATTAATCTACTATTGGGGTCTATCCAAACTTTTTGGGTTGGAAGACAACTTAAAGATTCAGGTTGATATTTTAGTATCGATTATATCGGCTTGATTAATTATGGACTTATTGTTCATGTATCCGACCAAGTTTTGTTGGAATGGCACGAACTCTAAGCTGCTTCAGTTTCTCTTAAGTTAAGGGTGCTGATGCTCCCACTGGTCTGGTACTATATTTTATATTATTCGTTCAGAGATATGTGTGATGTGTTTCTGTTGAGTATGAATCCAAATCTCATTCGATAATTTGGATAAAGATGATCTAACATATAAATTAAATCAAACTCTAATTGATATAACTTTTTTTGGGAAAATGATTAAACATAACAGATAATATCATAATAATAGAAGAAATTAAATATGAACTTGACAAACCAAGTGAATTGAGTAAGACTAGTGTAACATTTCAATTTCTAGAATATGGTGGTGCATGTGGAAAAGATAAAATAATTGATTTGATAACCTTTGTCACCAAAAGTATATTGTTGTTTTTGTCATTTGTCTAAAAACTCTAGAGTTAAACCTATTTGAGTTAAAGCAATTAAGTGACCTATTGAATAAAGATAGAACAAGGTAAAAACATCATGTGGTGATTGCATGAAATATAAACAAATCTTTTGAATTTCTAACAATAGCCTACCGACTGTCGGATGAAGGTAGGAACTGCAAACCAAGGTAGTAATACTCATATCATAACTTGTAACATAATTTTACACTCGTTTTTTTATTTGTTCACATAACAAATCATTTATTTAATGTAAAGAGTTAAGATAAAATAAAATCTTATTGATTGTTGTACGGTTTTCTTTTTACAACTACAATCATCTTATAACAATAAAAGTTGAAATTAAATGCCTCTAAGATTTTCAACATAGGATTTTAAGCAGCCAGTAATATTATTACACATCAATAACATTTAAAATCAAGATTTTTTTCAAATTTCAAAACTGTATTATTAACAAAAAAATTAAGCGATAAGGAAATTGTTTATAAATTTCTATTAACAACCACAAAAAATTATATTAAAATTACTAGACTAAGAAACTTTCCTAAGTTAAAATAATGGTCTTAATTACATAAATAACCATCTATAAATTAGAACTATAATAATAATAACAATATATATATATATATATAATATTAATCAATGATGTAAAACCTTTATATTTTCTGTTCATCCCAATAAAATAAACTTTTGAAACGTAGATACAATTTTTGTTTCAATATAATATAAGTAATATAAAATAAAAATGTGGAATATATGAAACTATCAGTAACTTTGATAAAAAAAAGAAATTGGATTATTATTCTTTTCTTAATTATATTTTACATTTTAAAACATGAAATTTTTTTCAATGCATATTCTTTTATCAATTGTTTCTTTTTGTAAAAAAATTTTGATTATAGAAAAATATAAAAAAAATTTCTCATTATGTTATATCTATATAGATGCATATTTGATATCTTATTGTGTTATTTCTACCGAGAGTTCTCACTATTTCATTATAAAGCAATGAATCTGTTCAAAATTGAAATATGTGTTCATATATGTCTTCCAGTTGCGTAGAAAGGTTTGATGAGGCGTTTTCCAGGAGAAATATGAGGAGTTAGATAGAGATCTAGATGTCTTTGGAAATAACTTCCACTAGTAGAATTATTCTGCATAGCCACAAAAATTTTCATGGCAAAAACATAAATTTTATGGCTATATGATAACAAAGACACGAATTGTCACAAAAAAAACGCGACTATAAGATCATGACTAAATTATTTCGTGGCTTTTTGTGACAAATGTGGTCACGATTTAGCCATAAAGTTTTCGTGGCAAATTTAGTCATGATTTAGTCACACCGTTTTTGTGGCAAATTTTAGTTACGATTTAGCCACTGTTTTCATAGCAAATTTTTTCACGATTTTGACACATAATTTTCGTGACAATATTGGTCACGATTTAGCCACAGAATTTTCGTGGCTAGTCTTCAATTAGCACAAAAAAATAAAACCAGCAAATGTGAAAGATGAACCTAAAGTCAGCAAACGTGAAACCTGAACCAATACCACCATAATATCACATTGTATTACCAATACCATAATATCCAACAATACAATGTAAGTCTTACAATACACAATACAATAGAAGAGAATTTATAAAACTTTAGCACACCACCTAGTTTGTTGTAGAGGCAGCAGATGGAGCAGAGGCAGGAGCTGGATCAACAGCAGCAGGTGGAGCTGAGGTAGCTAGATCAACAGCAGCAGATGGAGCTGAGGTAGCTAGATCAACAGCAGCAGGTGGAGCTGAGGTAGCTAGATCAACAGCAGCATGTGGAGCTGAGGTAGCTGTCAGGCTATTGGTCGTGGCAGCAGAATCAGAAGACATTATCAAAATTCATAAACTTCTGCAACCTATATGTAAATCAAATCGAATACACATGATCAAAATCCAGAAACTATAGCAAAACTTAACCTAAGCAAAAACATTTGAGAAGATAGAAACAAGAGTTCAACACTTATGAATCAAATAACTAATTCATATACAGCCAATAAATCCATGTTTTACTTCTAAACAGGCTGCAGATACTACAAGAATGAGTGAGGTGGGTACCTTGATATATTTTTGGTTGAGCAGAATCTGAGAAGAAGTAGCAGCAACTGCTGTAAATCAAGAGAACGTCATGAGAAAAGCTGAATAAAAGGTCAAGAAGTCAAATAAACCAGGAGACTAATCGAATCTAGAGCAAAGAAAAGATAAAAACTAGGAGAGAATCGTACAGCAAAGTTCTTCAATCATATATTCAACCTTTAAAATTCAGAGGTAGGGCAAGAAACTAATAAAAAGAGGCCATGATTATACAAGATGTGTGCTACTCTATTTGACGAAGGTTTTAATAAGAGCCAAAAATATAACATACCTAAGGACTGTCCTTTATGAATGCTAGTATTATATTAGAAAACAAACCAAAGCATCCAACTATATGAAAAAAAGACGTAAGATATTTCAAGATGATGAGAGTTACGTCCATTCAATGCAATTCAATCATAAGACAAAAACTTATCAAAGTTTGGAATAAAGAAAGATAGTTCTAGAAGATACAAATTTTAGTTTCGACCAGAATTATAACTCATATTTAGAAGAAGTTTTCACTGTCATACTGCATGTGAATCATATCTAATTTAGGTAAATCGTAAGGTCAAAAACTTGATATCAATTGTTATGATTACTTGAACCTTTTTAAAGGTACTTTGATATGATTTTAGAAATATCTAAAAAACTATATGGATCAAATTATCTTCAGTTGGGTGTTTAGTTGTATGAGAAACATAATATAATACAAAAGAAACTATTACCAATAAGTGGTCCGATACTCTCAAACAATTGAATCCTCCTACGTCTTAACTCACAACTTTCTTCCCTAACTCAGCAAATCCCAAAAAAAATGTGTTTATTCGAGTGTATCTATCTACTTGTCTAAATTACACCGTCTCCATCTGTCCTATATAAATCTTGAACCAAACAGAAACGTCCAGAAAAAGACACACAAAAATTTCAGAGAACAGAAAAATCAACAAATCAATCAAGAAAAGTTCTTTTAGAGGAAATAAAAAAGACTTCAAGACTGATCGAATGGAGTATTCCATTCGATCTCTAGACCCTTCTTATGTATTGAATGGAATATTCTGGTCATGTCACTATGGAGATTCTCTCTGCTTCTTGCATTTATAAACTTTAAGCTTTGTTCTGCAAGAAATTAACAATGGCTCTCGAAACTATGGCATTGTCCGTATGGGCCATATAACTCATTTTTACAAAAAAACAAGATTAGCAAGCCATCAATTTCAAGTAGAAAACAGAAACAATCAAACCACACATCATAGTACGAATCTAAGTAGGAAGAGAAGCGATTTCAGAATCAGAAGACAACAGAAACATAAAATTAAGCAGCAAACCAACAAATTAAAGTTCGAATCTAACTAAGAGGAGAGGAGATTTCAGATCACAGGGGTTTTGTAGAGAAGAAAGAGAGAGAAGCACGTACCCGGCGGCCGAGTTGCGTCGGAGGTTCGTGACCAACGGCGGTCGGAGTTCTGGCTGGACGGCGGCATGGCGACTCGCGTGTGGACGGCGCGACGGCGGTGAGAGGAGAGCGAGAGATTTTTTTCTTCTAAGTGTCGAGGAAGGAGAAGAATGACAGAAATGAGTGTTAGGTTTAGGTCTTTTGGTGGAAAACCAAAATTAATTTAGAGGGAAAACCAAACCGAGTTAAATTGGAGGTAAATTAAAATTTGGTTTTTAATTTGGTGGGAAAACCAAAATTAATATAGGAGAAAAACCAAACCGGATAAAATTAGAGATAAACCAAAATTTGATTTTTTTAATTTGGTGTGAAAACCAAAATTAATTTAGGGAAAAATCAAACCGGATAAAATTGGAGGCAAACAAAAATTTGGTTTTTTAATTTGGTGGGAAAACAAAAATTAATTTAGGGGGAAAACCAAAATTAATTTAAGATAAAAACCAAACCGGATGAAATTGGAGGTAAACCAAAATTTGGTTTTTTAATTTGGTTTGAAAACACCCAAATTTTCTTCATTTTTGTTTTTGTTTTTTTATTTAGTTTGTTTTTGATGGATTTGACCACACGGAAAGCCACAGAAATTTCGTTGCAAATTCGTGACAAAAGATCCCAAATTAGTCAAGTTTATTTAAGAAGTTGTTTTGTGACTAGATAGCCACGAATATTTAGTGGTTAAAATCGTGGCTGAGGTGTTCCACGGAATTAATGTGACAATTTTGTGACTCTTTTTCACTAATAGTCACGAAATAGTCATATTTATTCTTTCGTGGTTTTTTTTATTTATGTCGTGGCTAATTGTAATTTAGTCACGAAGTGCTCGTGTCTTTTCCGTGGCTATGCGTAAAATTTCTACTAGTGTTCTGCAAGAAATTCGTAAAAACAAACCGTTCATAAATCAGAGGTAATCTCAGCCTGAAAAGTGTTTTGCAAGTTGACGAAAAAATGATTGTTTTCTGATTTCCAGACAACCTAAGTTTGCGATCTGTGATCCAGTTTCGAGTTTGGAATTTTAGGTGTGATCTACGAGCAGATCAACTACAGTCAGATCAAATAGGTGATGTAATGTGATAGAGGACGTGTCAGGGTAGCTGTTGGAATACTCATACAATCGTTTCGGATAATAAGGATTATTTCAACAGCTTCCTTAACACGTCCTCTATCACAATACACCACCAATCTGATCTTACTTTTGTTGATCTGCTCGAACATCACACCTAAAATATCCAACTCGAAACTGGATCACAAATCTGCAAACTTAGGTTTTCTAGAAATAAGAAAACAGTCACTTCTCCGTCAAATTGCAAAACGCTTTTCGGGCTGAGATTACTTAGGATTTATATACGGGTTGTTTCTATGGATTCTTTGCAGAACGGTCCTTCCAGAGACACTTAGATCTCCATCTATCTCCTCATATTTCTCTGTGAAAACGACTTGCAAAACCTTTCTACGGAACTGGAAAATAGATGTGAACCCATATTTCAATTTTGAACAGATTCATTGCTTCATAATGAAATAGCGATAACACTCTGTATCTACCTTCAAATCTAGAAATGTTGGCTGTTTCGGAAAGCTGGGAGAAATATCTTTCCAACAATAGTAAGAGCTCGATCTGGTTCCATATAGTTCATCGGGAAAATGGCCCGCAATATGACTGGCCGGGACTGGTTTTGATGGTGATGGCTGAAGTAAACCGACAAAGCTTCGCTGTCAAAAAATCTTTTCACTCTAAGTTTTTTGTAGAGTCATTTAAATAGAGAGGAAAGGGTTATTAGTTTAGGGTTTTCCAACATAGGCTACACGTTTTGGGCTTTTTAGAGCTTAGGGGTGTAATTGGGAGTTGGGCTATGAAAATTCTTCCCCACATAGAAAAAAATCGTCCTTGAATTGCAAGGGTAGGACTACACCCTGATATAAGCCTGAAAGATCTCTCTATGATGCCCCTTCATCCAGTTTTCCAAATTCCAAGTCGCTTCGTAATCTCTCTCTATGATGTCCCTTCATCAAGTTTTTCAAATTTCCAAAGCTTGCATGTTGGTGTAAACAATCGCCGTGTTCTGCTATTGTAGCCATCGATTTCACCGCTATAGCTGTGGCGTCAATTTCAGATTCTCAGGTTCAAATATTCGCTTTGTTTACATTGGATCTCTTGCTCCAATAATGACGAACTTTCGGATTTGGGTCACCAATGAAAGCGATAAAATGGGTAATAAATATTGGTATGAGTGTGGTTATAGAAGAGATGATCAGTGTGGTTATGATGATGAACTTGATAATGCATTTGATGATGCAAAAGAAAATGTAAATCCATTGTTCTAGATAGGCCAGTTTGATGTATTCAATCTTGATTTATGGTTATGTGGATAAGGTAACTTTGGAAAATTAGCGTGGATAAGTTAGAGTGGACATTATATTGTGGATACGATAAATGAATAAGACCGTATGTGAAGGATTTATAGACAAATTAGCATGGATAGTTTTTCATGGAAAAATAAAGAATCGATAGTATTATATACATGGTACATGGACAATATTTCGTGGACATGTCGACATGGACAAACATTTTACAAAAATATTCATTACAATTGATCCTATAACACAAGAAACAAATGGAGTAAAAGCCGGCAAGTGCAGCACTTCAAATAAGAAGGTTGTATGATCAATAAGTATCTACTATACTCATGGATACGTTTTTGTGGATATGTTTTTGTGGACATGTTTGTGTGGATAAAATCAAAATCATATAAAATTCTATATTTACAAATAATTCTTCAAATCATATAAAATTCTATATTTACAAATAATTTTCCAAATCATATAAAATCCTATATTTACAAATAGTTCTCCAAATTTGACATACAAACAACACCACCATATCCATTTCACCATGTCCACGCCGTCATGTCCACGCTATCATATCCACGCCATCATGTCCACACCATCATGTCGACAGCATTATGTCCACACCACCATGTCCACACCATCATGTCCACACCATCATGTCCACACCATCATGTTTACATCATCATGTCCACGAGTTTATACCCATTACTGCATGGCTCTCAGACGCATTTCATCGAACACTTTAAAAGCGTCTTTTATTCTTCCACCTTTGTCACAAGAATGGAGGCTCTAATTAGTGGATGATGAAATATGTTTAAAAAAGAAAGAATTACGATTTATAACTTTCATTTTCATAACAAATCAAGTAAATTGAACATGATGGACAATCTTTGTGTTTTTGGAACTAAATTAACACCAAGAAAATTGGAGACTTTTTTCACCTTCTCCATTGTCATCACTATTATAACCAACAAAACTACAGAGCAAAAGAATAAGAGACGTGATATCAATACCAGAAGTCTATTGGGGGTGTAGATAGATCTATGGAACTGTGGAGTTCAGCTGGTGACAAAGAAGAGATCTAATAGGTTCGATGGTCTTCACTTTTTAATCACGCTGGCAGTAGTACAAAAGTTCAGTGAAAGGGTTGAGGAGGATGTTAACATTTTCAAGTTTAGAGAGAGGATACTTAGCTATGGTAGAATTAAAAAGTGATGAAGTTTGCATATTCTGTGAAAAATGAGGTCTATAATTAAAAAAGAGAAATTAGAGAACAAGTTGTTGCAAGAAAGACGACTCGAGTTTAAAAAAAACATTGATGAAGTTAATTTTTTAGGGATAGTTTAGACTTTTCCAATTTGAAAGTGTGTTGGTAGCAAGAAGTGCCTTAAAATGTAATTATAAAGTGAAAAAGTGTCTTAAATTATAATTTTCTCTTGAAACAATCTACTTGGTAGACCACGTTCTGCTTTTACCAATTGACAAACCGTGCATTGAGCTACATACTTGGCAACATCACGCTTCACACTGCTCAAGTGATAATATTTTTTTAAATTCTGATACATCTTATTATTTTTCGTGTGTCTCGAAAAATGAGATTGAGCTACATATTTGGCAACATCACGCTTCACACTGCTCAAGTGATAATATTTTTTTTAAATCCTGATACATCTTATTATTTTCCGTGTGTCTCGAAAAATGAGGTCGATGTGTATGCTGTAATTAATGTTTTCTTGACTAAAGCGGTGGAAGCCGGTGTGATTGGTTATCGTACCACGGACAATGGGACAATTTTATACAAGAACTGAGTATGTATGCCAAAGGATGAAGGTTTTTTTTAAAATAAATCCGCTCGGTCTACTGCCTCCAATCCAATGTTATCATCTTCAACCATTGTAGCATACAAGCTTAAGCTAGTTCAGGTTGCTGAGAGGTCATGTACATCTTTAACCCCTGATATGTCTCCCTTCCCTTTACTTAGGGCATCTGCAGTATAATTAGTTTTTCCCGGTTGATAGGTTATATCCAAGTCGAAGCCTGCCAACAACTCCATCTATTGTCTTTACCTTAGGTTCAAGTCATTATGGGTACAAACGTACTTCAAAATTTTATGATCTATAAATACTCCAAACGCTCGACGACCAAAACACAAATGTCACTTTCCATACTCAGATTCGGACGTGAACACAAAGGTGATGGATATGTGGGTTCTTAGTAATCTTAGTCATTAGTATTCGTAAATTATATGTCTAAAAAATTGTTTGTTGATTGATAATAATTATTTGTTGATTAGTGATGGTTGTTGATAATGATGGTTGATGATGTTGATTGGATGATAGGATGTTAGAGATATTGTAGTATGTCATGGATGATTGGTATTGTGGATAATGTATGATGTTTTCGTGCATTCGGACTGAGGATGAGGACATGACGATCCCGTTAAAACCCGTAAACCGGCTGACGAGCCAAATGTGGCATACGATCTTTCGAGGTGATGGCCAGCCTAGTGTGATGATAAGTGTGTGAATATGTGAAATGTGTTGTGATGTGATATGATTATTATGCTAACTATTATAAGTAAAATATTGTGTGATTATTGATGTGTGTGCTAGAGTTAGTATTTGTGTGTACTGTGGTTATTAATGTTGGGAATCATGATGGCGGAAACGATTTTCCTCACTGAGTGACTTACTTGCTTACTTCTCTTTTTCCTTTTCAGGTGAGTTTGCTCCCGAGGAGTAAGTTCAAAGCAAAGGTTGTTCATGTCATATTCGAAAAATGGGTTATCTTATGTTATTTCGATTTTAGACTAGTTTCATTTGTTGTTTTTACGTTATTCAAATTAAGTTGGATTTTTTTTTGGTTAAAACTATTTAATCTGGATGTTTTCTTTTGATTTTGGGTTGAGTACTAAACGGAATTTTGATTTATTTATTGGAAAATTTGCTATTTAATATATAACTTGTTGTTTAAGCTAAGTAAGTGAAACGGATGTTATAATATTTCTATGTACATAAAGTATATTTATTTATATGAAGTCTTTTTGTGTATTAATGGTGTTTCTGTTGGTTATTGTATTGAATTTCTTTTCCAGAGTATGACGTTTGATTTTTGTTTTTTCTGAAAATGCTTAATTGTTTCTTGATTATTTATTCTTACATTTGTTTTTCTGTTTTTGGGTTTCATGCAATTGCAGAACAAAAACTTTTGTAGAAATGCGTTGGTATTTAAGAAAAAAAGATTATGTACTTATTAGAAGTATAATATCTTTGGCTGAGTTAAAAATAAATTACAACACACTGACTGGAAAAATAGAAAATATTTTTCGACCCAATTCATATCGATTCCATTGTTTTGTCTGGTGATAGTTGCAAGGATTAAATATGACATTTAGGCATTTAAATATTGAGCATCAATAAATATTTCAAAGTAAAATCTTGTTGTTGGGGTTGATGCGAGTAGTAATTTTCCTTCATTAATGTCAAAATATTTTTAATATATCATCGATGGGAGTAGAATTTTAATTTACTATGTATATACATTTATATTTTTTTGGATTGATGTTTGTGATCAAGAGATTGAATGCTTCCGGTTTTTGATGTTCAAGATTTGTTGAAAATTGGCGACTTGTTCATCTCATATAGATAGCTGGACAATTATGCACCTACAATAAGTTTATATGTCTATGTATTATTTTTGATACACACTTTTAAATAGTTATTCATCACCTCTATTTATGATTGAAGATTTTGTAGAGTTCTTCCTTGTATGATGTGTATCTTGCTGACAACATCTTTTCAAATAATTATTTTATGTTATTTTCTTTAATGCACTAATTT
This sequence comes from Schrenkiella parvula, assembly GCA_000218505.1. Taxonomy (NCBI): domain Eukaryota; kingdom Viridiplantae; phylum Streptophyta; class Magnoliopsida; order Brassicales; family Brassicaceae; genus Schrenkiella; species Schrenkiella parvula. Next base: position 4,248,656 of record CM001192.1, on the reverse strand, counting down.
GTGCGGCATTAGTATTTTCAATTTAAAATTTAAATTGATTATTTAAATTTCGGAACTAAAAACTAGAGGTTTTTTTCATCTATAAAATAGTCTAATTACTATTCTGAATGTTTTTTCTTTTTAGATTTTAAAATGTTTTACAAACGGTGGTAAGATTTTTTAATTATTTCTTTGAAAAATTCATTGTATTGGGGGAGATAAAATATATTTATTTATTGCCCTTTTTCAGAATAAAAATATCATTTTTAAATATCAATTTTCATTATATTGAAATTGGTTGTTTTAGATACATTTAGCAGTACAATATAAGATCTTCAAATTTTTACTCGATAAATTAATAAATAATTTTTTAAAAATTTATTTTATCGGTTCTGAGTTGGGTCTGTGTAAATATGACTAAGATTAAGATAATAATAAAAAAAGATTTGGAACCTCTTAATGTAAATATATACTTCTAATAGTATCATAAAAATTTTAAAATGATATGAACTTAGGCATAGATAATTATGATAATATACTACAATATATTTGTATTGTTTTTTAGTTTTACATAAAATAATAATCGCATTATAACTTATTTGTAACTTAATTTATTGTATTAGAATTTTTTATGATATTTTTTTTCTTCTTGATCTGTGTATATTTTTATTTAACTATTGAGATGAAAATAATTTTAAAAAAATTATTTAAAAAAATTATGCTAATTTTTTCGATACAGCGAAGCTTTTAATTACAATTTATTTGATCAACCTATTATGCTTTTTTCAAAATTGAAAAAATGTTTTAAAATAATAGTTATAAAAAATAGTTTTTTCGAAAAGTAGTTTTTTCATATGTTTAAATACAAAGAAAAACATTTTTATGATAAAATCTAAAATATTAACAGATATTTCCTTACATGTTAAGAAGAAATGATTCAAAAATTTGAAATTCAAAAGATGTTATAAATTTTCATGCGTTGACTACTTTAATCTTGCAGAAAGAGATATCTTTGATTATAAACTCTTCCACGTCATGATCAACTACATTATTTTTTAAATGTTTACTATTTCACAAATATTTTTAATGTTGCTATCACCATTTTTAAGAACAACATGTTTCCATATATCAGGCACCTATATTGAATGAAGGAAATTTACTATTAAAAACATAATTTTTTAAAATATAGCATTTAAGAAAAAATTTCAATACGTTCAAAAAGGTTTTCATGAGACGGTTAAGAAATAATCAATTCTTCTGAAATTATGTATTCATAGATAATTATCCAACGGTAACGAAATTATGCAATGGTCAACAAATTTACTTACTATCATATAGTAATGGTTTAAAGATATTAATTAGTTTTAAAAATCATAGTTTAAAGAAACTTGAGTTTTAATTACATACAGATAAATCTGTTTCTCTCAAAACAAATAAAGCAAATATATTTATTTTAAGAAAAATTTATTCAATATTTTAAAATTTTTTAGATACAATCTATGAGAGGATGTCACAGATCGTTTAAAAAAACTGTATCTAATATTTCAAAGTTTTCTTTAGAGATAATCTATGAGAGGTTGTCATATGTCTTTTATAAAAATCAATTAGTCAAAAAATCAATGTTTACCAAAACAAAACAAGCTATAATTATCATTAGAAACATTAATTAGCTTTAAAGATCTTGGTTTATGAAAACTTGAGTTTTATTTAGAATTTTTTCATTTACGTCTTTAAATCAAAAACTTAAGGCTTTCTATATACATAATCTATGAGAGACTGCCATATGTCCTCTATAAAAAATTAATTTTAAAAAACTATGTTTACCAAAACCAAATCAGCCATAATTATCATTCTAAAGATTAATTAGCTTTAAGAATATTAGTTTAGAAAAACTTGAGTTTTAATTTGCCTTTTCCATCGACAAAAAAAATTACCCTTCTCCCAGTTACGTCTTTAAAAATTAAAAACTTTCACTCATAAATTTATTTTTCTTAAGAAAATAAAGTAAATCTATTTTTCTTACGCCAATATATCTTATTTAATAAAGTAACTTTTTTCTAAATAATATGTGTTACTTTACTTTTTCAAAATTATTTGTTTTTGAAAATCTACAATTAGTTTACCCATATTGATTTTTCACTAAAAAACATATTTTCCCAAGATAAATAAAATAAAGATTCTTCTAAACACAAGAGTCGGGAGAGTTGACATTTTAGTTTTAAAATATTTAAAATTAATAAACTTAATTATTTTTAGATACAATTTATTATATATATGTTATTGTATTAATTTGAAATCCATGCAACGCATGGAAAATACCTAGTATATATATTGACATAGTTAGTTAAATAATGAAGAATTTCATAGATTCTGATGTAAGTTTAAAACTATTTTTCAATTAAAAACTATAATAAATTTTGATAATTTTTAACAAATACGTAATTAAGAAAAATTTTGAACAAAAGTAAGAAAATATTTCCAGTAACCCCAAATGGACGTTTCTAAATAGACTTAAGAAACTAACATATTTGAGTTGATTATAATCTGTAATTACTTCTAAGATGCAATGTGTAGAAAAGATCAAATATCAGAAAATTGATTCTTAAAATGTATGTTTTCCCAAAATTATTCTAAAAAACTTTTTTTTCTCTTAATGAAAAAAACTTTTTTGATAATTTAAATGACTAAATAATTAATACTATTTTTGTTTAAAAACAATTTTATTTTTGTATCATTTACTATTTAACAAACCAAACAATAAACATATAAGTGCATTAAAATCTTATTTACATTATAAAAGTAAAACGCGGCTTGCAAAGGGAGCGCAAGTTCAAAAATCTTTAGTAGTTCACCAAGACTATTTTCCACCTTTTTAAATTTCTTTCTGATTTTGTTTTTTCTTTTCGCTTTTGCCGAACAAAAAAAACGCTATCTCTTGATTCTGCCACATTAGTGTAAGAGAGAGACATGTGGCACACTTAATTGACTGGGAATAAAAAAAGGACAAAAGTATCCACAAATCTTCTTCCCATTCAGGTTTCAACAGATTTTCAAATTCGTGTCTTGAATGAAGCTTTATTTCTTCCTTTTAACTTTCACAAAAAAATTAATTTCTCCTAAAGCGACGGGAGATAGAAACTTCTAAATCTGAATGTTCGGTCTGAACCGAATGGAGCCAAACCGACTTAATCCGACGGTTTAATTCGGTGTTTTGACAGCAACCTGATCGACACTTTTAAAATTTACTTCGGTTCTCATTTTGGTTTTGCATCTTTAAACCCATCGATTTTTTAGTTTTATTTTTCTTCCCTATTTCCTTGCTCGTTTAGCTTCTTTTCTCTCTTCTAGTTCATATGTTCCATCTATATTACAGTTGAAAACCTCTAAAGGTAATTAAAAAAAAAGAGGTAGGTTCAGTTGAGTTGAATATTGTTTTTTAGATCGACTAATACCAGATGTATAAATACCTATTTAAAATCAATTATTATATAGCAATAATATTTTTAAAGTTTTTTATATCAAAATTCATCATTTTTCAACTCTATAAATTGAAACATGATTCATATCATTTGGACACAGAAAACAAAATATCATTTCTACTAATTTTTTTCTAATATTCTCTAATAAAATTTGAAATATTTTATAAGCCTTATAAAACTTTGGTAAAGTTTATAAATAGAAATAAAAATATAAAATAAAAGTTGTAAACTAAGGTGTTGATATTTTTTTTGTTAATAATATTAGAGAGCCTACGAAATTCATAACCACTCTGGTGGAATTAGAATAGCAGAAACTGTTGTTCAAAATACCAATTGTCGGAATCACGATCCTGATCCTGATCCTGAAACGATCTGCATCTCCTTGATCCCTTCCGCCATGATCGGGATACTATCCCCCCTGAAATACCGCCCACCTTGCATATCCGAATACCCTCACTATAACCGTATCATCCACCGTCAAGCTCACCGAATCCTTTTTCCCCGCGCCGGCGGGCTTAGAAGCCCTATATTTCCTTTATGCCTGAGAGAGCATAATAAATAGGCGTTGAAATTTACTAAATAAAATTATTATAGAGACTAAAATTGAATTAGATGTTGAATTATTAGGTAAAAAATGATATAGAATGTTAAAAAGGAAAAAGAGGCTGTTGAATTTTAACACCATTATACATAGTCTTCTTCTTTGTGAATTCAGAAACAGTCGTCGTCCTTCTCTAATTTTATCAAGAAATCTAATTCATTTTTAAATAAATTTTAAAATTTGTAATAGATGAGATTTAACTCAACTTTTTATATGTTTTTCTTCACTTGGGTTTGTTTTAATATGTTAGTTGTCAAATGTCCATGTCAAATAAAAAGTTGAGTCCAATATTTGATTGTCATACCTAGAACTAACCCATAAATAAATATTTATAATTATTACTTCTTTTTGCCATCGGAAAACTTTTTCTCCTTCTTTCTCCTGTATGATCATCTTTTCTCTACCTTCGTCATCGTATCTCTTTTCTCACACCTTGTCATCGCACTTCTCCTCTTTCTTCCGCCACAAAACAGCTAGATCCATCTCTCTTTTCTCGTTGTCATACATCTCAGAATATCTCTTCTCACCGGGATACCTTTCTTATCTACACAAAGGCAGGATCCTCTTCACCTTTCTCTCCTCTCTTTTGTCTTCTTGCCATCTTGTTAATTCTCTTTCAAAAGTCAAAAACCTTAATTGTCTTACAACGAATTCGCTCATATTCAAACCTCGAACCGAATAAACCGATTAATAATCAATTTTGGTTCAGTTTGGAATAGATTTTTGGCATATTACGGAACCGAACTGAACCGAATTTTTATTCGGTTTAGTTTGGTGAAATTTTTACCAACCTGAATAAACCGATAACCAAACAAATCGAACTGGATAACCCGAATTAACCAAATTTCCAGGCCACTCCCTTTTTTAAAAAAAATTGAATTACTTCAAAAAATTTTAAAAATTTGACACATAATTATCATTTCAGTGGCAGTGATCTTCATTAGAATATTGACATTACTCCTCTTTTTGCTGTTGTGAAGTCTACTTTGGCAAAAAGCTTTAATCGATCAAGAGATCATAGTTTTTATTAAATGTAATACGAGTATGTGGAAAGCTAGAACATTTAAAAAATACGAGTATGTAGTTTTTATTAAATGTAAATATTATTAATAATACAATGTTTAGGTGCTACAAAATTTGTTAATAATTTATTTAACCTAAGAAGATTGTTCCCAATAAAAAATGATAGAAAACATGCAAACAAAAATAATTGGTACTATGCTGACACTTATGCTTGAGAGCATAGTATCAAGAAGTAGAGATAAAAGACTTAGAAACGCGAAGAAGAGATGAAGCTGCGAAAGGATCGAAAAAAGAGAGAAAAAAAGAAAGACTGTAGATACGTCCACTAAGCCGATCAAAAGCTATTTCATCCGGCAACCCTAAGTTAGAGCTTTTACTATTAGGAAGTAAGAGAGGCTCGATCAAAGACAGTTCTCAACATCCATATATCGACGCTCAACTAATACATTCAGATTCAATACTAAAACATGAGTACACTAACTATCAGAGCTTAATAACACTTGCTCACGAGCAGCTAAATGGTGACTGAAATAAAAATATATGAAAATTCAAACAATATTTTCAAAACTATTTTAATTATAATTAGTCATTGTGGAGTCAAAGATACTCGGGTTTGCCCATGCTCTTGAGAAACTAATCTGAAGCTTATATAAAGATGTATTGACTTTTGTCCAAACCCTTGAGAAATTGGTATATATAAAGATGTATTGACTTTGTCCAAACCCTTGAGAAATTAGATAAAACAAGTCAAAGTCAACATAAACAAAATCCAAAATACTTGAAATAGAAGAAAGAGAGATGAAACAATTCAATGCAACTAGCAAGCAATCTAGGATCCACTGATTCGTAAACAAACGATCTTGAGTTTTAAGACTTTTACTCTTCTAAACTAAACGAGTAACTATGAGGTAGGAAGAGGACCTTACTGAGGGAAGAGTTGGATAATGTAACTTTGGAATGATAAATGAGTGCCTGAAATACCCAAATAATAACTTTATAGCTTTTAGAACAACAAACAACAAAGCCATTATGCTGAAATTCCAAGAACAACCAAAAACAAAGCAATACATGTCGATAATGCAATCCACTATCGACTAACCTTAAAGGGGAGTGAGGAATAGATGAGAGGAAGAGAGAGAGAGCTAGAGAAAATCGGGATAGAAAAGAAGCTCTTACGGTACAATCAAGGAGATGAGGAGATTAGAGTTTTCTCAAAAGAAACGGTGATATATTTTAATTTCGCCCGTTTAAAACTATTTAGTTTTGTCCACAGATCCGTTTAGATCCAACCATTATTGACCAGGTCAGTTAATAAAAGCCCATTGGAGAATTTAATATTGTACCAAAACTATAACCGCCCAAAAACTTGTGAACTAGGCTTTACCCATGAGCAGCCTACCCAATTGACAGTTCTAATCACATGCGAAAGGAGAAGAAAATAAGATTATATCAAACCAGTCACTCGTCATCTTTTTTATCTTAGTCGTTTGACTGAAAAGCCCATTTGAAACATAACTTTTATTTCTATGTTAAAGAAGTGCCCATAATTTGATGCTTTATTTTTAGTTTTTCTTGATGACATAAAAAAGAAAAAAAGTGCCCATAAACTCGAGGGTGTCTTTTGTTGATTGTTCAATGTAAGACCGTCGTAGACTACCATCCGATATTTCAAATAGTTTATTTCTCTATGTTTTTAGAGTACTGGATAATTGTTTTTTTCCATTATTAGCTCTGTTTTGCTTAGGATATTTATTTTTAATTTTGTTACCCATTTGGTTCTCATACAAATAAATATTCAATTTTTTTATCATTGAATGTGAAAAAAAAGAAAAGTATTATTGCATTAATACAAGTATTATCGAATTCATACAATTGCAAATAGTTAAAAAATATATATTTTCTAAAGTACCATCATATTTAAATACAACATCAGAAATATAATTTGTTTTGTTTATTTATATTTGAAACTAAATAACGCTTCAAAATATCGGTGAATGTTTATCAAAAAAATATCTAATAATTTCTTATTCAATCTGCAAATATATTTTCAATAACATTTTATACTGTGTTTTTTTTTGCCAATCAAACATCAAATTAGAATAAAAACCATAAGATTTGAAAAATAAAGATGAGCTAAACAAAATACCGTAAGATTTGAAAAATAAGAGAGTGAAAATAGTAATTATATCTCTAAGTACATAAAACTCATCTGAAAGATTAGAGAAAGCAGAGCATATGTTCAGGCCTCCTTGAAAAGGGTTAGACACGATCCTGATAAATGTTTATATTTCCGAGTAAAGAGTCAAGAAAATATACATTCATCCATCTGAAGGAAGTTCGATCATTTATGAGATGCGGTCTGAAGTGTTTGTTTCTTTTATAGCTCTATTAGTATGTGTTTTTGGATACCTAATTACATCGGTATTGAATAAGTTTGATATTCCAAAAATACATGTTTGACCATAATGTCTTTTTGGTAAATCAATGAAATTATTAGCCAAAATATTTATTTCTAAAAGATGTAAATGTAGAATTTGGGTATTGTTTTGCCTATAAATAGATACCGTTTATCAAATTTATGATAAAAATAAATAAATAAAAATTGTGTGAAAAAAAAGCCAACTGGCTTGGAGTAGCTTTGTACCAATATCAAAAAGTTCTTTGTAAATCATTAAACAAAGGTATCATGATTCTTTATTATCAAAACATATATACATATTCCATATTTCTTATTTTTTGTTTACAAAACTTGTTTATATTTTTGCATAAAATATACCAAATTTGTTTACGAAATTTGTTCACTGCAAAAGATATTCTGGGACGAAAATAGGAATACAAGATTTCTCCATTCATTGGAAAAAATCAGAATGGCGAAGTCTATAAGTAAGATTATTCATAACTTCATTTTGGTGACATTGTTTTCAACTATACCTTAAAAACAAGTAGTAGATAACATTTACTAATTGTGTTTTTGTAGGTGCAATGGGATGAAGCTGCATCAATTCCTAGACCAAATAAGGATTCCCCATGGGAAATCCAACATTTACCACATTCATCAAATGTTCCCGATACATCGTTTCTCAATAATAAACGTTTAAAACACGTTGATGAAATCGGTAAAGACAAATTATTTAATAAGTTCAAACCTTTCTTTTTGAAACTGTTCTCATTCTACTTTTCTTTGTAGGTGCAAATTGCTGGATTCCTAAACTGAATCAATGCCAAGAAATTGGAAAATCAAGCATAAACGCTTCGATGAGTGTTCCTCAGCTAAGTTATCACCATGCAACTAATGATTTAAAGATTCCATCTGATCTTTTAATGAGCAACTCTGTCCCAACCCTGTCTAAATTGAGCTACAATGACCAAATAGTTCTTTCAATGAAAGAAAAGATAACCACCAATGCACCCACTAGTTGCAGAATATTTGGAGTTGACATGATGATTCCCAAAGTGAGAACAATTAATGCATACCCAAAATCCAAAATTTTCATAATTTCTAAAGAAAAATGGTTTCACCAAACTCAAACTTCAATTTCACAAAATGAATTCCAAAACAAGCAAATCAATTTTCCGAGAAGTCTTACTAAGGTACGTAAAAAATCGTTATCTTTTTATTTTTTTATATATTATTCAATTCAGAAATTTTCTTATTATCTGGAACTAATATCTTATTAGAGAACATTGAACTTAAAGCAAAAAAGTATCTTTATCATACGAAAATATTAGATTTTTTAAATACTAGGATCTGTAATTTAATTAAGAAAAAATCATAATTCATTAATATATTTTTAAAAGGAAACTTACATAAACTTTTTTAAATAAATTGAAAAGGTTATGATTAGTTTACTAATTTTTTATGTGGTTATTGAATAGGTTCAAAAACAAGGTGTAGCCGTCACCAGAAATGTAGATTTAAGTATTTTTGATGGATACAGTCAGTTGATCGATGAACTAGAGAAATTCTTTGATCTTAAAGACGAGCTGCATACACAAAATCAATGGAAAATAGTTTTCACAGACAGCGAAGGAGATATGATGCTTGTTGGGGATGATCCATGGCTGTATGTTTCTTTTCTCATCTTGGTTAATTTTTTTTGAAAGATAACTATTAAGAATGTTTGATTTTATGTGCAGCAATTTCTGCAACATGGCGAAGAAAATATTCATATGCTCAAAAGTGGAGGTCAAGAAATGCATATCCATCAGTACAGAAATGCATATCCATCAGTCGCCTGGTCGACCCGATCAACCCACCCCCACGGTCGCCCATCCGCGACCCATACGTGCCTTAGCGGCGACCGCGCCCTAAGCACGACGTCTGATCCGGACGCCTCCGCGTTGGAACCGATCGTTCGACCCAAGCCAGGCAGAAAACAGAATAAGGATAAGCAAGCAAGTCAGATAATCCTAGCAAACCTAGACCAAGAGAATCACGCAGACTCGACCAACCTACGTAGCCCACAGTCACGCACTCACCTTAGTCTAACGGTTGCTGACACCCCTTGCGCACGCGTTACCCAAACAGCACGATCCGTACGACCCTCATGGCCCAGTCTCTCGTCCACCACAAGCGACCGTCGACCGAAATCAGAAATCTCTCGACCGAATCTCGATCTTTCACTCGGTTTTTATCTCTCAAAAATCCTAAGTGTCTCACGCAGTTTTTCTCTCTCGAAACTGCTCACAGAATGGTCTATAAATAGGCCAGGGTAGAAAATCGTCGCTGTAACCGTTTCCGCGATTCCAGGTAACCGTTCCCGCGAATCTCGGTGACCGTTCTAGCGCCCAGTATTCTCTACCCTCGGTTATCCGTTCTAGCCACGTATCTCTGTAACGGTTACGGACTACCCGTGGACGCCCCATATAACCGTTCCTGCCGAAATCATCGGCCCAGATCGAATTTGGGTCGACCAGCTATCACCCGGTCCATCCGATCCAAACCGAGGTCGATCGAATTTCGACAATGCTGTCCAAAAAATCCGATTGGCTGGAATTTGCTACCTAAACGCCCCGAAATTCACGGACTAGCTCTCCTTCAGCTCAAAGTCCTCAATTTCGTCCTAAACGACGCTTCCCCTTTCGACCCAACCCAGTCATCCTAGAGAAATGGGTGTTACAACTCTCGCCCACTTGGCTGAGACTTGCCCTCAAGTCTACCATTTTTCTTCGGTTTTTCCTTAAGCTTCTCAAACCACTTAGGAAATTGGCTTTCATCCTCGCTTCCGGTTCCCAAGTCGTTTCTTCATCACCATCACAGTCCCTCGCGACTAATGTGCTTCCTTAAGGATCTCGTCCCGCAACGCTTGATCCTCCGGAACACACATACGGCCATTTACCACGATCGTCCCGTTCTTGGAAGACTGATACTCGGCCTGCTCATTCTTTGCCACTCTCGGCAGAAAGTCGTCCCTTTGCTGCGCCAACCGTACCCTGCTTAACAAATCTGCTTGGTCAGCCGCAACCAGACCCAACGGCTCTACCTCATCAGTCAACGCAGTCAGACGCAACGTCCCAATCATGTGCACCAACCCTTCCAGGTCCTTTTCCGCATCGACCGCCACCCTCTTACGGCTCAATGCATCAGCGACTAGATTTGCCTTACCCGGATAGTAAGCAATATCTAAGTCAAAGTCCGCCACGGTTTCTATCCAACGCCTTTGCCTAAGGTTCAGTTCCGGTTGAGTGAAGATGTACTTCAAACTCTTATGGTCCGTGAGCACTTGAACCTTGGACCACCAAATTTTAAGTGCGAACACCACTGCGGCCATCTCTAGGTCGTGGGTAGGATAATTGCCCTCATGCTTCCGCAACTGCCTCGATGCACAGGCGATTACCTTACCCTGCTGCATCAGAACACAACCCAACCCGATCTCGACGCATCCGTGTAGACCACATACGGCTCACCCGTCATGGGTAGGGTCAACACCGGCGTACTGGTGAGCATGTTCTTCAGCTTACTGAAACTCGCCTCACACTCGGCCGTCCACACGAACTAAACGTCTTTCCCAGTCAGCTTCATCATTGGCTGAGCCATACTCGCAAAGCCATTAACGAATCTCCGGTAATACCCAGCTAAGCCCATAAAACTCCTTATCTCGGATGCATCCTTGGGTCGAGGCCAATCCGCGATTGCCTTGATCTTTTAAGGATCTACGGACACACCCTTGTCCGAGACCACATGACCCAAAAATTCGATTTCTCTTTGCCAAAAGCTACACTTGCCGAGCTTGGCAAACAACTTGTGCTCCCGCAGTCTATTCAACACCGTCCGCAAGTGAACCTTGTGCGCCTCATGACTTCTTGAATAGACTAGGATGTCATCGATGAAAATGATCACCGACTCGTCCAAGCAGTCTCTGAACACGTTGTTCATCAGCTTCATGAACGCGGCAGGAGCGTTAGTCAACCCGAAGGGCATGACAACGAACTCGAAGTGCCCATACCTCGTCCTGAACGCGGTCTTTCGGACATCCGGCTCGGCTATCGGAATTTGATGATAACCCGACGCCAAATCTATCTTAGAGAACCACGCTGCGCCCCAAAGCTGATCCAACAACTCGTCTATCCTTGGCAATGGGTACTTGTTTTTCACAGTAACCCGGTTCAACCCACGGTAGTCGATACACAGCCTAAAGCTCCCATCTTTCTTCTTCACAAACAGAACCGGTGCGCCCCAAGGTGAACTGCTCGTTCGCACGAACCCTTTGTCCATCAGTTCGGTCAGCTGCTTTTTCAGCTCGGCCATTTCTTCCAGCGCCATCCGATATGGTGCCTTAGAGATTGGAGTTGTATCCGGCTCCAGCTCAATCGTGAAAGGGTCAGATCGACTCGGCGGTAATCCAGCCAAGGACTAGAACACGTTCTCAAACTCGTTTACCACCGGGATCTCACTTAGCTCCGCGTCTGGCCCGACTTCTACCGTCGTGATCGCGGCCTAGTACGCTTCGCACCCTTTCTCCAGCATCCGCTGCGCTTGGATTGTCGACACAATCAAGCTACCCTTCGTCGGCCTAACGCCTTGATACTCCAACTTCCCGGCCTCGGTCTCAAAGACCACTCGACCACGGCGACAGTCTAGATGCGCTCTATGCTTCCCGAGCCAATCCATTCTAAGGATTACATCGTACGACTTCACCGGGCAGATGATAAGGTCGGCAGGCATGTTCACATGGCCGATCATCACTGAGACGCTTCGGACCATACCCAGCGTGAGCATGTTAACATGTTTTGACATATCATTAGACGTCAAAACGGATGATAACTAATTTGTTGTTCTACCAATTTTGTCCCATCTTAAAATAAAGGGTTTTTTTTAGTTTTGTCATGTTTTTGGTGTTGTTTGTAGAAAAGTTATGGAGAGAGAACGGAAAAACATTTACAAACTTGCAAGAAATATTCATAAACTTGCAATTAAAAGAGATGGTTTTGAAAGAAAGAAAAATTGGAGTGATTTGAATGCGATAAATAATTACTTTTTTTGTGTGTTAATATGTTTAATGTTGCTATGTTTTGTAAGATATGTTTCATCTTTCATAAATAAAATAAAAAAAACAATTGATTGTGTTATGTTTTTTCCCATAAATCATTTTACTTACTTGATCTGGTTATAGTAACACCAATTTTTTTAAAGATGTCATTAGAAAATATATGTATAATCATTCGATAAATTGTAAATTTTACTCTACGCACTCAAATACTTACCAGTTCAGTTTTCTAAGTTTTTCTTTAATAAATTAAAACAGATATATATCAGAGTTTTTAACTAAGAATGATGAACAATTTTGGTCATTGGTTAGCTTTATATAACTAGAAAGTGAGGAACAACATAACTCATAATGAAATAGCATGATCTTCCCAAAACATTCTTTAGCTGGTGCAAGATGAATTTGAAGCTTTAACAACCTCGAATGATGAAAGCACGATCCCAAGATTACGGCGTAGCGAAGCATTTTTGACGTGGATAGTTTGAAATATATTTTATCCTATATTTTAAACTCTCTTATCTTTTGTTGTTAATTTGATGGCTCTTCGGAAAAACAAAAACCAAAAAAAAAATGTGGACCCAAATGGGTTTTGATTGACGTGGATAGGTTTGAAAGGATCTCGAATATGTTTGTCAGCTTTACACTTCAAAATTGTTGGCAATACTCTTAAAATACGATTCTTAGTATTGTGGTATGCGAAAATAAATTAAATTCATGAAAAATTACATTGACTTGATTAAATGATTAAATATAAAAAATAATAATTTAACCGTTTGATATAAAAAACAGATATATATTTTTAGTTTTAACAAATTTTAAAAATAACATCAAAACCACGAAATATTTTGTTAATATCATCAAATAACATGAAAATTTCAAAGCATACACAGTTAATCCAAATATACTACACAAATAAATCTTCAAAGTCATTTCACTAACATTATAAAGAATATATATTCTTCATAAATTTGTTAACTTTCTTCATTATTGTACAGCAATTTTATTTTTACACCTACATCTATTTATCAAATAATATACTTTTCAACAAGAGACCCATCAATATCTAATTCAGACTAAATATCATCTATCGAATTTTTCGATCAGATCATTACCATTTAGCATATATGAAACAATTCATGAGCAAACCTCATTCTTCTTCCTTAGGTATGCATGTGCACCTCTTATGTTCTTCTGTTAACTCCTGAATTATCCCCAGTAAAATAACTCAAACTCAAAAATGGATAACCAATATTAATTTTTTTTTACTTATCATTTTTAATTCAAACTTGTAAGTCATTTGCTGGGTTCCTCTTTTATGTTTAGATATATACCTTGATTTGCCTTCGCAGAACCTCACCTATTCTACAGCTTCTTTTAGCATGCATGCAATGTTTGTTTGCTGCAGCAAAGACAAGAAGATAAACCCGAAATCCTCATAGCAAAGATAAGAATTAATTTAGTAGAAATCGAAAGATTGGTTTTTTTGTTTTCTAAAACTAAAGCAATGATAAAAGTAATACGAATTCAATTAAAACCAAGTGTTGGGGAATCCTTTAAGGGCCCATGGTCCATATTATTCAACATTCAAGAACTGAAGGCAATCACAAATCTTTTCATTATAGAACTTGAAACTCTATGTTTCGATAGTCTCCACTTTCGTGGCCTAACACACTCAGTTCTCAACTTGAGTACACTAACTATCAGAGCTTAATAACACTTGCTCACTCCACCAAGATCATTATCTGATGTTGTAGGCTAGATTTATGAAGTAACAAGTATGTGGTTTCAACTTTCTAGATTTTGAAACAAGATATATATACTTGACAATAGTATTTTTACACCATGTAAGTACATGTATGATTGATTAGCTTTGGTTCATATGAATGTTGATTGAGTTAGATTGTGTCAATATGTATACTACTGAGGTTGCGGAATTGCCTCGGATATTCCAATGATCCTTAGGATATTACGCACCTAAAGGATCGATTTAATTGTTGGATATTACACATCTATGACCAAAATTGTTCAAGAAGAATACTAGAGAATCACACTTTAAAAAGAAGAAGTATTTTGATAAAAGATTGTTGAAATTTGACATTGTCAACATGCAAACATGTAAATATAGAAAACCAAAGACAAGCAATTAAATTGTTTTGGAAACATGCAAAAATTCAAAATAAAAATATTCTTGTCTCTCTTCATGCAAGGGGCTGGGTAGTTGGGAGTTGATTTTTTTCTTTGGAGTCGAATGGGATTTTCTTTGGGCTTGAATATCAGCTAGTTCAATCTCGATTTTACCATGATACCAAAATTGTCTTGAACACTTCATTTCGGCCCATGAAATATTTGCATTGTGTCTTCAAGAACTTGATTGGTCGGTATGGGCCGTCCGGGTGTTGCGCTTTGTTCACCATGGTTGAGAATTGGGTGTCTCGACCATCTCTCAATTGAGTTCAACCAACCTCCAATCTGACATGACCCGATCCTTCCTCTTGGTCACTTGGTCTAGCAAAATGGTCTACAATCTTCATTTGTTCATGTAGATCTTCATGCATCATCCTTGGCCCCATATGTGCTCCGTCCGGGTTAGGCAGGTGGTCGGTCATGATCACATCAACCCCTTCTTCTTCTAAAGAATTTGACCTCAAATATGGATCATCTACAAGAAAAGGCATAAGATCAGATACATTAAAACTTGAAGACACGTTATACTTACCTTGGAGATCAAGTTTATAAGCGTTGTCATTGATCGGCTTGGCGACTTTGAATGGGCCATCTATCCTTTGCATAAGTTTAGACTTTCTTTCATTCGGAAACCTCTCTTTTCTCAAGTGAACCCATACAAGATCATAGGGTTTGAAAATTATCTTGATCTGACTTTTGTTCGCGTGTTTTTCTTAGAGCTTAGTCTTTGCTTCAATGTTAAGTCGAGCCTTCTCATGTATTTGTTTCACCATTTCCGCCTTTTTCTTTCCATCTGTGCTTTCTCTTTCATTCAAAGGTAAAGACATCAAATCCAAAGGAGATAATGGCTGAAATCCATAATCAAGTTCAAATGGAGAGAATTTAGATGTCGAATGTACCAAATGGTTGTATGAAAATTTTACATGAGGTAGACATTCTTCCCAACTTCTAAGATTCTTTTTAATCAAAGCTCTGAATAAGGTTCCTAAGGTTCGATTTACTATTTCAGTTTTTCCATCCGATTGAGGGTGACAAGTAGTTGAGAAAAGAAGCTTAGTTCCTAACTTAGACCAAAGTGTTTTCCAAAAATAACTCAAGAACTTGGTGTCCCTATCAGAAACTATAGTCCTGGGCATACCATGTAGTCTAACAACTTCCTTAAAGAACAAATCAGCAACATGGGATGCATTATTAGTTTTGTGACAAGCAATAAAGTGAGCCATCTTAGAAAATCTATCAACGACTACAAAGATGGAATCCTTACCTGTCTTGGTTCGCGGCAAACCGAGGACAAAGTCCATAGATATATCCGTCCAAGGGTGCTTTGGAATGAGTAAATATGTGTATAAACCATAAGATCGTACCTTAGATTTGGCTTGTTTGTAAGTCACACATCTCCCACAAATACTTTCCACATCTCTCTTCATGTGCGACCATTGGAAGTATTCTTGAATAACTTTGAAAGTTTTTGCAATGCCGAAATGCTCCATCAAGCCTCCTCCATGTGCCTCCCGACTGACAAGTCTCTCAAAGAACAATTAGGCACACATAGTCGGTTTTCATAAAATAAAAACCCCTCGTTCCGAAAATATTTTCCACTAGCAAATTTGGCACAAGCTTTGTAAACCTCTTGAAAATCAGCATCCATTTCATAGAATTCTTTAATCTGTTTAAAACCAAAAAATTTAGAATCAAAATAGAAATGAGAGCGTACCTCCTTGAAAATGCATCGGCTACCACATTATTCTTACATTACTTGTATTTGATGACATAGGAAAATGTCTCAATGAACTCGACCCACCTTGCGTGTCTTTTGTTGAGCTTTTGTTGGCCTTTAAGGTGCTTAAGAGATTCATGATCAGTATGGATCTCAAACTCTTTTTGACCAAAGCATAAAGCTCTTTTTGTCGTTTCGTAAGTTGAGTAGTTTAGAGTGGCTCTTCCAAGCTTCTCACTAAAGTATGTTATAGGCTTCCTTTCCTGCATAAGCACAGCACCAATAGGAACTCGTGAGGCATCACATTCGATTACAGGAGTCTTAAGGAAATCAGAGAGAATTAAAAGTGGAGCATGAGTTAACTTCCCTTTTAAGGCTTGAAATGCGTCTTCTTGAGCTTTCTCCGATTTGAAACCCAAATTTTTCTTGATCACTTCAGTAAGAGGAGCTGCTATTGGGCTGAAGTCCTTGACAAACTGTCTATAAAAGACGGCTAGCCCATGGAAGGTCCAGACCTCACTCACGGTTTTAGGACTTCGCCTCTCTTTGATAGCTCGAACCTTCTCCTCATATACTTTAATACCATCTGCACTCACAACGAAACCTAAAAAGAGAAGGTTATTCGTTCCAAAAGTGCATTTCTTAAGGTTGGCATAAAGTTTTTCCTTTCTAAGCTCATTTAAAACCAATTCTAGATGCTTGACATGTTCAGTTAGGCTTTTGCTGTAAACAAGAATATCATCAAAATATACTACAACAAAGACTCCTATGAAAGCTCTTAGAACATGGTTCATCGACCTTATGAATGTGCTTGGTGCGTTGGTTAAACCAAAAGACATTACCAACCATTTGTATAACCCATGCTTAGTCTTAAAAGTAGTTTTCCATTCATCCCATTCCTTCATTCTGATTTGATGGTAACGACTTTTTAAATCTATCTTCGAAAAGGCACTAGATCCATAAAGCTCATCAAACATATCATCTAATCTTGGAATGGGATGGTGATACTTTACTGTGATGTTGTTGATTTCTCTAATATCAATGCACATACGCCATGTACCATCTTTCTTCGGTACCAAGAACACGGGCACAACACAAGGACTCATGCTTTCACGGATGTATCCCTTCTCCATCAGCTCATCTACTTGTCATTGCAACTCTTTAGTCTCAACGGGATTGGTTGGTAAACTGGCCGGTTCGGCAAAGAGGCTCTTGAGACAAGGTCTATTTGATGTTCTATTCCACGTATGGGAGGTAAACCTTTTGGATTGTCTTCGGGAAATACATCACAAAAATCCTGCAAAATAACCTCAAGTTCACTCGGTATCTCCGGTGGAAGGTTAGACAAACTCATTAGTGTTTCTTTGTAAACAAACAAGAGCAACAATTGTTGAGACAAGAAAGCTTTCTTAGCAATACTAGATTTAACAAAGAGATTATAATGTTTTACCGCTTTTAGTTCGCTTTTTTGGTCAGTTTAGATTTTGAGTCCTTCTTTGTTTGCTCTTTTCTTTGCTTAAGGACGAGTTCATCTTGGTGAACCTTTTGAGGAGTCAGTGGGACAAGTGTGATTTTTTTCTTGGTGTTCAAAATAGTGGCGGTTGGTGAAGCCATTGTGTACCACCTTTCGGTCAAATTGTCATGGTCTTCCAAGAAGGATGTGACCGGCTTCCATGGGAAGAATATCACAAAAGATTTCATCTTGATAATTACCGATGGTTATTGGAACCATGACTTGGGTGCTGACCTTGATGCCTCCGTTCTCATTAAGCCATTGGAGCTTATAAGGTATTAGATGTTTTTTCACTTTTAGTCCTAGTTTCCTGACGAAAACCTCACTAGCAACATTAGTGCAACTACCACCATTAATAATGAGACTACATACCTTTCCTTGAACGTGGCAACGAGTGTGGAACAATTTTTCTCTTTGTTCTAGATCTTCAATCTTAGATTTCACACTTAAGGATCTCCGGGTCAGCAATAGCTCACCTTTGGACGGGTATTGCTCTAGCTCTTTTTCATCTGAAGGAGTGTAATCCGACTTCTCCTCACATTCGGTCTCATAGTCACCGTTTTCTAAAAGAATCATGGTCTTGCGATTTGAACACTCATTGGCATAGTGTCCTCTCCCTTGACATTTAAAACACCTTACATACCTGTTCCTAGTGGTAGAAGCTTCTGCTTTTCCTTTGACATCATGAAAGCCGAGTTAGTCTTAAAATCCGAATTCGGTTTGGTGAGTAGTTTTACCTTTATCCGGAAGTGTTGGTTTGATAGAGACTGATCCATAGGCTGGTTTAAGGACTCCATAGGTTTGTCTAGATGCGCCCCTCCTCTTGAGTTGCTGTTCAATGAGAACCCTTTTATGGATCAACTCCTCAAGTTCTACATAATGTTCAAGTTCTACATAATGTTCAGTCTTGTTTGTCACGATTCAATCGTTCCCATGAACCTTCACATGGTGGCTTCTCTTTCCTCATGGATATCAGCTCTAATCATCAAGACTTTCATCTCCTGAAAGTAATCGTCAACACTACGGTTACCTTGAGTTAGTCTCCTTAGCTTTTGGTGGAGCTCCCGGTGATAGTTGCTAGGCACAAATATTTTCCTCATGATTTACTTCAATTATGCCCAAGTCTCTATGGGTGGTTCTCCATATCTCCTCCTGCTTGTCACCAATTGATCCAACCAATTAATAGCATAATCATAAAATTCGTTGGCAACAACTCTTACTTGGTTAAACTCATTGTAATATTGGCAATCGAAAACAAGTTCAATTTTCTTCTCCCACTCTAGATAGGGGTCCGGGTCATTCCTCCCATGAAATGGTGAAATTTTTAGTTTTAAACTCCCAAAATCATCTTGTTGTCTCCCACGGTCTCCTCTAGTTCGTTGGGCTCTCCTTTGACTCTCTTGGGACGAGTAACCATCCTGGCTATAGTACTCATCAACCGGTTCATTTTGGTCGCAAACTCCTTTTGCATCATGTATTTGACCTGTGCTAACAAAGTTTTAATCAAAAATGAGTTAAGATTTTGTGTAGTGTTAGCCTCGGGGGTTTGACCATTGTTGCTATCTCTGTGGGTCGACATGCTTATTCCTGAAATTAATGAACAAACAAGTCAAAGTAACAAAAATCCTCACAAGTGTTTCTCTCAAATTTTCTTTGGTACTCTCGGTGATTCTCAGTGGGGTTATTGGAGAACAAATCGATCAAGCCGGTGAGTAAAGCCAAAAACCAAACACAATAAGAAGAGAAGATAGATAGATTGCAAGATTTTTTGTTCTAGTTGATTTACCAAACTCGGATCTGATTTCTCCTAGATCCTTTACAAGCTACTAGCTTAATACGCTTTTCTTTTTTTGAATGAGTTGGCTCAACTAGAGAGTTTTAAGGATAAGAAGTGTTTTTGAAGAAGAAATGAAGAGATGAGAAGATGAAAACAGAAACGAGTTACCAAGCTTTAGAGTGAGCTTTGATCAATTGAAGCTTGAGCTTGGGCATTTCCATATCCAGAAGGTGTTTGATGAAATGTCTGAATCTTAGTGTCTGCTCTGTTATATTTTGCTAATTATGATTAGGTCTGGAAGTAGCTTCGCTTGAGGGCGTCAGCCATGAAAGTGGATTTGTCTGGTTTTGATGTTTATTGTCTAGGGATTAGTGTAACACCCGTTTTCCTTGGATGACCGGGTTGGGTCGGAAGAGGAAACGTCTTTTTAAGACGAAAAGGAGGAGATTGAGCTGAAAGGGAGCTAGTCCATGATTTTTGGGTCATTTGGACGGTTATTTCTGACCAAGCGGATTTTGTTTTTGGACAGCCTTGTCAAAATTCGGTCGACCATGGTTTGGGTCGGTCGGACCGGGTTCGATTGCTGGTCGACCCAAATTCGATCTGGGCCAATGATTTTGGCGGGAACGGTTATTTGGTCGATCCGCGGGTAGTCCATAACCGTTTTTGGGCGGGAACGGTTACTGAGGAAAAAGTCGCGCAAAACAGTTGTTTGGGCGCGGGGTAAAAGCGGTTACATCGTGGGTAAGGAAATGGGGGCGCGGGAACGGTTCTGCGACGGTTTTTCTACCCTTGGCCTATTTATAAACCATTCTGTGGGCAGTTTCGCGGGAGAGAAACTGCGTGAGACACTTAAAGATTTTTAGAGAGAATTCTCAGTGAAAGATCGAGATTCGGTCGTTAGATTGCTGATTTCGGTCGACGGTCGCTTGTGGTGGACGAGAGACTGGGCCGTGAGGTCGTTTGGATCGTGTTGTCTGGGTAACGCGTGCGCAAGAGGTGTCTGGAAACCATTAGGCTAAGGTGAGTGCGTGACTGTGGGCTACATAGGGGTCGAGTTTGCGTGATTCACTTAGTCTAGGTTTGCTAGGATTATCTGACTTGTTTGCTTATCCATATTATGTTTCTGTTTGGCTTGGGTCGAATGATTGGTTCCAATCGCGGGGGCGTCCGGATCAGACGTCGCGCTTAGGGCGCGGTCGCCGCTAAGGCACGTCTGGATCGTGGACGGGCGACCGTGATGTGGAATGATCGGGTCGATCAAGTGACTGTTGGATATGCATTTCTGGACTGTTTGAATTGTGTTGATGCGATTGATTATATGGCTAAGTGGGACGGGATGACCGCTCTCACTACGCAATTCTGTTGCTTATGCCTCCTTTGTGGATGCATGTAAGGAAACCGAGCATGCTGGATCGCGAGACTAAGGCAAGGTGGTTGGAAGGATGGTGGATTTGGGTAGATGTATAGGTTAAGTTCAATGTAATAGCTTATTAGCGAACGCTCATTGTACTTGAACTTCGTTTTAATCTATCTAAATTTTTTTATGGTTATTTGACTTGTCTAGATTGCTCAAAATCACTGAAATAATTCTAAGTATGGAAAAATTTGAAAAGTGACCTAAGCCGTGCGGCCGCGGTCGTAAAAACTGGTATAAGGTGTTTCAATTAGCTCTGATTAAGTTCTGTTAAACACCCAGGGTTGATTGATTAAGGAGAGTCACTGGTCGATTACCCATCCTTAGGAGCTTTCATTCTCTGAGTTTATTTATCACTCTAGCCTGCTTGTTTAGTTTATGTTACTTTGCCTCTAGCCTTGTTTAATCTCATTCCAGTAGTTTCATTAGGTGTTTATGCATTTGATAGCTCCTGGTCTTTAGTTACATATTGCATTTCAATTATGTTACTTAGGTTGTTAGATTCTAAAATTGAACTCCATCACTTGACTTAATTAGCTCTGATCACATCCTGATTGCTAGCACCTCACCCATTTAGATTGATAACCTATTGTGCTACAATGGCAATGATGGTGCATAGGATAATTTTTTAGTAGTAAAACACAGAGAAATCTTACTATCAATTTGGCGTTGTTGCCAATTGGATGATCATTTGTTACAATTATAATTTCAGATCTCTTAAAATCAAGTTATTTTTCACTCTACTTTGATTACTGACTTTGTGCTGTCCTTCTTGTATATGCCTGTCTCAGGTACCAACTGACTCGACCTGTTAGCGCGAGCTCTCACATATAGTCAATTTGATTACACTTGCATGCAAACCAGATCAAAGGTAAACAACAATCTCATTCGCTATGTTGACAACATTGAGCGTCTACCACGCGAACTGAGAGAGCAAAGAGACAGAATCAGAACCGATCAACAGATCCTGTGGGAATGGAAAACTCACAGAATGAACAGGGACATGTTGCACAAATGCCTCAACAGAGGGTTCCAAGACATATTGGTGCAGGAGATGCTCCGAGCACTCATACTCAGAGGCAAGGGATTGTACCTCCTCCCATTCAAAACAAAAACTTCGAAGTCAAGAGTGGGATTATCTCTATGGTACAGAGCAACAAGTTCCATGGATTGCCTATGGAAGACCCACTCGATCATCTGGACGAGTTTGACAGGCTCTGCAGCCTTACCAAGATCAATGGGGTCAGTGAAGATGGCTTCAAGCTTAGACTCTTCCCATTTTCTCTGGGTGATAGAGCCCATCAATGGGAGAAGAACATACCTCATGGCACAATAACCTCTTGGGATGACTACAAGAAGGCTTTCCTTGCCAAGTTTTTCTCCAATTCAAGAACAGCCCGACTCCGCAATGAGATATATAATTGTTAAACTTTCTGTGAAGCCTGTGAGAGATTCAAGAGGTACACTTCCCAATGTCCTCATCATGGATTCAGCAATGAATCACTTCTCAGCACTCTTTACAGAGGTGTTCTCCCTAAGATAAGGACGCTTCTTTATACTGCCAATAACCGAAACTTCCTCAACAAGGACGTTGATGATGGCTGGGAACTCGTGGAGAACCTTGCTCAGTCAGATGAAAATTACAATGAGGATTATGACCGGCATGTAAGAGGAAGTGCTCATTCTGAAGATAGACATAAAAAAAATTCAACGCTCTGAATGACAAGATAGATAGGGTTCTTCTCGCTCAGCAGAAGCAGGTTCTCTTTGTCAGTGAGGATAAGCAGTGTCAGGTTCAAGATGAGGAGAGTGATCAGCTGGAAGAGATAAGCTACTGCCCAGGTCCTTACTGCCCCAGGTCCAGACATGAAGAGTATGCTACAAGAGATAATCCTAGGGCAAGCAACTGGCACTATGGAGCTATCCAAGTGGCTTGCCGAAGTGCACAACAGGATGGACCGCACATATAATGACCTCACTACCAAAATAGAGGCATTAAACTCAAAGGTGCAGTACATTGAGAACCATGGACCTTCTACATCATCTGCAAAGCCTACAGAACAATTCTCAGGGAAAGCTATTCAAATTCCCAAGGAGTACGCCCATGTCCATTCTATGACATTGATGAGTGGCAGAGAACTACCTAACAACGACGACAGCCCTATAGTCACTGAGAACAGTGAAGCTCAGGATGAGGAGGATTTGAGTCCAGATGAAGTCCAGACCGCAAGCCTCACACAGGGAGACAAGCTCGAGCAGCTGGCTGGAGGTACTGATAGAGTCAAGCCTACCGCTGCTGAAAAACCATTTGCTTCCAAGAAAGAGCCAACACGCTTTGTCCCCCTCCATACAAACCACAACTCCCATTCCCAGGAAGATTCAAGAATGAGCTAGTTGAGAAATATCAAGCCATGTTTGACAAACATATGAAAGAAATTGAAGCCAGGATTCCTCTGATAGACGCTTTCATGCTGATACCTCCACATCAAAAATTCTTGAAGGATGTGGTGTTGTACAGAATTACGGAAGTTCAAAGGATGGTAGTTCTAAGCCACGAGTGCAATGTCATCATTCAGCAAAAGACCGCACCAGAGAAGCTGGCAGATCCCAGTTCTTTCACTCTACCATGCTCTCTTGGTCCATTAGCCTTCAGCAACTATCTATGCGATCGGGAGCATCTGTATGCCTCATGCCACTCTCTGTAGCTAAGAGGCTGAGATTCAACAAATACAAGCCTAGCAAGATCTCGTTGATCTTGGCTGATAGGTCCATTAGATTTCCCATGGTATATTGGAAGACTTACCTCTCAAGATTAGGCATATCGAAGTACTTACAGATTTGTGGTGCTGAAAATGGATGAAGAGCCAAAAGACCCCTTGATTCTATGAAGACCTTTCTTAGTTATAGCTGGAGCAATAATAAATGAAGTTTTACATCTAAGACGCTATAAGAAGCCAACGATAGGGTGACAAATCTTTGGGATTAAGGAAATGGATCAGTTAGCTAATGAGTAGCAGGAGGAGTTTGTTGTTGAAGACCACCTTCAAGTTGCTTTAACCAAGAGTGATGAACCTGGGTGTCTCCACGATGAAACCTTGGGGCATGAGAAGATGCTAGATTCACACGAGGCATAGAGGGTCCAAAATATTTTGATGATCTGATCGGGTCAAGGGCAGAGGTTTTGGCAGCAAATAGGACAAGATTAGAACAGACTCGGCAGGCAGACTCGATGACTACCTCGAGTCAAGCCTCAGCTCACAAGGAATGCACAAGCTCCATGTCTAAGCTCGACTTGCACATGGAACCAAGCAATGCCTCAGCAGATGAGTGGTCAGAACTGAATGCGTCTAAATTACATCTCTACAAGTTCTCACACCCAGAGGTTAGAGAAACCAAGCTCGCACTCCCTGCTATTAGGACAGCTCATAAGCACATCAATCTGCTCAAATGGTGGTGCAAATGGAAAGACAAAGCTATGAGATTGATGAAGGATACATTCAAGGAGATGAAGGGTCAAATAAGGGAGATCCAAGGAAAAGCTAATGGTACCGCCTCCCAACATGCCAACCAAGAACCAAGCCGCTACTCAGGCATTTTGCAGAAATGCCGCTCCTTTATTATAGCACCAAGGCGAAACATCCCGATAGATCCACCCAGAGCATCATCCTATCACTCACGGGACAGGAAACGAAGAGCTGTTGGATCCACGGATTTTAACATCCCTGGCTCGACCTCTAGACTCGATCAGCACGTCAAGCCAGCGCCCAACACTTCTGAAACTGACGAGCCCAAGCCAACATATACCAGCGAGAGCATGGAGGCAGCAATCACCTCCTTCAGCTCCCAGTTCTGAGGTAACATCTCCAACTTTTCATTGTATATACCATTGCATCTTTGTTATTTGTTGCTGTTGTTTCTTTGTAGAGACCGTGTCATTTAAGTTTGGGGGAGGGTTTGAGATGTGTCTAATCAAGTTTTTTCTGTTAGTCCGATTTATATCTTTGCAATTTGGGTCTACATATCATCTAAGGCATAGAAAAACCAAAACAAAATTTTGAATTTTTTTTTAAAATTTTCCTTAAAAAACAAAGCATTCATGTAGTTGCATTTCCATTTTATGATTGAGTCTACTTGCATTTCATTTAGGACTGGTGCATTTGCATAGGTGATACTAGGTTGTTTCGTGGTTTACCAATCAAGATGTGATCAAAGCAGATTAAGTCAAGCCAAGCAGTTTGGTTGTAGAATCTAAGAACCTAATTGGTGGAAATAAAAAGTATTATGAATCTAAATACTAGGAGATATCAAACGCAAGATGATAGAATAAAACAAGCAAAGAAACGTGTTAAACAAGCAATGAGAAAGAAAGCTCCTAAGGATGGGGTAATCGACCAGTGACTCCTTAATCAACCCTAGGTGTTTAACAAAACTCATAAGAGCTAATCCCTAGACAATAGACATCAGAACCAGACGAATCCACTTCCATGACAGACGCCCTCAAGCCAAGCTACTTCATGACCTAATCCCTTAGCGAAACATAACAGAGCAGGCACTAAGATTCAGTCTATTAAAGTTGATAAGCACTCTAAACATCTAATTCCTTAGGCTAGAATGTGCAAATCTCTTGAATTAATTAGTTCAAATACTTCAGCAACACCTCCCGATGGTGAAATATCTAAGATCAGGTTTCAATTGATCAGAGAGAATCATGCATTAAAAACACTTAATCAGTAAAGGATCTATATGGATCTAAGCTTAAACACCTAAGGAGATGAAGTTTCCTCACCGATCTATCCCATCCTCACGAACCCTAATAACTACTCACAAATCATTATTAAGAACATAAAATCATAAATCAATAAAAAGAGAATGAATAGATAGATTAAGATGAGAAGAACAGATATGATTCAATAAATAAGTCCAATAACTCAATAGATCGAAAGAGAATTACAAAGTAGCTAGAAAAAATTTGAAAACAAGATATAACTCTAAGAAAATCGATCCCCCTTGGATAACGACCAAGGGAGAGTATTTATAGAAACATATAAAAACCCTAAAAATAAATAAAACAAAAATCGCAAAACAGGCCCATTGGGCTTGAGGTAGAGATCAAGCCGCTGATCGAGCTGAGTTCAAGACTTGACTTCGGGTGGTGGTCGAGCTGCTTGATCGAGCTCGTTTCGTGGCGACTCCCTTGGTTCCAGCTCGAGGGAACGGTCGATTCAAGTGGTCTCGTCAGGTATAACTTCCTCTTCTTTCTTCTCTTCTTAACTCCCCTCTTCGTCTAGCCCTAACGATTTAGTCCTTGTCCACAATTGCTCCTAAAACGTCCGAGAAACACCCAACAACATTTCCAAATGCAAGGATGTATGCAATGCTAATGCAAACAGTACTAAGTATGCAAAATAGATGAAAAGAACCTAAGATGGTATGAACAGAGGATGAAACGATGCTAAAATGGTGACAAATGAATGCTTAGATCATGCAAATTATAGACATATCAACTCCCCCAAACTTTGTCTTCGCTTGTCCTCAAGCAAATAAACAAAACCAAGACAGAGAATAGATTTGAAGGAGGGGACTCAGAACCAAAACGTGCTAGCAGAAGAGATAAAATCAATGTCCAAGTTAACAGTTCTAGGATGCAAGGTGAGTGAGTTCTACTTGAAAACTTTAGCCATACTCTTCACAACACAACTTAACTTCGATCTCAACCTAAAACTGCTTTCAAATCTACCAATCCCTTTAACATTCATTAAGCAGAAACCATGAATCAAGCTATGCATATTCAATGAACTCATTTGGCTAAGGGTAAGGTCAAGAGACAAAATTGGTCTCTTCTCATCTGGTCTATCGAATTCACAACAGGGATCTCTCAAGAAAGGAATGAGCTTTAGAAGAATGCTAAGGATAAGAACCAACCTATGCATACAAGGATAAAATCTTATCTACCCAGAGAAACAGTGGTGACTTCATCTTCCTATTATCTAAACCCAAAGAGATGATCCTAATTCTACCCCTTTTTGTAGTTTTCGATTTCATTCTAAGGAGAGGTCTTCACTAACTTGATGATATCTAGCGGATTGGTTTTTTTTTTTTAACAAATTATGGCTCCTTTTCTTCTTCTTGATAAGATATATCTAGGCTTTTTGTCTTTCCTTTACTCTTTTGTATAGAGCCAATCATTCTCTTTTTTAATACTCCCAAATCTTTTGCTAGATCAGTACGATTTTCCTCTTTTTCCTCTCCTAAGAACTCTTACTCTTTTCTTTCCTTTTACTCTGTTCCCAAATCTTCTCTTTTCAGCACAACTAATCCCATACCCAGAATCGAGCTCCCACCTAGTCTTATCTAGTCCATAAATCGTGAACTAGAACTACATGAGATGCTATCCTTGTCGGCTCAAACCCAATACTTTCTACCAAACGTTTTCCAAAAATAGGCCTTCCACACACTAAATAATCAAGGCTTGAAAGAAAGGCAGGCTAAAGGCAGGGAAATTGTTCCAAACGGGGATCAGCTACTTGGATTAGCAAGAATGGTAAAAGGATGAAAGAAAATCCAAGTATGTATATCGGTATCCATGAGTTCAGATGCAATGCATAGACATGATAATTGCAAGTCAAGTTCAGGTTCAAATAGATAGGGAAAAGTGTCAAATCACAGCATGCTTCATTCAAGACCAGAATATCAAATTTTGCATTCAAAGTATGGTGCTATCTTACTTCAAACTCACTTGATTATGCATCAGAGAACTAAAAATGTGAGCATTGAGGCTATCAAGTCTATCAGCACGTTTACAAGGTCATGATCATCATAGTCCCCTATTCAAATGCATCGATCTTAAATTAAATGAAACTAGACTCAATCCTAAAATGGAAATGGAACTACATGAATACTCTGTATTTTAGGATAATTTTTGAAAAAATTTCAAATTTTTTTGGTTTTGCTATGCCTTAGATGATATGCAGACTCAAATATGCAAAATAAAAATAAGACTCACAGAAAACATGATTATATGATATCTTAAACTCTCCCCAAAACTTAAATGACACAGTCCCTTGTGTCAGAAAAACTTGATAGAAGATTCAAGAAACAACAGAAATAATTAACAAATATGCAATGGTATATACAATGAAGGAATGGAGATCTTACCTCAGGATTGAGAGAAGGAGGCGTTTATGGCTGCCTCCATGCTCTCCCTCGTGTAGCCCGGATTGGTGGGAGCGTTTTCAGTGGCGATGGACTCTGGCTCGAGGTGGTGGTCGAGTCTAGAGGTCGAGCCTGAAGCGTCAAAATCGCAGGATCTCATAGCTCGTCTTTTCTTGTCCCGTGGATAGTATGATGATGCTCTAGCTGGATCGGGGGTAATGTTTCACCTCGGCTCCATGATAAAGGACCGACTCTTCTGCAAAACCCCTGGGTTCGATTCTTGCCTTACCCGTTGGGAAGTAGAACTGCCAACCTTCCCTTGCAGCTCCTTTATATGGCCTCTCATCTCATGAACTGTACTCTTCAACGACTTCATGGCCTTATCTTGCCATACCTTTTAAGCAGACCGATGTGCTTGTGGGCTGCTTTTAGGGCGGGGGTCTGATTCTGATTCGATGTGAAGTCTTCAAAATGATATTGCTCTGGACCAAGCTCTGTGTCATCTTCAGAGTCTTCAGGAACTTCTGGGGCGTCCAATGGTGCAGCGTTGAAGAGAATATGGATAGGTGGCTGGAAGTCAATGTTGTTTCCCTGCCGGATTTTTGTGAGCTCCACGCAAGGAAGTGCAAGCTTAGCTTCTCCAGTTTCTAAGTGTGTAAACTTGTAGAGGTACATCTCATTCACCCTTTTCTTGTCCAGAAATCCAGCCTTGATGAGATAGTCGATGTCGATCCATCTAGGCTCAGTAGGTTGTGATGCATCCAAGTCTATTCCACAAGCCACCAGAATTGGGGTAACAATCCCGCCGATACTCAGTTCAACATTTGCATGCTTCTTTTTGTGTACTCTGGTTGCCCACTCCTTGTATGATAGAAACGGATCTAGCAGGACAAATAAGAGTCATGTATTCGATCTATAGCCCTCTATTGCTCTCCCATCACTTGTGAATTCAATGATTTCCTTAAGCGCCAGATCCATCTGCTGGAGCTCTCCCTCATTTACATTCCCAGTGGTTGTTCTTGCGAATAGTGTGTTCGCGATGGCCTTATGCGCATATCTGACAACCGGGCTTCTTATTTGGGCGGTTCTGGCTCTAGAGGATTGGTACCCAACCTTGCTTCCTATTGTTTTCCACACTGCTATCAGCTCTGCCTTATCATAGTCTTGGCTCACTCCTGTCTCGCTCTTAAAACCAAATAGCGTATCTAGATGTTGGAAAGTGCATGGCTTTCTCCTCTGGTCGTGAACGTGATGTACCCCATTCCACTGTTTGCTTCAGCATATCCTTCGTCCTCATGAAAGTGTACTTGAAGAGATGCTAGGAATTGGCAGGTCTCTACTTGGTATGCCTCGGTGCGCATGTTCACCAAGCTGTAGAGGTTGCACATCTCAAGGAAGTAATCCACATCTCTGTCAATTCCAAGTACTTTCAAGGTCTCGCGGTGTGGGTACCTTGTTCCCTTGAAGCGAATGCTGAGGAAGATTGCAAGGAGATCTTCTTCAAAGAGCACGCTTTTCTCCTTTTGTGTGGGTCTCTTCACTGTTTTGGTCGCAGCCTCTTCCTCCTCACTGCAAATCTCCTCATCTATAAGTTATGGAACTGGCTCCTTTCCTCTGGAAATTTCAGCTCTATCTTTTGAAAATTCCCTAGCAATGTCTCCATCATCCTCAGGTTTCTTGCCCTTAGATCTCCCACTTTCTTTCTTGGAACGCTGCTTAGGGGTTTCCTCTTCTTCCAATTCCATTGGAGATGTGACTTGAGGTCCAGACCTTCTCATTCGGGAGATCTGCCTTGCGATTTCCGTGGCTGACGTGCGTGGTTCTGGAAGTCTGTAAAATAAGAAGAAAAAATTTGGAAGTGTTAGTCGCATTCGCTGACTCGATGGCTTGACTCGAGGAGGTGATCTAGCCGAGTGAAGAGTTTCTCTAAAGGACAGGCTCGACCACGCGCTCGAGCTAAGGCATCGAGTAAATACAGAAATTCCAGATTTTGTGAACTCGACTAGGGTTTACCATAACCTAACAGCGAGCATAGTTTACGACTAAAACAAGTTAGGATGGAAAGAAACTTATGGTTCTATGAGGATTCAAATGAACAACATTACTTTATGCTCAAGAAACAAGGTTTAAAACCCAAAAAATCCACAAAAACTGTTTTAGTGACACATGCACCAACTTCATGTTCTCTATCAACGATTCCTCATCAAGTCTAAACAAAATCCCACTGTCAGCACCAATAAAATCTCAACAGAAACTCAAAATCAGCTAAGGACAGCTCGAGAACAATCAAGACCATTCAAGCTCAAACCCAGAAAATATGAAGTCGTGAATCATGGTTTGGAGCGTTTAGGAACATATCTGGCCTTCGTCAAGTTTCTGATTCTGCTAATCATTTTTGCTGAAAAGCTTGGCGTGATCGAGCTAGCGAATCCAAGTTTCTGGAAGAAATTATTAGAGAATGCAAAAGGAAGGGAAATCGAGCTAAACGGCGCAAGTGAGAGTGTGGGTGAAGTGAAGTGTGGCTGACCCCTTTTATAACCTAGTTCTTAGGTTAAAATCTAAACTCAGCGTTTTGGAGGGGAATACCTGGTTGACTCGAGGAGGTGCTCGAGTTGACTCGTCGCATCAAGCTTTATTTTTTTATTTTCTTTTCGATTCTGGCTCGACCAGGGCGTCGAGCTTGGACGTTGAGCCAGGGTTTTTCCGGTTCCAATCATTAGTATCTTGATTCCCCTAGGCTCTAACTCCTTTGTTTTGACCTGATCAACACAAAAACTAGAAAAAGATTTAAAAACACCAAGAAAACCTAAGATACCAAACCCCAAGCCAAAGAAGTCGAAGAAAGAGATTGAAGAGGCTAGATGCAAGAAGATAGTGAATAGGTTAATTGACCAACTCCCAATTTTTGATAAAGTCAAGACGTCACCGGATTTCAAATAGTATGTTAAGAGGATGGTTGCAAACGATTTGAGCCCTGGGGAAGGGGTGTTGCTGAGTAGAGATGTTAGTGCTGTTCTATAAAACGCAACCCCCAAAGAAGCTGCCGGATCCAGGATGCTTTGTGCTAGATTGTTCGATCACGATATGTTTGAGCATTATATTGGTGATCTCGGTTCAGGTGTCAATCTCATGCCACTATTAGTTGCTCAGGTATAGGAATGGCAGATTTCAAATCATCAAGAGTCTCTCTAATACTAGCTGATAGATCAGTACGCATTCCATAAAGTTTTCTTGAGGATTCCAGTTAAGATTGGTGATGCTTCATCCCTGCAGATTTTATGGTTTTGAAATATGATGAGGAACCTAGAGATCCTCTTATCCCAGGATGGTCCTTCTTAGCAACTGCAGGAGCATTGATTGACTGCAAGAAAGGAAAGATAGAGCTGAATGTTGGAGATATGGTCATGAATTTTAGCATGGACAAGCTAAGGAAGAAACCCACCATTATTGGACAGACCTTGTCCGTAGGGACCTCCATGGATACCTCTCCGACCAAGAATGCATCGGTTTCTTCTGAGGTGAATGTTGAAAAAAGTGCAGAAACTCGAGTTGCAGGCTTGGCGTCGGTCGACACCACTCCTTGTGTTGGTCGACACCCTCCGTTTTTTGGTTGATCTCATGCGCCTAATGCTTATACACCACCATGGTTGAGATGCCTTTCACAAGGGCATTCATTGCCACTCTGATCTACCAGATGCTTGAGTCCTGACACAGTCGAGCTAAAGGTGAAATGATCACACAAAGGTGAAAGTGAGGTTAGGAAAATTTCCCGTGACACCATTATTTGTGTACACCTTTTCCAAAAAAAGAAGAAATAATTGCAATGAAACAGTGGAATGAGAAATGAATATCTTGGAGAGAGAAAGGGTACGAAAAAGTTGAAAAGTTGTATGGTTGATTTGTCATGGTATTGTATGGGAATAAGTCTATAAGGTTTTTGGTATTGATATCATTGATGAGGTCTGGCGATGAAGGTTTATTGGATAATGTTGTGAAATTGTGGGTTGAATTCGGGAAGCTATGAAAGGCTATGGAGAACAAATCGATCAAGCCGGTGAGCAAAGCCAAAAACCAAACACAAGAAGAAGAGAAGATAAGATTGATAAGATGGAGTCATTCCAACTCTTGATTTTACTAATCATAAAGAGTGTATAAATTGGATTAGGGGTAAGCAAAGGAAGCACACTAAACAAGGAGCGGAAAAAAGTACACAACTTCCTGAAATTATACTTACATATAATAGTGGACTTTTTGACGTTCCCATTTTTGGAGGTAAGAAATATTTTATTACCTTTATCAATGATTATTCACGTTATTGTTATCTTTATCTATTGAATGACAAGTCTCAGTCTGTGTGATGCAGCATCCCTATGTTCCCTTTTACTTTTTGATTTTGAGTTTTCCTTTTCTGTC
The DNA here is from genome assembly GCA_000218505.1 of Schrenkiella parvula. Classification (NCBI taxonomy): domain Eukaryota; kingdom Viridiplantae; phylum Streptophyta; class Magnoliopsida; order Brassicales; family Brassicaceae; genus Schrenkiella; species Schrenkiella parvula. The sequence goes on along the minus strand of CM001192.1, from coordinate 4,215,914 downwards.
CATGTTTTCCTTTTATTTTATCAAGTCGGTTTTTATTTCTAAAACCCTTTAGGAAAGGCTTTTAGGTAGGTGTTTAGAACCTTATATATACAATTGACCCTTTAACTTGTGACAGTAAAATTCATAATAATTTTTGAAAGAAGCTTTTGCATCTTAATCCTCTTGTTATCGGATAAAACTACGTTTTCAACGATCTCGAGTTCACGTTAATCTCTTGGGAACTTGGTTTGACATGATTGACGTGACGAGCTTCGCCAAACGTTAGAGACCTTTACTTAAGAGCTTCAAGATGCGCTTCAGGCAGCAGTGGAAAATGCCCTAGCAACTATCTTGCAACACCAGCAAGACCAGAATTATGGTCATCGAGTTTATAAAACAAAGTTCGACAGATGTATGGTCGAAACAGAGCTCTGCAGGACGGTTCATATGAGGAAGAGAGGTTCGATAATATCTTTGCAGTCCCTGTGCACAAGCAACATCAACAACGGATTAACAACAACCGGCCTGATGTTTACCTTGATGACGAGCGTGAAAACAGGATGGATGTCGCTCGCATCAACAAATCTTCTCGGTGGAAGATGAGTTATCGTTCAGAGATTCCGAAACTTTTGAGTACCTTGAACCCGTAAGAGTTCATTGATTAGCTTGAACCCGTAGGTTGGCCGTGCAGCATCGCCAACCGCCTTCCAATCTTTTTTTCATTCACTAACCGTGTTGTTGAGCCGAAGTTTTGCATTCTTCTTAAAAGCAAATTGTGTATTTGTAAATGTTTATAAATCTGAAAATTTTGATATTTACATATAAATAGTATTTTTTAAAAAGAAATAACAGTTGTGTTATTTCTGAAAAAAATTGTATCATAAAAATGATATTTCTTTAATTTTATCTTCTTTTTTACATCTAACTAAGGGTGATCCCGCGCTTATGTATGTTTTCTCTTTCATCCAGAGTGTGACGTTTGTTTTGTAATTTTTAAAATCATAATTATAATTTTACTATTGAAATTTACAATTGTTTTTTCATTTTGTATTTGAGATAATTGTAGAATACATAAGTCTGTAAAGATGTGTTGGTGTTTAAGCGAAGAAAATTATGAATTTATTAGAAGTATAACATCTCTGTCTGGATAAAAAGTAAGCTATAATAAGTTGATATGTCCATCTGTTATTTTGACATACACTTTTAGTGTAGTTTTTAATTTTGTGGTGCGTACATGTTTAGTTGCAATCCTATCATAACTTCTGTTTTAGCCTGGAGATTTTGTAGATCTTATTTTTTTGTATGAATATTAAGATTTATACTATTTTCTGATTATACAATGTTGATGAACAGCTTATTAAAAAAGAAAGCATAGAAAGATAAAGAACCTTACAAAGCTGCAATACAAGAGAAATACACTTCTAATAGGGAAGGAATGCTTACACTTGTTGCAGGGAAAGAAAGCTGTCGGTCAATCAAGAGACGGTCCACCTGAGCACGAAGAGATCCAATAGGGGAGGGGTTTGCGGTGAAAGTACGACGGTTCCTCTCTTTCCATAGGAGTAAACGGTGACTTGAACGAGCAACCTAACAACAAGACCCTTGGCCGGGAGAGCGAAAGACGAGTTAGTTAAGATCGAAGAAACTACCGAATGAATATCTATAGACGGAGATAAGCCAAACGCCATATTGAAACTGTTCCACATCTCCGAAGAGAACGCACAAACAAAGAAGAGATGGCTGTGTGAATCACACCATCGGAACCTTAATGTCCCAACGGGTAAGTGATATAATCTTTCCAAGGAAATTAATTGCACTTGAAGAATGGTTGATGCGTGGGGTAAGGAACTTCGCGAGGTTATTAACGCTCATGGTTCGATGGTGGATCGATTCGGACCGTCAAAAGGTGTGAAAGCCCAATGGTATACTGATGGAAACATGTTCCAACCTTAGATATGACTCACCAAGACGCTGGACTAGGCCGGTTGTAAGGATTTGACAAACCAAACAACCAGAGACTTTAGAAAGAAAGCAAAAGTCGCTTGATTATATTGAAAATGAGTTGTGTCTACAAAAGGGACAAAGATTGCCAATTTATAGCCAAGTTTCTATCTCACATTTATTGAAAAAAAACATAACGAAAATATAAAGAAAAGAAGAAAATAAAATAGACTTTAAGGCCGTGATCTTAACTTCAATGCAGTCCTGGTCGTGGTCTTGATCTTGGTCTTGGCCGGCCATAAATGCGCTAGCCGTTGGCCGATGTCGGCCTTGACTTGGCCGTTATGGTCGAACGCGCGCAGCCGCCTTAACCGGCTAGTGCGGCGACCAATACGGTACACGCAGTCGGTTTGGTCGGTTCGTCTTTTTGGAAATTGAATTCTCGAGCCAATGCAAGTGTGACAGCCTCTTGAAGGGTTTTGCCGCGTGACTGCGTCATTGGACGGGTGAAAATGACATTGGGTCGTCATTGGCCAAATCTCGGTCGCCAGTTTGGTCCTTGGGTAGCGTTTCTCGGTCATCATCAAGTCCAGCCCGATGCATGGATAATTCGTCTCGATCACTCATCTTAGCAGCACCACTTGGTCGATAGATAGCTTGGTTCCGGTCGTTCAGTGATCGTTGGGTCATGATTTCCGAACATACGTTTGATCTGGTCGTACCGGGTCGGTCGGGGTTGGGTTAGTACGAGTATCTTCGGGTCCCTCTTGTTCCAAGCCAAATCAGGTTCGACCGTCCGGCTTGTCACGTCCATCTGGTCGAGGAATCTGTAGGCCAGCCTCCGATTGGTCGAATGGGTCGTCCTCCCTAGACTCGCGGTCCATCCGTGGATCGAGCGGTCCGGTACCATGGTTCATGATTGTATCAGTAAGAATATCCCTTGTTGGCAGCCTTGACAACAATACCAACCAGGTTATGAAGGACCATCTAGGAATTTCCTCTTTGAACCAAACCACCCCATGCCATGGAACCAGTGGCGATCGTTCACGTAAAATATCCCACGTGTCCTTGGAGGAGAACTTCCTTATGAATGAACCAGTAGCGTTGCACCAAAGATAAGTATCTTTCCCCTTTGTTTCTGTAGGAGGCAGAATAGAGGTAAGTGTGACTTGAAGGATTTGAGCCTCATTGGATCTTGCAGGAGGAAGATGCCAATCTCCTGCAAGAGAGGCTCGGTTAACTGATGTGTCAACGGGAATGTGAAGCTGTTGTGGCCCGCTGTCACCGATGAACGTGATGAGCGGTCCCATATCCGACCAACAGTCAAACCAGAAGGAAGCTACTTTACTGTCACCAATGTCGCACCGTAAAAACTGAGCCAGTTCACGTTTTAGCTGAAGCATGCTTCTAATTGCTAATGAAAAACGAGCTGCATCTTGAGTAAGCCAGAAGCTCTTCCTCCCAAAAACATTCTGGTTGACCCAAGCCACCCATAACGACCTTGAATTTGCAAACAAGTTCCATATTTGCTTGAGTCGAAAAACCTTCTCAAAATCCTCAAGCAATCGGATCCCCAATCCTCCCTCATTTTTAGGCTTGCAAATGTCCTTCTAAGCTACCCTCACTCCTCTTGCAGAACCAGACTTGTTTTTGCAGAGGAAAGCAGAGCATAAGGCGTCAATTTTCACATAAAACTGCTTTGGCAGAGTAAACACCGAACTCCAAAAGTTAACCATTCCGGAAATTACCGAGGAAATCAGCCTGATTTTGTCTGCAAATGACAGAAATTTAGCTGTCCAATAGTGAATTTTAGCAGTGACCTTTTCGAGAAGTGGATGCAAGGTAGACATAGAGATCCTCCTTGAGTTTAGCGGAAGGCCTAAGTATCTGGTGGGTAATTATAGTTTGTAGATCTATTCCATGTATGATGTGTATCTAGCCGACAACACCTTTTAAAGTAATATTTTTATTTTGGGTGAGTTCGAGTGTTTTACAAATTATTTATGAGTTAAAAATTTAGAGTGAAAAGATAGCTGGTAGCTCTGTTTTTCTATCGTGCAGACTTAGCAGTTCATTATAGTCTTGAACTCGGAACTTGATGATACATATTTTGGTTACATAACTTTTTACTGTGAATATTATTGTTTCTTTCGTGACTTAAATGACATATTGATGAGATGTGTGAGCTTGTATTTGTTGTTATTGAGATGTTCTATGAAGTTTGAAACTTCATATACTTCTTCTTCCCCTAAATTAAAGATAGTTACTAAAACAATCTTAGAAAGTTGCTTAATTACTAAAACAACCTTGTGACATTTTCAGATTACTAAACAAATGCAAATATCAAAGGAAAACACTTATAACCCTATGCTTTTTGTTTAATAACGAAAATGCCAATCAAATTACTAATAAATTATTAATAATTTAATAATAATATTAATAATACAAAATATGTTTTCTGAAATTACAAAAAAAGTTTTTAAAAACAATCAATTTTTGTTTTGAAATAAGCTTTCGTGATTTGCGTTTATGATTGACGTTTGCGATTGGCGTTTGCGATTGGCGTTTTTAATGATGATAGACTTATATCGATGTGATTTCTAAATGATGGTAGACTAATATAATTTGGCGTTTTCAACCGGTATTTGCGTTAGAAATTTGTTTTCTGTATATTACAAGTTCTACAAAAGTCTACCATCATTGACTAGTAAATCTACCACCATAGCAAGAAATAAATCTACCAACGTTAGCATGTTCTAGTAAACTGAGAAAGATTGAAAAATTCTACCGTCAAAACCAAAAAGTCTACCATCGATTATAAATCTACAATCACTAAAATATATCTACCGTCAAATACTGAACAAAAAAAATTCTATCGTCAAAGTAAATAAATTTACCAACACAGCTAAATCTACCATCAAACAATATAAATCTACCATCAATACGAATCAAAATAAATCAACCACTAATAAAAATAAATATACAACGGCTAAATTAATCTATAGTCAAACAAAACTAAATCTACCACGAAAGTCTACCATTTCACCAATAAGTCTACCACGGAAAAATAAGTCTACCACCATTGACTAATAAGTCTATCACATAAAATATGTCTACCATGTCGAAGAAAATAATTCTTCAAAATAATTCTACCAATCCAACAATAAATCTACCACTTCAAAATAAGTCTACCGTTCCAAAAATAAGTCTACAGGCTGAAAAATAAGTGTAGTGGCTGAAAAATAAGTCTACTGGCTGAAAAACAAGTCTAGTGTTCTAATAATAAGTCCACAATTCATTTAATTAGTAACTATATAGTAGACTTATTCATTTTTGGCGCCAACATTTTTTTTGCTTTTTGCCTACGTGGCAAAAAAACGTAATGAAATTTTTGTAAATACGTTTTTATGTCAACATATCAAAAGATGGTAATATAGGTAGTAGAGATTGTTTTAGTAATTACCAAAGATTAACATTGAGTTTGCACATTCAGTTTGCACATTGAGTTACCAAAAATATTCAAAAGAAGGGTTGAAACGAGTTTGCACATTGAGTTTTTTAATGAAAAATATCCAAAAAGCTGAAAGTGCTCTCTTATTAAAGTAAAGTTAAAAAGTGTTTTCCTATGTAATATTCTCTTAAAACTAATAAAATCTTATATCTAAGACAACATATTTTTTGTCAACAATTAAAATAAAAAAATTAACAAATAAATAAATCTTAATTTGATAGTTTCTCAAATGTTCTTAAGCTTCTTCTAAATTATCATGAAAATTGTTGTAACAATAATTTTGCAATATTTTCTCAAATCTCAACTTTTAAAATCTCTAAAATTTTGTATACATCCAAATAAATATAAATCATTGATCTAGTTTTCCTCTTTAGTGATTTACTAACTTAAATCGACTTGTTAATATAGTTCTACTCTCTCATGATAAAACCACTTCCCAACAAAAGGAAAAGAAAAGAAGAAGCAAATTTGAAGATAAACAACAATATATAGAGAATAAAGTCCAAAAATATGTCTAAAAGGCGAGGAGGGCCAAGCATATCCATCTCTTGTCCACTTTGCTAATATGTCTCTCTCTCTCATATCCTAATCTTCCAATAAAATTTCAGGAACATCCTCACTACATCATATGTATGATCTCGCTATTATCCTTAATAATTAAAATAAATAAATAAAATAATATATTGTTATTACTTGAGTTACCCATATTGTGATTTTAAAATTTTGTGGGTTCAAAAATGCTTCCAGTATAGTCCATGTGGAGGAATCAGTTTACTATCTTATTATACCATATGATTGTTATAGATTGAGTAGAATTGATTCTAGAGACTTAAAGTATAAGATTCTTTTTGTTATTTTTGAACATAGAAAATGAGAAATGTTTAGGGGAAATGAGTGGAAAACTTGTGAGTCACCATCGATTTGGATAATATCTCAAGTGGGAGAAAAAAAAAGAAGAAAAAAAAAAGTTGTGGTGGAAATTAATTCGAATAAATCTCGTGGTTTGTGTGAAATGAATCATTTTTCTTAGTGTCAAATCTTTTTGGTCTCTCTTTATCAACCTCCAGTTTCTTGTCTTTTCTTCATCTATAAAATTATTTGGATAGTATAAAAACTATTAATTTAATAAAATATAATTATTTTTCTAACTATAACATAATAATAAATACGAAAAGAGAAATAAATGCAAATAAAATAAAGCTTATTGCTTTTTGTGTTGTCATTTCAACTTTGTCCAAAATTAGGAAAAATCTTTTTGGTTGAATAATTCCCAAAAGTATAGATGCATTTGCCAGAGAGATATTCGATAAAATAAGCTTTTTTTTCTCATCAAGAATCTCCACAATTTTTATTTTCTCTATTTTCTTTGAGAGAGAGAGAGAGAGTAAGAGAGACAAACCATCAAAATGTTTCGATTCTTCTACATAGATTGATAAAAAAATTCAATTTTTTTTCCTAAATTCAATTTGGGGGATTTTTTTTTAGTTTATAGGCAAAAGAGCTTTTGTTTTTAGTTTTTAAAGATGTCCAATTCTGGTTTTGCTTCTGGTTCTGGTTCTGGTGGTGGTGGATGTAGTATTGTATGGTTTAGAAGAGATCTTAGAGTTGAAGATAATCCAGCTTTAGCTGCAGCTGTAAGAGCTGGTCCTGTAATTGCAGTGTTTGTATGGGCACCAGAGGAAGAAGGACACTATCATCCTGGTAGAGTTTCAAGGTGGTGGCTCAAGAATAGTTTGGCTCAGCTTGATTCTTCTCTTAGAAGTCTTGGTACTTGTCTCATCACCAAGAGATCTACTGATAGTGTTGCTTCGCTTCTTGAAGTTGTTAAATCCACTGGTGCTTCCCAGATCTTCTTCAACCACTTGTATGGTCTGTGTTCATCTTCCTTTCCTCTCTTGGTTCTTTTCGAATCTAGTGTTTCTTTATTAAAGAATTTGCTTAAAAGATATCAAATTTGTGACTGGAACAATCTCAGGTCTTTTGGGTTGTGTTTTGTTTAGTATATGTATGTCTCTTGCTATGATTGTAGACATCATATGTCGGATAAGATGTTTGAAAAATGAAAAAAAAAAAAGAAAGCTTTGATTCACTAGATGCATCTGTTATGTTTCATATATGTATTGAAAACAGTTTCCACTCTAAAAGGTTAAAGTTTTGATCTTTCAGATCCTTTATCCTTGGTTCGTGATCATCGTGCTAAAGACCTTCTAACAGCTGAAGGAATAGCGATTAGATCATTCAACGCAGATTTACTTTACGAGCCATGGGAAGTGACCGATGAATTAGGCAGTCCATTCTCAATATTTTCTGCCTTTTGGGAAAGATGCCTTAGCATGCCTTATGACCCTGAGTCTCCTCTTCTCCCACCTAAGAAGATCATTTCAGGTTAGTTTCTCAGCCACACACTCTCTTATGAATTTTCCCCAAAACTGAAACAAAATCCACTTTGATAACTCTTCTGTTGCAGGGGATGTGTCGAAGTGTGTTGTGGATACATTGATCTTGGAAGATGAATCCGAGAAAGGAAGCAATGCACTTCTTGCTCGTGCTTGGTCTCCGGGTTGGAGTAATGCTGATAAAGCTCTCACAACGTTCATAAACGGACCATTAGTTGAATACTCTAAGAACCGCAAAAAAGCTGATAGTGCCACAACCTCGTTTCTTTCTCCACACTTGCATTTTGGGGAAGTGAGTGTGAGAAAGGTTTTTCATCTTATTCGGATCAAACAGGTTGCGTGGGCAAATGAAGGAAACCAGGCTGGGGAAGAAAGTGTGAACCTTTTCCTCAAATCGATTGGTCTCAGGGAATATTCAAGATACATAAGTTTTAACCATCCATACTCCCATGAAAGACCGCTTCTCGGCCATTTAAAGTTCTTCCCTTGGGCTGTAGACGAGAACTATTTCAAGGCATGGAGGCAAGGCCGGACCGGATATCCATTGGTTGATGCTGGGATGAGAGAGCTATGGGCTACTGGTTGGCTGCACGATCGCATAAGAGTAGTTGTTTCAAGCTTCTTTGTTAAAGTGCTTCAATTGCCATGGCGATGGGGGATGAAGTATTTCTGGGACACCCTTCTTGATGCAGATTTAGAAAGTGATGCTCTTGGTTGGCAATACATTACCGGCACTCTCCCGGATAGTCGGGAGTTTGACCACATAGATAACCCTCAGTTTGAAGGGTACAAGTTTGATCCAAATGGGGAATACGTAAGGCGATGGCTTCCAGAACTTTCTAGACTCCCCACAGAATGGATACATCATCCTTGGAATGCACCTGAATCTGTGCTTCAAGCTGCTGGTATTGAGCTTGGATCAAACTATCCTCGTCCAATTGTAGGATTAAATGAAGCAAAAGAACGGCTTAATGAAGCGCTTTCTCAGATGTGGCAACTAGAAGCTGCTTCAAGAGCTGCAATAGAGAACGGATCCGAAGAAGGACTTGGAGATTCTACTGAGTTTGAGGAAGCTCTTATCGAGTTCCCTAGGGACATTACAATGGCAGAGACTGAACCAACCAGACTCAACCCAATCAGGGGGTATGAGGATCAGATGGTTCCAAGCATTACTACTTCTTTGATCAGACCTGAAGCAGACGAAGAGTCGTCTCTAAATGTGAGAAATACAGTAGAAGATAGCAGAGCAGAGGTTCCGAGGAACATGGTCAACACCAACCAAGCTCAGCAGCAGCCGAGAGAAGAACCAGTTTCAAACCAAGTCATAGCTATGATTCCAGATTTCAATATCATAGTTGTTGCAGAGAACACTGAAGACTCGACCGCAGAATCTTCCAGCAGTGGAAGAAGAGAGAGAGACGGAGGCATAGTCCCCGAGTGGTCGGGGTACTCAGAACAGTTTCCTAGTGAAGAGAATGGGATTGGAGGAGGAAGTACAACATCTAGCTACTTGCAGAATCACCATGAAATACTCAACTGGAGACGGCTTTCACAAACCGGGTATGTGACTAGCAAATCTCACTTTTGTTTAAATGTTTTGATTGTTTTCAAATGAAGGTCTTTGTATTTTCAATGTTTTGATTTTTCAAATGAAAGTCTTTACATTTTCAAAGGATTAAAGTTAAAAGTTCAGTCTTCCTATGTTATTCAACTAAGTTCTCGATTTTGTAAGGAACATAATGTTTCAGCATCCTGATTTGTGACATGTTAGGCACTTGGTAACACTTCTCAACCAAGTAGTATCAGTTAAAATTGGATTGGGTTGAATGTTTTGACTGTTCTCAAATCAAAGTGTGGACATTTTCAGTTTTACTAAATATTTCAATTAGAAACAATTCAATACTTAGTCCACAGGTGTAACCAAGTAGTATTGATTTTAATGTTGAAACGATTTTCTGTGTATGTCTTATTTTACAGTTAAAAATGGAAAACTGAAGGTCCAAAAGGAGAGGAACTTCACAAGGGCTTTAACTCCGGTTAAACGTGGTTGGACTTGTCAACTGAGTATACATTTGGTATGGTTTAGTGTATTTCCGGTTATGGAGCTGGAGTGAAACTTTGTAGGAGCTTATCTAATGTACATCTTTTTCATGTATCTGGTTCCATCTTATAAAATACTGTATAGTATCTTGATTGTGGTAGTAGACCAGATCTTATACTTGTTGGCTTTCAAGTTTTAGTTATAGTCAAACACATGACAATTCCTAATCTTATAAAAAACCTTATATTATTCATTAAAGTTTGTAGAACAACAATTAAATTTCAATATGCCCAACTCAGTTATTAATTCATTTGATTTCATTTACGTGAAGGGTAATTTGAAAACAGATGGACCTGATTTGTAAAGGAGAGGAACTTTTCGTAAGGGCTGTAACTTCGGTTAACTCCGGTCGAACTGTAAAACCAAGTGTACATTTTATATATTTGATTCCATCTTGCTATAATATACTGAATAGTAAGTATCTTGCATTTAGTAATAGTTCATATCTTAGTCTTCTTGGCTTTCAAGTTTGGATTATAGTTAAAAACACTAGAACACTTCTATTTAATTCTACGACTATCAGTTATTGAGACCACATCCACATATAGGGATTAAGGAGCTTAAGTAAGACACATCAATTATTGTTAGTAATTTCATACCAAAAATGGATTTATGCTCAAGTGAGTTTAGTGAAGTAGAAAGCAAGAGTAGAAGGAAAAATAACTCATTAGAGTTTTATTGTGCAAAAGAGAAAACAAGAAGAACATAAAATTTATATTATGTCATAAAAACATGAAAATGAGAAGCTGCTCAAAGGCAGTTTTGGTTACAAGAGATGAAACACAAAACTGATATATATAAAACTATTTGGAAAGAAACTCTAGACATATGGGTTTTATTTATACTTTGATGATGTTGAAACAACATTGGGTTTGGGCCCAAATATTCTCTTTACATTATGGGGTCCATAATCTGGGCTGACGACCTATTTCCCCCTCAGAACTATTATATAACACTGTGACTACCCAAAGTTTCGTTTCTAATATAGATCTCCTTACCTTGGAAGTTCGAAACCTATTTCCCCCCCAATTGGAAAGATCGAAACCGATTTCCATATATATTTGAAAGTTCGAAACCTCGTTGCCCACAAAATTGAATTACGAACGGTTTATTGTTTACCAATCACTCTTAAACCACGATTTATTAACCAAAAAAAAATTAAACCATTTAAAACCCGATTCTAACCCGATTACAACCCGATTACATGATTTTACCCAGAAATCCATTCCCCCAATTCGATTTTTAGGGTTCTTCTTTCTCTCTAAACCCAGAAAAAAATTTAAAAACAGAAGATAACGTTAACTTGAGAAATCGGGTCGGGTTTAGAATTATTTGGGTTTCATTCGGGTTGGGCTATCTTCATCGAAACCGGTTTTTAGACGGTTTTTTTATCGGTTGCAGCTGGTTTCATATTGGTCTTCAGCGCATAACCGAGAATTTCAAATATGTGTGGAAATCGGTTTTGATCTTTCAAATTGGGGGAAAATAAGTTTCAAACTTCCAAGCTAAGGAGATCTAGATTAGAAATGAAACTTTGGGTAGTCACAATGCTATATGATAGTTCCGAGGGGGAAATAGATCGTCAGCCCCCATAATCTCAACATACTATCACATGTTGAAATTTGAGCAGTAAGAAGTTTGTGAATACATTTTCAAGCCAAAATATATTTTTATTACAAAACCATAGATTAGAAAATTACAAACACTAAAGAGTTTTAGGAGAATGATATGAACAAGAACAGTTTATTGACGATAACATAGTGATTACAAAGAAGAGTTCAAGTTTGTTAGACTTCCAAGCTCATCAAATCTTGAATCTTCACAGAGAAACAAGCCCAAGTAACAAGATGCGCAAATCGTATAAACCTCGTATTAGTATTCTTTCTCTATTTATACTAAACGACTCTCTATGCTTCTTCTCTTCTTATTCTCCTGCAGGTGCCAGCTCATCACTTCCTTCTCAAGTAATCTATCACAAGCTCCAGTGATCATATCAGAGAACACACAACAAACAAATTCACTACAGACATAACCGCAAGTTTTTATAGAGACTATAAATGATCGTGTTCGACTAGCATTTATGGCTTATTTCAACGAAAGAAACTCCATGAACAATTCTTGCTTCTGTGCAACGAAGATAGATTCAATAACCAATCTGCAGAAAAGAAAAGGTCCAAAGGCTATTGCTGCCGCTATCCAATTAATCACTTTTTCTTTATATCCCCACAGTTCTTTGGATTCTTGTATGTAATGTAAGATTCATGACATAAGTTCCCCACAGATTTCCTCCAGACCGTAGAGTTTGGGGTTGTCCTAGAACGAAGAACAATCTTGGCGTTGAAACTGTGAACTCGTGGTATTGGACCTCCGAGATTGTGGGAGAAGTTCATGATTGATAGAAAAGAAAGGCTAGCAAGGGCGTAATTGAACCCGAACAAAAATCGTGGCGCTTTTTAATACTTGAACAATGAGACAGTATTTTGTTCACCCCAAACGAAAGTTTTATTCAAGTTATCTTCCCAAACTTAACCCCATAACCTTAACCTGTAAATCTAATTTGACTAATTAAACGTTAGTCAACTGTTAAATCGCAATGTTTAGCTGCACAAAACTTAAAACGACGTCGTTAAACTCAAACGATGTTGTTTTGACTTGGGGCTAAAATTAGAGATTTAATCATTTCTGAGTTTTTTCGACAATTGGAGAAGAAAGGGATTAAATCTCTAATTTTACCCTCAAATCAAAACAACGTCGTTTTGAGTTTAATAAGTAAAACGATGTTGTTTCGAATTTTTGTACGGCTAAACATTACAATTTAACGGTTGAGTAACGTTTATTTAGTCAAAGTAGATTTACGGGTTAAGAAGTTAAATACGGAGGGGTAATTTGAATAAGACTTTCATTTGAAGTGAAAAATATACTATTTTATTGTGCATGTATTAAAAAGCACAATGACTTTTGTTTAGGATAAAATAAGCCTTTTCCAAGCTAAATTGGGACATGTTCTTTAAATTGGGAAAAGAAAAACGAATCTTGCCACTAAAGTTATTATGGTCAAGGTTTAGGTATTTTAGTTCGCTTAGGTTTCCGATTGAAGCTGGAATTTGGCCTACTAACTTATTATACGAAAAGTCAAGATTGCAATTTTTCTAATGAAGAAGGAACTTCCCCATCAAGATTGCAATTTTCAAAGGCGATTTGGTTACGAAGATGTTGGAGTTTGAAAAGACTGCTATTTGGTTTCAAAGAGTTTATATCATGCGTGACAACAGTCACTGCTTTTGTTCGATGAACTTAAAGATGTATCATTAGAACTTGGGTTATACCGAAGAATCAGAAACTCATCTTTAAATTCTAGAAGAGTGCATAGTAGGAGGGAAAGCAAACAGAAGATATAATAGTGGCTTCGAATCAACATATTTTTGAGTAAAATTATATTATTTCAGTTCTTCTTGAAGAAAATTATAAATAAGTATATGTGTATATATATACATGTATTTTTATTTTTATATTATTTTGTTTCTTCTTAAAAAATTATATTATTTTGTTTCTTTTTGAAGAAAATTATAAATAAATCTTTTTAAAAATTTATTAATTCTTTAGAAGAATGAATAGAAACATTTTATAATTCTTTACTGTAATATATTTAAAAATAGAGTTACAAAAATATAAAACTAAAATTTATTTTTATCATTTCGCAATTAAAAAAAATTGACATATGGGAGCTGACTTAGCACAAATTATATATGTAACATCTGATTCAACATAATTAACTAAAAGTATTTTGGTCAATGTTGATTTTAACTTAAATTTGTTAGTTCATGTGGCTTATTTGGAAAAAACTTTAGTTTATGTTGAAATTGATACGATATCAAAATGTAGATATAAAAAGACACCACAAAAAATTGTTTAAGTTGAAATAAATCATTTTCTCATATCATTAATGTATGCAATTCCATATTATAATATTTTTTGTTTTTCTCTTCTCACCGCCTCCTTATCTTCTTCTTCATTACTTTTCTTTCTCTCAAAATAAAAATCAGATCCTTCATTATGTCTGATTCAACTGCTGAAAGAACCTCTGTTTTCAACACACAAGATCCACAAAGCACTCTTGTATCTGTGACTAAGCTTACAAATCTCAACTACCTCATGTGGAATATGATTCACAGATTAAGGAACACACATGGGATCTTGTACCGCCATCACCAACACAAAATGTCATTGGGTGCAAATGGGTCTTCAAAACAAAACTACTTCCTACCGGTGATCTTGACAAATACAAGGCACGACTCGTCGCAAAAGGTTTTCATCAAGAATATGGATTGGATTACAAAGAAACTTTCAGTCTGGTTATCAAGTCCACTTCAATTCGTGTAGTCCTTGGTCATGCCGGAAGCAATTCATGGCCACTCCGACAACTTGACGTCAATCATGCATTCCTCCAAGGTACCCTTACCGAAGAAGTGTATATGTCGTAACCTCCAGGATTCATTGATTTGGATCGCCCCAACCATGTATGTCGTCTCAACAAAGCAATATACGGTCTCAAACAAGCTCCTAGAGCATGGTATATGGAACTCAAGACATATCTCCTTCGCTCCGGTTTTGAAAACAGTCTTGCCGATGCATCCCTCTTCATCTTCAGTCGTGGTTCCTGTCTCATTTACATACTCATCTATGTAGATGACATAATCGTCACAGGGAATAACTCCAATAGTGAACTCCAACACTTCATCGAAGCCACATATTTCGGTCCCGTCTTATATTGTCATGATTAATGGTGTCTCAGCTCCAAATCCAGGCTATGTGCCATGGCGGCAAGATCGCCTGCTGTAAAGCTCTCTCATAGGTGCAATCTCTCTTTTGGTGCAATCTGTTGTCTCCAGTGCAAGCACTATAAAAAAAAGTGTGGTATACGTTGGTCTCTACCTTCGGTAATCCCACTCATGGACACATATGTCAACTTAAGTTTCATCTCAAAGGGACAAAGACTATCAGCGAGTATCTAGAATCCATCAAATCGAAAGCATATGATCTCGCGTTACTGGGCAAACCAAAGGGTTCCGAGGATCCCACGGAGCAAACCCTTGATGGCCTCAGTGAGGAATACAAACCCTATGTCGATGCTATTAACGGGAGGGACACGACTATCTCCTACTCTGAACTTCACGAACGTCTTCTTAACCGTGAAGCAATGATTCTCTGTTCCAAAAATTCTTCTCCTACTCTGATTGTTGCAAATGTTGTTGACACTCAATCTCGCCAACAATGAAGAAACAATACCAACTCCTCCAATCCAAATCGCTCCAACAACAACAATTAGAATAGGTTCTCTAATCCCTACTTGGGCCGTTGTCAAGTGTGTGGCACTCAAAGGCACAGCGGTAAGTACTGCCCTGAATTTCGTCCCGTTCGCGGATCTGCCACTAATTCACATGGGCAAGGGCAACCTCGAGCCAATCTCAACTGGCAGCCCTCTCCTAAATTCTAATCATGGCGACCGAGTGCAAACAGTGCGATCATGTCGGACTTGTCAACATGGCTTTTGGATTCCCGGGGCATCCCACCACATGACTTCTTATTTGTCCAATCTCTCATTACACAACCTTATAGTGGAGGAGACGATGTGATTCTTGTTGATGGTTCTGGTTTGAAAATTTCATACTATGGTTCCCCCTCATTACCATCTTATACTAAACCTTTTTTTCTAAATAATGTTTATGTGTTCCATCCCTAGAAAAAAAATTTGCTTTCGGTTTTTCAACTATGTACGACTAATGGCATTGCTGTTACTTTTACTCCCACATACTTTCAGGTGAGGGACTTGCAAACGGGGAAATTTCTTCTCAAGGGCAAGCCTAAGCATGACACTTACCAATGGCCGAAAATCACCTCATCCAAACCACCTTCTCTTGCTTTTGCTTCTACCATTAAAACATCTTTGTCGGATTGGCATTCTCGCTTGGGTCATCCCGTTTTTCCTATTCTTCAAAAAGTTGTTTCTCAATTTAATTTACCTGCGGTTTCAAATGCTTTAATGGCTCAGCCATTTTCTTCTTGTTCGATTAATAAGATGCACAGGTTACCTTTCAAACACTCTACTCTTCAATCCACTCATCCCTTTGATATTGTTTTCTTGCATGTGTGGACTTCACCAATAGTTTCTATTGACGGTTTTAAATATTATGTTATTTCGTAGATCACACTACAGTAGGTATACAAGGTTGTATCCTGTAAAACAAAAATCACATGTTTTAGATGTCTTCATCCGGTTCAAACCATTGGCTGAAAACCAATTTCAAACCGTACTACGAACCTAATACTCTGATAATGGGGTGAATATATTTGGCTAGCCGGTTTTAGTTTTTTACATGGGATCCCACATGACAAGTCCCCCACACACGCCTGAACACAATGGTATAACTGAACGTTGACATCGACATATAGTAGAAACGGGTATTTCCCGTCTATACCAAAGTCGTTTTGGACTTATGCGTTTGCAACGACTGTTTATTTCATTAATCGAATGCCAACATTGGTTTTAGATTTCAACAACCCTTTTCAAAAGCTTCATGGTCATTCTCTGAATTTTGTAAAATTGAGGATTTTTGGTTGCTTATGCTTCTTTGGATTCGTCCATATGCATCTCATAAACTTGATGCTAGATCGATACCATGTGTCTTTCTTGGATATTCCATCACGCAAAGCGCCTACTTTTGTTTCGATAGAGAAACATCTCGGATCTACACATCTAGACATATTGTTTTTCATGAAAATGGTTTTCCCTTCTCAATTAAATCTTCAACACAAGAGGAAGAGGACACCTCTCTTTTTCAAAAAACATTTTCACCAATGGTCAAAATTTTACCCGAGAACTACTGCCTCAGCTTCACCGCCACTTCAAACTCCTCCTGCAACTACAGTTGCATCACCATCAGATATGACTACTCATCCAACAAAATTAACTGAAATAGACTCGACCTCCCTCGCGCCATCTTCGTCCTCTGCTCCTTCTTCGGATACTTTACCACAACCAGCTCCTATTTTACCAGTACAGGATACATAAAACCAGTTCAAAACCACTTCATACCACTATCCACCAAGCCACTGAAATGTCTCCAACTATCGTTGCTCAAGCTCTCAAAAGTCCCCATTGGCGCAAAGCCATGAGTGATGACTACAATTTATCCTTCACACGACCAGGTATTTCTTTTCTCCTTGACAAATTATCTCAATTTATGCATAATCCAACAATGGATCATAGGAATTCCGAAATGCCTCTTACGCTATCTTGTAGGAACAATGATGAAAGGAATAATGATCCACGCCAAGAACAAACCGACACTACATGCGTTTACAGATGCATATTCGACTGGAAACAAAGATGACTACACATCCACAAGTGCATACATCGTGTAACTTCGTCGCCATCCTATCGCATAATCATCAAAGACACAAGCTGGAGTGGCATGTTCTTCTACCGAAGCAGAATATCGATCCATTGCCTCCATGATTTCTGAACTCTGATGTATTATGTCTCTGCTCAAGGAACTCGGTGTGCATACGCTCATGCAACATTAATTATATTACGATAATGTTCGCGCTACTTATCTTGCCGCAAATCCGGTATTCCACTCGAGAATGAAATACATTGTGCTGGACTATCATTTTGTTCGTCAATTTATTCAATCAGAAAATTTTCGAGGGTCCCATGTCTCCACTGAAGATAAACTAGCCGATACTCTTACCAAACCTCTCCTTCGACCTTGCTTCGAAAGACGTATCATCGGACTTAGAACCACCATCCATCTTAAGGGAATGTATCGGAATATTCAAACTACATATATTAGGCAGCACATTAGTGCTTGTGTTTAAGAGTCATTATTGTTGTATATATTTTCATTAATCGTGTATATCTTCTTCCCCTGTTTATGCTTGTTAACTCTGTTATAAAAAGAGGTTCTCGTATGAATAATGTATGCAATTCCGTATTATAATAGTGACAAAGCTCAATAAAAGTGATAGTGCATTCCTTCGGGCAACAAGTTATTGACAGTTTAAAAGTAAATTATTAAAAATAATTTCATCGATTTGTCAACTATCATTTGCATCATGTAACAAACATTTGAAAGAATGTGCACCAGTTAGTAATTACAAATCTCAGTTATTAAGAGAGGTTATCAGTGTGTAAAAAAAATCCAAAATTAAAATTTATAATATCAACTTACTTCGAGAAAACCTAGATCATAGCTATTTCCCATTACAATTAACATTTGACAATAAATCAGATATATCACATATCCTTGTTTTTGTATATAGAATTTATATTCTGATAAAGAATATTGGATATACATCACCAAGTATAATTATATATTGAATATACCTTAAAAAAACGAAAATGATCATAATAATTGAAAGCCAATGTTAAAAGATAATGAATATCCATCTAGCTTATAATAATCATATTTTCATTTCTGTCTTTAGTTTTTACCAACTTTCTTTTTGCAATATTTAATTCATTTATGTACTAATATTAATATGGATGTTATCCACTGTAACTATTGCAAAACAAGTGAAAATTTATTAAGACAATATATATATAAACAACCATATGTATATCCATTTAAATAATAATTACGTAACATAATAATTTTTTCCTACAATATTAGCTATCATGATAAAAGAATAGTTATAAATAAAAAATATAATGTTTACAACAAAAGATCAATATTGTTGTTTTTATTATGGTCAGGATCCAGATGGACAAAATGGTCTATACTAAATTATGGTGATAAATATCAAAATAAAGTTTTCTACCAGTATTTAATAAATGTTAGGTTAAATAAAATAAAATATTTCTTTATTATATTCCTAAATTTTAAAGGAAAATTGGACTGGATAATAGCAAGCTGACCCATAACTAATTATATAACATGTGCAAAATCAAATTTAAAGAACTAACATATTATCAAGAGATAATTAGGTGAATAATAGGTTTAGATACACAAATTAGGTGGGTAGCATGTGCCAAAACAAAATTAGGTATCTAACACAAATAGGTGATGAAATGTCAATTTTAACCTTAATGAATATAATGAGAATCTAAATTAAAATAATTATCAAATATGTTTTAAATTTGAAATAAATAATGAAAATTAGTTAACAAAAATTAGGGATAAGGAAACCAAATAAAGCAATTAGATCTAGGGTTTTGGAAACAATTAATTGACGTTATTTCATTTTTTTTTGCCACCACCAAAAGTTCTTGCTCTAGAGAAAAGTTCTTGGTTTTTTGAATTTGCAGATGGAGAAAGGGATGAATATAGTTGTTCTACGTGGTCGATGGGTTCACACCGAGTTTGGAGAGTGGGAGTTTAAACTAGACAGTAATGAATTTGCCAAATGTATTTGGATGTCATCTGGTATATCAATTGGAGAGCTGGTTGAGAAGGTGAAAATCAAGTTTCAGAGCTATGCAAACAGAAGAGTGGATTTGTCATATCAATGTCCAAAATGGATGGTGATGTTAGATGAGGAGAAGATACCTCCAACAGCGATTACCAATGATGATGACGTGAAAGTGTATTATTCTTATTATTATTATTTTTATTTTTAACAACATTTGAACATATCTTTTTTGTTTTTTCCAATTTCTGTTTGATATTTCGACAACAATTTCACGGTCATAAATTGGCCGGACCTTCTCCGGACATTAATCTCCACAGCCCCTCCGTACAAGGAGAAAAATCTGAAGACCCTTCACTAATCTAAAGACCCTTTCCTAATCTAAAGACCCCTCTTTTACAGGAATTAACATGTTTGCCCTTTCTTAAAAAAAAAAAAGAAAAGAAAAAAATGACACGAACGAGTTGGAGTTGGTTGGGTTTAGGGAAATAAAAATTTAATTCCAAACCAACCAAATTTAATTCAACCAACCAAACCAAACAAAATTGAATTCAACCCAATTACACAAAAAGTGTCGTCTTCTTCCTCTTGTATCTCGTCCACCATTGATGAAAAAAAAAAGCTCAAACTTGAAAGTTAGAGCTTGAAATTGAAGGTTAGAGCTTTCGTTTCATGACCTCATTTTGAAGTTTATGTAATATGTAAAGCAATTAATACATAGTTTCTTCTCAATTAGGTAATTTCGTAGTAATGAAAATTTTGATTTTTTTGCTCATACTATAATTAAAACTAATGGGTTAAATGTATTATGACATAACATTGTTAGTTTTAGAGGATACATTGGTTTAATGAGCATAAATCATACTTAAAGTTGGATAAAACTTTGTTGGTATTTCAATATAAATGTAAAAATTTGTTATTTTTTTGTCATTGGAGTCACTACGTTTATTGGGTAATGCTAATAGAAACTTAAATGGTTAACTAAATGGGATATCTTGGTTAAGTGAGCAACGAATCGCCATAAATTGATGAAGAACCAAAAGTTATGGGTACTACTAAGCCTAATGGTATTACTACGATATACGTGTATAACTAGGCTAACTAGGGCAACTATCATATAATGGTTCTACCGGGACAACTAAAGAACTACTACCATTATATACTTACGATTGTTTTGTTCTTTTTAGGGGACAATGAGTACAAGTGCTTGCACAGTCATATGTTTTGACTATGAAGGATTATATTCAAAGGACGGTGATAACATTATATGGAAATCAGGAGAAGAGGAAATTCACACTTTAGTGATAAGGAAATCTGTGGAGGATGTCATTTATGTTGGATTAGTGGATGGAATTTGCAAAAAGATTTCCATAGATGCAGCTACATCTCAGCTGAAATTGAGTTACTATCCATTGGTCTTGAACACGAAGAAACCATTATATCTTTGGATAAAGATAACTAGTTTTTTTAGACAACTAGTTTAACTAGGAATAACTATGTATTATATTTTTAGATTAATTTTAAATTTATTTTAATAGTGAAGCATCTACAATTATATTTCTTAGATTATTATTTTAAAATTATATGTTAGTTTGTGAAAAACAATTAAAAAAAATTAAAATGAATTATTTTTACTTCATCCTAAGCTAAGCTATGATTATAT
The DNA here is from genome assembly GCA_000218505.1 of Schrenkiella parvula. Taxonomy (NCBI): domain Eukaryota; kingdom Viridiplantae; phylum Streptophyta; class Magnoliopsida; order Brassicales; family Brassicaceae; genus Schrenkiella; species Schrenkiella parvula. The sequence continues at coordinate 4,194,915 of CM001192.1, read as the reverse complement.
GGTAAGTGTGACAATGCTACCATCATTATTAGGAGAAATAAGCAAATTTCGTATTTTTCTGAAATTTTATAACATGGAAATATTCAAAATATTGTTTACAATCGTTTATGATAAATACTACTACAAAAACATTGATTCTCTCATCGTATAACTAAAAAAACCAAAAAACTATGAAAATATAACTATATGTATTTGTGTACTACCCATTACCAAGTATAACTATGTTGAAATTTTTTATTATTTTTTTAAAAAATGGTGTTTAATATGTTATTATATTTTTAAAATAACGGCGCCATATGTTAAATATGTATTTTTTTTCAAGTGTTAGTAGTACCTAATAACACTAGTTATACTTGCCCAATTTTTCAAGCAATTTCAAACCTGTTTCAAAACCAAATAATCAAATAATCCACACAATTACCAATCATCCAAATCACATCCTAAAATATCCAAAAACACATAAATAAATACCAAAGTTCCAAATCACATCCATAAACACATATACATGGATACCAAAGTTCCAAATCACTCCTAAGAACATCTAATTCTAATTCTTCTTCCTCTTCTTCTTCATCTAATGAGAGGGTTTGTCTAGTCTGATGTGTATATATCCAAATCACTCCTAAAAACTTCGGAAGCAATAGAGAGAGCTCTTGCACCCCATGACACACCTCCAAGAACAACCCCATCACCATCTCCTTCATCGCCAAGCTGTAAATAGAACAAAAATTAACTAAACGTAATCAAATAACAAGAATGGCAAAGTGATGGGAAAAGTCTAGCAGAAAGATACCTTTGCTTCAATTTCCTCTTCTTCTTCCCATTCATCTATGACCTCCACATCCTCAGTTGTTCTATCTGCCAAAGCATGTGGTAAGACCAACAATAGCTCATGAACCAGCTTGTAAGGACAAAACAAGGCACAGAGAAGATCAATGACGTAAATTTGCGAAATCAATCTGACCATAGTAACACATCGAAATATAGTGAAAAAGTTTCTGACTTAAAAGCATACAAGTAGCGTTATATGAGATTCAAATATTATTGTCACTGTAAGAAGGATTAGGTATCGGGATGGAAGCTTAGAAATCAACTAGGCACATAATCAAAGGTGAAGCAATTGTTTGGCTAAAGAAAAACATAAATTTAGGCATGAGACATTTCAACAAACACCTTGGAGACACGAGAAAGGCAAAACGCATGAGCACTGGCTGATGATATAAGGAGAAGACGAAAAAAGGAGCTTGTGGTAGAATGTTACAAGCCAGATCACATTATCATTAAAGAACAATAAGAGGAAGAAGAAGAAAACTTAGAAACGGAGGAAGAGAAAGGAGAAGAGAGAGGAAGTGTGACGAGGGTTGTTGCCTGTGGAAGTAAGGAGGAAGAAGAAAAGGTCGTGATTTGAAGAAAGGGGGAAAAATGTGGATTTGATTTAGGAATTAGATTAAATTTGGGGAAAAAATTAGATTTGTTCGGGTTTAATTGGTTTAGATAGAAAAATTGAATTAAGATTTTGGGCTCGATTTTGGGCTTGGATCAGGAAGAATGGATAACCCGATTGGCACCAATTTGGATCTGATTTTCGCTTGGTTTATTCGTAATTTCTTTGATTCATTAAACCCTTCCTCGTTTTTTCCTATCTTTTTGATTTAAAAAAAACAAAAAGAAATGAAATTTTATGAAGGCGCTAAAGAGATTTTTCTCTGTAGGGAGGGACTGCCGAGATTAAAGTCCACCTTTTCCTTCTTCCAATTTCATTCCGGGGTCTATTAATCTTTTAGTAAACGCCACTAATATTGTTTCCTGGCGACAACGACATGTCAACGTTTCTGATTTGCTGGCAAAACAAGCTTTTGTCATATGAGTATTATACTTTTCAAGAGCAAACTTTTGTATAGAAGCAACTTGCTTTTTTCCGATGAAGAAGCCGATCTTCTTGTTTCTGGTGCTTATTACGTTAACAAGGGCCACAATTGTGTCATCATCGTTCTCCTTTCCGATTTGTACTAGACAATCTGCAAAAGATTACATTTTAGGGTTTCGAAATCGGATTTGTCTTTATGGTGATGAATCAGTCTCTCATCGTCCTCGTTTTGTTTCCGTTACCGAGGTAAATTACTGATTTTGCTCAAAATCTCCTTATGGGTAATCTTTACTTCTTGATCTGAGTTTTGGGTAATCTCATTTATGTTTGTTCTGAAGGGAGATGATCGGTGGTTACAGATGGCTACGGATATGATACATGAGAGCAAGTGTGATTATGTAGCGTTACTCTTTTATGCATCTTGGTGTCCTTTCTCTAGATCATTTAGACCAAGCTTTGATGTCATCTCTTTGCTCTATTCATCGATTCCTCATTTCGCAATTGAGGAATCATCTGTCAAGGCAAGGTGGGTTTTGCTGAAAAGTCATTTCATTTTGTGCAGTAGAAGCTTATTGTTAGTCTAAAAGTTGCTTCTTTTGTGCTGTATTTGTTGTGTTGCAGCACCCTCTCCAAGTATGGAGTTCATGGGTTTCCTACTATCATCCTTTTGAATTCAACAATGCGCGTTGCTTATCGTGGATCCAGAACTCTAGATTCTCTTGTTGCATTCTACAGCGATGTTACTGGTAAGGTATTTGGTATTGCAGGTTTTTCTATTATGTCAGATTTCTCATTTCTTTCTTGTGTGTTTATGATTCACTTGGTGTGCAAGGAGTTAGTCGAAGAGCTGTTACTTGGTTATATTTTTCCTGATCCATTTAGACATGGATAAGCATTTGGCTTTTGTTATTGCAGTTGTTATGTTATGCCAGAATTCGTTTCCGCACAGTTTCTTTCTTGTGCGATTGTGCTTTGACCTGGCTGAGTCAAGGCCACAAGTTATTAAACAGTTGAGCAGAAGCTGTTACGGTGTTGTCTTGGTCCATTTAGGAATGGATAAGCCTTCGGCTGTATGCACCGGTCTTGCTTTGGTTGCCTATGATCTCTGTGTTCAATTTAAGATTACAACCCTAACCAGAAAACATTCGTGTGATGTAGGCACTGAAAAGCTGGATGAAACTTCGGTTGAGAGAAACAGCCTAGTTCCTCAGTTTGGAAACCAAAGCAACAAAGAGCCAGAAAACTGCCCTCTCTCATGGGCAAGAAGAAGGTCACCTGAGAATATGTTCTGCCAAGAGACTTATTTGGCTCTTGCGACAGTCTTCGTCTTGTTGAGAGTGCTACACTTGATCTTCCCCACATTAGTTATGTTAGTGAAATTCACTTGGGGACGAGTAGCTCAGAGTATGAAACAGGGGAACCTCTTGGAGCATAGCGTTGCCATGTATCTTAGAGAACCTTCCGTGAGTAGTAATTTGCAGGAAGGAGCCATGAATGCTAGAGCATGGGCTTCAAAATCTTTGGCTACTGTCTCAATTGGTGATTCAAGCTCATCAGGCAGAAGTGTTTCAGGTTCACAGTGAGCCATCTGTAACTGTGTTTTTTCTGGGGATTTTGTCCCATTTTCTTTGTGTAATAAACACGACAGATCCTCAGACCAATGAGGAGCTTTTGATTCATTACTTACCATTTTGTAGGAAAGTGTAATATGCTATCAGATTACAACATTGTAGCACAATTCATTTTCTGTCAATATTAGATCAGAAATGATACTAAAACTACTTGATCTGTCCTTTTAATAGAGAGAATCAAGACTAGTGAGATTTGATCCAGTTATACGACAGAAACAGCAGTTACAAGTCGATCTCAAAACTCACTGTCCTTCAAGATTAGCCCATAACGTCTTTCCCTTTTGTCTCAACATATTTCATTAATCCAACAAACGTCAGTTACAACGGCGATTACCATCCTCGATCACAGGTTGTAGCTAAGGAGGTACATCAGAACTTAACCAAATAGCAAAAGGATTTAGAACTTAGCCAAATAGTAAGAGGAGTAAATTCGAATGTTTTGCCGGCTAATCTATCCGCCACCCTATTACATTCACCGGGTTTAAACTGAAGATGAATTTCCGTATAAGTCAGGGTTGAGCCGAGAATATCCTGACAGAGGGTTTGAAAGACGGGGCATGCATTGCCTGTTAGCACTCAGAAGCCATATGATAATGTCCTGTGCATCCATTTCGAATATCACTTTTTGATATCCCACCTCATTGCTTTGCTTCTATTTCAAGAGCAGAACAGACATTGGATATGAACCGTACTCCAATCCAAGTCACTAGTTTGTTTTCCAGGATCCTTAGAGCCATCAACATTGCATTTTAGAGGATTACCCATAAATGTCCTTCTGATTATCTATTGTTTGAGCGAGAATCAATTTCCATCTGCTGCATATCTGCATACTTATGCAGCTTTTCGTTAAACAAAACCTGCGGATCTTTACTGATTAAAACACCATTCGGGTCATAAGCATCCTTCAAAAACACGGTCCAGTTCATCTCAGTGCCAGCCAAGTAAAAAGTTGTCGGCTGCTTCTTGAGCATCTGGTAAGTATGTCTAGTCAAGCTAAACTCGTCTTTAAATTCCACAATGTGATGAATCGAAGCTCTTTTCTCTAATGTCAAGCTCAAGAACTCGTGCACGATCCCTACACGGTACTTCTCTGCTTCCAACGTCCATACATCGAGCTTCCAACCATCCGAATACGGCGAAACCAACGGTAATGTGTTCAACTGATTCAGCTTTCTTGTATCGTTCTCTTCCAATTCCAATTCTTTACCATGTTTCACTGGAAACTTAAACGCTCTCTTCGCTTTATCTTCGTCAACCATGAATGTTCTCTCGAGCTCACTCACCGCAAGATTCGGATCCCAATTCACTAATTCAAGAACCCGGTTCCCATCTTGACCCGTCACGACCCGGAAATAATCCGGGTATTTCCCGACCCGGTCTCTGAAATCCTCTGGAATCCCAAAAATCAATCGAGTGTGATGGATTTTGCTCAATAACATCCGTTTATTTTTCGTCATCATCAAGAGCTTTCGTACACGATTAACTCTATCTAGCTCCATTGAATCCATTAAAGCTCTCTCTTCATCTAACAAATCCTCCATAAATTCCGAAAACCCTAACCACATCTTCCCATCGCTGTGTCGATAAGTATGAAAGATAAGAGGGTGTTTAGGGATGTAACGAGTCACCTTACGGCCGCGTGGGAACCCTAGCTCACGGTAAAGTTTTCCGGCGTCATCGAGCCGGAGAATCCGATCCGGTTGCTTCGTGATGAATTCTTTGGATCGGGTAAGAAATCGGAAATGGGCATCGCGTGTAACGAGCGATTCGAAATGCGAGATTCGGGTCGAATCGTGTTGAACGGGTTTGGTTCTGGCGGATTCTGGTTTCTTACGCTTCTTTTTGAATTTATCTGGCGTTTTGGTGATGAGGAATGAGGTGGAGAAAGGTCGAATTGTGAAATTAGGGTTTGGATTTGGGGAAGACGATGCGAGTTTGGGAAGTGATCGAAGTATTATTGGATTATCAAATTTTAGGGTTCTTGAAAAGAACCGGAGCCAAGCCATGTCTTTGAATCAAAACCCTGAATATCGCAATAGCAGCTGAGTATAATATAAGAACTAAGGGGTTTAAAGAAAATTCAACCGAACCGAACCGACAATTCAACAATTCGAATATGAACCGAATTTTAAAAATAATTCCAACGGTACAAACAAAATTATACTGTATTTTTTTATCAGCTAAAAGGGTGTTATTGGATAGAGGAATTCAATGTTTTTTTATATAATTGTAATTAAAAATATTTTAACAAATTTTTTTGATTTTTTATTACATAATGTATTTTAATAGATATGCTTCTAATATATTTTGATTAATTGTATGAATTTTAATGACGTATAATGTATTATTAAAAACCTTTAGCAAGACAAAAAAATAAAAAAATTCTAACTTTAACTTTTTCTATATTTGTATTTAATTTTCATTATTATCTAGTTGAATCTTTCCACTTCTGCTTGGTCATTATTTCTTTTCACTTATTAACATTTTTTATCTTATGTTTCAAAAATTTATTCACAATTTTCAAAAACATCAATATATATATATATATATCAAATAAAAAGAGTGGGTAAATTTATTACGACATACTAATAATTAAGATGTACGTTTTAATGTTAGTTTGTACTGTTAATATGAAGATGAGTTATTAAGGCTGATCAACATAATCACAAATTGCTTGTGGAACAATCGATAATCCCATGAAAGTAGGTTGAATATATTGACCATGTGGGAGAGGAGATACGATCGACGATGAAGCAGAGGATCAAATCGATGGCGTAAGGGAGACTCTGGCTCAGGGTAGTTAATGCTTGAATTGGTGGAATTTTCCTGTATGTTCCTAATCTAGTGGTTAGAGTTTCGTGCTTTTCCAGTGGCTAAAGTTTCATGCTGATAACATGTTGTGAAAAGAGATTTTTTTTTTTTGAAGAATTGAAGTTGTGTTATTTAACTAATTATCAAGACTGTATATAAGGATATAAAATTTCGGAGAATAAGTAATTGAGGGGAAAAAATAAGTCCAGAATATTCTAGAAGTAGGTATTATCTATGCTTTGCATGAATTCCAAATCAATATAGTAAAATATGTAATAATTTATACCTAAAATATATAATGTCATCTCATAGCTTTTTCTTCAGGATTTTTTTTACTCCATAATGTAAAGATAGTTAAAGATTTCAAGATACCCATGTTATATATAATATAGAGAAATTGCGCTCTATAATATCTTATTCATACCAAATTCATTATATAACATGTGCCAAAACAAAATTAGGTACCTAAGACAATTAGGTGATAAAATGATATTTTTAACCTTAATAAATATTATGAGAATCTAAAATTAAATAATAATAAAATTTGTTTTAAATATAAAATCAATAATAAAAAGTAGTTGCTAAAAATTAGGTATAATGAAACCAAATAGAGAAATAGATTTAGGGTTTTTGGAAAAGCGTAATGACGTGATTTCTTAAAATTTTTTGGCCACCATCTCAAATTCTTGCTTAATTGAAGCTGCAAACTATATCAATGGTGAAAACGACAACAACTTGTGTAAGGAAGGTATGTTTGATTGTTTTGGTTTCTGTTTTCATATTAGAACTAGTCGGCTATGGAGTTTTATGTAGTTGTATTTCTGCATTTTTTTGAATTTGCAGATGGAGAAATGGATTTTTAGCAACTAATTTTCATTATTGATTTCATATTTAAAACAAATTTAATTATTATTTAATTTTAAATTCTCATAATATTCATTAAGGTTAAACTAGTCATTTTATCACCTAATTGTGTTTGTTACCTAATTTTATTTTGGCACATGCTACCCATTTAATTAGTGTATCTAAATCTATTATTTAACTAATTAACCCTATAATATAAGCAATATGGATTACAAGAGGTGGAGACAAATTTTAAAATATTAAGTGACATGTGGCAAATGTTCATAACTTGTGTTTATAAAAACTTTAGTTTATTATGTAAGATAAAAAAGTTTAAAAATTATAATCCTTGCCAAATAAAATATATGTTGCCTTGCGAAAAAAAAGATTTATGAGTGCAAATTTAATAAATAGTGAGTAAATTATTTGTAGAGATTTGAAAAAAACAAATGTGAGACTTTTGTTTAGAAAAACTCTTGCTATCTTATATAGGATTACATAAGACTATATAAAGAGTGTTTAAAAATTATATTTCTTGACATTTTATCCTAATTCAGAAAAATAAAATAGATATTGCCGTAAAAGTAGATCAATAAGTACACATTCAATAAATAAAAAAATAAATAAGTAAATTAATTTTAGATTTTGAGAAAAATTAGATGTCAAAAAGTAAAGTTTCACACGACACCCTCTTAAAACTTGTGTTTAGAAAAAATATTATTTTATTATATAAAATATTATATAAGATTATGTAAGTCGTATTTAAATATTATCTTCGTTGATACTTCATTTTAATTAAAATACTCTTCGGGACGGAGTGGAAGAAGGGAGGAGATTCGCGAACGAGGAAAGGGACCCAATGACTTCGAAAGAATTGAACGAGGAGCCGTATGAGAACCATATATTTTTCTTAATAAGAATAAACTAACTAATACAAAATTAATAAATAAAAAATAATTGAGTAAACTAATTGTTAATTTGAAGAAAAAAATAGATATCAAAAAATAAATTGACACATGACATCTTTAAAACTTGTGTTTAGGAAAAACCGAACTTTATAATTTATTATATAGATATGAATGCATATCCATCTAAATATTTGTAGCATATATAAAATTATCTTTTAACAGAAACCATAACAATTTCAAAGCAAAAAAGAAGTTCTAACTTAACCAAAATCACATAAAAAGACAAGTAAAGTCACAAAAACCAATTATAAAACCTTTTTGAATCCGACCTATTCCGTTTATCTCCGAAGATTTACGAGCGTTAACTTATTTAATCTCTTCTTTAAAGAAACAAATGATCTCCAAGAGCAAAGATAGTACAAAAAGCAGATAAAAACAATATCAAAGCTTGATACTAGACTCAAAATAAATTTACCACATGTATAACTAAGAAGCCTTTAGTTTTGAATATTACTAACATATTCTATGTACTTTAGAATCATATACAGCTTAAGTTTGTGTCTGTAGTTTTAAATAGTAGTAACATTTTTTGTGCACTTAAAATCATATACAGCTTAAGTTTGTGTACTGAAGCCAGATTCATAATTTTCTATAGTTAATTTGGCGAAGAGGCATAACTTTTGTTAATATATTTTTTAAACCGTTCTCCAAATTTTACTGTTAAAACAATTAATCTTTTGTGAAATTATAGGCTAGTTAGCTAGTAATTTTAAACAATGTGTCTCAGAGATTTATGACAACGCAAAGGATAAATTCATTTAACTAGCTGTACTGGCTAGATTCGTTTATTTCCTAATTTCGATGTTATTTTATATATAGTTAAATGTGGAGTATACAAGAGACTGGTGCATGAACTGAGACATAGAGATTCATCTTTCTTGTAGAAATGATTGTAGTAGTTCGAAGTAAAAGAATAACAAGGCGGAGATCACAAGACATACTAAAAAGATAAAATCAGGGATAAACCAATTTATTAACTCAATTAAGAATAGTATATTTTATTTAATTCGTTTCTTGTGGTGCCTGTATACATAAAAGACTTGTTCATTAGCTTGTGTCTACGGCTTAAACTTTGATGATGCTCATTAGCTATCATTTTTTTGTCACGCGCATAAGTTATCTTTTTATTTTCATAAACTTACCAAACATATTTAAGTAAAATGTCATTTTGTCAGTTATTAACACTATAATTTTCATCAAACATATGTATATACATTTGTTTTCATAAACACTTCTCCACAAAGCGACACTGAGAAATTTAGCATTAGACAGACAATTATGAGCTATCATGCCTTAAATTTAAAAGTTGTGTGCCCATTCAAAATTTTAGAAATGATTTCAAAATCGGACCAGATTTAGGAGTTCACACCAATCAAACTTGTAAATTTATTTGAACTTACTTCAATTGGATGAATCGGTTTTGATAACATTTCGCGGTAGAGACTGTCTCCACCACAGAGATCCTTCTAGTTTGAGGTCGGGTAAGTAATGACTGGATTAGTTGCTTTTTCTCGCACTGCTATGAATCCTCTAAAAGTGTGATTTCAGATCGATCTTGATGGCTATAGGACGGCGATCTCGATCAGAAAATTTTAGTATATATGTTTCGTGGAAACTCGAAAGAAAAATATTTTTGTCAGTGTTTTTTAGGTGCGGATCTAGTCAAAGTGGTGAACAACATAGGATTTCAAGTCTTGTTGGTTGGGGGTATGTCTCTGAACGGCTCTTCTCCTTATTTTGATTTCCTCAAGGTCGGCGATTAATTCAAGTGTTTGGTCAAATTTCTCCTCATCATGGCTTCGTATGACTGCTGTTTTAGCTCCTCAGCTAAGCTTCTTGGTAATGTTCATTTCCTATCAACTTCAAAATATCCTGTAAAATCTCCTACATGTGCTTCTTTTAGTAATAGTTCTCGCATTGAGCATTGTGGAATGCATAACCACTTGCCTCCGAATAAAAACCATTCATGCTTGTAGAATGAACTGATGGATGCTTTGGTGCATTGCTTGTATGTCTTCAAACTCTGGATCCTCTCCATATTTTTCCTTAACATGGTCAAATCCCATGATCTTGACTCATTGTAAGTATCAACACATATATTCTTGACAAAACATTGACTACAATGTTTTCTTTTCCCTTCATCTACTTGATCAAATGTAGGAAGGTTTCAAAAAATCTAGCCATTTAGCATGCTTCTTCTTCAATGTGTTTTTGTCCTCTAAGATACTTGTGTGTCTCGTGATCAGTTGGATCACAAATTTCTTAGACATAAGGTAGTGTTGCCAAATCTTAAATGAGCGCACCAAAGCATGTATCTTCTTGTCATATGTTGGATAGTTGAATATTATTTCATTGACTTTCTCACTGAAGAATGCTATTGGTCTTGCTCCTTCAGTTAGTATAGCTCCAATCCATGTACCTGAGACATCACATTCAATTTCAAAGTTTTGTCAAAGTTAGGCAAAACTAAGTCCAGTGCATGGGTGAGACTGCCTTTAAGCTTATTGAATGCGTCTTCCGGAGCTTACCCCCTAAGCGAAAGTAACTTTCTTGATTACTAATGTCAACGGTGCAGATGGTAAGATCCTTGAAAAATGTTCAGTAGAAACTTGCTAAGCCATGGAAGCTCCGGACATAACTGATTGTTGTTGGTGTGGACCATTCTTAGATTGCTTTGATCTTCTCGTCATCTACTTTTAGACCCTATGAACTAAAAATAAATCGTAAAAACACCCAACTGATTAGTGCAAAATATGCATTTTTGAAGTTAGCATATAATGTTTATAGCGCAATGTATGTAAAACTTGTTCAAGATGATTTAACTGATCGGCAAAGTAAATAGTACAGAATAATATGTCATCAAAATATACTACTACAGACTTATAGATGTATGTCCATAGGAAATGGTTCAAGGGAAGATGCTTGGTGCGTTGGTGAAACCAAATGGCATGACTAGTCATTCATAGAGATCTTTTCTGGTTTTGAATGCGGTTTTCAACTTATCACATTCATTCATTCTGACTTGATGGTATCCACTATTCAAATTTACTTTTGAAAAGATTTTGGCTCCGCTTAGCTCATCCAACATATCATCTAACTTTGAAATGGGATGTCTATACTTGATGGCAGTCTACACACATTCCCTATGTACCATCTTTCTTGAGTACTAGTAGGACAGGAACATTATAGGGACTGAAGCTTTCTCTTATGTATCATTTGTACATAAGGTCTTGAACTTACTTCTCCAACTCCTTGAATTTCTCTGAATCACTCTTTAAGATGGTATATTAGGTAGTAGATATCCGTGAATGAGATCTATTTGGTGCTTAGTGGCTCTAGTGGGTGGTAAGCCTGTTGGTATCTCTTTTGAAAAGACGACCTCGTACTTCTCTAGCAGCTTAATTACTTCAGTTGGGAGCGCTTTATCTTCTTGACCTAAGAACAAGCCTTAGTTGAAGATCATTAGTAGCACATTTTTTTATTCAAGAGATTCTAAAACAGCACTAGGCGTTACATAAATGATAGTATTTACTTACTTTGGCTCTTTTGTCCATTTTCTTTTGTATTTCATGAAATTCTTGTGGAGTGAGCGGTGCAAGGTTATGCTTTCGGTTGTTGTAAGTGAAGTGCTAGTAGTGGTTGCGACCGTTGAGTAGTGTTTCCTTGTCAAATTTCCAAGGTCTTCCTAGTAGGAGATGTCCAACTTACATTGAAACAACATTACACAACACTTGGTCGACATATTTTCTCATACTAAATGGTACAACCACTTGTTTCCAATATTGAACTCAGCCTTATCATTTAACCATTTAAAATGATATGTTCTTGGATGCATTGTGACGCGCCCCGGGTCTACTAGACCAAGGGTCAGTCCCCAAAATCTCATTCCAAGGTCGTAGGATAATCCTTAGCAAGGATTGGACTGTGTAGAACCAATATTGGGAGCGGCAGATTCTTCCTCATGACCCTTTGGTCGAGAGAAGTGGTCGTCTTTCCTCATTTGGACGTCGGGATCTTCAGCTTCCAAGTCAGGTTCCATGTTAAGCTCGTCCGGGTCGTTCAGCTCGATCAGCTGGTTCGGGTCGGTCGGTTCTAGGCCGGCCATGCTCATATCACTTTGTCTTCTTAAGACCTAGCTTTTCAACCAAATACTTTCTTGCGACATTAGTAGAAAAAACTCCATAAACAATAAGACTACACACCTTGGAGTCCATTATGCACCGAGAGTGGAAGATGTTCTCTCTCTTTGGATGGTCTCGGTGAGTGCACTTAGATTACTCCATGTGACAAGGAGTTCTCAAACATCAGGATAATCAACTAACATCTTCTTCAGATTCTACTTGCTCTTCCTCAGCTTCATCTTGTCAATCATACTCTCCATTGTCTCTAAGGATCATGACTCGTTGGTTGGCAAATTTCTTGCAGAATACTCTTTCCCTTAACATTTGAATAAAGTTATATCTCTAGCTCTTTGATTTTGAGGCTTATTTGGTTTGTGTTTAGTTCCTTTTGAGGTCGTTGGCATCGGTTTCTTGAACTTAGATGTGGCTTGAATGAACTTCCCCTTGTTCATGTTTCTTTGACGATGAAGAGTACAAGCTATTTTGATGTGGTTTGTGGGGGATGTCTTCCTCTTCATATGTTCTCTTTCTTGGATAGACAAGTGTAGAAGCTCCTCTAGATCACGGTAGGTTTCTCTCTCCATTTTTTCACTTTTCTTGCAATCCTATCATGTAGACCATCTAGAAATTGAGTCATCGGTGTCTTTTCTGAATCTTCAACCTCCAAGCGGTTCTTGAGGGTTTTCACTTCTTAAAAGTACTCATCTACTTACTTGGTTCCTTGATTTAATTTTCTGAATCTTTTTTGTAAGTCTACATAATAGTATGATGGAACGTATCTCTTCTTTATATGGTACCTCATGTCTTCCCATGTTCTTATTTGCCCATGTTTATGTCTTCATCTTTCAGAAACTTCTCTTTCCACCAGGCTAAGGTATTCTCCAGTGAGTTAAGCAACATCAAAGGGGCACATTTCTTGCATTTGAGTAATACTTAAAAATGTACTCCATTCTTATCTCCCAATCAAGATAGGATTTTGGATTGACTCTCGCAACAAATGTTGGTGCGGTAAGCTTTTACCTCTGTGACACGGTTGATCCTCTGCTATGTCTCGGTCTTTAGTTATGTCCATGGTTCTATCTCGATCTCGGACTCTCTGTCTTGTCTCCTAGGTCGTTAAAAGGGTCAGGAGCTGCTGGTAGATCATCCTCATGGTCAGGCATATAATCATGGGTTTCTTTTTCTTCTTCTCGTGCCCTTGTTTGGTTCACCATTCTGTTCGGTCCTCTTCTTTCTGATGGTGGTATTTGCTCCAATTGGTTTAAGACACTCACTTGTAGTTTTCGTAGCTTCTAAGATATGGTTCATGTTGAGATTTTGTTGCTGTGGTTCTTTTCCCATTAAGCTTTCTACCAGCTCAATTCAATGACAAGATCAAGTGTAGAAATGGGTCTTTTGGAATTGATTAGTAACTAAACAAAGTTCGAAAGTATATAGATGTTGCCTTTTGTAAAAAACTTAGCCTAACAATTTCAAACTCAAGCTTAGATAACTTGCACACAATTTTCTTTCCTTTTCTAGCAATGGTCAATGATTACACACGGTGTTGGCATTCAAATGATTAAAGTGTAACAAACCAATTAAGGATATGAAATTAATCGACTCAAATGCAACAGCAAATCAAGCAGCAATCTAGATGATTTTTTTTTTGGTTTTCTGTATGTAACAAATGGAAATGACAACAAATGCACACAATGAACAATAATGAACTAAATGAATTCGCAAGAACAATTCTTATACGATCCTCCCAAGTATCAAGAATCTTTAAGTAGTAAGTGTTGGATATGCCTTCAACCAAAAAGCTACTACCTTAGGTTAAGGTGATGTGGATTGAATAGTCACATATATGGTTAGGATGGATCTTTTTTGGGCGTAGAATATTGGTTTGAGTCCGCTGGATTTTCCCATAAGACTAACGTGGTCTATAAATGCTTCTTCTCGGACCAACTCGTCTTGTTTGGGTTTGGTTTGTTGGATAAAATAATCCCACGACCTCTTGAAGTTTCTTTCCCTTTGAACTGGTTATTGGTACATGGGAAAGGTGCATTGCATCATCAAGATCTTCTTTGCCTCGTTTAGAACACTCTGGTGTTCTTTCTTGATCAATATAGTCGAGAGTTGGGGTATCTCAACCATCTTCTACATAAGCACGACCTAATCTTTTTTTTATCATTTGGTCGAACAAAATGGTCTCTAATATTCATTTGGCCGTTTGAATCTTCATGTTTTTTCATTACCTCCAAAAGGGACATATCCGGTTAAGAGAGCGGCCAGTAATAATCACATCAAATTGCACACAGAGTTTCTGTAAACAATAAATTCAAACATTTTTTTTTGTTTTTCGTTTAGGGATGTAAGCAACACAAACTAGATATGGAATAAAGACGAAACTTTCAAACTAATGCAATTAACAAATATCTTTTCGATTTCAAAGTAAATGTAAACACCTAACTAAATAAGATCGCTAATTCAAATGCAATTTTTTTGGTTTTATGGATTTATGGCAATGAACAAAACGACAATAACCAAGAACATAATTAAATATTTGATTCATTCTTGTGGTGATCTCTTCAAGCTCTTGTTGAATAATTAAACTCCCCACAGCTTGGTTGAACTTATTTTGTGAAACTATTCTTCATGATCTTGTTTTTGAAGCTATACTTACAGTTGGAACTTGGTCTTCTTGGTACTAATTACATGGATCCATGTCCTCATCATGTTTATCCACGTTGGGTTGATCGGCCTTCCCCAGCCCTATGGACTTGATGATCTCTAGGTAGGGTCCTTCTGACCACGTCTCTCATAAATTGGTACACACAAAATCGGTCCCAACAGATACTTAGTAATTATCAAATTAAATTTAAAATTACTTTAATATAAATAAATAAGATGAGTATTAAAAAATTTAACCAATGTTTGTAAAAGCAGTTCAATCAATAATATAAGTTGAAAATTAATAGTAGTGATATTATGTACTATTCGATCATGAAAACATTTGACTAAACATACAAAATTTTGATGAAAATGTAACACGTTGTTTTATCAAACATTTTTTTTCATTTTCTAAAAAGATATTTATTTAATATCTTATGAATATGTCAATGTTTATACGCTAAATAATAACATAGAAGATAAAATTAGTAATTCACATGCTTATAGAGTGGAAATAGATTTATGTTTCTTATTTAGATTTCACATAGAAAAATAATATGATATAAGAAATCCATGTGTTTTTTTTGTTAATGAATCATGCGTTCTTTAACAATTATATGACATGTATAAACCTGTATAAAACTAGTTGATAAACTAGATTTCTACCTAGAAAGGGAAAAATCTTCATTCTCATAATAGTTAAATGAAATGGGTATATAACCTTCAAAATACTAGAAATACATTCGTGTTCTTTTTCTCTGAACAGATTTTTTTTTTTTGATATGTTGTTACTATTAATTAGCAAAAAGGAAAAATATTTACAATTTGGCCAGTTCAGAAAAAAAAAAAACAAAGCAACAGTCGATTTATTTACCATAAAAATAGAGCTGTGGATGCGAGAATGATTCTGTTCGACAACTCTCTGATGGCGTTTTTTAGTTATTTTTGTTTTTCGTTTAAAAAAATAAATACTTTGCCATTTAAGTACAGCATTTTTATAGTCACTTCTAACTAATAACTTCTTCTTTTTTTTGATAAAACTCTCACTAATAAGTATATATCATATATGGCATTTACCGGAGGAATGAACACACGAAAACTTCACTGTTTAGTAAAACGAAAGAGAAAAACAAATACAAAGAGAAGTCACGAAAAAGAAAAAGATAAAAACGGTGAAGATTAATGTTTCCGGGATATGGGCGTGTGTATTGGGTGATGGTCCATATTGCTTTTGCTTTTCCTTTTCAATTTTCTAATGGCAACGTTATGATACAATGATCTTGACCAAAAACAAAAACGTATGATACAATGCACTTGAATAGTATGGGACTCATAAATACATGGGTATGGAATGTATGGTAAATAGTGGAAGAGGATTAAGCCATGCTAGAGTTTTGATTAAAATAGTTTAATCATATCTTATGAGACTCTGTGGATCTGATCCACTTGGATGATATGAGTTGCTCCATGTGTGGTGGTCCAAAACCGTATATTATCAGCTAGTCTCGAGACAAAATGTTCAATTTGCTAAATATGATTGAACATCGGTAGATTGACCATCTTTTCAATCAAAATTAGACAACTTTTTAACTTTAAAGGATGTTTTGATGTCTTTAGGGTGACATATTTCCTCGTAGCTCTAATGTTCTTGTGGACTTCTTTGAAAAAGGAGCCTACTCACGAAGTTACTCATGTAAGTCATACTAAATCGGTATGGTGCTTCCATAGAAAATTATCTGACTGGTCAAATTTAATTAAATATATGGAGTTTGCTAAAAAAAATTAATTGGTATATTATTATGGAGCTTTTTTAAAACTTAATATCATATAGTTATATTAGAAATATGAATGATTAATTATTAAAAACCATTATTTTTTAGTTGTTTAAATTCTTATGATTATATTACAAATTATGAGCACGATTACAAAGTGTTGAGAATAGTTTTGCATGGACGGATCCAGAAGCGATGTGTGGTAAGACTGATCCTACCTAGGGGTCGTCAAATCCGTAGGATGGGTGCAGCAGACCAAACTCGACGAGGATGGACAAGTTGTGTGACAGGGCTATCGGAAGTCTCACAAGCCCATACCAAGGAGGGTCCCAACAACCATTCAAGTACGGTTACCTCAGTTGAGAAAAGAGGACGAATGGGACAAGCGCCGAAAGTGAACTCATTGGTTAGCTGGCCAAGGGTTCTCTTTATAAATAGAAAAGAAAGAGAACCAAAGAAGCAGATGTCCAGAAGGGTAGAAGGCCTCCGGAACGATAGAAGGTAAGTGTCTTTCCCGTGTATCCGTATATTTTCGGTAAAAAGTAGAGTTCCAACCCCATTCTTCTTACGATATGATAGCCTTTCTATGCAACTAAACACTCACAACATATGGGAACTCCAATCTACGGACGAAACTTCTCACTCAGCCACCATACATTTCTCGAATATTTCACTCCAGTGGAGAACCATGACTTAGGCACCTGACTTAGGCACCCTAAACCCTAACCCTCACTCTCTCTCACATGAATCTTAGTGACATCTCGCTATTTTCAGGATGCTCCCGTCAGAATGACGTCCTAGAACACCCCCAACGGAAGGTTGCACGGTGTCAAAATGAGCTAGTTCGCTTAAATCCGCTTAGCTCATCATGGACTCGTATATTTTATAGCTCAACTAAGCTCAGCTCATTTATAAAAAATTTTCAATAACTTAGCTCAAACTCAGATCATGTTGATCATGAGCTAAATGAGTCAGCTCGCGAGTTAACATTAAAATAAAAATAATAATCAAAATAATTAACAATTTTGATCCGAAAAATAAAAATAAAAATAATAAAGAATAAAATTGTAAAACATTATAAAAACATAAGTTTAAATGTTAAATCCAAACCCAAATGCATAAATAAAAAAAAGTCTAAATTCAAATGCTAAATTAAATCTATGTCTAAAATTTTAGCAGTAGAATAAAATAAATAATGAAACGAACGAACGATATTGTTATTTCCCTTGAGGCTGAGAATCTTGAGATGATCTAAGAATAACATTTTCATCTTCTTCATCTGTAAGTTATAAGATAATATATATGTTAGTAAAAAAACATAATGGAACTAATGATAATAACAATGACAAAAACACAACATGAAATGTAAAGTAAGAAGGTATATAATAGAGATTGAACGTGTTTAGAAAAAAAAAGACTATGATTTTTACTTAAAATATTTGTGGTTGAAAATATTTAATATATAATATTTTGAAAAACATAAATTGTTCGTGAGCTAACTCGGAACTCATTAGAGCTATCTCACTTAACTCGCAACTCATTTAAGCTCGATCATTAAATTCGTTTACTAAATGATCATATAAAAAATACAATTCGAGATCATGAAAATCCAAGCCGAGCTGAGTCAACTCATGAGCTATTAGCTCATTTTGACACTTCACCCCCGAGAGAATGAACACCATGTATGTGCTCGCTGGATATTTTATCCATCTTAGACTCCCATTGTCGATGAAGAGACCGGCAAAGCGGGATACCTCAACTATTTCGTCCTAAACGATTTGGCGCTAAAAGAAAAGAGACGAGCACCTTGCAAAGGAGGTCTTCTCTCTCCGTTCAATAGCTTTTATATGGATAAATAAACACTCACAGCATATGAGAGCTCCGATAAACAGACAAACGTTCTAACAAACCCCTCATACACTTCCCAAATACGTACTCTCAGTGGACGAGTCTCAGTGAAATCCTCATTCTTCCTCCACGGATCTTTGTGCCATCTCACTTCTTGGAGGATGATCCCACCAGAAAGATGAAACATACCATGCGTTTGGGTGTTCTAACATGTTCAAAATACGCTGAATTTGATACCTAACAAGCATGGATGAATATATGAATGTCTACCATGCCCAAAACTTCATAAATCAATCCATTATTGTCATCTCTCGATGTTAAAGAAGTTACTTTGCTTTTGATCAAGTTGAATCTTGTCATGCCTCTTATTGATTGTTTTGCCTTTTATTGATTGTTTTGCTGCTGTCAGGATCACATCATTCTCTCTCTTTTGAACAAAGATTTTCCTTCAAATATGGTTAAGAAAGGAGATAATAGACACACACAAAATATTTTTTTTTTCTTTTTTCTTTTTTTCTTTTTTTCTTTTTTATTTTCTCTTTTTTTGTCAATTGGAAAAAAAATATAAAAGATGAATAAATGAGAAGATGAATAGATAAAAAGATGAATAGATGAGAAAATGAATGAAGAAATATGAAAAGATGAGAAGATGATAGAATTGATAGAATTTTAAAACCAAGTTTAGAGTGTAGCTCTGATACCAAATGATACAATTCTCCTAAGGAGTCGGCACTCTAAGGTGGTATATATAATCCTTGACTTCAATGGAATGGTGAAATTCCAAACAAACGAGGCGGTGGAACGAATGGTGACACAAGAGTTGCAGAAGACTCTTGATACTCCAATTGATCCCTTGGATATGACGAACCAAGACGGATCGGTGGATCGAATCGTGACACAAGAGTTGTGAAAGACGTTTGATACTCAGTTTGATTCATGGATATAACGTTTCATTAATCGGACCAATGGATATTACACACCATTGACATTAAATGAATATCACTCTCAAAGGGGTTCCAAAAATAAAAAGAAAGTCTTATTTTTTTCAAAGAGATTGCATTATTATTCATAGAAAATACTTGGGTTAAAAGTAGACAATAAATTGTATTTAAACTAGAAAATATTAATCATATGGTCATTACTTAGACTAATAAATTAGATTTGAATAACTTTTGGCCTCTACATGACTCTTCAACTCCAAATAACTTTTGATCTTCAATTTTTGTCACTCTTTTGGGGCAGAAAATTAAATGATTCATTTGGGCTCTTTTAGGATTTCTACCATGCTCAAAATGGGCTGAATTTGATATCTAACATCATGGAAGAATTTCTGAATGTCCACCATGCCCAAAACTTCATAAATTAATCTCTGGATGTTACAAAAGTCACTTTTCTTTTGATCCAGTTGAATCTTGTCATGCTTCTTATTGATTGTTTTGCTGCAGCCAGAATCACATCATTCTCTCCCTTTTGAAAAAAGATTTGTCCTCAAATCTTATTAAAAAAGGAGATAATAGACATACACAAAATTGTTTTTTGTTTCTTTTTTTCGTTTTTTTTCTTTTTTTGTTTTCTCTCTCTTTTTCAATTGAAAAAAAAACAAACATAAGATGAATAGATGAAAAGATGAATGAAGGAATATGAAAGGATGAGAAGATGATAGAATTGATAGAATGATAAAACCAAGTTTAGAGTGTAGCTTTGATACTAAATGATACAATTCTCCTAAGGAGTCGCACTCTAACGTGGTATGGATGATCCTTGACTTCAATGGAATGGTGAAATTCCAAAGAAACGAGGCGATGGAACAAATGGTGATACAAGAGTTGCGAAAGACTCTTAATACTTCGGTTGATCCCTTGGATATGAAGAACCAAGACGGATCGGTGGATCGAATGATGACACAAGTGTTGTACAAGACTCTTGATACTCCAATTTGATTCATGGATATGACGCACCATTAATCGAACCAATGGATATTACACACCATTGACATAAAATGAGAATCATTCTCAAAAGGGTTCCAAAAATAAAAAGAAAGTCTTATTTTTTCAAAGAGATTACATAAGTATTTATAGGAAAATACTTGGGTTAAAAGTAGACAATAAATTGTATTTAAACTAAAAACTATTAATCGATGACTTTGACTAATAAATTAGATTTGAATAACTTTTGGCCTCTATGTGATTCTTTAACTCCAAATGACTTTTGATCTTTAATTTTTCACTTTTTTAAAGAAGAAAATTAAATGAGTTATTTGGGCTCTTTTTAGATTTCTAACATGGTTTCATATGTTTCATCCATTCTACACAGATCCAACCGATACAGAAACCAGCAACGCGAGATAACCAAACTATTTTTTCTCGAATATAACAATAATTTTTCAATGGAAACATTCACCCATTCCCCAAAAATCCACGATCATTGGAATTTATTGATAGACAATTATATTTTAACATATAAGACTACAAAGAACAATTTTATTTACACTGAAAATTATTTGTAAATTTATCTCTATTAATTAGTAAAATTTGCCTTTTTTGTAAATCAAACTCTTTTATTTGTTTTAAAAACTTCAATTATATTTTTAAGTAATATTAGAATAAGAGATCTTCCACACACAAAAAAAAAATCAGATTTAAAATCAGTTTTTGACATATGTAATTAATTAATTAATTAAGGAGGAACAAAGACAGCTACAAGGCTTCATAAAACCAGACAAAAAGAATCTTTGTCTTATATCTTGTGCAAAGTTCAACGGCTCTGATTCGTTTCTGTTTTATATAAATTAGCTATTGTTTTATACTATAAGAAAAGACATATAATCAAATTCATGCACAAAGAATATTTTATCCATCATTGATTAATTATACAGTGGATTATTGTGAACGTAAATATATTATATGCACAAGGGTCATTCCTTTTTTTTATATTAAGTCTGGTAACGTCTATAATATAGTATGAGCTAAGTCGTATGTTTGTTTCTGTCGGTAAGCAACAAGGGATCTGTTATATGCACGTATTTGGGACACGCGAAATAATATTCCATCCAAATTTAGTTAGCTATCTTATGATTATTTTATTATATAATATTTAACTTTTTTAAATTAGTAATTAACATAATGAGAACATATGTTAAATCGATCAATCAGATTTTGTAATATATAGAAAATAATATGTAAAAAAGATATAAAATAAATTACTAATCCTAAAAATAAAAGAAAATATTATATTGATCACCTATAAAAAAGGAAAAGTATAATATAAATTTTATAATAAATAATTTATTCTGAAAAAAGATTATAATTACTATACTTATAAAAGAATCTGTATTTCTGTATAGACGATCAATTAAAAATATAAACAAATCGGCTCAGATTAGAAAACTGATTAGATAAAATAACTTCTTTTTTGTCCTAATTAATAAATAAATGAGTGAATATTACAAAATTTAACGGAATGCTGTTAACAATATTGATTTTTTAAAAATAAAATTTGAAAAGAAAATTATATTAAAAAACTCATCAATCATTTATTAATGCATAAATTTTTTTACTAATTTAATTTTTACATAATATTAAGAAAATTATAAAGCTTGGTTCCTCAAAATAGATGGCTGACTAGACCTTTTCATTGATTAAAGAAGGTCAACTGTAATCAAAATGATCCACTTGTTAAGTTGATTGATTAAATATTGACACGTGTAGGATAATATTATGTAAAAAAAGTTAATACTAATAAATTATTAACCCTAAAAACAAATATCATATTTTGTCACATATAAAAATGAAAAATATAAAATAAACTATATAATAAATTACTAATCATAAAAAGAAAAGTATTATAATTACTATATTTTCAAAAACATATATTTCTATAAAAAGGTATACAATTAACTATCAATTGTCTAAGAAAATAATATTTAGGAACTCACCAATCAATTACTAACATATAATGTTTTTTACCAATTAGATTTAGACATAATTTGGAGAGAATTATAAAATTTATAGAAAATTTATGGTTTATAAAACAAGAAGAAGAATAATATTTATGTACCCAATTTTTATGTGATTATATAACAATAAGATATGTAAGATATATTGCTGTTAATTTTTAGTGATAGTTAATTGTGATAATATGGTGTATTTTATTGTGTTGATTTGACTTATTTCATAATAGTTTTTATAATATTATTTGAGAAGTTAATTTACTATATGTTGCGCTCTCGTTAATTCTAATAAATATTTAATTATATAAATATCCTTAATAAATTAAAATTACTATGACTAATTGACATTATTAATAATTTTTTTTAGTTTTTTCCATTTAATAATTGTATTTTAAATTATGTTTATGAAAATAATAAAAATAGAAAATATCTCAAAAATGTTGTATCCAATCATCGAATATCATAATTGATTTTAATAAAAAAATCTTTTTTTAATATTAAAACCAACTTAATACCGTATAAACTATTCAAATAAAAACTAAAATTATAGTTGTCACTTGATCCAAACCGAACATGACTAAACTAACGAAATCAAACTTCTCATTTTTTGGTTATGTTTTCAACCACTAACAGATCAACGAACTTCTAAAAGATTACCGGGTTGGTTCCCTTGTACAACTCCTAACTAATTCACACTACAATAAACATATATAAGTTTATACAAATTTTACAAAAATATTTATTTATAAATCTAAAAAGAAAAGCCGAACTATATGTGTTAACATATATGTTTTTCATATGGATTTTGTTGTTCGTAAAAATAGTCGTAGGAAAAAATTGTAGTTTGTGGTTTAGGATTTAAAATTTATAGATATATAATTTGTTCAACAAAATTTCCGTATATCTACATAAGTTGCTAGAATCTTTAAAAATATATGTACATATTATTCATACAATATATTAATATACATTATATCAAATATCTCATCATTTAGATTAGTTAGTTAGGTTAAATCCATCCACCTCTCTTATTATCTTTTCGTCCATGTTATAGACTTCTAAGAATGTGCAATTTACGTATACATCATCATATTATATTGTGTCCGTTGATGCTACAACCCATATAATGTTTTCCTTTTTGTAACTTATGTATGTGAATTAGCCACAATACCACCATCTGGTCATGTCAATTATAACAACATGGAAAAAATGAATTTCAAATACAAAAAAGGATTAATCAGTTACAAAGAAAATATTTACTAAATGGTTATTGAGATGAGTCATATAGGCCTCTTAAATTTATAAAAATAAATTCTTGAACATAAAATCATTACTACATTTTTTTTGTGGACATGTTCAACATTGTTTTTTTGGCGGCTAACATCAGTAGAGATATTTTACTTATACTTCAACTTGTGTAGAGAAATATTTTGAAGTGACATCAAAAATTCAAAACAAATTTCAGGAAAATTATAGCACAAATTCTATAATTACCATTATTTTATAATAGATATTCGGTACATAATTTCAAGTTTTTCGTACTGATGACCATATGATTGGTTGGATATGTCGTGTTGTTTGGATTACTGATTGCGTAATAAGTAGGTATTCATCTTCTAGTGAATGAAGTGCAACCATCAGAGTGAGTCGAGTTAGATCATTACGGAATAGGTCATATTTCTATGATGGATCATCTTGACAACATACTATGGCTTTAAAGAGCTTTCAAAATGGAGAATAAGAGGTTCCCATCTGAAATACTCTTTGCCACCAATGTCAAGCATCGTTCACATACTATTGTAATTCGGAAGGCGTAAAGGGATTAAGTGAAAAACCGTAACTAAAGATCGACGTTCGTATCTGTTAAAAGTGTTTTTTCATAACATTAAGGAGAAGAATTCTAGGAAAGTGGCGGTTGGAACTCTTTCCTACGACGTTTAGAGAGTGGGTTTAAGATTACTTAACTCAGGTTCAGGTTCACAAGATGATTGATAATAAGTCACTTGGAGATCTCCCTTGACTGTACTTCTCTTTCATCTTTCCTTTTCTCTTTGCCCTCACTCCCTCTCTCCATAACTCAAAAGCGTTATTTATAAAAGAACCCCCCTCGTGGCTTTGTCCCAATGATGTGCCCTTTCCGTGCCTGTATTCACGGTGCTCCCGATGTTAGCTTTTGTGTGTATCTCCTTAGTCCTTACCTATGAATTAGGTGGTCTTAGGTCGGACTTATAATGATATGGCATCATGTAACGACACTATTTGTTGGTTCAAGACTGACATTGCTTAATTCGATGAAATATGAATTTTTAAAAAATGATATATTTTATATAAATGTGGATGCATATGAAATCATCTAAAACTTTAAATATTGAAATGAGGTTTTACAATTGTTCTCAATATTGTGGAGTTAAAAAAATAATAATATATGTGTTTTATTTCCTTATCCGCCATTGATAAGAATCTAGTTTGCCATCCATTTGACATTCTCTATAACACTCTCTTTAATGTAGTGAAATATTTTATTTTTCAGTCGCCCAAACTGTTCTAGAAGACCAAGATATTTTCCACCGCCACCTACATTTGGTATGTTGAGAATTCTTTGTATGGTTTCTCTGGTATGTTGAAAAACCCTTGATCCAAAGTAATTGAGAATTTCTCAAAGTTAATCAGCTAACTCGAAGCTTTTTTATATAGGTCAACAATTTTAGATAGATTTTGGCTTTTTTTTTCACATCAGCTTTAAAAAAGAAAAGGGAATCATCTGCGAAAAGTAAATGTGAAATCGCAGGACCACCAATATTGAACCGTATGAGTTTAATGTCTTTAACTACTTCCTCAGTTTGCAGCAATGAGCTGAGCACATCAGCACAAAAAATAAAAATATATGGGAAGAGCGGATCACCTTATCGGATATATGTGCTTGCAGTTAAGTGCCTATAAAGGCTACCATTAACCAAAATTCAATAAAAAGCAGTGGAGATGTAAGACATAATCCATCTGATCTAATGTTCACAAAAGCCTTTTGTCATAAGACTTCCTCCAAAAAAGACCATTCAAGCCGGTCATAGGTTTTACTTATGTCCATTTTGAATGCTATATAAGCATTCAAGCAACGACTTATAACCTTGAGCGAATGAAAGACTTCATGTGCGATTATGACATTGTCAGTAATTAGAGGATCCATACTTGATTTTCGAGACCACGTTCGATAATAGATTTTAAACGGCATACCACGATTTTAAAAATAGTTTTGTAGATGGCGTTGCAGAGAGCTATAAGACGAAAGTCTTTCATAGAATAAAACATCTTAATTTTAGGGATGATGCATAAATTAGTATGATTGATATCATTTGATATGATACCAATACAAAAAATACTAGATTTCATCAGTAACAATCTTCCGATAAAAAAATATATCAAAATTAATTAGAAATGATTTAATATGAAAATTTTAAAGTTTTTAATAAAATAAAATAAAAATAGTATAATTTATTTTTCCAAATTAAGTATGATAGATAATCTAATATACTTGTTTGGGGGCATTGTTAAGAAAATGATTCTTCTGTAAGAAAATATTTATTCATGATATTTTAATATACTTTTTATATCTTTAGAAATATACATATATGTGCCCAAAAACGAAAACATATATGAACATGTAGTGGAAACTTCAATTCTTTGTAGGGATAAAAATTAACAAAAACCGTAAAACGGTGCCGGTCGGCGAATAATGAGTGAGAGAAGCCAACCATAGTCCAGCTAATACATTTGTTGTACCTTGCAAGCTCCCAATCACGAGCTTTCACCTGCTTCTTCCCAATACTCACACCTTGATGACGTGGAAGCGCGTGATGTCACGTGCAGATATTGTGTCTCCTATTCTACTCTTGCCAGCTGTACACCCTTTCCCATAGCCTATATTATCTTCATTCATTCAAAATTTACAAAATATTTTTAATTCTTTTTTTTGTCCAGGCTGTCCAAAAACAATAACTAAAATTTCCCACCGTCTCTAGGAAATTTCATATTTGTTTTTGGGCAAATTAGCCATATAGTAACTTTTTGACATTAAAACAAAAATCCTATATTTCATTTAATAAAATTAGATTTTATTTAATAAAATTAGATTTTATCAGCTATAAAATTTTAATACAAAATTTTAATTTTAAATTTTATAAATAATTCAAAACATATCAATAAATCTAAAATTAAAAATTACGTATTATTTTTTAATGTCGGAATTCCATTTTACTTAAAATCATATATAATTTTTTTTTAATGTAAAACAGTTTTGTTTTCAGATAAGTTAATATCGGTTTTAAAAAATTCAAATTATGTTACATCTAAAATCATTATGTTTTTGTCAATAAAATTTTGAATTTGCATTTTAAAAAAATAATTATAATAAAAGTGGAGGAGATATTTAATAAAATCCTTATATATATATATAATATACTAGCCTATTTTTTGTCTGAGTTATATACTTAATTTTAGTTGCTTTAACTGCCACGCGCTTCTATGTCTTAACAAATACAGCTTGCTTGCTTGCTTCTAGGAAGGGTAATTTCGTCATTTCAAATTCGATGCTGTAACTAAGCTGTATATTCGGCCACACTTTATCGATACAGTCAATTTTGATGCCATCTTTAAGAAAAAATAAAAAATCTACGAAACTTTTGGCTGTAACTAAGTTGTATATTGCTCATTTCTGAGTTCTGACACAATAAAACTCCTTTATTAATTTTTACAGTGCCATATAATAAATAGTAGTTATTACTCCATTAACATATTTATTTTTCTATTGTTACAACTTGATCCCATTTATAATATATTAATAAAATTTAAAATTTTTAAACCTGTACTTAATGGTTTTTTACCATAAGAATCCTATGTTTCATTCGATCCCTCCGAGAGTCTTATCCAAATCAAAACATATTTTATGAGTGATTTATCAACTAACATTGAATGAAGTCATATTTGATTGCATCACCTCTCGTTTTAAACATAAAAAGAATATAGTGATAAGGTTTACTATATTAGAATAATGAAATTAGAACTTTGTCTAAATATCTATATTCAAACTTCAAATCTATATTTTGTTTATTTACAACAGAAATAACTCTTTCAACAACTCTCATTATGAAATGGAAGTCATGAAACTTGTAATGAAGACATTAAAGGAACTGTACAATTTATAAAGACCGTTTACAAAATAACCATAACTTCAAAAAAGAAAAATTCAAATTTTAACATAAACGTATTGAAAAAACTCAAAAGAAAATTGTGGGACTATGTATCATTCCTTAGCTGGCAACAGTACAGTGGACCATTACTCTTTTTTTTTCCTATTTCTCTGCAACTTCTCTTTCTCTTTCACTTTAAAGCATATAACATCTCTTTAATTTCAATTCAAAACTAAATTTATTTAAATATAAAGTAAATTCACTCAGAGACGCATATAAATAGCTCCATCACACTCCTCATTTTCTCACAAACCAAAATCTAAACATCAAAAGCAAAGCTTGTCTCTCTCTTTCTTTATCCACTAAACCATTCCCAAGAAAGAAGAAAATGTATTCTTTAATCTTCAAACTCTTTTTATTTTTGTCTCTTTTCCAAATCTCAATCTCTGCTAGGAAACTAGCAGAACAACAAGAAGAACCAAACCAATTTCAACTATTGAAATACCACAAAGGAGCTCTTCTCTCCGGCAAAATCTCCGTTAACCTAATTTGGTACGGTAACTTCAAGCCAGCTCAAAGAGCAATCATCTCCTATTTCATCACTTCGCTCTCACATTCATCTCCAAAATCTCCAAACCAACCATCTGTCGCCACGTGGTGGAAGACCACTGAGAAATACTATAAACTCGCCGCAGGAGATAAAAACCCATCTCCTTCTCTCTCCCTCACTCTCAAGTCACAGATCCTCGACGACACTTACTCTCTCGGAAAATCTCTTACAGACGGAGAGATCCGCAAGTTAGCTTCTAAAGGAGACCAATACGACGCGGTTAATGTCGTTTTGACTTCAGCTGACGTGGCGGTAACAGGTTTTGGTATGAGTCGATGCGGGACACACGGACACGCACGTGGTAACTCGGGTAAACGGGGCTCCAAGTTCGCTTACATTTGGGTCGGAAACTCCGAAACGCAATGTCCGGGTCAATGCGCGTGGCCATTTCACGCGCCGGTTTACGGTCCTCAGAGTCCACCGCTCGTGGCGCCGAACAATGACGTGGGTCTCGACGGTATGGTGATTAACTTAGCCAGTCTTTTAGCTGGAACCGCGACGAACCCGTTTGGTGATGGTTATTACCAAGGCCCACAAAACGCACCGCTAGAAGCTGCGTCTGCGTGTCCTGGCGTTTATGGGAAAGGAGCTTATCCTGGTTACGCTGGAGATTTGCTTGTGGATACTACGACGGGAGGTAGTTTTAACGCGTATGGTGCAAACGGCAGGAAGTTCTTGCTTCCTGCTTTGTATGACCCTACGACGTCGGTTTGTTCTACAATGGTTTGAGAAGAAGAATCTAATGCTGGGTCTTTCGGTTTTGAGTAGGAAATAATATTATTCTAGTGTAATTCTTTTATTCAATTAATATTATTCTTATTTTTCAATTATGATTTGGAGGTCTTGGAGCTTTAAATTAGTTTATAAGTAACCAATTAAAATCGAAATGAATTTTCATTTTGTTAGTTAAATTCGGCATGAAGAAATATATCGAAATAACAGCATATAAAAAAAGCCGAAGATAAATATTTAAATCATAAATTGTGCCAAATGTATAAATGTATACCTTTTTTTTTACTTTGTGCAATATAATACTTGAGGCCGTAGAGTTTTGATTTAGTTTAAGATTGGTTTTGACGTAATCCAATCGTAATTATTGGCCTTAATCTTGTCTCCTGGACTTTACCGAAATTTTCTTAAAACATTGTGACAAAACCATTCACGCCGTATAAAGATAATTAACAAAAAAAGCCAAACCTAGAAATTGCAAGAACTTGAATAAAAATAAAAAACAGGCATAGATGGATGCTAAAAAGTCTTTTAGGTGGACTTGCCCAAACTTGGACGCGTGTAGTGGCGTGATGGTCATGTTATCATCCTGGGTGCATCGGTGGGTGATCGGTAGGGACGGTTTGGTAACGTACGCGTTTTTAATGTCATGTCGAATGTTTTTTCAATTTCTTGTATCAAAAACCTTTGTTCCACCACTCTTTTCTTTTTTTTCTTCCTAGGACGTATTCGTTTGTTCATCTCGTATTTTTGTATCCAAATGTTACATATGTATAATTAATTGTTGTTCGTTTTAATTTTTGATTGTTCATCTAAATGAATATTTGTTTATTTAGTTAGTTTTTATACAAGACTAACTAAAATAAAATGACTAATATCCATGTTTTAATTTAATTATACTAATTTTTTATTAAAAATATATTTAAACTAAATAATGTTTAAATTAATCTGACTGACAATTTTAAATTGATTTTGATCGCATAAATTCTTATAAATTAAGTTGAGATATAATTTTGTATTTTCATGAAATATAAAATGATTTAAAGTAGTTTTACTTTTTAAATACGATTTTACCGTTTTAGCGAAAAATGCAATTTTGAGAATTTTGGTAAGAAATCTACATTAGAAATATTTCGGAAACACAAATACATTGCTCCAATAATTGACCATTCTATACGCAACCGGCGAGAAAAGAAATTTTGATGTCAAGAATCAATCTTTGACGTCATACGGTCAATGAAAGGTTGTAAGATGGCAAAAGAAGTTTTTGACGGGTTTAACAAAAAACCAAGATCTCGTGTTGGAAAAGCACTTTGATATCCAAACCCGAGAGATTTCTGAAATGACTCATGACCTCAGCAATTCCAGTAAGAGAGTTCCGCGACCATCAGAAAAAAAGAGAAGATCATATGCGGAAAGCAGATGAATAACCTTTGGCATCAAACAGTTCGGAACCCAATTTTTTCCCTTCTTCTGAAACCCTTTCCAGCAGTCTTGACAGAGCCTCCATGACCATTATGAATAGGTATGGAGAGATACAGTCCCCTTGCCGCAACCCGTTCTTACCCGCAACGAAACAAGCTAACTTAGCATTTACAGAAACCAATTATAAGACTACAAGAAAAAACTGTTTATGACCACAAAATAGCTACAACAACATTCGTGTAAGTATTTTCAATCCAGAACTAGCCACAAAACAGCCACATTTCTAAAAAAAAACTACAATTTGTGGCTCTTTTGTGGTTTTTATGACTAAAGAACACAAATTATATTTTGTTGCTATTCGAAACAATTAATCCTTGATTAGCCACAAAAAAAATTGGGAAAATCTAAAATCTACGATTAACCACGAAAATGGTTGTCGAACATTTAAGTTATTCTATTTATTTTATTATACCCACAACAGTCTACAAACGTGTCCGTGGCTATAAAAATTTAAAATGTACCAAAAATTTAATTTCCGGCTTACTTTTAATTGGGAAATAAGTTTCGTGCTTAGGTTTTTCCAATACCAAATGTTAATTCGCGGTTTAATTTCAAAACTACAAATTTATTTTAAAAAATCAATCTCTAAAAAACCCTAATAATAATCGTTTGCTTCCGCCTCCAACAGAAAACTCTTCTCTTCCGTGATTCTTTTTCTTCTTCTCTGTGGATTTATCCTCCTCGATTCTTCTTCCTCTCTTTCCCTTCTTCTTCTTCTCGGTTGATTTGCTCTCGTCGCTTCTTCATCCTGCCTTTCGAGTCTTCTTCTCTGTCGTGGTAAGTTTGATATACCCTCCTCGGTTCTTCGTCTTTTGTTTGTTTCTGTTGCCTTCTGTATATGTTAACCTCTGATTTCAGTTTGCAGATGAATCTCCAAGGCTCTTTTTCAACAGGACGTGGTAACCGAGCTCGCCAATCTCGTCTTACTCCTCCTACTGGAACAACGAGGCCAGCTACTTCCTCTGCTTCTCGACATCCACTTCCTAGCCTTGCTGCAGTGATGAGTACACCGGAGAGACAGAACATGCCTCACCTCCATTGACAAACGAACAGAGATTTTTGTGAAGAATGCTGAAGCTTTAGATAATTATTTAGCAAACTGGTTCGTAGTTATATATACAATACCCATCTGATTTTTAATCTTTCTTTTGTTGTCTTCTTCTCGCATACCGCAACAAACAGCAAATAGCGTATCTATGGTCTTGGCTCCATTCAGTATCTTGATGCTGATCCAAACGAGTCAGCATCAGCTTCATTACTTAGGAAAGTGGAAATTGATATGCAAATAAATGAGATGGAGATGGATTTAACCAGGAATTTCATGTAAAGATTATGAAACACGCACAAATATTTTGATTAACTTTTCCTCGTTTACCTATGGAAAACCCTTTTAATCTGATAAATAAGCGTTTTTTTTTGTCTCAACTCTAATACCTAGTAGTATTGCATTTTTTATTGTTCAAAGCGTCTCCTAGACAAACCAATTCTTGACATGGATTTTTCTTTTTTCTTATTCTTTTTACAAATAAAAAACTAATGGATAATCTTCTAAGTTCATAAACTTTAGCTCCAAACATAATATTATGATCTAATTAATCGCTGCTTCTCACATTGATTCATTACTTCCTCAGTTGAATTTGTGTTTGTCTTCTCGGTTTTGGATGTAACTTAGGTACACTTTGTTGGAACCAATTAATTGGTTGAGTGTGAATTGAAATGAGTTTATGTAAAAAAGCCCATAAAAAAATGAAGTTAGTGTGGTTTTGTCCCACATTGGAAAGAATGAGAAAATTTGATTAGTTTATAAAGAGATGCAGTCTTTAGAGAGTTTAAAAGATTGTGAAAGGAAAAGAGTGCCACATTCCCGCGCGACTCGACTCGGCTCGTTCGTAGGCGCGTGGTTCTTGGCTCTTGGTAGAGGGCCTCCGGCCCATTAATTAACTTTTTGTGCCAAGTTTTGAGAAGTCTTTTGGATCAAATCCAAATCTGATAATTATTTGAATTAGTAGAATATTCTCTTAATCAGTTTTGATCCCACGATCTTCTGAATATTCTCACGATCTTCTGCGAATATTCTCATAAATTACGTAAATGAGACCGCGTCTCACGAAATATTCTGCGAATATTCTCATATGGTTTTTTAAAAAACCGCTCCTCTTTGGATTTAAATACAAATTAAAGCTAGAGTGCATGCGAATCGGTCTCCAACGTGTTGCATCATGAGCCTCACAAATCGCACAATACCGTCACACTAACGGACGATTTATTTGAGTTAAAGAAAGAGTTTTTTCGCCTCACATTCTCATTTTTCTTCGTATATTTCTTATCGCAAATTGCTTATATCGTGTTTTTTTTATTTTTTCTCAATCAATTTTAATGGAATCAAGAAATACATCAAAAATGCATCATTTTTTGAAAAAAATTTTCCATGCAAAAATAAACAATCTCAAAAAAGGACTTTTGAACAAAGAGAAACAAGCTCCTCTACATAAGAAGAAAGCACTTCAGAAAACATAGAAGATGAACCTAGACGTAGCAAACGAGCTCGTAAGGAAAAGTATTTTGGAGATGATTTCTTTATGGTTTTTCTTTAGAAAATGAACCAAGAACATATAAAGAAGCTATATCTATACCGGACCCACCGTTTTGGAAGGAAATTATCAATAATGAAATTGACTCTATTAAACAAACTAACACCTGGTACATCACAAATCTACCTGAAGGGTTTAAAGCATTAGGGTCAAAACGGGTTTTCAAAACAAAGCTGAAAACCGATGGATCAATCGATAAGGACAAGGCCAGACTCTTGGTGCAAGGTTTCCGACAAAAAGAATGATTGGATTTCTTTGACACCTATTCCAGTAACGAGAATAACTTCAATAAGAATGTTGGTTTGAATAGCAACATTAGGAGACCTAGAAATCCATCAAATGGGTGTTAAAACTGCCTTTCGAAATGGAGATGTAGAAGAGGATATTTACATGAAACAACCAGAAGGGTTTGTGATTCATGGACAAGAACACAAAGTTTGTCGACTTGTGAAATCATTGTATGGACTTACACAAGTTCCAAAACAATGGCATGAAAAATTTGATAGCGTAATGATGTCAAATGGTTTCAGCACTAATGAATGTGATAAGTGCTTATATATCAAAGTTACTCCACATGGTTATATTTTGTTGTGTTTGTATGTCGAAGTTATGCTCATTCTTGGAAGCAACAAAGACATAATCAATCAAACAAAAAACATGCTCAAAAGCAAGTTTGACCTGAAAGATATGGGACTAGCAGATGTAATTCTAGGGATTCAAATAGTGAGAAAATCAGAAGGATATATCCTGACTCAATCTCATTATGCAGAAAAGGTACTTGAGAGGTTCAAAGCCTACTCAAATAATACAGCAAAAACTCCTGTGGACCCTCTTCTCCACTTGACTAAAAACGAGAAGGTTGAATCAGTGTCACAATGGGAATATGCTAGAGTGATAGGAAGTCTGATGTACTTAACAAATTGTACTAAACCCGACTTAGCGCATGCAGTCAATGTACTGTTTCGTTACACAAGTCATCCAGGACAAACACATTAGAAACCATTGACAATAATATTAAATTACCTTTGGTATACGAAAAATTATGGTCTGCACTATGGTAAAAAACCAGCAGTCTTAGAAGGATACAGTGATGCCAACTGGATTTCAGACTCTAAGAACTCAAAATCCACTAGTGGATATGTCTTTATGCTAGGAGGTGCAGCTGTGTCCTGGAGATCTGGCAAACAAACTCGATTAGCTAGATCCACGATGGAATCTGAGTTTAGAGCGCTTGATAAAGCCGGAGACGAAGCAGAATGGATTCAAAATTGGTTGGAAGATATTCCTATGTATGAAAAACCAGTGCCAGAAATACGTATACACTTGATAACCAAGCTGCAATCGCTCGGACACTGAATAATCTATATAATGGTAAATCTTGTCATATCAGAAGAAGACATAAAACCATTAGACATTTGATCTCAACTGGTGTAATCACCATTGATTTTGTAAAGTCAGCAGACAACCTATCAGGTCCATTTACAAAAGGTTTGACTAGAGATCAAGTGTTAAAATTGTCAAGAGGAATGGGTTTAAAGCCTATGAATTAAAGATGAAGTTTGGTGGAAACCCTACTTATGTGACTGGAGATCCCAAGATCTAAGTTCAAGGGGAAAACTAAATCAAACTAAATCTGCTACCTGTGCGTGATAAGGTTAAGCAATGGCTTTTAATGATTCCATCGCTTCGTGAGATTGTGGAGTATGACATGGTACTTCTTTAACACAAGCTAAAGGCAGATCACCTAGTGAGTGTTAAATGGGGCCGTTTCTAGGTGAATGAAAATAAGACTATATTCTCCATGTTCACTCATGATTAACCAGGCAAGTTCAAGGCCAAAAAGAACATAATAGAGAACTTAGTTCTATGAGAAATGAAGCTGGGTTATAGCTGTTGTCTCGGTTTACATCAAAATTTGGGTGGTTTAAGACATCATGCTCACCTCCCGGCCAAGTAAACCCGACAGATATTAACAATGAGTGGTTCAAAGCTGAAAAATGCTGCTTATTCAGACACAGTCAATTTCGTATATACTCTCGAAAAGTCCGTTTGTCTAGTCTAGTATAAGTCTAGTCAGTAGTTTATCGAGTCTGCATATGTTTAGAGACATTTCTATTCGTGTGGGGGATTGTTGGACCAAATTAATTGGTTGAGTGTGAATTGAAATGGGTTTGTGCAAAAAAGCCCATGAAGAAAATGAAGTTAGTGTGATTTGTCCCACATTGGAAAGAATGAGAGAATTTGATGAGTTTATAAAAGGATGCACTCTTTAGAGAGTTTAAAAGATTGTGGAAGGAGAAGAGTGCCACACACGCGCACGACTCGACTCGACTCGACTCGGGGCATGGGCGCAGGCATGTGGCTCTTGTCTCTTGTCTCTTGGTAGAGGGTTTCCGGTCCATTAACTATCTTTTTTGGCCAAGTTTTGAAAAATATTTTGGATCAAATCCAAATCTGATAATTATTTGAATTACTAGAAGATTCCTTTAATCAGTTTGAATCTCATGATCTTCTGCGAATATTTTCATAAATCCCATAAATGAGACCGCGTTTCACGGAATATTCTGCGAATATTCTCATAAGGTTTTTCAAAAAACTGCTCCTCTTCAGCTTTAAATAAAAATGAAAGCTAGAGTTTTCGGTATCTTTTTTTTCACCGACTTTCACGAAAAAATAAACCAGCGATTTCTCACAAGTAAGTCTCGAGAGTATAGCGTAGATTGTAAATTCGTAGATTCTGTATTCGAGTGCATGCGAATCGGTCTCCAACGTGTTGTATCCTAGGACTCACAAATTGCGCAGCACCGTCACACTAATAGACGATTTATTTGAGTTAAGGAAATAGTTTTCTCGCCTCAATTTCTCATTTTCTTTCGTATATTTCTTTCTCACAAATTGCTTATATGGTGTTTTTTATAAGTTTTTCTCTTCATCGATTTATCTGAGTCGAGTCGAGTCGCACGTGTGTGTGTGGCACTCTTCTCCTTCCATAATCTTTTAAACTCTCTAAAGAGTGCATCCTTTTATATATTCATCAAATTCTCTCATTCTTTCCAATGTGGGACAAAACCACACTAACTTCATTTTTTTCATAGACATTTTTTGCATAAGCCCACTTTAATTCACACTCATCCAATTAACTGGGTCCAACATTGTATAGCTCATGCCATTTCCTTCTAGGAGATTCAGCACAATTTTGGTGGACAAAGAAGTTACAATCCAAAAAGCTGTAGAAGGATTGAAGGCATATGGGATGTAACGCTTGTTGTCCTCGTATCGAAGACCATTAACATTGAGTCTTAAGTAATGCTCTTTGTGCCTGAAATGTTGTATTGTGTTTTCATATATCACCACATATGACTCTCTGTCTTCAGTTTCATAGGGTACTCCTTCGAGTTCTTCCCCATTCAAAACATCCTTTTTGGTAGCACATTTGGAGTGAACGACATAGCCAAGACACCTTGGACACGAATAAACCCCACAAGTCCACTTTCTGACGACAAAATCAACATACAGAATTCACAACACCAAGAACAGAAGTGAGAAAAATACGGTGATCAATGTCGATTGATATTTATGATCCATAGAAGGAGCATACAATCTTGGTGCATCATGAAATCACATAGAACACATATGTAAGGCTTCGATCTCCACTCAACCGAAAATAAGTGCATGTAAAAGAACAGAGTCTTGGGAGAAGGGTGAGTTGGTGATCATGAGCTTTCAAATGAAGAAGAGATTGTGTTCGTGGGTTTTATTTGGCTAGCTTGGCCCATTGTAATAATAATGTAATTAGATTAAACATTAAACTATGTTATAAAGTTCATATATAAGGTAATTAGACTCTGCCTCTTTACTGTGATCAATAAGAATCCTTTTCACAACTTCTAAAGGTTTTTAACATGGTATCAGAGCAATATTCTAACCTCAACAAGGTTATTGTTTTCGATCTTGTGATCTCAAATTACGTTACGAGATTTTCTACTTCCTTCATCCTCTTTCTTTGACCTAGTTTTTGTTTCCCTTCATAACGAGCTCCTCTAAAAAACTCGGCGTACAATCTCACTGTATGATTTAACCTCTAGTGATAATCATGGTACTTTAATTTCCAAACCGTTGTTGCCTGGTTCTAACTATGATGAATGTGCTACCAATCTTCCATTGGCTCTGAAGGCAAGGAAGAAATTTGGATTCGCAGATGGTTCTAAACCTCAACCTGTCGAGGATTCATTTGACTATGAAACTAGATCTGATATGAGCATGACCGGCCAAGAACCGACCGACCCAGACGAGTCACAAGTGGAGCTTAACATGGAACTTGAAGATCCCGACAGACCAAATGATGAACTGAGGCCATTTCTCTCGATCAAGTGACCATGGAGAACAAACGGGCCGTGCCATAACACCTTTGGGATGGACTGATTTGGAAGATGATCGAAAAATCCCACTTATCGACCAAACCTGACCCGTATTGTTCAACCTGACCAACTTTGGACCAAAGAAAATTCCACATGACTAAGCTGGTCCAATAACACGTTAAAGGGAAAAGAAGATCAAATAAATGGTGGGCTTCACACTTGGAAAATTTTGGTCCAAACCAAACCACTTGGGCCGAAATGAGGAAGAAACGCCAAATGCCTTAACCATTTTGGAGATGTTTGATCCGGCCTAAGACTTCAAGATTTGACCCAATACCGCGATCAAGAAGCCAGAAACGGTATAAGGTTGCCGAGAGTCCCATGATCAACTCCTTAAAAACCATCTTTAATTCCATATTTAAATTAGTAACGTTAAGACCTTTCGTTTTCCCTCCTTTGCGAATTGTTTAAATACTTTGTTTTCATTTTAGGAAGTTAGACAATCATTTTTCAATCAAGTATCTTTCTTGTTTCTTCGAGAGCAAGTTCTTTTGCTCCTTTGGAACTTTGGATCTATGTGTGAGTTCACCAAAGATCATCGGTTTATCAAGTGTTTTCCATCACACTTGTGTGGCTATTTTACCGACCAATGGATTGGTTAAGCGGTGTGAGATAGTTCATACGATAGGATCAAGCCTATTGTTGGTGATGCATGCTTGTTCAACCGAAGGTTCCACCGCCTTACAAGTTTGGAACATTCACCAAAGATAGATCATGTGTTGGGTTCCGCTCCCAATATTGGTTCTACAAGGTCCAATCATTATCTAAAGATTATCAACTTACCACCTTAGAGTGAATATTTTGGAAGGATCTCGTTCTAGTAGACTTGGATCGAGTCAGTATTGCAAATAATGCACTAGTCCTTTCATGGACGAAACTTACAATCGATGTAATCCTATCCACTTTGATGTCTCAAGATGACGATGCCCATGAGATTTGGACTCATATTCAGAAACGCTTTTGTGTGAAGAACGGACAACGGGTCCAACATCTTGAGGCCAAGTTAACAACTTGTCGACAAAGGGGGTTTTATATAGAATCGTACTACAGAAAATTGACTCAATTGTGGAGAAGTCTGGCTGACAACCAACATCCCAGACAATGGAAGAATTTAGAAAGGAATGTGAGAAATAAAAACTTCATCAATTCCACATGGGCCTCAACGAAACACAGTACGGTGTTATCAACTCAGCGTTTCTCTCTCGGGTTCCATTACCTACCCTTGATGAAGCATATAACGCCTTGATTCAAGACAAAGAATCGAAACAGCTCGGTCGTTTGAATACTGAACGAGTTGACGGAGTAAGTTTTTCTGTTCAAACTACTCCTTAAGCGAGAATTCAAAGTGTCGAAAAGAGGAGGTTATGTTGTCTGGACAAATTGCGGTCGTAATGGACACACAGCTGAAAACTGTTTTTTTGTCTGATTGGATATCGTCAATGGCTGGAAGATAAAGAACGACAAAAGGGTACCAATTCCTCTTGTAGTAACAAAATCGGTGCAAGTGGTCCATGCCATGATACAAGTATTACCTCTGTGGGTTCGATGAAAGCAACATCGTCGGATTCAGCTTGTTCAAATTATGTCTCTGCTTCTCCGATGCACGCTGCTACGTTAACTAAGGTATCAGTGGATTGAGTGATGCTCAGTGAAAGACATTCGTCCATATACTTCAAGAATGGAAACCAAATCCGGTTGATCGGTTTATTGGTAAGTATTTTTATGAGCCATGGATCGTAGATTCTAGAGCTACTAATCATATGACTGGAACGCGTGCTTTATTACTTGATGGTTTTGATATGTCACATGTTTTTATAAAATTTTCCGATGGAAGATTCACATTTTCGACCAAATTAGGTTGTATTCAGTTGAGTTCTTCTTTCAGTTTGAAGGATGTTTACTCTTTTTGATGGGCTTTATTGTCATCTTATATCAGTATCTCATCTAACTAGAGACAGCGGATGTCTGTTTCAGATCACTGATACACTTTCTATTGTTCACGATCGCATCACATCAATGTTGATTAAAGCGAGTAAACAACTAAACGGTCTGTATTTCTTTAGAGGAATGGATGTTGTTGCTACGATTGGGGGATCAATGGAAAAAACTGTTGATGTCTGGGATCACCGCCTCGATCATCCTTCTTTTAAAGTTTTGGTGATGTTGAAGTTTTCTGATTTCAATTCATAGACTTGTGATCTTTGTATTCATGCGAAGCAAATACGAAACCCTTTTCCTTTAAATATCAATAAACGAATTTTGCATTTAAATTGGTCCATTGTATTCTATAGGGTCCTTATCATACTAATTCTTTATGCATATCGACTTACTTTCTCACAATTCTTGATGATTACTCTCGTGATGTATGGATATATTTACTTCCGACTAAGAAGGAAGCACCCATGTACCTTAAGAATTTCTTGGCACTTATGGAAAGACAGTTCTGTAGTAAATTCAAGACAGTAAGACGCGACAATGGGTCTGACTTTATTTGCTTGTCTGACTATTTTCCACACAACGGAATTGTCCATAAAACTTCATGCATCGATACTCCCCAGCAGAATGTAAGGAGCATAAACATCACCATATTCTCAATACAGCACGAGCACTGCATTTTAAAGCTAATCTCCCAGTTGATTTTTGGGGTAATTATGCTCTAGGTGCAGGTTAATTGATCAATCGTACACCAACGACAGTACTTAACGATCGCCCCTTATTTATCCGCAACACCATATCCCCTGGATAACAATCTTTCGAGCTCTTAATTTTTGACTACTTATCAAGCTTACATATTGACGGCCATTACTGCCGCGGTTGGACTCACAAGTTACAAAGTAGCTTTCCTCGATGAAATTTGACGGTTTGCGGTAAAAGATGAGAGAGTGGCATGTGAAGAAAATGGGACTTGGAAGAACATTCTTGACTGTAAGTGGGCATTCCGTCTCAAGTTTAATGCTGACATGATACTTTCTTGGTACAAAGCTCATTTAGTGGTATTTGGTAACAGTTAAACAGAATGATTCGACTACAATGACTGGGAAGTTCATCGAATGGACGTACATAATTCTTTTCTCCATGATAATCTTGATGAGGAAGTATATATGCAAATGCCTCAGGGGTTTCAGAAATATGAAAAAACAAAGGTATGTTGCTTGCATAAGTCCCTTTATGGCTTGAAACAAGCACTCGGTTGTTGGTTCGCAAAACTTGGTACAACCTTCAAAAATTACGGATTCTAGAAAATTGGCTCTGACTATTCCTTCTTACTTATGCAACGTCAAATAAAACACTTCTAGTTCTCGTCTATGTCGATGATTTGATCATCACATGCAATTCATCTCCAATATTCATGAGTTCAAATCATACCTAAGCTCTTGTTTTCACATAAAAGACATTGGAGTGTTGCGCTTTTTTTTTGGCATTGAAGTTGCTCGAAATCGAAATCCATCGGGATCTAAGTTTTTCAACACAAGTATGCCCTTGATACAATATTCAAAACCGTCCTACTTGGAGTAAAACCGGTCTCCTTTCCACTTGGACAGAATCATAAGCTCGCACTTGCGATTTGCAAAACGATTCATAATCCTACGAGTTATTGACATTTAGCTGGTAAACTCATTAATCTCAAAATAATGCATCCGGAGATCTCGTACGCTATTCACATATTGTCTCAGTTTATGAGTGATCCGATAGCGGACCATTGGGAAACTGCCCTTCGCTTTGTCCGATACTTGAAAAACAGTCTTGGTCAAGGTATTCTTCTTAGTGCCAATACTACATTAACTCTTACCGCTTGGTGCGATGGTGATTGGGATGCGTGTCCTGTGACACGTTGCTCTTTTACAAGTTGGTTTATACTATTGGGTGGTTTTTCTCTGTCTTGGAAAACAACAAAACTAGACTTTGTCTTTTGTTCCTCGGCTGAAGCCGAATACAGAGGAACGGCTGATACCGTTATTGAGCTCCTCTGGATCCGAGAGTTATTTCAAGCGCTTGGTATTCCATGCAGTGCTCCAATTCCTCTGCATTCTGATATCTTGTCCATTATAAACCTCGCTGCTAATCTAGTCTATCATGAGATCATTGGGGGGGGAGGGGGTTGTAGCTACTAATCGTGCTCATATTTCTACTAAATCTCAGCGATATTATGAAAACAAAACTGGTACGTAAAGAATTTGATGAGAATAGATACTCTCTATATCATGGAAGGTCATCCATAAATTGGTGACTGACATGTGACTGAAAAATCTAAAGATGAGACTCCTCTATGGCACAGTAGGCTCGGCCATATAAGTCAGCAAGGTCTTGAGGTTCTAGTGAAGAAAGAATGTTTGAAAAGAGATGTTATTGGAGAGTAAAAGTTTTGTGAGTATTATGTTAATGGTAAGATTCACAGAGTCAGCTTTGCTCCTGCACAACATGTCACCAAAGAGAATCTCGATTATATACATTCTGATTTTTGGGGTTCACCAAAAACACTACTTTCTCTTGGTAATTCTCGGTCGTCCAGCCAAATGGAACGGAAAGATGCGGTAATGGTACATGAGCCGGGTAAGGCCGTACATGCATTTGCACATTGTTCTTGTGATTGTTAAAATTTGTTTCTTTCTCTTTTAGTTTTTGGGATTTGGTCTGATTTAGAGGCTTTCATTTGAAACTCGGAATTTCCTACACAAACATGTTTTGGAAGATGTCCTAATTGAGTCAATCACATTATTTTTTCGTTTTGGGACTGATTGCAAATATTATTACCAAAGCTAGAAACATTACGTTGCAAAATGATACTTCCTAGAAACAGTCTAAATCAAAATTGCCAAAATTTGTTATTTTGTGGTGTTTTTAGTGTATTAATTTATCGAGTATTAATTTGTAGATAAAAAACATAAAATTTCAATTTTCAACTTTGTTCTTTATCAGCTTCTTGTTCTAGATTGTTGTAGATTTCCATTCCTTTGCAA
Organism: Schrenkiella parvula; assembly: GCA_000218505.1. Lineage (NCBI taxonomy): Eukaryota > Viridiplantae > Streptophyta > Magnoliopsida > Brassicales > Brassicaceae > Schrenkiella > Schrenkiella parvula. The sequence goes on along the minus strand of CM001192.1, from coordinate 4,152,479 downwards.
CATTGACAAAATATGATATGCCTTGCCAACCAAGGTTTTGCATAACATAAGTAGTTTATAAATATGATAATGTGCATAACATAAGTAGTTTTTAAATAAGTATAAAAGTTGTGTAACATAAGTTTATAAAGAGTAAATCAAACATCATCCCATGAACCATTAGCTTGACATGAAGCTTATATCTTGTATTGAGTCACAAATCTATCATTAACAAATCAAGTTAGGAGTTTTTTTTGTAATTATATAAATCGATAAAATAAGCTTACTTGCCAACACATTTGATATTTTTTAGCCATTCATCACAACAAAACTTTGGTTTAGCTCCAATAACATAAACTTCATATTTTTTTAAAACAATCCAAGTAGTTATAAAATGACTAAAAGTGATGTAAACGAAGTGAAATCATACTTTTGAAGATTCATCCATGTCGGCAACAGATTTTCTTCAGGATTTTTTTCTAAACATTTTCATCCTCTTTTACAATTATAACTTTTGGTTTGGATTCAATAATAGTGAATGCGAGAACATCAGCCCGCAATCTTCGAAAAATAAAAAACTGAAAACATTATAATGAAAAGTTTACTTTTTGTAATTGTTTAATTAATTAAAATAATATAATATCTTCTAAATTCTAATTTTCTTCAACTTGAGGCAATTGAGAGTCGAGACCTATATAACTGGAACTGAAAGCATAAAAAACACTTTCTACATCTACAAGATTAGAAAACTTAATATGAGATAAAATACTAATTATAAGAAATCTATAGGATTTGTGATTTCCGAAAAACCTATTAAAACTGTTACCAGTAAGCAGATCACCATTTCATATGATGCATCTTGACAAGCTTGAAAATGATCTAACAGAATATTACCCCATAAAATACAGTCTAACCTATAATCGGTGTATAAATCAAACTTAGAACCACATAGCTAATAAAATAAACTGATCAAAATACTTACAATAATAAAAATATAGCGTATAGCCATGACATTGTCACGATCCGATCTTGGATTTTTAAGAAAATTGTCACGAATTAGCCACATAATATAAATCGTGACAAAAACGTAAAAAATGTGGGTACTTCGTGACACTTCCGTGGTTATGTAGCTACGCTTTAGTCACCAAATAAATCATGGATACAATAACCATGATATATCACGAAACAATTGTGGCCGATTTTCCACCTTTACATAATGTGAAAAAATCTTGTATAGTTTGTCACGAAATTTACACGAATATTGGTGTCGTTAGACGAGTGATCAAATCAAATAATCGAAACTCTTAGTCACGCAAAAAACCGAAAACATCCCATCTAACTTTCTTCAAATAAAGTCTGATAGTGGGGAAGATAGTGGCACATATAATATATTCGTTTTACCTATTGATGAAATATTCCGTGATAAAACTGTGACTAGTTTCTCAAGTCTATACAAGCAAATCGATGGGTGCAACATTTGAAAAAAAAAGTGTGAGTAAAAAACAAGAGTGAGTTTTTTTGGTGGTTTATGTTTGTTTTATCTTTAAGGTTTTCACATTTCATCTCTTCTGTTATTTAAATGTCTCATTTTTTCCGTTCAAGAGATTGAATGGATTGACATTTTGATCCTGAAAGAAAGTGTGTATCAAAAGAGTTTATGGATGCGATAGACGACTTTCTTGCCTTTGCTTATAGCCAAGCATCCTACCAAGAGCAGAATACCATTTTGTGTCTTTGTGCCCAGTGTAAGAACCAAAAACTGCATGGCAAAAACCGTTTCATGTCGTCTTTTTCAAGTCGGGTTTAAGGGAAATTACTATGTTTGGTCGAGCCATGGTGAAAATTATGTTGATGGTGGGGAGTTCTCGAGGAAAACTAATTTTACGGGTGAAGAAGCAACGTGGGATCATCATGGTACAAATTTTCAAGTTTTGATTGATATGTATAATAACTTTCCAGCTGCAAATGTCAATATGGGAGAAGACATGACATCGCCCTATGAATGGAGAATTTGATGGAAGCAACCAATGAAGAGCTATATCATGATAGCATATTCCGAACTTTTGAAGCTGCCAATCAACACTTTACGATGGGTGTGTATACAGAATTTCTCAATTATATGTGGCTTTGCGTATGATGAAAGCAAACACAAATCACAATATGGCCGAGTCCTGTTTTTTGATGAGATATCACAGACTATAAGAAATGATCTGCCAAATCCAAATAAAGCTCTTGCATAATAATATGAGACAAAGAAGTTGACTCGAGCTCTTGACCTCCTTGTTGTTAAGATTGATATCTACGAGAATAATTGCATGGTCTTTTGGAAGGAAGATCAAAATTTTTTGGTTTGTCGGTTTTGTGGTAAAGACAGATACCATAGAAACAATGGGAAGGGAAAAAATCGACCTAAAAAAAGAAAATAATGTTTTACATGCTGATTATGGAGCGGTTGAAACGGTTATACCAATTAGAGACGATTGCATCTCATATGCGATGGCACGCAAATCATTTGTCTCCCGAACGAGAAATGCACCACCTCTCAGATGGAGCTGCATGAGAGTATTTTTATGAGGTATATCCTAATTTTACGGCTGAAAGTCACAATATTTATCTAGACTTGTGAACCGATGGATTTAATCCAGCTGGTATGAATGGTGAGGCACACTCGGTTTGGCCAGTGATTGAACCCCCTATAATTTACGTGTATGAAGAGGGAATATATTTTCCTGAGGGTGCTAGTTCTCGGGCCAAAACAGCCGAAGAAAATTTTAGATACTTATTTTCTGCCGTTGATTGAAAAATTACAGAGTTTGTGGAATGAGGGTGTGGAACCATATGATATATCAAGTAAACAGAGATTCACGATGCGAGCTGCGTTGGCTTGTACAATTAGAGACTTTCCGACGTATGGCATGCTTTCTGGTTGGATAACGCATGGCCGTTTAGCGTGGCCATATTGTCTAGATGAGACAAAGTCTTTTTGGTTAGAAAATGGAAGAAAACATAGTTGGTTTGATTACCATAGAATGTTTTTGCTCCCTGATCATCCTTACATGAGAAATGTTCAAGCGTTTCGGCGGGGCAAGACTATAACAGATGCTCCCCCACCTTTTGATGATTCAGGTTTGGATGAACCACCACCTTTCACCGAGCTTGTCAAGAGGACACATATGCAGAAAGATGGAACCTTCATTGATGATAGAGCAATGTCGATTGTGTGTGAAGTGGAAGAATCTGTCGAACATATGACACATGAAGAAGCATCTTCCAATCGCGTCAGCCAAACTGCCTCCACAGCCACTACTCTTTCTCAGTTGCTACTAGACCAAGATTATCTGAAGGTAAACTATTTCCCTACTATATTTACGATGATTCCTTGTATTTGGTTATTTGGAAATGATCTTTTTTCGGACTTGTGGAATTGGAATTAGAGAACCGTGACTTGATTGCATATATGATGTTTATTTTTTGATCTCGCGCTTGATATAAAATGATTATGTTGATGCCCAATTGGATTTTTATTTGAGTATTTGAAAATGTTTTCAAATAAACAGATCTTGGTTGATGTTCTTTTGCCTTGTTTCATTTTCCAGCGTGGTGAGTCAAGCAAATGACGTATTTATGGAATAGGCAGTATGCAATATCGAGATTTGGTTCCACCCGACACTATCCCAGATTTCCTGCAGCGAAACCTAGACCTGGAGATGCGCATATCTGGTGTGGAAGTGAACTCCCAAACTGTCAAGGCAAATGTGGAGACACTCAAGGCAGACTTGACGAACTCAAGTCTGATATGGTAGCCTTAAACACTGGCTTCAAGCAAGAGATGGCTGAAACAAGGACTCAGCTAAATGTTATTATTCAAGCTCTTGGGGCTCATGCTCAATCCGCTCCTGCTAACACTACTCCTCTTGCCCATGCTACTGGTACTCCTCCTTGTGGTAATGCTACTCGTGCTGCTCCTACTCCTCCTTCTATTACCCGAAGACAGCAATCTCAGCTTGATAAATGGTGTCCCGAGCTTCTGTAATAAAAATCTTAAACTTTTGTATTGTATCATGTTTTAATTTTATGTAAGATAGTGTTTGCCTCTTCTTTCTTTATAAATTTGATCTTTTATATCGTTTTCTTTATGCATTGGATATATTGTGTTTTTGAAAAGTACTAAGAATAGTCACGACTAAAATATGACAAAACTACAACAAGCCACGAAAAGGCCATACATAAATTGTGGCTGATATAGTCACAAAAATGACACAAACGCATATGTGGCTTCCATGCAACGCAAATGTTCGTGTCTAAACTGTGACAAGAAAGAAACGAATATATCGTCACAAAACTGTGACTACAAAAATTGCCACGTAAATTGAAGTGGCTGTTTCGTGACAAGAAAAAAACACGAAACAATTGTAACAAAATTGTGTCTACAATTTTGGCCACGGAAGATTAGGTGACCAATTCGTAACAAGCAAAGCCACGAAAATAAACGTGTCCTTTTTGTGTCTGTACGGACACGAAAAGCCAAAACAATAAAATAAAGATTGTATAGCCGCAATTTTTTTTTCATGGCAGTCCATGAGTATGACGTCATATAGCCACGAAATTAAGGTCTTAGTCACGGAAAGTTTCATGGCTATACCCTATATTGTTACTAGTGTTATAATCTAAAAGCTTATTGCTGGGAATGACACTGGCCTGCACTCCTCGGAGAACATAGGGTTAGTACATCCAAGTGCAAGGCATCCTGCAGCCTTGTGGCATTTAGCCGTAATTCTTTTGATGTAATTTTCATCTATATTTTTTGAACATAAAACATGCAAGCATGTTTAAAACTTAATTTATTGTCCAAGTCTATAGAACAAGATGTGGCATATATTTATAGAGATAATGGCGGCAGAAATTTGAATATACGATGAATAGAAAATGAGGAACATAAAACTTGAAACGAGATTAGTATTCATAATGAAACAAAATTGCACACAACATGAACTTACATTTGGGGGCAAGCAGTGATAAAAGCTTTGCCCTTGATGTATTATTTGGAACCAAAAGAAACTCTTAACATAACAATACACACATGCCCTTAAAAGGATCAAATGAATACAAAAGTTACACTTGGTAACTATATGAAGCTATATCAAGCTTCTTCTTTGTAGCAATGGCAGTGAACGTCCCTTCCCTCAACTACTCCTTTACAGACTGCTTGAAGCCCGTATTTGTCTACACAACAGTTACAACAATCTTCATTTGTACCTGTGAATGGCACTGGCCCGCATTCCTCAGAGAACATAGGGTTAGTACATCCAAGGGCAGGGCATCCTGCAGCCTTGTGGCATTTAGCCTCGATCTTGATAATTTCTATATGTTGACATATTCAACAAACCATCAGCAAAAAATATTTAAAAGAAAACTGCAAAATATAATAATGGACTTTGTTAAATTGATACCTGTTGAAGCCATCACGACAACAAGCAAGAGAACAATGAAGCTGATGGAGTTGAGGTTCTTCGCCATTTCTTTTTTTTTGCTAAAACTTGTATTTTTTTTTTAATATAAACTTTAGCTTTGATGATACAAATCCACTGGTGTGATGATCTATTTATACTCAAAATATGTAATATTGTTATACTTGTTTAATCCTTCCTTTTCTCTTTCAGGTTTACCAAGTTAATAATGTCGCCACAATTTTGCAATGCCGTCTTTTCCATTGCATTTTATTTTAGAAGTCTTATCCTTTTTGTTTAATCATGTCCTAGTGTTAAATAATCAACCAAAAGAAGGTCATAAGTGTCTTTGTCATTACAGATATTTATTGTTGAAAAATAGTATAGTTGTCGTCTTTATTGTTTTAGATCATTATATATATCTACTTCACTGAAGTTGATGTTGTCATTGATAAAGTACGCACGTTCTTGACGATCTTTTCCATCTGATAATACAAAACGAATTTACTTCCATAAAAAAAATTAAGAATGATTGTGGGTGTTGTCATCGATATATATCTCAATAAGTAAGTGATTATCCTCATGCACATATATAATTATTCACAGAATAACTAAACTATTGTATGAATTAAAAGTAAATAAAAAATTATTTTTAATTATTTTTTGTTTTTATTATAATCAGATATGCGATTTCGGATATAAGAGTTATGATCGGTTTATTCAATTTTTGGTATATTTTTTCGAATTAAATAACAATTTTTTTATTCTAATTAGAACAAAATCATATTAGTTTTTAATCATATTTTGTTTTGTTTTTTCTTATATTTGCACATATATTTTTTGTAAAATGATGTATAATTTGATATATGTTGTTTCAAGAAAAAAATAGAAAAACAATGAAATGTTGATCGGTTAGAAATTTATTAGCAAATAAAACCGGTAATCTTTCCAAAGCTCATGCACGTGTATAAATATTTATAGAATAAGTAAATTACAGTTTAATTTTGTTAATTAAATATAGTTGGTTCTCCGTCTTAGATTTATAAATATGTATTTTCATAAAATTTTGTATAAATTGCTTTGGAAAAACATTAGATAAAAAGAATATGATACATAGATCGGTTAGGAGTTACATAAGTGAACAAAACCGGTAATTTTTCAAAAGTATATTAAGGATTGAGAACATAATGATAACCTAAAATTGAGAAGTTTATATCATGTTTATTTTGAGATCAAGTGACATCCATAATTTTAAAATTTAATATCACATTATTTGAAATGTTTATATAAGTTTGTATTAACATTAAAAATATAATTTTTCTAGAAAAAGACGATACTAGATGATTGGGTACAAAGTTTGAGATATTTTATATTTTTATTATTTTAAGAAAAAATAGGATAAAAAGTATTAAAAACCTAAAAATAGTAATAATGGCAATAAGTCATAATAATTTTAATTTATTTAGGGTATTCATGTAATTGACCTTTATGAGAATTAATATCAGCACGGCATATAAGAAACTAACAGCTCAAATAATATTTATTAAGAGTATATATCCATGTAATATATATATATTATTTGAGAAATCAGTTTCCTATGTGTCGAACTCACGTTAATTCTCACAAATATCAATTAAAGACTACTCTTTTGGCTGCAGCTCGTTGTGTTGATTGAGCTGGTGTTGTCGAGCTGGGATTAAGGCTGCTCATTTGGCTCCAGCTCGAGCTGGTGGTCGAGCTGTGTGGTCGAGCTGGAATCAAGACTGCTCATTTGGCTCCAGCTCGAGGTGGTGGTTGAGCTGTGTGGTTGAGTCCACTCCAAGGTGGTGGTTTTAGCTGCAGCTCAACTTGGTGCTCGAGGTTAGGTATAACTTCCTCTTCTTCTTTTCTTCTTGACTCCCCTTGGAGTCTGATTCCAGCATTCGCATCCTTGTCCAGTATAAATCCCAAAGGCTGCAGGAAAAACCTGATAACATCTCCAAATGCAAAGATGTATGCAATGCTAATGCAGGTATGTATGCAAAGTGGATGAAAACAACTAAAACTGGTATAAACTAGGGATTAAACAATGTTGAAATAATGACACTTGAATGTTTAAATCATTCAAATTATAGACATATCAACTCGGGCTGGTGATGGAGCTGGTATGGTCTAGCTAGAATAAAGACTACTCCTTTGGCTGCAGCTCGTTGTGTTGATTGAGCTGGTGTTGTGGAGCTGGGATTAAGGCTGCTCATTTGGCTCCAGCTCGAGCTGTGTCGTCGAGCTGGAATCAAGACTGCTCATTTGGCTCCAGCTCGAGGTGGTGGTCGAGCTGTGTGGTCGAGTCCAAGGTGATGCTTTTAGCTGCAGCTCAACTTGGTGATCGAGTTGTGTGCTCGAGGTAGGTATAACTTCCTCTTCTTCTTTTCTTCTTGACTCTCCTTCGAGTCTAATTCCAGCATTCGCGTTCTTGTCCAGTATAGTTCCCAAAGGCTGCAGGAAACACATGATAACATCTCCAAATGCAAGGATGTATGCAATGCTAATGCATGTAATACTATGTATGCAAAGTGGATGAAAAGATCTAAAACTGGTATAAACTAGGGATGAAACAATGTTGAAATAATGATACTTGAATGCTTAAATCATGAAAATTATAGACATATCAACTCCCCCAAACTTAGTCTTTGCTTGCCCTCAAGTAAACAAACAAGATCAAAATGAAGAAGAGGTTTGAAGGTGGGGACTCAGAACCAAAACATGCTGGTAGAAGAGATAAAATCAGTGTCCAAGTTAATAGTTCTAGGATGCAAGGTGAGTGAATTGTACTTAAAAACTTTAGTCATACTCTTCACAAGACAACCTAACTTCAGTCTCAACCTAGATATGCATTCAAATCGACCAATCCCTTAAACATTTATTAAGCATGAACCGTAAATTAGGCTATGCAAATTCAATAAACTCATTTGGCTAAGGGTAAAGTTAAGAGACAAAAATGGTCCCTTTTATCTAGTTTATGCGATTTATGCGATTCAGAACAGGATCTCTCGGGAAAGGAATGAGATTTAGAAGAATGTTAAGGGAAAGGACCAACCTATGCATACAAGGATAGAATCTCATATACCCAAAAAAAAATATCGATTTCACCCTCCTATTTCTAAACCAGAAAGATTATCCTAATTCTACCATTTTTCGTTGAGGCACTCTTCTACCTTGATAATTTCTTAGATAAACTCATTGTTTTCCTGTTTTGTTTTCATACTAAGGAGAGGTTTTGATTGACTTGACGATCTCCAGCGGATTGGGTTTTCTCTAACAACTTATGGCTCTCTTTTCTTCTTATTCATAAGAATATCTAGTCTTTTTGCCTTTATTTTTATTCATCATTCTTTTTTTCTTCTTTTGCTTAGAGACTATTTTTCTCTTTTTTAATACCCCCAAATCATTTACTAGATCAGTACCATTTTTCTCTTTTTCCTCTCTGAAGAACTCTTAACCTTTTCTCTCTTTCAACTCTTTTCCCAAATCTTTTATTTTCAGCACAACCAACCCCATACCCAGAATCAAGCTCCAACCTAGTTCTATCTAATCCATAAATCGTGAACTAGAACTACATGAGATACTGTCCTTGTCGGCTCAAACCCAACACTTTCTACCAAGCTCGTTCCAAAAAATAAGGCCTTCCACTCGCTAAATAATTAAGCCTTGAATGAAAGGTAGGCTAAAGGCAGGAAAACTGTTCCAATGAGGAGAATCAACTACTTAGATTAGCAAGAATGGTAAAATGATGAAAGAAAATCCAGGAGTTCAAATGCAATGCATAGACATTATAATTACAAGTCAAGTTCAGGTTCAAATAGATAGGGAAATTTTTTAAATCAAAGCATGCTTGAATAAAGACAATACTGTCAAATTATGCATTCAAGGCATGGTGTGATCTTACTTCAAACTCACTTGATTATTCATCAGACAACTATAAACGTGAGCATTAAGACTATCAAGTCAATCAGCATGCTTACAAGGTCATGATCATCCTAGTCCCCTATGCAAATGCATCTGTCCTAAATGAAATGCAACTAGACTCAATCCTAAAATGTAAATCCAACTACATGAACACTAATTTTTAGGATAATTTTCGAACTTTTTTCAAATTGTTTAGTTTTTTCTATGCCTCAAATGATATGCAAACTCGAGTATGCAAAAAATACAAAATATGACTAACATAAAAACTTAATTAAACACATCTCAAACCGCATCACGTTCGGATGGATCGGGCTCTGGCTCGATGTGGTGATTGAGCCTAGAGGTCGAGCCAGGAACATCATCGGATCCCACAACTCTTCTTTTCTTGTCCCGTAGGTGATATGATGATGCTCTGGTGGATCCGTTGTGATGTTTCGCCTAGGCGCCATGATAAATGATCGACTCTTCTGCAAGAATCATGAGGAGGGGCTTTGTTCTTGGTTGGCCTGTTGGGAGGTAGAACCACTAGCTTTCCTTTGGAGCTCTCTTATTTGACCCTTCATCTCCTTAACCGTTTCCTTTAGCGATCTCAATACCTTGTCTTGCCATTTGCACCACCGTTTGAGCAGACCGATGTGCGTATGAGCTGTCCTAAGAGCAAAGCTCTGGTTCCCTGATATGAAGTCTTTGAAGTAGTATTGCTTTGGACCGTGCTTGGTGTCATCCTCAGACTCTTCAGAGACTTGTGGGTCGCTTACTGGTGTGGAGTTGAAAAGGAGATGAGTGGGCGGCTGGAAATCAATGTTGTTGCCCAGCCGGATTTTTGTAAGCCTCACGCATGGAAGTGTCAGCTTGGCTTCTCAAACTTCTGGGTGCAAGAACTTGTATAGATGCAATTTGGGTGCCTTGAGTTCTGACCACTCATCTGATGCGGCATTGCTTGGCTCCATGTGCATGTCAAGCTTGTGCATTCCTTGTGAGCTGAGGCTTGACTCGAGGTAGTCATCGAGTCTGCCTGTCGAGTGTGCTCTGATCTTGTTGTCCCATTTGCTACCAGAACCTCTACCCTTGACCCGATCAGATCCTCAAAGTATTATGGATCCTCTACTCCTTTATGTGAATCCATCAGCTTCTCATATCCCAAGGTTTCACCGTGGAGATACCTTCCCCAATCTTGGTTAAAGCAATTTGAAGGTGGTCTTCCACGTCACTCTCCTCCAGCAACTCATCAGCTAATTGATCCATTTCCTCAATCCAGAAAATATGTCCCCCTATCGTTGGTTTTTTCATGGAGTCCTTGATGTCAAATTTCATCTTGAGACTCTTTCCCATCTTAAGATCGATCTTTCTATTCTTGACATCTATCACTGCTTCAGCTGTAGCTAAGAAAGGTCTTAATAGAATTAGAGGGTTTTTAGGCTCTTCATACATTTCTAGTACCACAAAGTCTATATGTACTTCTATATGTCCAATCTTAAGAGGTAAGTCTTCCAATAGACCACGAGGGAGTCTAATGGACCTGTCAGCCAAGACCAATGAGATTTTGATGTGCTTGTATTTGCTAAATATCAGCCTCTTAGCTACAGAAAGTGGCATGAGGCTTACAGATTCTCCAAGATCACAGAGACAGTTTCTAAAAGCTAATGGACCAAGAGAGCAGGGTAGGGTGAAAGAATTGGGATCTCCTAGCTTCTCTAGACGATCCTCTGCTGAATGATGGCACTGCATTCATGGCTCAGAACTCTCATCCCTTAAACTTCTCTAATTCTTTCCTACACTGCATTCTTAAAGAACTTTTGATATCGAGGCACCAGCATGAAAGCATCTATCGGAGGCTTCTTGACCTCTATTTCCTTCATCTGCTTTTCAAACATGGCTTGATACTTCTCCACTAACTCCTTCTTGAATCTTCCTGGGTATGGAAGTTTTGGTTTGTATGGAGGGGGAACAAAGGGTGTTGGCTCTTTGTTGGAGGCAAATCGTTTTCAGTAGCGGTAGGCTTGACTCTGTCAATACCTCGAGCCAGATGGTCAAGCTTGTCTCCCAGTTTGGGGCTTGCGGTCTTGACTTTATATGCAGTCAAATCCTCCTCATTCTGAGCTTCATTGTCCTCAGTGACTATAAGGTTGCTTGATATGTTAGGAAGTTCTCTGCCACTCCACAGTGTGATAGGATGGGCATGGGCATAGTCATTTGGATTTTGAATAGCTTTCCCTGGTAGTTGTCCTGTAGGCTTGGTAGATGATGTAGAAGCACACTTGTTCTCAATGTATTGCACCTTTGAGTTTAATGCCTCCAGTTTGGAATTGAGGTCATTATATGAGCAGTCCATCTTCTTGTTCATCTTTGCAAGCCGCTTTGATAACTTCATAGCGCCAGTTGCTTGACGTTGAATAATCTGCTATAGCATATTCTTCATGTCTAGCTCTGGTGCTGTAGGGACCTGGGCTTGCTGAGGTACAAATCCTGGTGGTGCTCCCATCAATGGGTTCTGCTGATAACCAGCTTGGAATTGCTGCTTATGAACAAATCTTTGATTCGGATTGTATGGGACAAAAGGTTTGTTATGCACTTGTTGTTGTTGCTGAGGGTAGACCTGATGTTGTGGGTTTGCCACATTAGTGCTTCTGTAGGACAAGTTTGGGTTGTTCTTGTAGTTGAGAAAACCCTTGTTGTAGTATCTGTGGTTCTGAATGTATCTTATCTCTTCCAACTAATCACTTTCCCCATCCTGAACTTGACACTGCTCATCGTCACTGACAAAGTGAACCTGCTTCTGCTGAGCAAGAAGGAGCCTATCTATCTTCTCATTCAGAGCATTGATTTCCTTATAATGTCTCTCTTCAGAATCAGCACGTCCTTGTACATGCCGGTCATAATCTTCATTGTAATTCTTATCTGACTGAGCAAGGTTCTCCACGAGCTCCCAGCCATCATCAACGTCCTTGTTGAGGAAGTTCTCGTTACTTGCAGTATCAAGAAGCATCCTTATCTTAGGTAGAACACCTCTATAGAGAGTTCTGAGAAGGGATTCATTGCTGAATCCATGATGAGGGCACTGAGAAGTGTAGCTCTTGAATCTCTCCCATGCTTTACACAAAGATTCACCATTCTTCTGGGCAAAACCGGATATCCCATTGCGGAGTCTGGCGGTGTGTTATTTGTAGAAGAACTTGGCAAGGAAAGCCTTCTTGCAGTCATCCCAGGAGGTGATTGTTGCATAAGGTATGTTCTTCTTCCATTGATTAGCTCTGTCACCAAGACGAATGGGAAGAGTCTCAGCTTGAAGCCATATTCACTGACCCCGTTGATCTTGGTAGGGCTGCAGATCCTGTTAAACTCGTCCATATGATTGACTGGGTCTTCCATAGATCATCCCACTCTTGATGTCGAAGTTGTTGTTTTGAATGGGAGGAGGTAAAATTTTTTGCCTCTGAGTATGAGTGTTGGGGGCATCTCATGGACCAATATGTCGTGGAATCCTCTGCTGATGCCCTTGTGCAGCATGTCCTTTTTCATTATGTGGGTTTACATTCCCACTGGATATGGTTAGTCAGTTATGATTATGTCCCTTTGCACTCTCAGCTAGCTTGGTCGACGGTCGATGTTGTCAAAGTAGCGAATAAGATTGTGGTTTCTTTTTGATCTTGTTTGCATACAAGTATAATCAGCTCGACTCTAGTTGAGAGCCCGCACTAGCAGGTTGAGTCAGTGGGTACCTGAGACAGACATATATAAGAAGAAAAGCACAGAGTCAGTAACAAAGGTACAGTGAAAAAGAACTTGATCTTAAGAGAACTGAAATCCTAAATATAACAAATGATCACCCAATTGGCAACGGCACCAAATTGATAGTAATATTTTGGTGGTTTTTACTAAACAACTACCCTATGCACTATCATTGTCATTGCAGTACAATAGGTTGTCAAGCCAAATGGATGAGATGCTAGCACTCAGGATGTGGTCAGAGCTAATTAAGTCAAGCCAGACAGTTCAATTTTAGATTTAAACAACCTAAAAGTAGAAATAAAATGCAATATAAAACTAAAGACAAGAGCTATCAAATGCATAAGCACATAATGAAACTGCTGGAATGAGATTAAACAAATCTAAAAGCAAAATAACAGAAACTAAACAAGCAAGTTGGAGTGATAAACAAACTCAGAGAATGAAAGCTCCGAAGGATGGGGTAATCGACCAATGACTCTCATTAATCAACTCTAGGTGTTTAACAAAACTCAAGCAGAGCTATTCCCTAGACAATAGACATCAAAACCAGACAAATCCACTTTCATGGCAGACACCCTCAAGCCAAGCTACTTCCAGACCTAATCATTATTTATGAAATATAACAGAGTAAGCACTAAGATTCAGTCTATTAAAGCCAATAAACACTCTAGACAACTAATCCCCTAGGCTAGATATGCAAATCTCTTGAAATAGTTAGTTCATACATTTCATCAAACACCTTTTGGGTGTGGAAATGCCTAAGTTCAAGCTTCAATTGATCAGAGAAAAACATGCATTATAAACACTAATCAAGAAGGGGTCTACAAGAATCTAAGGTTAAACACCTAAGGAGATTAAGTTTCCTCACTAATCTATCCCATCCTCAAGAACCTTAATGACTACTCACTAATCAGCATTATGAACACAAACTCATAAATGAATAAAAATAGCATGATTAGATGTATAAAGATGAGAAGAATATAAATGACTCAAGAATCAATTGCAAAACCGCAATAGATCAAGAAAAATTTGAATTATAAATTTGCTTAAAATTGTTTGAAAAAGAGCTAAAACCTAATGAAAATTTGAGATATTCTTGGGAAAAGACCAAGGTGAGTATTTATAAAGTTGGGTCAAAACCCTAAAAGAAAAAAAGACAAAATAGCAAAGTGGTTGGTCGGGCTCGAGGTGCTTGGTCGAGCTGGGAGGTCGAGCTGGTGCAATGGTGGCTCCTTTGGCTCGAGGTCGAGGTGTTGATCGAGCTGGTGTGGTCAAGCTGGGATCAAGGATGCTCTTTTGGCTCCAGCTCAAGCTTGTGATCGAGCTGGGATCAAGACTGCTCCTTTGGCTCCAGCACGTGCTGGTGATCGAGCTGGTGCGGTTGAGCTGCAATCAAAACTTCTCCTTTGGCTCCAGCTCGTTGTGTTGATCGAGCTGGTGTGGTCGAGCTGGGATCAAGGCTGCTCTTTTGGCTCTAGCTCGAACTGGTGGTCGAGCTGTGTGATCGAGCTGGAATCAAGACTGCTCCTTTGGCTCCAGCTCGAGGTGGTGGTCGAGTCCACTCCAAGGAGATGCTTTTAGCTCCAGCACGACTTGGTGATCGAGTTGTGTGGTCGAGTCAGGTATAGCTTCCTCTCCTTCTTTTCTTCTTGACTCCCCCCTTCGAGTCTGATTCCAGCATTTGCATCTTTTTCCAGTATAGTTCCCAAAGGCTACAGGAAACACTTGATAACATATCCAAATGCAAGGATGTAGGCAATGCTAATGCAGATAGTACTTTGTATGCAAAGTGGATGAAAATAACTAAAAATGGTATAAACAGGCGATGAAACAATGCTGAAATGATGAAAGATAAATGCTTAAATCATGCAAATTATAGACATATCACAGCTCGAACTTGACTGTTTGGTTCATCGGCTCGTCACTCGGTTCTATTCATTGCGCGTTTTGGCCTCGCTCGGTTCGGCCTCGCAGGAAACCCGCACGATTTGGCTAGTCATAATGTCAATACTTAGTCATTTTAACTGTTGATTTTGGATGGGTGAAAACTGACCTAACATTCATTATTATTGCAGTTCGTTATTTTTTTCTGAAGTGTCCCTAGGTTATAATCACTGTTCGTGATACTTTAGCTTCTGCGAGCTTGAACTGGAAAAAATTTCTCGCTGAGGAGAGTCGAACGAGTCCGAGCCTTTTCTGCCGGTTTTGGATGCGTACAAATTCAACCTCATCAAGGGACAAGCAGACGATGGGGAAAAGGATGACGCTACGTGATAACCAAGAACTAAAGGAGCGAGAGGCGAATCTGAATGTCGAGGGCTTGACTGGAGTCGAAAACTAATAGTATGATGCTGCAAGGGAATTGACACCGGCTCCCCTACAACCGTCTGAGGCGGCGTGGAGTCCTCGTGATAGCGAGGAAAGGCAAATCGTCTTTGGACTCTCTTTGGGTCATTCGGCTGAGGTTGATCTGACCCCTACCTCATTCAGGCTCGATGTGACCGAGCCAATTGGCAACGACCCATCTGCTTCTGCATCTCTTTTTTCCAAAGTCATGGTTCCTTGCGTCCATCTTCCTCCCCTTGACCTTGGGTGCAAGAAGAGTCGTATGCTGACATTCTCAACGCAGTTCTAAGGTATTTGTCATTTGAACGAGAATGACTTACAGTTTTTTGACTCTAATTGTTATTATTTTTTTGTAGTTTATGGCGTCCATCAACAAGATTGTGGGGTGGAGGTGGCGCTTATGATTCAGATTTTGGTTAGAATTTCCTCTCAAACAAAAGTCTCTACTATCTCATCCTCTGGGAGAAGTCAAGTTCCAAAATGTCTAGATATTGTCAAGCAAATCATGTAAAAGTTTTCATTTGAAATAAATAACAATATTGAAAATATCATCGCGGTGTGAAAATAAAGTGAAAGAAGTTAATCATATTGAAAGAATTAAAAAGAACATATTAGAAAATGATACCATGATTATCTTTAGAAAATATCTGAATGACTGGGGTCTATTTTCTTCGAGTTTAATAAAACAAATATGGTGTAATTGATCAGAGTGAGCGACCTGCCCTAAGTCGATCACTTGTCTATGGAAAGTTTTCCAAAAGGTGATTGATTGATCAATACCCTATTAGACTGGTTGATCGACCTATTTTTATTTTGGGTCGGTCAATTTCTCCGCAAATCTGATTTTTGTAATTTTTTCAGAAACACTCAATTAATTTTGTTAATAATAAAATAAAATAAAAATAAATCCTAGAACAATGAAAAACACTTGTTAGTGGGTTGTCTCCTACTCAACACTTATTATTAAAATCGTTTGGCTCGACTTGATAGCGCATTTGTCAATCATGAGAATCAAAAGGTTGGGTCAATTCATATTTGATATTTCTTCTATCAAGATAAGAAACAAGTAAAGCAAAGCAACACACAATTTCCCCTGGTAAAGAGATACAATTCATATCAAGGGAGTCTAGTGCAAATTTAATATACGTGTTGAAGCTTTCCTTCAAGGTTCCATGGAGATGAGGATCAAACGCATTTGATGGAAAGATAAAATCACATTTTTCTCTAAAATAGTCTGTCATAGAAAAATTAATTTTATTCCCATTATTATCATGTAATACTATATTATCATTCTTATGATCTATGTCATTCTACGTCATGCTAATTTCTTAGATGACATTGTGTAAAAGGAGATCAAGATTCTTCTAGCATTGAAAATACAGAATCAAGATCATGATCATTCAAACCACATAAAGGATTAGAATCATGATATATTTCATGCAATTCCTAGCAAATTTTCTACTCTTAGAGCATATAATCTTTAAGCTTCATATATTAAATTATGAGATTCACCAATGAAGGAATGCAGATTAGAAGTCTCATAGTTCAAACGTTGAATCGCATGTACCTTTTAATTGCCATGGTGGAACTCAATTGATTACCTCTTCAAGTGCATGCGGTATCGTTATCTCAGAAAATATAGGTTCTATTCCTTAACCTGATGCTCAATGTACAATAATATTAAACCAGATCTTGAATGCTATTTTTCTCCGTGTAAACATTGGATTTCCTTTTGAAATTCTTTTAAACTTGCTTTTTGTGGTGTAAGCACATCCTCATTGAATGATTGCTCCTCGTTAATATCATTGAACTCATTATTTTTAAAGTCAGATCCAAGGCATGTATCATAAAAATTAAAAAGATGTTCATCATTAGGAAAAAAATTAAACATGTTATGAAAGACTTCATGTTTTTTATGAATCTTTTCTTCTGGATCTTTCGCTTCTGATTTTTGTGCGTCTTGGACTCCAGAGGAGTGACAGAAGCAATGAGTACCTCAAGATGTTTCCTTTTTTTTCCATCTTGGTCATTTATACTTCCAATAATTTATGGAATAATGTCCACTTTGCTAGCAAAACTTTTTCGCATGTCTTCTAACTTAGTCCTGCTCTTTATATGCTATTCTTTGATATTTAATGCATTGACTCAACTTTTCTTGACATTTTCCTCAAAAGTCTGTTGAAATGGAGGTGGATCATTAAATTTGTCTACATAGAAGTGCTGAGCAACACTGGTTAAATAGCTATCATAACCAAAAGTTAGTTTTAATGGATGTTCATTAGTGTTTAAACTCCTAGGTGAGATGTGAGGCGGGGAGTTGTGCTTCAAGGCTAGAAGTTGTAAAATAAACTGCATGTTGATATCCCCATAGATACCAACACTCTCTATTGTATGAAGCAAATTATCTGAAACACAAGAGTAGAGAAAAAAATGCTAGTCTAAATCCTTATTTTATACTTAAAGGCAACACACCCAATCCATGGTTGCGACCATGGCAATTTCTGGGTGGCTGTGGATTTATTCCACCCCCCTAGAATAGGACGGAATCTAAACATATATATTCCTTTTAGCTTTATCTCTGAGCAACTGATAGTCACTTAAATTTTCTTCTTCCTCAGAATGTGTGTCTGCGATCGCGATTGGTTTTTGAAGATTCTGATTCTCTGTTGTGGTAGAGACATATTCTTGAGTAACTCCACCTTGACTTGCTCCAACTTGAACTAAAACGCATGATTTTCCAATCATATTCTCGAACTCAAATTCATAAGTGTCTTTATGTGATTCATTGTTAAAGTTTTTGAACATAACATCTTCTCGGAATACAAGTTTCTGCTTATAACACACTTTTCTTTATCTAATAACCAAAATTTGTATCCTTTTATACCTTCAGGATATCCAGTAAAGATTTTCTTCTTAGCTCTTGGATTCAATTCGCCTTGATCTGCATGCACATACAACAAACACCCAAATACTTGAATGGGTTAAGAAGGAAACTCATGTCTGCACACCCGAATAAACCAAACACCTTGATCTTGCATTCAAGTCTGCATGCACATATTTGAATGGTTTAAGAAGATATGGGTGTTTCGTGGATCTGCATGCACATATACCAAACAACAAAATCCTCTTAACTCATTGAAGCCTGGAATCATGGAGGTCGACCTCTCTTCTGGTAAGTCAAAATTAATCGCTGTATAAGGAGACCTGTTGATGAAATATAGTATAGTAGCTGTTGCTTCAGCCCAAAAACATGGATTTAACTCACTCTCACTCAACAAACTTTTGACTTTATACTTCTTCGATTTAACGTCTCAACAAGTCTGTTTTTCTGTGGCGTATATGTACATGTTCGATGCCTCACAATCCCTTCATCTCTGAAAAATCTGTGAAAATAGTGATTCCAATATTCCAATCCATTTTCAGTTCTGAGTTTCTTCACTTTCCTCTTTGACTGGTTCTCTACCATTCTTTTCCTATCTACAAAATTCTCAAACACTTATTTTCTCTTCAAGAAGAATATCCAGACCTTTCTCAAATAACCATCAATAAATGAAACAAATTACAGAGAATTACCAAGAGAAGGTAATGTGTTTGGCGAACCCCAAATATCAGAATATATATAATCGAGCTTCTCTTTTGTGACAGGTTATGCAGGTTCAAAGCTGGCTCTGTGAGTATTGCCATTTACAGAATCCTCAAAGAACCTCAACTTTCCAATAACATCTCTTTTCAAACATCATTTCTTTAGTAGAATCTCAAGACCTTTTTGACTCATATGGCTGAGCCTACTATGCCAGTGAGGAGTCTCATCCTTAGATTTTTCAGTAACATGTGACTCACCAATTTTTGTGAGACCTTACAAGATATAGAGAGTATTTATTTTCTTTCCTTTAACAAATATTGTACAGCCTTTGATGATCTTGAGAATACCATCTCTTGGTTTAAACTAACATCCTTTTTCTCCAAGTGCTCCCAGAGAAATCAAATTTATATCCTTTTTAGGCATATATCTAACATCTGTTAGAATGACCAAATTATCCCTCACATGTAAGTCTTGTTTCCCATCTTCACACAACCAGAAGTCAACTGATATGATCATGGAGAGACTACACAAGAGTCATGTAGCTGAGGAAGATTTAGGTAGCCCTATGACCCTGTCCAAGAGTAAGGCTCTAAGACAAGCCTTGATGGTATTTTTTAACCATATCAAAGACCATCCGTGTGAAGACAAGGCATATCAAACCACTATGGTTTCAATACAAGCCCATCAACAAATAGACAAGTGATCCATATGCATTCTTCTTCCCTTGCTTTTGGTTTTGTCTCAATGGGTTTTTCAAGTGATCTATATGCACTCTAATCAAACACTTATTTTAATGAGGATTATGGATCACTTCTCTTCTTCATCCGTTTGTTGATCAAAGACCAAGGCCCAACAAACTTTTTTCACGCGGCTTAGAAGTTCAAGGGTTAAGTTTCAAATTTAAATTTTGTTTTTTTCCTGAGATGGTCAAGGAGCTTCTTCTAAAACCATCTCTTCCTTTAATCATCGGACTCTATTAAGCCCTTGTATGTCCACTGAAGAAAATCATCTAATCTTCTAATCAAAAACTCTTTCAAAGAGTTAGATCAATCGGTAAATCAAAGACCCTTCCATAATTTTTGTGTGACACTTTGACCCACCAGTAAATTAGAAGCCATTCTGCAACTTCTGTGTGAGACCAACATAACAATAACCTTTCTTTCAAAGGGACAATCTAAGGATCATATTAAGTGGTATCAGAGCTGTTTTGAAAGCTAAGTGCTCTAACTCGATTTATTTAGGTCTTTTGATATTCACTTATCATACCAAACAATCCTGTACATGTGCATCATCACCTAAGTTGTTAGATCAAACTATTTGTTCATCGAATGTTTTAGAAAAAAATTGTTAACCATTTATCTTGCTTTTTTTTAAGTTCTTTGTGGATCGAATTGACAGTAGAATATTTAATTGGACGTTTTACTTGTTGGTATTCCTTAATGGTAAGCCTTGATGGTATTCCTTAATCATATCAAAGACAGTCCGAGTGAAGAAAAAGCATATCAAACCACTATGGTTTCGATACAAGCCCCTCAAAAAATGGACAAGTGCTCCATATGCACTCTTTTCCCTTTTTATTTGGTTTTGTCCCAGTGAGTTTTCCAAAGGAAAGATTTTAATGAGGCTTATGAATCACTTCTCTTCTTCATCCGTTTGATCAAAGACAAAGGCCCAACAAGCTCTTTTCATGCGGCTTAGAAGTTCAAGGGTCCAATTTCAAATTCAAATTATGTTTGTTTTCCAAGATGGTCAAGGAGATTGTTCCCAGACCATCTCTTCCTTACTCATCAATCTCTATTAAGCCATTTTGTGTCCTTTGAAGAAACTCATCTAGTCTATTAATCAAAAACTATTTCAAAGACTTAGATCAGCCGGTAAATCAAAGGACCTTCCATAGCCTTTGTGGGACCCTTCGACCCACCGTTAAATCAAAGCCATTATGTGTGACCCATCGATCCATTCTTGTTTTCCTTGAATTATTTGTGTTTCTTGGATGTAAACCAACATCAACATGGTTTCAAAGGGCTGATCTAAGGAGGACCATATTATCAACTCCTTGAACTCATAAAACAATTCTCTTCTTGGAGTCATGTGAAAAGAACACTTGGTATCAAGAGCACTTGGTATCAAGAACCCACACATCATTTATGATATCATCCAATACCAAATTCAACTGTGATGCCATTAGAACCGCTGCTTGATCAATACTAAGTCGACGCCGAACTACTAACAATGCTTGCTTCACGTTTTTCAGGTCCAGAGTCTCCTCTGTTGTTTCTATCTTACCATTTATAGCATTGTTTTTTGAAATGCCCTTCCTTTCAACATATTCAACATATTCTTTTACCATCTCTTGACTTAGATCTTGATAGGCTCCTTCGTTTTTAAGATTGGAAGTTTTTCTTATTCACTTCTCTCCGAGTATAATGACTTTCAGAAAATGATATAGTATTTTCTTTAAATTCCATTTCCTTTGATCTAGCAGCGCTTGCAACTTCTTCAAATCCAATAGCTACACAACTATACTTAGACTTTCTTTCAATTGATCATACCTTGCAGAAAATGAACTTAGAAGTATGATTGCTTGAACTGCTTCTGGAAATTCAATAGACAGATTCTTCAAATCAGCAATCAACATAAAAAATAATTGATATTCTAATCGGTTGTTCTATTCTCCAGCATCTTATAGGTATACAACTTCAATTTAGAATGTACTATATTAGGTAGAGTTTTTGCTCTATATAACCTCTCCAATGTTGACCACGTTTCTGTCGCAGTTTAACATTGATCAATCTTCCTCAATACATGATCTCCTACCTTGAGAAAGGTCAGGTTCTTAGCTTTATCACATCTCTCCAGCCTTGCTTCTTCAGTCTCGATCCCTTTCTTATTTACTCATGATCTTTTCTTTTTCATCCGTCAAAGGTGCAATCAATTTCACCTCTAATACATCCTTCAAACCAAGGACTCTGATACGTGCAAGCATCCTCGTCTTCAACAGAGAGAAATCTTTAGTTCCATAAAAAAGATCAACCTCGACTAATGAGAACTTGACATCGTAACTCGATTTCTGATTCTACGACTCTTCACAATGCAACATGTTGCTTTGATACCAATTTGTGATTAATCTTCCACGATATCACTTTGAATCGTTCGAATCGCACAACCTAAGAGATCTAATAGATGGATTGAGAAAACTAAATCAAGCGAAAAAGAAAGAACACAAGACTTTATCCAGTTCGGCTACAACTCAGAGATCTAATTCTGGCCGGAGGACTCTCCGATATTCACAAGATCTCATGATACAAGAGTATTTTGGAGGTCAAAACTCGCACAGCTAAATTTAATTACAAAATTTAGGAGAACCAAAGTTTATGTGAAAGAATTGCGAGAACGAAGATCGAAAGAAGGTTTTTTATTGCTGTTTCTGTAATATTTTTTGTACAAGAGATACTGCATAGAGATAATAAGTGTTTTACGTAGGTATTTTGCTATGTCAAAAAGTCCTCCTCTCTCTCGAGTTATTCATCTCCTTTTGAAGTTCTCTTTCGTCGTCCAGACGAGAATATGAGAATGTATCCTCGGAGATTTGTTTGCATCTTCTTCCACTACTTGTCGACTATTTTCGTTTCGGCACTATCTTTCTAGGGCAAAATGATAATCTGAATCGGCTCAAAAGGATCGAGACCCATTTCTTATGTCTCACCATGGTTTTGGCTCGTCATTCTCATTTTGTTCTTCTTGTTGGCTTTGTTTAGTTCGGTCTCCTTGAATCATGCTCGTCTGTTTGTCTCTCTCATATACCGCTCGTCGGTTTGGCTCGGATCTCCCCGATTATGCTCGTCGGTTTGGTTCGGTCTCCCTCAATCATGTTCGTCAGTTCATGTCTCCCCGATAGCACTCATCGGTTTTGTTCGGCTCGACCCTACTTGCCTGGTTTGGCTCAGCCATACCCATATGGTTTGGCTCGGCGTTACCCATCTAGTTCAGCTCGACCTAACCCGTCTGGTTCAGCTCAGTCTTCCCCGTCTGGTTTGGGTCGTTGTTGGTTTGGGTCGTCGTTGGTTTGGCTCTTCGCTGATTTAGCTCGTAACAGATTTGGCTCGTAACAGATTTGGCTTGTCACTTGTTTAGCCTCGTAGGATACCTTCAAAATTCGGCTAGGAATAATTTTCTTACTTAGTCATTTCGATTGTTAATTTTATTGCTATCTCAAAAATTCTCTCAAGCTTTCTCTCTCACCAAACTGATATCAATCTCTCTGTACTGCGTAACAAGAAGACGATACAAAAGCAACAGAAGAAATAATTCAAGGGAATTACAAATTACAAGTGCTGTTGTTGGTGACTAATTACTAATGGCTCCACATGCTCCTCACGTGACCTTAAGAGAGAGCTTGGACCCTCTGAATAGTTCAGAATATGTATCACACATGCATTATACTTGAAAATCAGATCACACACCTACAAGTGATTTTGAAGAAGATCAATTGGAAATTGAATTGGTTGATGAAAAGGTAAATGTTTCATATCTTTTCACTCCTAGTAAATATATTGTATGTTGTTATATGATGAAATAATCTAACCTTTTTTTTCAACAGCTTTTAAAGATAAAACAGCAATTCATTTAAACATGATCAATAATTTATGTATCTAATTAAAGAAGGTGAAAGTTATCTTTTTGATATGTTTGAAGTTTGATCTGATTAAATACACTGAAACTTCATACAATTTTTTTTTGTCAACAATAGAAAAAAATAACCATAGCATATCTTCATTACAAATAATATTGATATTCAGAAAATTCTTACTTTTACTAATGCTCATTTTATGAGTTTCTTTCTTTTGTTCAAGTAATTTATGATGATTCGGATTTCACACCAACCAGTTGGTATGTTTCATAATTTACTCTAAGCAATTTTTATTTCAAATCAATATTTGTTTACCTCAGTATCAATATTTGGTTCTTACATTAATTTTTAGTTTGTTAAATATATTGATTTACTATAGTTGTCGACAAACAAAAAAAAAAGTTACCTTAGTAGATTTGATGGGAGTTATGATGAAAACTTGAGAAATTAGAACTTTTATATCTGAATTTTAGGAAGATAGATTAGTAGAGAATCGTTACATCAAGTTTCATAATTCTTTTTTAAATATTGTAGTTGTTTTAATTATAAAATTTCATGTTTATGTAATTAGCCTAATATTTTTGGACTATACTTTGTATTGGTATTATTCTCAATTGTGTCGCTACTGGTCCATATGGCAAAGAAATCTTTGGTAAGTCCAAACTGAGAGGTTTTCTCAGGAAGATATAAAGAACAGAGAGAGATTTTCCTCAAAGTACTGTAAGAATTTGTAGAAGTTTAGCTGCTTTGTTAATGTACTAGGGATGGAAATCTACAACAATCTAGAACAAGAAGCTGATAAAGAACAAAATGGAAAATTGAAAGTTTATGTTTTTTATCTATAAATTAATATTTGATAAATTTCATAATCTTTCTAAATATCTGCCACCTCTTGTGCTATAAACTTGGAAATAAATTCAGTTTTAATCATGTTTGCATATTTTATACTCAAAAGAATATAGATGAGTTTCACGTCAAAATATATTCAGTTTTAATTTTTCTTATATATTTTTGGGCAAGTCGTTAATGCTGGCAAAATGGACAATGTAGAAGCTGGATTTTGAATTTCCTGATCAGCAGTAATGTTTTAGTTTATAAATACTTTGAAAAGTTTGTTTTATTAACTGGTGTGGTTAATAACTTTGATGTATAAAACGATTATAGGTTAGGCTATATTTTCTTGGGTAATTTTGTGTCAGATCATTTTGAAGCTTGTCAAGATGCATAAGATGAAATGGTGATCTGCTTATTGCAAACATTTTTATAGTTTTTTTTGTAAATCAAAAGTTCCTATAGATTTCCTATAAGCAGTAAGTTTTAACTTTGATTTATACAATGATTATGGGATAATTTTGCGTTAGATCATTTTTGAGCTAGTCAAGATGCATGAGAAGAAATGGTAATACTTACGAATTTTTGCAGAAATCACAAAATCTTAGGGTTTTCCTAAAAATAGTATTTTATAGTCTTCTATTAAGTTTTATAATTTCATTTGCCTCAAGTTGAAGAAATTTAAAATTCATAAGATATTGTACTATTTTAAATAATTTAACAATTACAAACAAATGAACTTTTCATGTTTCCAGTTTTATTTTTTTTCTTTCGAAGATTGTAAGTCGATGGTGTGACATCCCAAACTCAGCCCGATTTCCAAAAATCCAAAATATGAGAACCCAAAAACCAATTAAGGGTAGAATAGTCAAATCACACCTAAACCTAAACCTAGAAGCCTCATCACCCACTCTATATAAAGGAGGAGCTCGTAGCTCCTTAGACCAGAGAGGAATCACAGCGAAGCCCTGCCAAAACGTCGTCGTGACAGCCTCCTTGAAACACCAACTTTTGAGGAGTCATTCGGTGAGATCCGAAGGAGAGAAAGAGGAAAAGAGAGATGATAAAGGAGAGATCCGTGAGAGAGAGGTTTCTGATACATCCAGAGGTCTTCAGGAACCTAGATCGGTCAATGGAGAGAAAAGGAGAGCCGTCACAAAGGAGAAAGGAGAAATAGACCCGAAGAGAAGCCTGTCCTGAAAGTCCACGTTGATCCTGTTTTCCCGGTGAACCAGATCGAACAAGAAGGCGATACACCCGCCGATGGAAAGATCATAAAGCCAGCTTTTCAGAGCTACCTTTGGAATCCGAATCTGAGGTAAATTCAGAAAGTTATGGACTTTGCTTTCTGGTCAAGAAATCATTATTTCCAAACAATTTGAAAACCTTAGATTTGCTTTTAGCTTACTTGGCAAATTTTTTTGAAAACATGTGATCTAATTCTCATAGGAGATAATTACATTGAGAGACATTTTTTTAAGTTTTGTTTTTAAAAAAAGAGCACTTTTGAAGAAAGAGGCACTTTTTTCAAGTTTTTAGTAGAAAAAGTGACATTTTTAACCCTTTCTCTATTCTTTTTTTTCTCTCTCCATTTTCTTCTTTTTTTTCTTTCTTTTTCTCTTTTCTTCTTTTTTTCTATTCTTTCTTTTTCTTTCTTTCTCTTTCTTTCTTCTATCTCTTCCAACAATCAAATCTTTTTATAATTTCTCTTCTTTTTTCAATCGAATTTTATCTTCAAATAAACATGTAATCGAGTTTAGGAAAAAAGTCAAAATTATATAAAATCATATAATTACAAATCACTCTCCAAAACAAAAAGAAAACAAAATCTTAACTATCAATTTATATTTGATTACATAATGAAAAAAGTTAAATATGCATATGTTATCTTGTCTACATTTACTTGTTCACACGTAACATTTACTTGTCCACACGTAAGGATAATACGTACTTGTCCATACGTAAGGGTATGCATAAATAGATATGTAGTTGTGGACATGATAGTGTGAACATGATAGTGTGGATATGATAGTGTGAACATGATAGTGTGGACATAACAGCGTGGACAAAGTAGCGTGGATATGATAGGGTGGACATTGTGGTGTGGACATGGTGGTGTGGACATGCTTCTCTTCATGTCCACACCAGCATGTCCATGCACCATGTCCAAAATTGAATACATGTCGAGATCAAAGATTAAACCCTCATCAATTAGCTTAATTGTGATCAACATAGGTGGGACAGAAATAGAGAGAGATAAAGAAAGAAAGAGCATTAGAGATGATGTTAGAGAATGTATTAAATCTCAAATTGGTGAAAGCTACACCAAAATTGATTTAAAAATTAAAAGAGATATGAAATTAGATAAAAAAAGTTTGATAGTTAAGATTTAAAAATTAAAAGAGATAGCTACACCAAAATCAGTTTAAAAATTAAAAGAGATACACTTTTAAATATTTTATAACCAAATAGATTGCTTAGACTAATCTATCTATTTGTTTTAATGTTGGTTGCAAAGAAAATGTAACAAAGGGATCTTCAAACCTTGATCAAAACTAAATGAATTATCTAGGTCAAAAACCTTTATAGCCGACTTTCCTTTTCCGTCTCCTGCAAGGTTTTCGATCTAGCCGCCTCCAGCATGGAGTCACCGGTGCCGGCGACAACCAAGGGACATGAAGGCGCCCCCATGATACCCTCACAAACTCAAACACCTCTCTCCAGCTCTTTGTTGACACCCTTGTGGGTTTCTCTGCTTTCAGAGAACACAGTTCCCAGAAAATCCTTCACGGGTTCCGTCGAAGTAGTCAATGGTATCGCCTAAGCTTCGCTGCAGAAGAAGTTAGACAGAATGTTCAGCCTCTGTGGGCTAAGTATATCATCGGTTACTTTATCGGTGAGGCTTCCCACATTGGAAAAGTCCACGCAACTGTCAAGCGGATATGGACGTTGCCGGACAAAACATCCCAAGTCGATGCTCAATTCATCAATCCAAGAACAGTATTATTACGCCTCACTACCAAATCAATTCCCGTGTATTGAAAAAACACTTCTGGCATATTCCGGACATCCCTCTTGTGGTACAAGAATCGAATCCGCGGACCTCATAACTCCGCCCTGATATGACCTCAATGCCAATTTCGATTGATCTTCATAACGTTCCCAACCACCTGTACTCCTACAAACGGCTGAGGTTCCTCGGCAACTTAATTGGGAACGTGCAAAAGATGCATTCGTTTGGATGTAGTCCGTGTAATAGCCGTGGTAAATTTGGAGAAGGCACTATCGGAGAAAATCTGTCTTCAAACTAAACCACCTATTGAGATACCAGTTACCTACCCCTGGTTGCCCTTGAGATGCCAAACCTGCTATTCATGGGGTCATGTGGAAAAGGAATGTTCACAAATGAAGGTAAAAGCAGGGGATGAACCGGAGAACAAAGCTGAACAGAATTATCGGGCGGAAGAGAGAGACAGAGGTGAGAAATCAATGCATAGTTTGGCCACTATAAGCGATAGACATGATCGAGTTGTACCAATAAGTCCCTGCAAGGAGACTGGTCATGACAAAAAGTGTGCAAACATTTTGGCTAC
Source organism: Schrenkiella parvula (assembly GCA_000218505.1). Taxonomy (NCBI): domain Eukaryota; kingdom Viridiplantae; phylum Streptophyta; class Magnoliopsida; order Brassicales; family Brassicaceae; genus Schrenkiella; species Schrenkiella parvula. The sequence continues at coordinate 4,124,396 of CM001192.1, read as the reverse complement.
GTAGAGAAATTAGTGAACCCAAATAGGAAAAAGAAGACTCTCGTATTGACAAAGCAATGTAGTGGACGGTTGTGGTCAAGGGGGGGGGGTGGAAACTCACCAAAGAAAAGCCAAAGCCTGCCTTAAACAGTCCCGGTCAGTAATGAGTATGACTCATCTCCTTCTTGATATGTACCACTGTCGGAAACTGTGGAAGAGAGGAAGCTGAGGGAGAAATTACATATGGGGAGGTGGGGAATGTATCATCTTCAGAGGAGGATCTCCCAACCATGAGAACAAAGATAAAGAACACAAAGCTAGCAAGGGGAAAAACAAAATCCCACAAGAAATATGATTTAATTAAAAAAGAACAGAACACTAGGCACATATCAAAATCGAAAAAACCTTCCCTAACCAGGAAGTACAATTGATTATGGCGTCACTTTTTGCGTGGAACACTAGAGGATTCAACAAAATGCCCAAACAAAATGCTAAATTTTTTTTGGATCAACACTGCCAAGCTTGACTTCGGATGCCTCCTTGAAACAAGTGTTCAGGAGGTAAACTTCTCCTCCGTCTTTCAAAAAACTTTTAGTGGATGGAACTCAGTTACGAATTATGACAATCATCGCCTGGGACGTATCTGGCTGGTTTGGTCTGATGAGGTAGGGGTCACAACTATTGATAAAAGCTCACAAGACATTACGATCCTGGTCACCACTAGAGAAGGGAAAAGTTTTTGTCTGTACATTTGTTTATGCATCAAATTTTCATCGGGATAGACTGTCACTATGGGAAGAACTTAGACACATCAAACACACCTTCTTCACTGCACATATGTCGTGGACTGTTGTGGGAGATTTCAACGTTACCCTCACCTCCGATGAGCATTCTCGAGTAGAGGACTACATAGGAGATCATAAACTTCTGAATGAGGCAGGGAAAGAATTGTATGATCCTCTACACATAAATACTGAAGCAGTAAAATACTTCAAAGAGTTTCTCCAATTAAATCTTGCAAACAGAGGTGCCACAACAGTGGAGGAGCTGTCGCAACTAATCTCATTTCTATGTTCTACTGAAATGGCAGAAAAACTGAATCAAGAGGTCACACTGGAGGAAATAAAAATCACTCTTCACTATATGCCGTCGAATAAATCCCTGGTCTAGACGGTTACACTGCAGAATTCTTTATTGCAGCATGGTCGGTCATCATGCAAATTTTGTTACTGCAGTCCAATCTTTTTACGCTACATGTTTCATGCCCCATGGTGTCAATGCCACTGCTCTTACTTTGGTCCCTAAGAGGATTGACGCACAGCATATGAGAGACTTTCAACCCATTTCCTGCTGCAACCTCACATGTAAGGTGATCTCTAAGATTATAGTAAATATACTAAAATGACTGCTCCTTGAAAATGGTGCCAAACTGACTGTATGGTGCCAAACCATAGTGCCTTCATTAAAAATAGACTGCTCATTGAAAATGTTCTCCTAGATACGGAATTGATAAAACACTATCGAAACAATCTCTACCCAACTTGGCTGCTGCACTTGGCATCCCCATAAAGCAGCTCCCCACTCGAAATCTTGGCCCTCCACTCACCACAAAGAGTATGACTAGGCTTGATTATGAACCCCTCCTTGATCAGGTACGGACCCGCATGGTATCTCTCTCTCTTTTTCAGGACAATTACATTGATTCAATCAGTCATACAAGCATTTCAAACTTCCGGTGCTCTGTTTCTCAACTTCCGAAACGATGCTTGGACTCTGGTGAACGACTGTGCTCATCTTTTTTTATGGTCAGGATCGCTGCACCCTGCAACAAAAGTGAAAGTTAATTAGGATAATTAAGGTGACCACACGCGGATGATGGATTTGGAAGAAGAAGTTAAAGCTCCGACCACTTGCTACTTCATTTCTGCGACACCATATCAACAATGGGGAAGGCACCTTCTTTTGGTTTGAGAATTGGCTTGACACAAGCCCGCTCATCCACCTAGCAGGTGACATTGGGAATGGCTGTCTGGAGATCCCGGCAAGTGCCAAGGTCTCTGAGATCTCCAGAGATGATGTGTAGGACATACGAGGCGGCGAGGACAGCATGTACAGACCCTGATACAGTATCAGGGGATTGAATTAGCATCGCCCCCTCAGAGCCTTGCTGGATGGGATACGGTCTGGTGGAAGCACAAAAACGGGATCTTCAAGGAAGTCTTCTCTTCAAGAACAACTTGGGAACAGATCCGTACTATCACTTTGTGTGTTTGGTGGCATAGAACTGTATGGTTTCACAAGCCATTCCGAGACATAGCTTCGTCACATGGCTGGCAATAAGGGACAGTCTGGCGAAAAGGGTTTTAATGAGGCAGTAGGGGTTCCAACAGTCATGCCTACTATGTAAAGAAACAAATGAATCGCGAGAACATCTCTTCATTGCTTGCCCAAACTCGCTTACTGTTTGGCATTGGCTCTGCTATGAGCTACTAGGAAGGAAGATAAACCCGGATTGGTCCGTCGCACTCCGCAATCTCTCCACGGGAAAACATGACAAAGACTCCTCTCTCTTACTTCGGCTAGCTCTCCAAAGTACGAGCTACACCATTTGGAGACAAGGAAATAATAGACGTCACACTGCCCACCACGCTAAGCTCTCCTCCTTATGAGAACAATTGACAACGACTTTGAAAAAAGGATACACTCACTTTTCTCCTCCTTATGAGAACAATTGACAACGACTTTCAAAAAAGGATACACTCACTCTTCTCCTCCGATGAAAACAGAATGGCGAACATCACGACCCGATGGATCGAAGCAACGACAATACCGTCCTTAATCCATGCTATGCTTTCCTTCATGTTTGGAGAATATGTATAATTTCAAAAAACTGCCCAATCTCTTGTATATAAGTTTATTTTTTTGTTAATCAATAAATTTCACATTTAAACATAAAAATAAATAAATAAATTTTCTGTTGTCGAAGATAAACCAGATTTTTGTTGTGATAGATGTATTAAAAATATCACTAGCGTGTTGGCCAAGTACGCTTATTTTATCGACTTACATAATTTTTCAAAACCTCCTAAGTTTATTAATTAATGATTGATCATTACAAGATATAAGCTTCATGTCAAGTTTGTGGGAACTTATTTGCATTAGAGATTATTAAACAACCTGCCTTCGAACTACGTGATGGTTCATGGGATGAGGTTCGATTTTACTATTTAAAAGCTTATCTTATGCAGCTTTTATATTCATTTATAAACTACTTACGTTATACACATTATCATAATTTTGTTTCAGATTAAAGATATGGAAACCATTTTTGATGCTATCAAAAATTTATTAGCAAGACATATCAATTTGTTGTCAATGTTGCAATGGAAAATACTTCCAGTGGACATGATACTTTAAAAAAATGCCAAGGTTTTGTCTACTTATTGAATGACTGAGAATCTTACCTTAGACATTATGAAAAGGATATAACCCTTTATAAATTGATATAACACAAATTCAGGGAATAATAACTTTTATAAGTAGCCAATAAAATAATTCTAAAACTTTTCTTTGCTAGGTAACATTGACACTTACAAATACCCAGGACAAATCAAGATCTTCTAATTCTGCAATGACAACTCCTTCGAAGAGAAAATTGGAAGAAAATGAAGATCAAGCAGATTCGTATTTTACAAATAAGAAACAACCCCTCTAATTCTGTTTACGTTAGTTTTATTAATAGATTTATTTAATGTTGGTAGACTTGTTTTTTTCATTCAGTAGATTTGTTTGAGGAACGATTTTGTAGATTTTTTTTGTTGATGTAGTGGAAATATTGTGTTGTGGTAGATTTCTTGGTCTACGGTGGTAAATTTGGTTTTTAGTAATAAACTTATTATGGGTGGTAGACTTATATATATATTGGTAGATTTATTTTTGTATGATGGTAGATTAATTTAGCCGTAGTAGAATTATTGTTATCGTGTTGGAAATATTTGGATATGTAATGATGGTAGATTAGAGTTGAGTGGTAGATTTATTTTATTTGGCGATATATTTTTAGTCGGTTAGTATATGATGGTAGATATATTTTTAATGACAACATATTTATAATAAAGTAGTAGACTTATTTCTTTCAGAGAAAAATTTATTCAATCTTTTGAGTTTACTCACACAAGGTACAATTGATAGATTTATTAGTTATTATGGTGGTAGATTTATAGTGGTAGATGTATATCATTTACAAATGTGTTGGTAGATGTTTAATTTTAAATACAATGATGGTAGGCGTGTATGCTTACGTAGAAAGATGGTAGAATTGTATGTTTTCATCTAATGATAGTATATTTATATGTTTATATCCAATGATGGTAGACTTGTATGCTTACATAGAAATATGGTAGAATTGTATGTTTTTATCTAATAATAGTAGATTTATATGTTTATATCTAATGATGGTAGACTTGTGTGTGATTTATATTGATACATATAACGAATTTCTAAAACAAATGTCAGTTGCAAACACTGATCGATATAAATCTACCATCATTTACAAAACACGTCAATATAAGTAAACCATCATTAAAAACGTCAATCGAAAACGTCAATCGTGAAACGTCAATTGTAAACACAAATCACAAACACCAGTAAAATAATAAATTTTGACATTTTATTAATTTTTTATTTACTTTTATTACTATTGCAATTATATTATTATTTATTTATTTTTAATATCAGTGTCATTTTCATTATCAAAAGAAAAACTAGGTTTAAAACCGTTTTCCAAAACAATATGCATTGGTTTAGTAATCTGTTTTTTTTAAACATTGTTTTAGTAATATAAGAACGTTTCAGCACTATTTTTGTCAATATTCTCCCTCTGTATGATATATATACAGGTATCAGCATAATAGATAGAAAAATATTGTAAAATAAATGAGCAGAAAATACCATGACCACCACCACCATGTTCACTGGTAGATGGTCTTATTCCAAATAAAAGACATATGTCTGGCCAGAGGACTCCCCGGAAATTCACTAGATCTTGTGATACAAGAGTGTTGCTCTCTCAACAACTTTCTCAAGCTTTTTCCCTCACGAAACTGATATCAAGCTCTCTCTACTACGTAACAAGAAGACGATACAAAAGCAAGAGAAGAAATAATCAGACATAAGGGAATTTACGGTTCTAAGCTTCTTGTTGGTGACAAATTATGAATGGCTCCACATGTTCCTCACGTGACCTTAAGAGAAACCTTGGACCAAATCTGATTCCCTCAGAATATGTATCGTACTTAGGCATTATACTTGAGAATTAGATGACACATCTTCAAATCTCCACCTTGTCATCGATCTTCCTCAATGCCTCATATCTAGTTTCTTGAATTTCCCTTCCGCTACCTGAGAATTACCTCTCAGTTATTTGTAACCCGGAGCATCTCTAATGCTCCTTCAACCTTCCTCACATGAAAAACCTTGGGAAAATATCAGCAGGATTTGACTCACTTGCAATTTTCACAATTTTAACCAATCATTCACTTATGATATCTTTTATGAAATGAAACTTGAAAGAAACATGTGCTGGTTCTCTCATGATATACTGAATTCTTTGATAGTGAGATCGCACTTTGAGAATCGCAATGCACTTCTTCAAACTCCTGAGAAAATCCCATGTCTTTAGCCAAACCCTTTAGCCAAAGGTCTTCTTTAATTGCATCATTCAGAGCCATATATTCACATATCTATGTTGTTGAAAGATCAACTGATTTCTGCAATCTCGATTTACAAGTGATAGTGCTCCCTCCCTTGGTGAAAACATAACGAGTAATTGATCTCCTCTTGTCAAGATCACTTGCAAAATCTGAGTCACTATATCCTTCCAACACAAAATCACTTTGATTTCTGTAAACCAAGCTTTTCATTGCTGTACCTCTCAAGTATCTCAAGACCCACTTAGCCGCTTGCCAATGATGTTTCAAAGGTCTACTTATGAACCTTCTTATTAAGCAGACATGATAAGCAAGATTCGGCCTTGTGCCTATCATTGAATACAGGATACTCCCCACAGTGTTGGAATAAGGAACCATCTTCATTCTATAAAACTGTTCTGCCCATTCTCCATCCATTGGAGTAACCATAGAGTAGGCTTGATCTATGTTAAACGATTTTAACACTTTCTGAACATAGCCCTTCTGAGATATAACCAATATACCAGCATTTATGTCTCTTGTTATCTCCATACCCAAAATCATTCTTGGATCTCCGAAGTCTTTCATTTCAAACTCTTTACCAATGTTTTTCTTTAGATCTTCAACCTGCTTCTTATCAGTATATGCAATCGAGATATTATCCTCATAATAAAGGAAATAATTGAAGAAACCTTTCTTCAATTCTCTCAGATATACACAACTGTCATAATCGCTTCTCAAGAAATGATTATTGTGCATAAACTCATCAAATATGAGATTCCACTATCTCGGTGATTGTTTAAGACTATAGAGTGATCTCTTTTGTTATGTCTTACCACCATCCTCTGTCAAATAATCATAACCAACCAAATTAGATTCATTATACTTCCATATGATTTTTATTGGCCTTTTACCTCTATATCTGACCAACTGATAGTATCTTATGTCTTCTTCTTCCTTAGAATATGTATTTGCTACCGCGATTAGTTTCTGCAAATTCTGATTCTCAGTTGTGGTAGAGACATATTCTTGAGTAACTCCACCTTGACTTACTCCACTTGTACTAAAACACTTGAGTTTCCAATCATATTCTCCAACTCAAATTCTTAAGTGTCTCTATGTGATTATTTGTTCAAGTTATTGAACATAACGTCTTCTCGGAATACAAACGTTTCTGTTTATAACTGCTTCTAACACACTATTCTTTATATAATAACCAATCTTTATACCGTTTTATAGCTTTGATCTGCATGGACATACACCAAACACCCAAAGACTTGAATGGGCTAGAAGGAAACTCATGTCTGCACACCCAAATACACCAAACACTTTTATCTTGCATTCAAGTCTGCATGCACAGACTCAAATGGTTTAAGAAAATTTGGGTGTTTCGTGGATCTGCATGCACATATACCATACACCAAAACCTTCTTAACCCATTCAAGCCTGGAATAACAGAGGTTGACTTCTCTTCTGGTAAGTCAAAATTAATCGCTGTAGAAGGAGACATGTTGATGAGATATTCTATGGTAGCTGTTGACTTTAATTCACTCTCACTCAACAGACTTTTGACTTTATACGTTATTGTTCGATTTAACCTCTCAACAAGTCCATTTCTATGTGGTGTATATGTACAAGTTCGATGCCTCATGATCCCTTCATCTATGAAAAATCTATCAAAATAGTGATTACAATATTCCAATCCATTGTCAGTTCTATCCCTTTCAGGCATATATCAAACATCTGTTAGAATGACCAAAGTACCATTTGAATTTTGAATCGTTATACTTCCAATGCCCTTCACCAGTAAGTCTTGTTTCCCCTCTTCACAAAACCTGAAGTCAACTCTTTAAACTCATAAAACAATTCTTTTCTTGGAGTCATGTGAAAAGAAAACCTGGTAATCTAGTTAGAGAACGGTGCGTTTTGCTCTAAGGCGATTTCAAAGCGATTAGGACTTTCGCATATCCTCTTCCCCAAGGAAGCCGCCGCCGCAGCCAAATGCCTCTAACCGAGGCGTTGGCCCTGTCGGTAGCCACGGCGGAGATCCCGAAAACTGCCCCTCCGGCGGTGTCCTGGTCTAGTGTCGTCCAGAGGAAAAAAACGCTATGAGGTTGAAATCACATTACAAGACGGAGTAGGTTTGGTGATGGTCCCGGAAGAGGTGTTCAGGGACCCATCGCTTCTGTGGGAGGACTTTCTTATCGGAAAATTCCTTGCTACTGTGATACTAGGATTTTGGGATGTTTTAGTGATCAATTATCCTATGCACTATCATAGTCATTGTAGCACAATAGGTTATCAATCCAAATGGGTGTTATGCTAGCAACTAAGATATTATCAGAGCAAATTAAGTCAAGCAAGATAGATAGTTTTAGGTGGGAGAAACTAGGATTCTCAGTGACAAGGACAAAGGCAATATAAATTTTGAGAGAAGATAAGAAAATGTAAGAGTGAAAGCAAGCAAGAAAACGTATGAAACAAGCAATTAGATAGAAGTTTCCTAAGGATGGGGTAATCGACCGGTGATTCTCCTAAATCAACCCTAAGTGTTTAACAAAACTCAATCAAGCTAGTTCCTAGACAATAAACCTCTTGACCAGACGAATCCACTTCCGTGATAGACGCCCTCAAGCTAAACTACTCTCTGATATAATCCCTTAGCGAAACATAGCAAAGCAGGCAATATGAATCAGTTTATTAAAGTCGATAACCACTCTAAACATCTAATTCCTTAGGCTAGAATGTGCAAATCTCTTGAATTAATTGGTTCAGATACTTCAACTACACCTCCCGATGGTGAGGTACCTTAGATCAGGTTTCAATTGATCACAAAGAAACAGGTATTAAAAACAGAATGCTCAAATCATGCAAATTATACACATATCAACTCCCCAAACTTAGTCTTTGCTTGCCCTCAAGCAAATAAACAAGACAGAGATGGAGAAGAGGTTTGAAAATGGGGACTCAGAACCAAAACATGCTAGCAGAAAAGATAAAATCAATGTCCATGTTAACAGTTCTAGGATGCAAGGTGAGTGAGTTCTACTTAAGGATTTTAGCCATACTTTTCACAACACAACTTAACTTTGATCTCAACCTATACATGCGTTTAAATCTACCAATCCCTTTAACATTCATTAAGCAGAAACCATGAATCAAGCTATGCATATTTAATGAACTCACTTGGCTACGGGTCAGGTCAAGAGACAAAATTGGTCTCTTCTCAACAGGTCTATTGCTTTTACAACAGGGATCTCTCATGAAAGGAGTGAGCTTTAGAAGAACGCCTAGGGTAAGAGCCAACCTGTGCATACAAGGATAAAATCTCATCTACCCAAAGAAGCAGTGGCGACTTCATCTTCCTATTTCCTAAATCCCAAGAGATGATCCTAATTCTACCATTTTTCCTGTTTTTGATTTCGTTCTAAAGAGAGGTCTTCACTAACTTGATGATATCTAGCAGATTGGGTTCTTCTTTAATAGACTATGGCTCCTTTTCTTCTTCATAAGACATAAGCTTTTAGCTTTCTTTTACTTTTTTGCATAGAGCCTACCATTCTTCTTTTAAATACCCCAAATCCAATGGAGCTAGATCAGTACTCCTTTTCTCTTTTCCTCTCCTAAGAACTCTCACCCGTTTCTTTCCTTCGTCTTTTCTCCCAAAATCGTTTCTTTTCCAAACAACTAATCGCATACCTTGGTTCGAACTCCCACCTAGTCCTATCTAGTCCATAAATCGTGAACTAGAACTACATGAGATGCGATCTTTGTCGGCTTAAACCCAATACTTTCAACCAAACTCATTCCAAAAATAGGCCTTCCACACACTAAACATTCAAGGCTTCAAAGAAAGACAGGCTAAAGGCAGGGGAACCGTTCCAATGTTGAATCGGCTAGTTGGATTAGCTATGCCAAATTTTGCATTCAAAGTATGGTGCTATCTTATTTGAAACTCACTTGGTTATGAATCAGAGAACTAAAAACGTGGGCATTGAAACTATCGAGTCTATCAGCATGTTTACAAGGTTATAATCATCATTGTCCCCTATGCAAATGCATCAATCCTAAATGAAATGCAACTAGACTCAATCCTAAAATGGAAATGCAACTACATGAACACTCTGTTTTTTTAGGATAATTTTCGAAACTTTTTTTCAAATTAGTTTTGGTTTTTCTATGCCTTAGATGATATGCAGACTCAAATATAAAAATAACACTCACAGAAAACATGATTAGACACGTCTTAAACCCTCCCCCAAACTTAAATGACACAGTCCCTTGTGTCAGAAAAATTCGAAAGAGGATTCAAGAAACAACAAAAATGCAAATGATATATACAATGAAAGATTGGAGATGTTACCTTAGGATTGGGAGAATGGGGCGTTTTCTGTGGCGACGGGCTCTGGCGACAGGTGTTGGTCGAGTTGACTCGTCTCGCCAAGCAATTTTCCCATTTCCTGATTCTTGCTCGACCAGCACATCGAGCTTGGACGTCGAGCCAGGGCTTTTTCGGGTTTCATTCCCTTGTTCTTGATTACCCTGAGCTCGAACTCCTTTATTGTGACCTGATCAACACAAACACTAGGAAAAAGATTAAAAACACCAAGAAAACTAAAAGTTCTATGTATAAGGATAGACATGGGACTTCCTCCCAAGTGACCTTGTTTTAAGTCTCTGAGCTTGACTTCTCACTTCTTTTAAGCTTGGGAGGGTTCAAAAAGAGGCACTGAGGTCCCCTCTGGTATTATTTTATTGAGCAAATATCGTTCACCGTGAACTCAGCTCCTTCCTTGCTGACCAGAGTGATGGAACAACTAGCTTTTTCTTGGAGCTCTCTTATTTTACCCTTCATCTCCTTGATCACGTCCTTCAGCGATCTCATAGCCTTGTCTTTCCATTTGCACCACCGTTTGTGCAAACTGATGTGCTTATGAGATTTCCTAACAGCAGAGAGTGCCAGCTTCGATTTTCTAACCTCTGGGTGTGAGAACTTGTAGTGATGTTATTTAGACGCCTTGAGTTCTGACCACTCATCTGATGCGGCATTCCTTGGTTCCATGTGCAAGTCGAGCTTAGATGTCAAGCTTGTGCATTTCTTGAGAGCTGAGGCTTGACTCGAGGGAGTGATCGAGTCTTCATATGGAGTCTGCTTTGGTCTTGTCCTATTTGCTGCCAAAACCTTTGGCCTTGACCCGATCAGATCCTCAAAGTATTTTGGACACTCTATCGTTTGCTTCTCCATAGCGTCCTTAATGTCAAATTTCATTTTGAGGCTCTTTTCCATGTTAAGATCAATTTTTCCATTCCTGACATCAATCACTGCTCCAGCTGTAGCCAAGAAAGGTCTTCCTAGAATCAAGGGGTCTTTTGGCTCTTCATCCATTTCCAGCACCACAAAATTTGTAGGTATTTCGATATGCCCAATCTTGAGAGGTATGTTTTCCAATAGACCATGAGGACGTCTAATGGACCTGTCAGCTAAGACCAACGAGATCTTGCTAGGCTTGTAGTTGTTGAATCCCAGCCTCTTAGCTACAAAGAGTGGCATGAGGCTTACAGATGCTCCAAGGTCGCATAGGCAGTTGCTGAAGGCTAATGGACCAAGAGTGGTAAAGTGAAAGAACCTGGATCTGCTAGCTTCTCTGGCGCGGTCTTTTGCTGAATGATAGCACTACACTCGTGGCTCAGAACTACCATCCCTTGAACTTTTCTAATTTTTTCCAACACTGCCTCCTTCAACAATTTTCGTTGCGGAGGTATCAACATGAAGGCGTCTATCAGAGGCATTTTGGCCTCAAGTTCCTCCATCTGCTTGTCACTCAAGGCTTGATATTTCTCCACTAGCTCCTGCTGGAATTTTCCTGGGAATGGGAGTGGTGGTTTGTATGGAGGGGGATCAAAGGGTATTGACTCCTTCTTGGAAACGACTGGTTTCTGAGCAACGGTAGGCTTGACTCCATCAGTACCTCGAGCCAGCTGGTCGCGCTTGTATCCCTGAGCGCAGTTTTCGGCTTGAATTTCATCTGAAATCACATCCTCCCCATCCTGAACTTCACTGTCCTCAGTGACTAAACGTGTGATATCTCTGTTAGGCAGTTCTTCTTCACTCCTCAATGTGATAGCATGGACATGGGCATACTCTTTTGGATTTTGAATAGCTTTGCCTGGAGTTGTCCTGTAGGCATTGCAGCTGATGTAGAGGCTCTCTGATTTTCAATGTATTGTATTCTGGAATTCAATCCCTCTATTTTGGCAGATAGATCATTATATGTGTTGTCTATCTTGTTGTTCATTTCGGCAAGCTTCTTTGATAGCTCCATAGCGCCAGTTTCTTGACCTTGGATCAGCTGTTGTAGCATGGTTTTCACGTCTGGCTCTGTGGAGTTAGAAACTTGTGCTTTCTGAGGTTGAAATCCTGGTGGTCCGCCCATTTGCTGCTGATAACCTCCTTGAAACTGCGGTTTAGGAGTGAATCCCTTGTTTTGATTGTATGGAACAAAATGTTTGTTCTGAACTTGTTGCTGAGGCTGAGGGTAGATTTGATCTTGTACGTTTGCCACGTTTGTGCTCCTGTAAGATAGGTTCGGGTTGTTCTTGTAGTTGAAGAACCCATTGTTATACCCACCTTGGTTCAGAATGTAGCTGACCTCCTCTATCTGATCATTCTCCCCCTCCTGGACCTGATACTGTCTCTCCTCATGAACGAAGTGCACATGCTTCTGTTGGGCGTTAAGCAGCTTGTCGAGCTTGTCGTTCAGGGCCTTGAGCTCTCTTTTGTGTCGTTCTTCTCCTTCAGCATTTCCTCTCACATGCCTGTCATACTCCTCGTTGTAGTTCCCATCTGATTGAGCTAGATTCTCCACTAGTTCCCATCCATCATCCACGTCCTTGTTGAGGAAGTTTCCATTACTTGCTGTATCAAGCAACATTCGTATCTTTGGTAGAACTCCTCTGTAAAGAGTGCTTAGGAGTGATTCATTGCTGAATCCATGATGAGGGGAACTTGGCTAGGAAAGCCTTTTTGCAGTCATCCCATGATGTGATTGCGCCATGAGGAAGGTTCTTTTCCCATTGATGGGCTCTGTCGCCTAGAGAGAATCGGAAAAGCCTTAGCTTGAGGCCATCTTCGCTGACTCGATTGATTTTTGTGAGGCTACAGAGCCTGTCAAACTCGTCCAAATGATCCAGAGGATCTTCCAGAGGCAGTCCATGGAACTTGTTGCTCTGTACCATAGATATCATCCCACTTTTTATCTCAAAGTTGTTGTTCTGAATGGGAGGAGGTACAATTCCTTGCCTATGTGTGTGAGTGCTTGGGGCATCTCCAGCTCCAATGTTTCTTTGCACCCTTTGTTGTGGTGCTGGTGCGGCGTGGTCTCGCCCGTTCTGTGGCTTCTCCATTCCCACTTCTTCTTGTTCGTCGGTTCCTAAACCTGTTGGTTCGGCTCTCAAGTCACGGTGTAGACGGTTGATGTTGTCTTTGTACCGAATGAGGTTTTGATTTCCTTTCTTGTGTGCATACAAGTTGGTCAGCTTGACTCGACCTGTTTGATCGAGCTAGCAGATCGATTCAACTGTACCTGTAACAGAATCCGAAAAAATAGGAAAGTTAGTTACCGACTTTTTAAATTTTAAACCTGATCTTAAAAGATCTGAAACCCTAATTGTAGCAAAATTTCACCCAATTGGCAACGGCGCCAAATTGATACTAGGATTTTGGGGTGTTTTAGTGATCAATTATCCTATGCACTATCATGGTCATTGTAGCACAATATGTTATCAATCCAAATGGGTGTTATGCTAGCAACTAAGATATTATCAGAGCAGATTAAGTCAAGCAAGATAGATAGTTTTAGGTGGGAGAATCTAGGATTCTCGGTGACAAGGACAAAGGTAATATAAATTTTGAGAGAAGATAAGAAAATGTAAGAGTGAAAGCAAGCAAGAAAACGTATGAAACAAGCAATTAGATAGAAGGTTCTTAAGGATGGGGTAATCGACCGGTGATTCTCCTAAATCTACCCTAAGTGTTTGACAAAACTCAATCAAGCTAGTTCCTAGACAATAAACCTTTTGACCAGACGAATCCACTTCCGTGATAGACGCCCTCAAGGAATAACAAAGGTTTGTAGAATACAAATTTTCTGAAGCTAAAAGTCGGCTCTCCCCTAGGATGAAACCTAAAGAGAGTATTTATATCCAAATAGAAAATCCTAAAGATAAAGAGATAAGGTGAAAATAAAGAGATAAGGTTAAAACAAAGAGATAAGGTGAGAATAAAGAGATAAGACGAAATCAAAGACAGACCCATTGGGCTCGATGTCCTGATTCGAGAAATGTGGTCGAGTTGGGCTTCAGGCTTGACTCCGGGTGGTGGTCGAGGCTTGACTCCGGGTGGTGGTCGAGCCAAGTGGTCTTGTCAGGTGTAACTTCCTCTCTTTCTTCTCTTATTGACTCCCCTCTTTGTCTGGTTCCAGCAATTTAGTCCATTGTATCCAAAATATGACACTACTATCGAACTATGAATACAATACGCTCGGGAGAATTTGGGTGATATGGGAACCAACAGTCAGAGTCACCCCGTGATTTAAGAGCAGACAAATGATCACCTGTTCCGTGCTACTAGACGGACAGCAAGATGAATTTTTCTGTTCTTTTGTATATGCCTCGAACTCTGCAGAAGAAAGGAAAGAGCTATGGGCAAACTTAAGACACCATCAAGACAGTCCTCTCCTGCGGGGTAAAGATTGGCTAATCCTTGGTGATTTTAACGAAATACTAGAGGGAAGGGAACATTCGGGTTATCCAACAGGTCATCTTCTTCATCCAAGAATGAGAGATTTTCAAGATATGGTTAGATACTGCTCTCTTCTGGACATGAAGTCACAAGGGCTGCTATTCACTTGGAGTAATAAGAGAGAGGAAGGCTTGATCTGTAAGAAACTGGATCGCACTTTGATAAATAACACATGGCTACAGCATTTTCCTTAGGCGCATTGTGTTTTCGAATCAGGTGGGTGTTCAGATCACTTGCGCTGCCACATACAGATCACTCCTCCTACTCACAAACCGAGACGGCCTTTCAAGTTCACAAATGCAATCACGGCCTCCGGGGTTTCTGCCACTGGTCGAGTCATTTTGGAACCAGAAGGAAGCAATATTCACCTCAACGTCCGCCATTCATCGCCTCTCGCAGAAACTGAAAGCGTTAAAACCTCTGCTGAGAGATCTGAGCAAGAAGAATATTGGAGACATCACAAAAAGAACAAAAGAGGCTTTCTCGGTATTATGTGATTATCAAAACACAACTTTGACAGACCCGTCCTCTAGGGCAATGGAAAATGAAAACAAAGCGTATGATCGCTGGCAATTGCTGTCTGGCATTGAGGAAAAGGTTCTTCGCCAACGATCCAAAATTCACTGGCTCCCTTTAGGCGATGGAAACAACCGTTTCTTTCATCAAATGGCAAAAGTAAGAGAAGCAGGAAACTCGATAAAAGAAATACAAAAAGAGGATGGAAGTATTGCAAAAACACAGGAAGAGATCACGATGGAGGCAGCAACTTATTTTTACAAGTTCTTATCACACAAAATTGAAAACTATGTCGGACTAACAGAGCGGGAACTTCGAAATCTCTTGGATTTTGAATGTGCTGAGGCTGACAGAAACGCACTGACAATGGATATCACCACTGAGGAAATACGAGCTGTGTTATTTGCTATGGCTAGTAACAAGTCCCCATGCCCTGATGGTTACACATGCGAATTCTACAGAGCAACTTGGCCGATTGTGGGGAATGATTTCGTAATTGCCATTAAGTCTTTCTTTGTAAATGGCTTCCTACCAGTGGGAATAAATTCTAAAATCTTGGCTTTAATTCCAAAGAAGACGGATGCACGGCACATGAAGGACTATCGCCCAATCTCTTGCTGCAATGTTTTATACAAGATCATATCAAAGATTCTTGCCAACAGACTAAAGAGGATACTACCAAAGTTTATCTGCACAAATCAATCAGCATTTGTCAAGGACAGTCTACTGATGGAAAATGTGCTCCTGGCATCGGAGCTTGTAAAGAGTTATCATAAATGTTCCATCTCCCCTAGATGTGCGATAAAAATAGACATATCCAAGGCTTTTGATTCGGTACAATGGCCTTTCCTCCTCACTACCCTCTCGGCTTTGAACTTCCCTGATCAGTACATCCATTGGATTAGAAGATGTATTACTATGGCTTCTTTCTCGGTACAAGTCAATGGCGAGCTCATCGGATATTTTAGAAGTGAACGAGGTTTAAGACAGGGCTGCGCTTTGTCTCCTTACTTGTTTGTTATCTGTATGCATGTATTGTCCAATATGCTTGATAGAGCAGCTGTCGAGAGGAAGTTTGGCTATCATCCGTACTGCCTAGAATTACGGCTGACTCACCTATGCTTTGCTGATGACCTTCTGATTTTTTCTGACGGGAAGAAAGCTCAATAGAAGGTATAATTGGGGTTTTTACAGAGTTTTCGGCTGTATCACGGTTAAACATTGGTCTGGAGAAATCAACGCTCTACATGGCTGGCGTCTCTACAGATGATATTGCATTGATCCTACATGAGTGGGTCATGTTCTGCAAACTCATACGAAAAGGCAACACGGAGTAACCATTCTCAACGCTATCGAAACAGAGATCAGCACTCTCCAAGAACAGGGCCTACACTCGAATGAGGACACACGGCTATGGCGGCGGAACCCTGACGCTTTCGCCCCAACATTCCGATCAAATGAGACTCTGAAACTTATTCGAGATAATCAACCGATAGTGGACTGGTACAAGGGAGTCTGCTTCTCCTACGCCACTCCAAAATACTCTTTCGTAACTTGGCTAGCAGCTCATAACAGACTATCTACAGGGGACATAATGCTGAAATGGAACAGGGGTACTGATAGCACTTGCCTCTTATGCAAAGACCACACAGAAACCCGAGACCATCTCTTCTTTGATTGCAAGTACTCCGAAGAAGTTTGGAGACCGCTAACGCGGAACCTTCTCCCCCAACACTACACTTCACAATGGAACAAGATTTTGGTTGAATATAATTTTACATTCATTCAAAAAAAAAAGAACACCCGGTATATCAAGAACCCAATCATCATTTATGATATCATCCAATACCAAATTCACATATGATGCCATTAGAACCACAGCTTGATCAATACTGAGTTAAGGTAGAACTACTAACAATGCTTGCTTGACCTTATTTCAGGTCCAGATTCTCATCCGTTGTTTCTTTCTTACCATTTATAGCATTGTTTTTTGAAGTGCCCTTCCTTTCAATATATTCAGCATATTCTTTTCCCATCTCTTGACTTAGATCTTAATCGGTTCCTTCGTTTTCCATATTGAAAGTTTTTATACTCACTTCTTCCCCTCGTATAATGAATTTCAGAAAATGATCTAGTATATTCTTTCAATTACATTTCCTTTGATTTAGCAGCACTTGCAACTTCCTCAAGTTTAATAGCTTCACGACTGTACTTAAGACTTTGTTTCAACTGATAATACGTTGCAGGAAATGAACTCAGAAGTAAGATTGCTTGAACTTCTTCTGGAACTTCAATAGACAGATTCTTGAAATCAGCAATCAACATAAATAATTATCGATTTTCTCATCTATTGTTCTTTGCCCCTGCATCGATCTTATAGGTATACAACTTCAACTGTGAATGTATTATATCCTCGTTGATTTGTTTCCATCTTTTTTCACTACTTGTCAACTATGTTTGTTTTGGCACTATCTTTCTAGGGCAAATGAAAATTTTAATCGGCCCAAAAGGCTTGAGACTCATTTCTTCCGGCTCACCATGGTTTTGGCTCGTCATTCTCATTTGGTTCTTCTTGTTGGCTCGGTTCAGTTCGGTCTCCCTGGATCATGTTCGTCAGTTTGTCTCTCCCCAATACCACTCGTTGGTTTGGCTCGGCTCTCCCCGATTATGCTCGTCGGATTGGTTTGGTCTCCCTTAATCATGTTTGTCAGTTCATGTCTCCCCGATAGCACTCGTCGGTTTGGTTCGGCTAGACCTTACCGATGAAAATTAAAGTTATCTTATTGATATGTTTGAAGTTTGGTTTGATTTCTCAATTTTGTGATTAGATACACTGAAACTCCATATCATTTTTTTCAACAATAGAAAAAATAACCAAACCATATATTTATTACAAATAATATTGAAATTCGGAAAATTCCAACTTTTACTAATGCTTATTTTATGATTTTTTTCCTTTTGATCAAGTAATTTATGATGATTTGGATTTCACACCAACCAGTTGATATGTTTCATAATTTACTCTAAGCAATTTTTATTTCAAATCAATAATTGTTTGCCTCACTATCAATATTTGGTTCTTATGTTATTTTTTGGTTTGTTAAATATATTATTTTAGTAGATTTGATGGGAGTTGTGATGAGTCTGAAAAATTAGAAATTTTAGATATGAATTTTCAGAAGATAGGTTAGTAGAGAATCGTTACATCAAGTTTCATAATCCTTTTTCTAATTATTGTAGTCGTTTGAGAAAATATATTTTCATATATTTTCATATATATGTAATAATATTTTTGGACTCTAATTTGTATTGGTATTACTCTCAATTGGGTCGCTATTGGTCCATATGGCAAAGAAATGCTTGACAAGTTTAAGATACATCTTAAAGCTTAAAATCAATTTGTGTATCTTAAAGCTTTGGAGGGTTGGCCATCTCGGAGGTAATTTAGTTTGGCTTTTTTATATATTAAATTTTATATCCATTTATTTATTTTTTAGATGATGTCCAGGTTACCAATAGCCGAACCTGATATCGAAAAATTTGAAGAGCTCAATTTTTTCTTTGTAACTCAATTAGGACATCTTCCAAAACGTGTTTGTGTAGGAATTATTGGCACTAATTATTGATGAGTTTGACTATACATAAGCCATAATCTTTCTAAATATCTGCCACCTCTTGTGCTATAAACTTGGAAATAAAAGCATTTTTAAACTTGCTTTCATATTTGATATTCAAAAAAATATAGATGAGTATCACGTCAAAAGATATTTAGTTTTAATTTTTTATCTATTTTACTTTATTTACTCAAAAATATTTTGTGGCGAGTCTTTAATGTTGGGGAAATGGAGTATGTAGAAG
Source organism: Schrenkiella parvula (assembly GCA_000218505.1). Taxonomy (NCBI): domain Eukaryota; kingdom Viridiplantae; phylum Streptophyta; class Magnoliopsida; order Brassicales; family Brassicaceae; genus Schrenkiella; species Schrenkiella parvula. The sequence goes on along the minus strand of CM001192.1, from coordinate 4,105,556 downwards.
TTGCTAACAAACCCAACAAAAAGCTGGATTTTGAATTTGCTGATCAGCAGTAAGTTTTTATTTATAAATACATTGATCAATTTATTTTATTAACTGATGTGGTTATAACTTTGATGTATACAGAGATTATAGGTTAGGCTGTATTTTATTGGGTAATTTTGTGTTAGATCATTTTCAAGGTTGTCAAGATGCATGAGATAAAATGATTTTCTGCTTATTGGTAACTCCTTTTATAGTTTTGTTTAGGAAATCAAAAAATTTTGTACATTTCCTATAAATAGTATTTTTTTTATCTCATATTAAGTTTTCTAATATTGTAGATGTTAAAAGTGTTTCATTTGCTTCTAGTTCCAGTTATATGGGTCTCAGCTCTCATTTGCCTCAAGTTGAAGAAATTGAAAATTCAGAAGATATTGTACTATTTTAAATAATTTAAAAATCAAAAAAATTTTCACTTTTCTTATAATGTTTTCAGTTTTTTTTTTCCGAAGATTGTGACTTGATGGTCTCACATTCACTATCCTAAAATCCAAACCAAATGTAACTATTGTAAAAGAGGATGAAAATGTTAAAAAAAAAATCCGCAAGAAAGTCAGTCTATTTTGTAATTTTTAGAAAAAAATCCGCAAGAAAGATACAATGGTTGAATCTTTAGAAGGTACATTATACACTTAGTTATTTTATAATTTATTGGATTGCTTAACCTAATCTGTCTATTTGTTTTATGTTGGTTGCAAAAAAATGTAACCAAAGGATCTTCGAACCTTAAACAAACCTAATGAAGTTTATCTTGTTGGAGCTAAACTATTGTAATGGATGTATAACATCTCTAGCGTGTTGGCCACGTAAGCTTCTTTTATCGGTTTATATAATTTTTCAAAAAACGTTTGTTTATTAATGATAGATCATTACAGACTACGGAAACTTAGTTGATGTTGTTTGACATTCTTGACATTCTTGCATATTAGTATTTTACAAATAAGAAACAACCCTTTCAATTATATCGTGTATGTTCAAGAAAACAAAACATTTAAGTTCATCTAAGCTTTTTTTGTTACTTTTAGTTTTCCTGAACTCTTTCTTTAGATTCTATTTAGTTTATGAGTAATGATAATAAGTACTGATTTTTATGTTATTAAAGTTTTTATTCACATTATTTCTTATGAGTATTTTTAATGATTTAATCAAAACCGTATTATAATTACATATGTTATAAGAGTTAATGAATCTTTTCTCAACACATTTTATATGTGTTTGATATAATTATCTCATTTATAAACAATACATAATGAATTTTTTTAAAATTGTATAATGAAAACCAATATTAGAAAACCAAAAAATCATTTATTGTGAAATTTATTTTGTCAAACAATGACATTTAATTGGTTTGTTTTAATTGTATAAAAAATAACAAAAACTATTAATTAACATGCGGTATATGCAAGGTTATGTTTTCTTTTAATTAATAGTATTTGTTTTTAATTTAGTTATATATTTTTAAGGTTTATTAAATCGTTATAGATAGGGGTGAGAACAATTTATGTCACGTCCTATTACGTTCTATTTGTGGTGATAAATTTTTGTTTTCTATGAAGATATTTTTCGTATGATACAAATATTCAATTCATGTTTTGAGAATATAATAGGAAGAAACTGAAACATAAATGTTGAAATATCTTTTCATATGAGATTACATTCTCGTATGGTACACAGTTTAATTCGTTTTTAAAAATAGAATTTTTCAAATGTGGTCCCGAACAATTTATATATGATGAATTCCTTAAATCTCATTAAAAACCTAGCATCAACTATGCATTTTGTTTAACTAAGTACTTATGAACAGTATAAAACTATTTTTTGAACACTAATTTAACATGTACCGCAGCAAATTAAAATATTTTATTGTTTTTCGCAAAAAGTTTGGTCCTTAAAGCAAAAATCATAATCCGCATTGTTCTACATTTTTTAAAAAATGTTGATATATATATCTATTATGAGGTATAAGTTAGAAGTATTTTATAAGAATTTCATTATTAAAATTTAATTCCAGACTAATGTTATTTGGTTTTAAAATTTAAATTATAATTTAAACTGTTATTAAAAACTCAAACTAATCATATTTAAAGTAAAGCTAAAACCCAAAAGCCAAATAAATAGAAAGCAAAAAAATAAAATAGTTAGTAGTCGAAAAAAGGGAAACAAAAAGAATCGTACTTTCGTAGAAAAATGAATGTTTTGATTATTGAAAATGACTTAATATTATATATAATGAAAAGTAGTCGATTTAGGGTTTTGGAAAAGAAATATTTTAATTGGATTCATACATAATATTTAGAATTAAATTAAATAGATTCTCTAAACTGGTTTGGATTTCCGTTTGTTTTAAGTAAATTTTAGATCCGTATCTTTTGAAATGAATATTGGATCTGATCCATTTCAATTGGTCAATTCTATCCTAATATAAACTTATTTCCAAACACATTTCTTTCATTAAGTCAGTGCTATAAATCGTTATCAAAATTTTTTTTCAAGTATTTGCATAAAAGTGTTTGTAACTTAATATTAAGAAGATTCTTATACTTATTTACGATTATTTCTCTTTCACTAACAAGAAACTTAAAAAACATATAAATAACTAAATCGCGCATGTGTGTGAAGGTTCTTAGACTTTTAAAAGTGAAGAGTGATGCAGATATATATTCCAAAATCTCGCTTAGAATCGTTTGAATCGCACAACCTAAAAGATCAAATCGATGGATCGCGAAAACTAAACCAATACCTTGATTTTGAGAGCATCCCTTAGCAACAAGTCTTGCTTTATATATTAGAGCTTGTACACCTGGAATCCCATCCTTTCTTCATATTGTCTTCGGATCCTTTAGTTTATCAATCAGGTTCCCAGTATGGTTCTTATTCAAAGACACTATTATTCTTTTGTAGCTTCTTCCACTTTTCCCAATGTAGAGTTAACAAAGCTTCTCAGAATGACTTTGGTTCTGTCTTACCACCATCCTCTGTCAAATAAGCATAACCAACCAAATTAGATTCATTATACTTCATGTTGATATTTACTGGCCTATTAGCTCTCTCTGACCAACTGTAGTCACTTCAATATTTTTCTTCCTCAGAATCTGCATCTGCTATCGTGATTGGTTTTTGCAGATTCTGATTCTCAGTTGTGGTAGAGATATTCTTGGGTAATTCTACCTTGACTTGCTCCACATTCCTCTCAGACTGATTCTCTACCATTCTTTTCCAGTCTACAAACTTGTCAAACGCTTCATCTTTTCTCTTCAAGAAGTATATCCAGATCTTTCTCGAATAATCATCAACGGCTGAAACAAAATTGTAGCATCCCGACCCGGCTATCCTTAGCCGCGTTCAAGATGCTACATGTTTGGGCCACTTCCTGGCCGAACGTCCCTTTTAAAATTTTGTCCATTCTAAGGCGAGTACTTTTTTAGACCTTTCTTAACAACCTTCTAAGTCGTTTCTAAGCTTAGGTCCATTCTACCCTTTTCTTATTACGTAGCGGAAATTCTTTCTACTTAACCGTTTTTAACCCTTGATTCCTTTCTAATCAAGCACTTGCCGGTCTAACCACATTTACCTCTGGACAGTCCATCCGACTACCATGGGTTATAGGTTGATCCTTGACTCAGTCTAAGTCATGCATTCCTTTGAATCTACGTTTCTTTCCCCTAGACTAATCCATTTAGAACTAAGCAATTCACTAACCAATCTAGCTATAGGTTAAATGCTTACCTTGGCCACATCCGTGACTTGTCTGCCCCATAGACCACGTCTGGCCTAATCCACGCGTCCACGAGTCTGAACCAAACATAGCCAAATCTACCTCGATACTTAGCCATTAAACCAAACATCCCCACATGGCTAAGTAACAGGTAGAGATTCGCTTGAACGATGTGCAAGTGCATGTATGGCCTTACCCGGCTCATGTACCATTGCTGCATCTTTTTGTTTCATTTGGCTGGATGAACGAGAATTACGAAGAGAAGGTGGTGTTTTGGTGAACCCCAAAAATCAGAATTTATATAATCGAGCTTCTCTTTGGTAACATATTGTGCAGGAGCAAAGCTGACTCTGTGAATCTTACCATTAACATAATACTCACAAAACTTCTACTCTCCAATAATATATATTTTCAAATATCTTATCTTCACTAAAACCTCAAGACCTTGCTGACTCATATGGCCGAGCCTACTGTGCCATAGAGGAGTCTCATCCTTAGATTTTTCAGTCACATGTCAGTCATAGATGACCTTCCATGATATAGAGAGTCTCTATTTTTTTTCTTTAAGCAATGTTGTACAGCCTTTGATGATGTAAAAATACTATCTCTTGGTTTAAACCAACATCCTTTTCCTTCAAGTGTTACGAAAGAAATCAAGTTTCTATCCATTTTAGGCATATATCTTACGTCTTTTAGAATGACCTAAGTACCATCTGGATTTCAAATCTTTATACTTCTTGTGCCCTTCACTGTTTAGTAAGTCTTGTTTCCCATCTTCACACAATCTGAAGTCAACTCTTTAAACTCAGAAAACAATTCTCTTCTTGGAGTCATGTGAAAAGAACTCCTGATATCAAGAACCCACTCATCCTTTATGATATCATGCAATACAAAATTTACATGTGATGCCATCAGAATCACCACTTGATCAATACTTGTAGTCGATGCAGAGTTACTAACAATGCTTGCTTCACCTTTGTCAGGTCCAGAATGTCGTCCGTTGTTTCTTTCTTACCATTTATAGCATTGTTTTTGAAGTGTCCTTCCTTTCCACATATTCAGCATATTCTTTTACCATCTTTTTTTTACTTAGATCTTGATCGGTTCCTTCGTTTTCCAGAGTGAATGTTTTTATACTCACTTCTTCCCCTCATATAAAGACTTTCAAAAAATGATCTAGTATTTTCTTTAAATTCCATTTTTTTTATCTAGCAGCACTTGCAGCTTACTCAAGTCTAATAGCTTCACGATTGTACTTAAGACTTTCTTTCAATTGACCATACAATGTAGGAAATGAACGTAGAAGTAAGATTGCTTGAATTTCTTGTGGAACTTCAATAGAAAAATTCTTCAAATCAGCAATCAACATAAAAAATAAGTCAACTGATATGATCATGGACAGACTACACAAAAGTCATGTAGCCGAGGAAGCTTTAAGTTGCCCTATGACCCTGTCCAAGAGTAAGGATCTAAGACAAGCCTTGATGGTATTTTTTAATCATATCAAAGATCATCCGTGTGAAGACAAAGCATATCAAACCACTATGGTTTCGATACAAGCCCATCAACAGATAGACAAGTGATCCATATGCACTCTTCTTCCCTTGCCTTTGGTTTTGTCCCAATGGGATTTTCAAGTAATCCATATGCACTCTTATCAAACACTTAGTTTAATGAGGATTACAGATCACTTATCTTCTTCATATGTTTGTTGATTAAAGACCAAGGCCCAGCAAGCTTTTTTCACGCGGCTTAAAAGTTCAAGGGTTAAGTTTCAAATTTAAATTTGGTTTTTTTCTGAGATGGTCACGGAGCTTCTTCCAAAACCATATCTTCCCTTTAATCATCGATCTCTATTAAGCCCTTGTATGTTCATTGAAGAAAATCATATAATCTTTTAATCAAAAACTCTTTCAAAGACTCAGATCAATCGGTAAATCAAAGACCCTTACATAACTTTTGTGTGACACTTCGACCCACCAGTAAATTAGAAACCATTCTGCAACTTCTGTGTGAGCCATCGATCCATTCTTGTTTTCCTTGAATCCTTTGTGTTTCTTGGATGCAAACCAACATAACTTTGCTTTGAAAGGGACAATCTAAGGAGGATCATATCAAGTGGTATCAAAGCCATTTTGAAAGCTAAGTGTTCTACTCGATTTATTTAGGTCTTTTGATATTCACTTATCATTCCAAACAATCCGATCCATGCGCATCATCAGCTTGTTAGATCAAACTATTTGTTAATTGAATTTTTTTTAAAAATTTCTTAACCATTTATCTTTTTAAAAAAAGTTCTTTGTAGATCCAATTGACATTAGAATATTTAATTGGATGTTTTACTTGTTTTTAGAACTTGTAACTGCGATTTTTCTACATGTGGACAAGGTAAAATGGGGAGTAATTAAGAAGAAAAAAATGTGGCTCCAAACAACAAACTTCTCTCCCAAGTCTATGCCTCCTTGACCCATTTTGAGAAGAACCTCTTCTCGGCAAATAATATTGATCGGTGGCATTGTCACTGGAATTGTCAGCTTGTCCTTGATTCATGTCGGTGTCTTTGCCCGGCCTTATCTTGTCTCGGCTCTTGTAATTGCATAGACTCGAACTTGTCATTGATCATCTTCTTTATTTGGTCCGTGAAGGCAATTAGCTAAGTGTTTTTTCCAAGGAGATTGTTCACATCCATGGCATGCCTAAGTCTATTGTGCGGATAGAGATACTAAGTTTGTTATTTAGTTTTGGAAGACATTGTGGTTTGAAACTAGGAACTAAGATGTTAGTTTCTACTGCCTGTCATCCACAAACTGATGGAAAAATGGAAGTAATTAATAGAATCTTGGGTACACTCTTGTGTTATTGGATGCAAACCAACATAAATTTGGTTTCAAAGGGCCCATATAAGGAGGATCATATTATCAACTCTTTAAATTATGAAAACAATTCTCTTCTTGGAGTCATGTGAAAAGAACACTTGGTATCAAGAACCCACACATCATTTATGATATACTCCAATACCAAATTCAGCTATGATGCCATTAAAACCTCTGCTTGATCAATACTAAGTCGAAGCAGAACTATTAACAATGCTTGCTTCACCTTTTTCGGGTCCAAATTCTCCTCTGTTGTTTCTATCTTACCATTTATAGCATTGTTTTTTGAAGTGCCCTTCCTTTCAACATATTCAGCATATTCTTTTACCAGCACTGGACTTAGATCTTGATCGACTCATTCATTATCAAGATTGAAAGTTTTTATATTCACTTCTCCCCGAGTATAATGAATTTCAGAAAATGATATAGTATTTTCTATAAATTCCATTTCCTTTGATCTAGTAGTGCTTGCAACTTCTTCAAGTCTAATAGCTACACGACTATACTTAAGACTTTCTTTCAATTGATCATACCTTGCAGGAAATGAACTTAGAACTATGATTGCTTGAACTGCTTCTGGAACTTCAATAGATAGATTCTTCAAATAACAATCAACATCAAAAATAATTGATTTTCTAATCGATTCTTCTATTCTCCAGAATCTTATAGGTATGCAACTTCAACTTAGATGTAGTATATTAGGTAGAGTTTTTGCTCTATATAACCTCTCCAATGTTGATCACGTTTCTGCCGCGGTTTCACATTGATCAATCTTCCTCAATACATGATCTCCTACAATGGGACAGATCACGTGCTTAGCTTTATTACATCTCTCCAGCCTTGCTTCTTCGGCCTCGATCCTTTTCTTTTTTTTCTCAGGATCTTTTTCTTTTTCATCCGTCAAAGGTGCAATCAATTTCACCTCTAATACATCCTTCAAACCAAGGAAACTGAGATGTGCAAGCATCCTTGTCTTCAAAAGAGAGAAGTCCCTAGTTCCATGAAAAACAATCAACCTCGACTAATGAGAACTTGACATCGTAACTCGATTTCTGATTCTACTACTCTTCACAATGCAACATGTTGCTCTGATTCCAATTTGTGATTAATCTTCCACAATATCACTTTGAATCGTTCGAATCACACAACCTAAGAGATCTAATCGATGGATTGAGAAAACTAAATCAAGCGAAAAAGAAAGAACGCAAGACTTTATCCAGTTCGGCTCCAAATCAGATATCTAATTCTGGCCGGAGGACTCTCCGAAATTCACAAGATCTCATGATAGAAGAGTATTGTGGAAGTCAAAACTCTCACAGCTAAATTTAATTACGAAATTAGGAGAACCAAAGTTTATGTGAAAGAATTGCGAGAACAAAGATCGAAAGAAGGTTTTTTGTTGCTGTTTCAGTAATCTTTTTTGTACAAAAGATACTGCATAGAGATAATAAGTGTTTTACGTAAGTATTTTTCTATGTCAAAAAGTCCTCCTCTCTTTCGAGTTATTCATATTCTTTTGAAGTGCTCTTTCGTCGTCCAGGCGAAAAATATCAGAATATATCCTCGGAGATTTGTTTCCATCTTCTTCCACTACTTGTCTACTATGTTCGTTTTGGCACTATCTTTCTAGGGAAAAATGATAATCTGAATCGGCCCAAAAGGCTCGAGACCCATTTCTTATGTCTCACCATGGTTTTGGCTCGTCATTCTCATTTGGTTCTTTTTGTTGGCTTGGTTCAGTTCGGTCTCCTTGGATCATGCTCGTCTGTTTGTCTCGCCCAAATACCGCTCGTCGGTTTGGCTAGGATCTCCCCGATTATGCTCGTCGGTTTGGTTCAGTCTTCCTCAATCATGTTCGTCAGTTCATGTCTCCGCGATAGCACTCATTGGTTTTGTTCGGCTCGACCTTACCGATGAAAGTTAAAGTTATCTTTTTGATATGTTTGAAGTTAGGTTTAACTCCCAATATTGTGATTAGATACCCTGAAACTCTATATCATTTTTTTTTCAACAATAGAAAAAATAACTATACCATATCTTTATTACAAATGATATTAATATTTGGAAAATTCCAACTTTTACTAATGCTCATTTTATGAGTTTTTTCCGTTTGATCAAGTAATTTATGATGATTTCGATTTCACACCAACCAGTTGATATGTTTCATAATTAATTCTAAGCAATTTTTATTGTAAATCAATAATTGTTTGCCTCAGTATCAATATTTGGTTCTTATGTTATTTTTTTGGTTTGTTAAATATATTATTTTAGTGGATTTGATGGGAGTTGTGATGAGAGTCTGAGAAATTAGAAATTTAGATATGAATTTTCAGAAGATAGGTTAGTAGAGAATCGTTACATCAAGTTTCATAATCATTTTTCTAATTATTGTAGTCGTTTTAGAAAATATATTTTCATATATATATATATATATGCAATTTTTTTCTTTATGAATATTAATCTCATTTTCAAAGTTTATGTTCTTCATTTTCAGCTAATTGTATATTTAAATCTCTATCGCCGTAATCTCTATAAATATATGACACATCTTCAGGTATAAACTTGAAAATAAATTCAGTTTTAAACATGCTTGCATATTTTATCCTCAAAAGAATATAGAGGAGTATCATGTCAAAAGATATTTCTTTAATTCTTTTTTTCTATTTTATTTTATCCACTCAAAAATATTGGACAAGTCGTTAATGTTGGCGAATTGGAGAATGTAGAGGGATCTAACAACCCCACCAAAATGTTGGATCAGCAGAAATTTTTAGTTTATAAATACTTTGACCAGTTTATTTTATTAACAGATATGGTTATAACTTTGATGTACACAATGATTATAGGTTAGGCTGTATTTTATGGGGTAATTTTTGTGTTAAGTCATTTTCAATCTTGTCAAGATGCATGAGATTTTAAAAATTTTAACAATTGCAAAAAAAGAACTTTTCATTATAATGGTTTCAGTAGTGTTTTTTATTTTTCGACGATTGTGACTTAATGGTCTCATTTCACTATCCTTGAATCCAAACGAAAAGTTACTATTGTAAAAGAGGATGAAAATGTCTAGAAAAAAATCTGCAAGAAAATTTGTTGCCGACATGATTGAATATTCCGAAGTTTAATTTCATTTTGTTTACATTATACACGTTAAATTATTTAATAATTAATTAGATTGCTTAACCTAATCTATCTATTTGTTTTATGTTGGTTGCAAAAATGTAACAATAAACAAAACTAAACGAAGTTTATGTTGTTGGAGCTAACCAAAGTTTTTTGTGATGGATGTATAACAAATGTCACTAGCGTGTTGGCCAAGTAAGCTTAGTTTATCAATTTATATACTTTTCCAAAGACTCCCAATTTTATTTATTAATGATAGATCATTACAAGATATAAGCTTCATGTCAAGGTTATGGACCAGACTACGGAAACTTAGTTGATGTTGTTTGACACTCTTGCATAAGACATTATCAAACGACCTGCCTACGAACTACAGATAGTTCATAGGATGAGATTTGATCTTATATTCCTCAATGAAAACTCATCCGAAGAGAAAATTGGAAGAAAATAAAGGTCAAGCAGATTAGTTTATGTTTATGAAAACAAAACATTTTAGCTTTCATCTAAGCTTTTTTTTCTTTCAATTTGAAGGAACTCTGTCTTTAGATTCTATTTAGTTTATGAATTATGATAATAAGTACCTATTTTTATACGATTAAAGTTTTATCTGCGCTATTGGTTACAAGTAGTTTTAATAATTTAATCAAAACCATATTATAATTACATTTGATATAAGATTTAATGAATCATTTTTCAACATAATTTATATGTTTTTGATTTAATTATCTCATTTATAAACAATATATACTGAATTTAAAAAAGCTATTGTATAATGAAAACCAATATTAGAAAACCAAAAATCATGTGTCGTGAATTTTATTTCGTCAAACAATCACATTCAATTGGTTTTTTTTAATTGTTTAAGAAAATAAAAAATATATTAATTAAGTAAGATTATGTTTTTTAGTTAAATACTACTTTTTAAAAAATTTAGTGATATTTTGTTTTTTAGGTTTTATCAACTTGATCTAGACAGGGGTGGAAAAATTGATGGCATTTTAATTACCTTCTATTTGTGGTCATAAATTTCCGTTTCCTATGGAAATATTTTTCATATTGGAAAAACCTTTCGATTCCTGTTTTGAGAATAGAATATGGCGGAATCTAGACATAAATTTTAAAATCTCTTTTTATATGAGATTACATTCCCGTATAATACAAAGTTTGATTTGTGTTTGAAAATAAAGTAGGACATGATTGAAATGAGAATTTCTAAAATCTTCTTGGGAACAATTTATATACTGAAATTCTCAAAATCTCATTTAAAACCTAGCATCAACTATGCATTTATGCTTTAATAATATATATATTAAAAGCATGACTGTAGATTAATTTAGCTGTGGTAGAATTATTGTTAGTCGTAGTAGGTTTATTTGGATATGTAATGATCGTAGATTAAAGTTGAGTGGTAGATATATTTTATTTAGTGATATATTTTTGGTCGGTTAGTATATAATGGTAGATATATATTTGGGGACGAGATATTTATAATAAAGTGGTAGCTTAATTTTTTTGGTGATAGATTTATTCAATCTTTTGAATTAATTTACTCAAACAAGCTATAATAGATAGATTTATTAGTTATTATTGTTGTAGATTGATATCATTTATTAATGTGATGGTAGACATGTATTTTTTGAATACAATGATAGTAGACTTGTATGTTTACATAGAAAGATGGTAGACTTGTATATTTACATCCAACAATGGTAGACTTATATGTTTATATCCAATGATAGTAGACTTGTGTGAGACTTATATGATACATACAACGAATTTATCACGGAAACGCCGATTGCAAACAATGATACAAATACATCTTCCATTATCTCTCTTAGCATCGTTTGAATCGCACAACCTTAGAGATCAAATTGATGGATCGAGAAAACTAAATCAAGTGGAAAAAAAGAACACATACACTTTTTCTATTTCGGCTCCAAATCCGAGACCTACGTCTGGCCGGAGGACTCTCCGGAAATTCACTTGATCTTGTGATATAGGAGTATTGCTCTCACAAGCTGATGTCAATGTCTCTCTACTACGTAAAAAGAAGACCATACAAAAACAAGAGAAGAAATAATCAGTTATAAGGGAATTAACACTTATACCCTTCTTGTTGGTGATAGATTACAAATGGCTTCACGTGTTCCTCATGTGACCTTAAGAGAAACCTTGGACCAAATCTTTTTTTTTCGTCCCTAACTTTATATTAGAAGATTACACCGATGTCCATTTTACTACATACATTGAGTTATTATGCCTTCCTAACTTTGCTAGTCTATCTACTTATACTAACCAGTTTCGGGAAACATAACCAAACTTATAGTCATATAACTGCCCCAAACTTTTATATCTTCCACATACGTGAGAAGCATCGTTTCAGATCCAATCTGACCAGGTTGAAATTGAGGTGAACTGAGTTGGCTTAAGGTGTCATAGAGAGGGATATCCTAGCTTCTGCATTTCTATGACAGCATTGCGCAAAGATATGGCCTCGGCTTCTATGGATGAACATGTTCCATTGATTGCCGATGAGCCTTGAAGCACCTGTTGGCTGTTCTTTTTGAGGATGCATACTATTCCAGCTTTGTCCTGTGAAGCAGTCCATGATGCATCTACATAGAATACTAGAGTTGAAATATCAGAGAGTGGCTCTAAAGTATTAGTTATCTCAAAGTTCCGGTTGGGATTAGTGCAATGTATATCTTGTCAAGAGTTGATATATTTCCAAGCAATACCATCCCATACAGCTCTACTTATAACATACAAAAGATGTTCCCTTTGGTTGTGAAAAAGTAATTTGTTTCTCATCTTCCATATGCTCCAAAGGAGAGAAGGAAAGAGGTAGTAATTATAATGCTTGTGCCCTTCGAGTCTAGAAAGTAGTATATAGTTTGATAGAGGTTTTGAGATAGGATATATCACCTGAAGGTGTTGGAAAAGGCGATAAATCCCATATCTCTCTTGCAAGTGGTCAGTGGTCAGTAGATCCATCTGCATCTCCACATATTATGCATTTCTCATCACCTTTTAAACCTCCATGCTTGAGATTGCTCATAACAGATATACTATTATGCACAACTCTCTAGCAGAAGTGTTTAATCTTGGGTGAAGACTGCAATTTCCAAACTAACTTGCAAAGTGGATTAACATGCATATGGGAATCATCCTCGAGGTTATCAATTGTGGATCTTCGGTTTTGATATTGGTGCTGAAAGTGATCACCTGCTTTGACAGAATAATTACCATCATTTGTAAACCTCCAAATTAATTTGTCACTTACATTTGTGATAGCTGGTCTAAGCTTGAGGATCATTCGAGCTTCCCCTGCTTCTACTAGTTTATTAACTTTGCTGCAGTCCCAAAAACCTGTAACAGGATTAATGAGCTCATTAACTTTCAGGTCAGGGTACAAGACTGAACCGATGCCTTTGGCTGGTCGGGGTTCTGCAAAAGGCAGCCATTTGTCTCTCCATACTCGTATATTATTCCCTGTTCCTAAAAGCCATTTTGATCCTTGCCTGAGTAAATCTTGGCTTTGAAGAATGCTACACCAACCATAACTACAGTGATTTGGTAGATGTGCATCTAGGAAATCACAGTTGGTAAAATATTTCTTCTTGAGTACTCTTGAAAATAAAGAGTCTGAGTGCTTGATAATTCTCCAACCCTGCTTTGCAAGTAGTGCTAAATTGAATGATCTAAGATCCCTAAACCTTAGCCCTTGTTCTTGTTTATTAGCAGTAATTTTTCCCCAAAAAACACATGCCATTTTGTGCTTACTAGGGTTTGGTGACCACCAGAATTGCCTCATATCTTGAGTGCTTTTAGTAATAAGGTTGTGCGGGACTAAAAAACAGGACATTGCATAAGTAGAAATGCTTGTAGCTAGAGCTTTGAGAAGCACTTCCTTTTGCGGCTAGAAAAAGAAATTTTGTATACCAACTCTGCAGCTATGAAAAAGTATCATATTTGTTTTTGCCTATATATTCAGGTAGTCCTAAATATGTGCCCATTCTTCCAACTTTCCTAATTCTTGTAAGCTGCAAAATTGAATTCTTGGCATTTGAGGACAAACTTTTAGCGAACGTGGTTGCTAATGTTTGGTAGTTCATAGCCTGTCATGAAGCTCGCTCGTATTGATTTAAAATGTTGAGGTTGCACTCTATTTCATTGGCTTTGCAGAACCGCAGAGAGTCATCTGCAAAAAAGAGATGAGATACATGGGGACCAGAACTTGATGCTTTAAAACCATGTATGTTGGATAGCTGAAGATAAGAATGAAGCATTTGCGAAAGACCCTCTGTACATATGAGGTACAGATATGGAGATATTAGGTCCCTTGCCTAATGCCTATCTGAGGGAAAATTCTGCCCACAGGTCCAAGCACCTTGTCCGGGTTCATGGAGAATACCACATTATAAACTTCATTCTCTGAGAGAGGGGCTGCCAGGCTATGGTTCATCTGATCAGTGACAGTTTTATGGATGATATCTAAGAAGCTTGAAGAGACAGGGTTATTATTCGAGCTGTATAAAGTGGAGAAATAATTTGTAATAATTGCTTTAACCTCTTTTGGTTCTTTGTGTAGCAATCCTTCATCATCTTGGAGAGTAGTAATTCTGTTGTAGCCTCTTCTTTGTTTTGTATTTTCGTGGAAGAATCTTGTATTCCTGTCCCCACCTTTCAATCACAAGATCCCGCTTTTTGCTCTCCAATACTCCTCTTCCAACCTATATTGAAAATTGAGCTGGGATTTAAGAGAGCCAATATAATTTTAATCTAAGTGAGTTGCTTCATATGCTTTATGTAGTTTATCCTGAAGCTCGTTAATTTTCTTCTTTGAATTGCATAAGTTGGTGCATTTCTATTGGCATAGAGCTCGCCTACAACAGATTAAGGCTTCGCTAAATATGGTTGGATGAAGTTGCGAGCATTGACTTTGCCACACCTCTTATACAATTATTTTAACCTCCGGGAATGTATTCCATCTGTTATCATATCTAAATATCTTTCTACTTCGCCTTTCATTGTCTTCTGTGGAGAGCAACAGAGGCCTCTTATTTGATCCTAGTCACCTTAAGATTCTAACAAAAGCTTTAGGGAATAGATCTTTCCACTGAGCAGTAGCCATGAGTTTGTCAATTCTTGTCTTGATAGAGTATTTGCTCTGATTCCCTGGCCGAGTATACCAGCCACTAAAAGTACTAATCTCATGCAGACCACAAAGAGAAATCATTGTTTTAAACAACTGAGAAGAAGATTCAGCTCTTATTGGTCCTCCTTGTTTTTATGCATTTGACCTTATGTCGTTTAAGTCTCCCATAACAATTCTCGGGAACTGATTGTACATCCCTCTTTCAGCGATGGCTCCCATTTTTCTCCATAGATGATTCCTTCTTCTTTTATCTGGATTACCATAGACATAAGTGACACAAAAGGTGGTATCATTTTCCGTAATATACATATCTGTGAGATGATTAGTAGCCTTACTAAAACTAATATGGACATCCTTACTCCAAAAAATGCCAAACCCCCGCTGAGTTCCATCGGTGGTATAGTGAAAATGTTGGCATAGTTGATATCAGAACCTATTTTATGAACATATTCATCAGTATTTACTGTTTCCGTGATGAACATTACTTATGGATACCATTTAGCTCGAATCTCCTTCAGATACTGAACTGTCAAGGGGTTCCCCAAACCTTGGCAGTTCTAATGCAGGATTTTCATTGGAGCTTAGGTGGCTCCGGGGTTGCCACCTCTCCTTTTCCTTTGTCAGTTTTTTTATCTTGAGTTTTCTATCTGTTGGTAGAAGCATCATCTTCTGGTTGGGGTTTTCTTGCCTTTCGTTTAGTCCCTCTTTCTGGCTACTGATGTAGAACACACTTCTTGATTTGCAGTTTGCTTTAGGTTCTCTTGCTGTGGTTCAACAGGTTGCGAGAAACTCATAAATTCTCCTGCTGACCCGGGAGCAAAGAGGTTGCCCAAAATATCAATGTTGAGGTTGGAGTCAACATTCTCCCCCATAGTGTCATCGGGCTGAACTACTAAAGAAATATTATAACCTTCATGTTGATCATTCATGTGAATCCCTCCTTCAATTTGGAGCTGCTGCGCTTCTGATTCTGGATGTTGATAGTTGCACTCACTTTCAGTGTGGGTCAGAGCTCCACAACGAGTACCAAACCTCTTGAGTTTATCATATATAAATCGGATCAGAACATGCTCATCATGGTTTTGGAAATCAATATACCTTGCAAAAATTAGACGACCATACACGTTCATTTTGATCCTAATCCAAACTTCTCCTTCCTGACCGCTAATTGCTTCTTGAATGTAAACATCCTCTATCCAGCGTTATACTCCTCCTATTTCCCTTACAGCTCTATCCTTTCTGGAGTCATCAGGAATGTTTAAAATCTTTACCCAGAACGTGATGGTTTGAAGGTAATTCGAATAGTGTCTTCTTGTCCATCGGTCAGTTACGAGCATCCACTCTCTGAAGTTCCACGGATCTTTATCGAGCACAGTAAGGAGTTGGTGCTCTGCTTTGAAGAAGAACTTGACTGAGCCGTCATTATTAATTCTGCTGGTGACTCTTCCTTTCAATCTCCAAGCTTTTGGTAACATACTTTTATTACCCGGAATATGTATATACTTAGGCATTATACTTGAGAATTAGATGACACATCTTCAAATCTCCAACTTGTCATCGATCTTCCTCAATGCCTCATATCAAGTTTCTTGAATTTCTCCTCCGCTGCCTGTGAATTACCTCTCATGTATTCGTAACCCGGAGCATCTTTGATGCCCCTTCAACCTTCCTCTTGGGAACTTATCAGCGGGATTTCACTCACTTACAGATTTCACAACTTTAAGCAATCGTTCACTTATGATATCTTTAATGAAATGAAACTTAAAGGCAACATCTGTTGGTTCTCTCATGGTGTATTGAATCTTTGATAGCTAGATCGTACTTTGAGAATCGCAATGAACACTTCTACAAACTCTTGAGAAAATTCCATCTTTTCAGTAATACCCTTTAGCCCAAGGGCTTCTTTAACTGCATAATTCAGAGCCATATATTCAGCATATTTTATTTAAAGAGCAACTACTTTCTGCAATCTCGATTTACAACTGCAGTGTTCCCTCCCACGGTGAAAACTTAACCAGTAATTGATCTCCTCTTGTCAATATCACTTGCAAAATCTGAAGCTTCTACACCCGGAATCCCTTCCTTTCTTGTAAAAACCCAACAACAACCTATTGGCTTCTGATCCTTTGGTTTATCAATCAGCTTCCAAGTATGGTTCTTATTCAAATATACCATTTCTTCTTTTGTGGCTTCTTTCCACTTTTCCTTGTCTAGATCTAATAAAGCTTCTTGGTATGACTTTGGTTCTCTTTTGTGACATGTTGTACAGAAGCAAAGCTGAATCTGTGAGTGGTACCATTAACATAATCCTAAAAGAACTTCAACTTTCCAATAACATCTCTTTTCAAACATCCTTTCTTCACTAGAACCTCAAGACCTTTTTGACTCATATGGCCGAGCCTAATGTCCCACTAAGGAGTCTCATCCTTAGATTTTTCAGTCTCATCCTTAAATTTTTGTGTGATCTTACAAAATATAGAGAGTATCTATTTTCTTTCCTTTACGAAATGTTTTAGAGCCTTTGATGATGTTGAGAAGACCATCTCTTGGATTAAACTGACATCCTTTTTCGTCAAGTGTTCCCTAAGAAATCAAGTTTCTATCCATTTTATGCATAAATCTAATTTCTGTTAAAATGACCAAATTACCATCTGGATTTAAAATCTTTATACTTCCAGTGCCATTCACCTGTAACTCTTGTTTCCCATCTTCACACAACTTGAACTCAACTCTTTAAACCCATAAAATAATTCTCTTCTTGGAGTTATGTAAAAAGAACACCTGGTATCAAGAATCCACTCATCATTTATGATATCATCCAATATCAAATTCACTTGTGATGCCATGAGAACCACTGCTTGATCAATACTTGTAGTTGACGCAGAACTACTAAAAATGCTTGCTTCACCTTTTTCAGGTCCATAACCTCGTCCATTGTTTTTTTCTTACCATTTATAGCATTTTTTTTAAGTGCCCTTCCTTTTCATATATTCAGGAATTCTTTACCAGATCCTGACTTAGATCTTAACCGGTTCCTTCGTTTTCCAGATTGAAAGTTTTTATACTCACTTCTTCCCCTAGTAAAAGACTTTCAGAAAATGAACTAGTATTTTCTTTAAATTCCATTTCCTTTGATCTAGTAGCACTTACAAATTCCTCAAGTCTAATAGCTTTACGACTGTACTTAAACCCTACTTTTAATTGATCATACCTTGCAGGAAATGAACTTAGAAGTAAGATTGCTTGAACTTCTTCTCAAGCTTCAAGAGAAAAATTCTTCAAATCAGCAATCAATATATATTAGGTAGAGTTATTGCTCTACGTAACCTCTCCAATGTTGACCATGTTTCTGCTACGGTTTCACATTGATCAATCTTCCTCAATACATGATCTAAAAGCTTAAGGAAGATCAGGTTCTTAGCTTTATCACATCTCTCCAGCCTTGCTTCTTCAACCTCCATCCTTTTCTTTTTTTTCTCAGGATCTTTTTTTCTTCATCGTCAAAGGTGCAATCGATTTCACCACTAAATACATCCTTCAAACCAAGGACACCGAGATGTGCAAGCATCCTCGTCTTTGACAGATAGAAATCTCCAGTTCCATAAAAACGACCAACCTTGACACACAAGAACTCAACATTGTTACTCGATTTCTGATTTTGTGACTCTTCACAACGCAGCATGTTGCTCTTATACCAATTTGTGATTAATCTTCCACAATCTCACTTTGAATCGTTCGAATCGCACTACCTAAGAGATCTAATCGTTGGATCGACAAAACTGAATCAAGCAAAAAAGAAATAACACAAGACTCGGTCCAATTCGGCTCCAAATCAAAGACCTAAGTCTAGTCGGGGGACTCCAAAAATTCACTAGATCTGATGATATAAGAGTATTGTAGAAGTCAAAACCCCCACAGCTAAATATGATTACGAAACCTAAGGGAACCAAAGTTTATGTGAAAGAATCGGGAGAACGAAGACTGAAAGAAGATTTTTATTGTTGTTTCGATAAGATTTTTCGTACAAGAGATATTGCGTACATAATTAGTTAGTGTTGTATATAGGTAATTAGCTAGGTCAAAAATTCCCCCTCTTTTTCAAGTTATTCTTCTCCTTTTATAATTTTCCTTCGTCGTCTAGGCGAGAATTTCAGAATATATTCTCAGATATTTGTTTTCATCATCTTCCACTTCTTGTCGAGTCTGTTCGTTTTGACTCTATTCTTTTAGGGAAAATGAAAATCAGAATTGGCCCAAAAGACTGGAGGCCCATTTATTCCGGCTCACCATGGTTTTGGCTCATTACTCTCCTTTGGTCCTTCTTGTTGGCTTTGTTTGGTTTAGTCTCCCTCGATCATATTCGTCAGTTCCCCCGATACCACTCGTCTTTTTGGTTTGGCTTTTCCAGATTATGCTCGCCGATTTGGTTTGGTCTCCCTCACTCATTTTCATCAGTTCGTCTCTCCATGATAACGCTCGTCGATTTGGTGTGGCTCGGCCATACCTATATGGTTCGGCTCGGTCTTACCCAACTGGTTTGGGCTCGACCTTGCCCGTATTTCTAAATAGTTTTAAAATATAAGAACATCAATTTCTTCAAACGTGTTCAGTAATTTCCCTATCAAGTTAAAAAAGGTGAAAGTTATCTTTTTGATATGTTCGAAGTTTGATCTCCCAATATTGTGATTAAATACACTGAAACTCCATATAATATTTTTTTATCAACAAGATAAGAATATAACCATAATATATCTTCATTACAAATGATATTGATATTCGAAAAAATTCCAACTTTTACTAATGCTCATTTTATGAGTTTCTTCTTTTTGATCAAGTAATTATGCTTCATAATTTACCCTAAGTAATTTTATTTCAAATCAATATTTGTTTGCCTCACTATTAATATTTGGTTCTTAAGTTATTTTTTGGTTTGTTAAATATATTATTTTAGTGGATTTGATGGGACTTAAATAGAGGTGAGAGGTGGGAGTTTTGACATGAAGTTTAGAGGGTCTTTTTACGACGATTTGAGACTGAGGAAAGAACAAAATGGAAAATTGAAAGTTTATGTTTTTTATCTATAAATTAATACTTGAAAAATTAATAAATACCACAAATAATAAATTTTGCCAGTTTCGAATTGGATTCGTGTAAATATATAGACTGTTTCCAGATAAGAGCATTTTGCAACGAAATTTTTGTAGCTTTGGTAATAATATTTGTAATCAATTCCAAAAAATAACGTAACTGACTCAATTTGGATATCTTCCAAAACATGTTTGTGTAGCAGTTGTCGAGTTGGATTGCAGGATGTTGAAGCTATTGGCACTAGTTGTTGATGAGTTTGACTCTACATATATGGATCACAACACCCAGTATCATTCTTACACAAGTTAATGAAGTCAAATCCTTTTTATTATCTGATGAAACGGTCGTTAAGATCGTGCGTACTTTATCGATGACAACATCAATTTCATTTTTAAACAATAGTTATTTTAAACTAAAATGTATGGGAAAGAGCATTGCACAATTGTGGCGACATTATTAACTTTGTAAACCTGAAATAGAAAAGGGAGGATTAAACAAGTATAACAATGTCACACATTTTGATTATAAATAGATTATCGCGCCAATGGATTGGTATCATCAAAGCTAAAGATTACATTGAAAAGAAAAGAACAAACACAAGTTGTAGCAAAAGAAAAGAAATGGCAAAAAACCTCAACTCCATTAGCTTCACCGTTCTCTTGCTCGTCCTTGTGATGGCCTCAACCGGTATTAGATCTAGCGAAGTGTGCAATTTTTTTTCTTTATGAACACTAATCTCAGTTAGAAATTTTATGTTCCTGATTTCCAATTCATTGTATATTTAAATTTCTGTCGCCATAATTTATATAAATATCTGCCACATCTTGTGCTATAAACTGGGAAATAAATTCACTTCGAAACATGCTTGTATATTTTTTGCTCAAGAGAATATAGATGAATATCACGACAAAAGATATTCCTTGGCAAGTCGTTAATGTTGGCGAAATAGAGTTGTCCAAGTTGCTAACAAACACACCAAAAAGTTGGATTTGAATTTGCTAATCAGCAGTAAGTTTATAGTTTATAAATACTTCGATCAGATTATTTTATTAACTGATGTGGTTATAACTTTTATGTATACAATGATTATAGGTTACACTGTATTTTATGGGGTAATTTTTTTGTTAGATCATTTTCAAGCTTGTTAAGATGCATGAGATGAAATGGTGATTTTCTTATTGGCAACACTTTTTATAAACTTTTCGGAAATTAAAAAATCCTATAGATTTCCTATATACAGTAATTTTATCCCATATTAAGTTCTCTAATCTTGCAGATGTTAAAGGTGTTTCATATGCTTTCAGTTCCAGTTATATGGATCTCAAATCTCCTTTGCCTTAAGTTGAAGAAATTTAGAATTCAGAAGATATTGTACTAGTTTAAATAATATAACAATTACAAAAAATTTAACTTTCCATTCTAATATTTTCAGTTTTTTTCCGAAGATTGTGTGTTGATGGTCTCAGATTCACTATCCTTTAATCGAAACCAAAAGTTACTATTGCGAAAGTAAGCTTATTTTATCGATTTATATAATTTTTCAAAAACTTAGTTTATTTATTACTCATAGATCATTACAATATATAAGCTTCATGTCAAGGTTATTGACCATACTACAGAAACTTAGTTGATGTTGTTTGACACTCTTGCACAAGAGATTATCAAACAACTTGCCTTCGAACTATAAGATGGTTCCTAGGATGAGGTTTGATTTAACTCTTTAAAAAATTATGTTATGCAACTTTTATACTCATTTATAAAATACTTACATTGTACACATTATCATACTTTTGGTTCAGATTAAAGATAAAAAAACATTTATGATGCTATCAAAAACTTTGTTGGCAAGACACATATCAATTTGTTGTCAATGTTGCAGTGGAAAATATTTTCAGTGGACATGATATCAAGGTTACCAAGATTTTGTTTACTTATGGAATGATTGAGGATCTTACCTTAGACATTATGAAAATGATATAACGTCTTATAAATTGATATAACACAAATTTAGGGAATAATAACTTTTATACCCAATAAAATAATTTTAAAACTCTTATTTTTTTTAGGTAACATTGACATATACAAATACCCAGGACACATCAAGATCTTCGAATTGACAACTCTTTCGAAGAGAAAATAGGCAGAAAATAAAGTTCAAGCAGATTAGTATTTTACAAGTAAGAAACAACTTGTAAATAATACATAAATAATACATAACTCTATCGTGTCTCTGTTCATGTTCATGAAAACAAAACATTTTAGATATCATCTAAACTTTTTTGTTGCTTTCCATTTGCCTGGAAGCTTTCTTTAGATTTCCATTTTAATGTGTTGATATTATTATATCATTTGTAAATAATACATAATGAATTAAAACATGTATAATGAAAACAAATATTAGAAAACCAAAAAATCATATGTTGTGAATTTCCTTTCATCAAACAATGAAATTCCATTTTTTTAATTGTTGAAGAAAATAATAAAAAATATTAATTAATGTTCGCTATGTGCAAGATTATGTTTTTTTTTAATCAAATACTATTGTTTAATGTTAGTATTTGATTCTTTTAGGTTTTATAACTTGATATAGATAGGGGTAGGAAAACTTTATGGCATGTCCAATTATGCTCTATTTGTGGCCATAAATTTCTGTTTCCTATAAAAATATTTTTCGTATGAGACAAACCTTTCGGTTCCTGTTTTGAGAACATAATAGAACGGAATCTAAACATAAATTTTTAAATCTCTTTTCATATGAGATTACATTTCCGTACGATACAAAGTTTGATTTGTGTTTGAAAATAGAGTAGGACAGGATGAAAATGAGAATTTCTCAGAACGTCTCCGGAACAATTTATATACTATGGAATTCCCAAAATCTCATTCAAAACCTAACATCAACTATACATTTATGTTTTAATTAGGTATATATTAATAGCATGAACCTATTTTTTGAACACTAATCTGTGGTGTATATGTACATGTTCGATGCCTCATAATCCCTTCACCTCTGCAAAATCTGTCAAAATAGTGATTCCAATATTCTAACCCATTATCAGTTCTGAGTTTCTTCCTCTACCATTCATTTCCAGTCTACAAAATTCTCAAACGCTTCATCTTTTATCTTCAAGAAGTATATCCAGACCTTTCTCCAGTAATCTCTTGGTTTTAACAAACATCCTTTTCCTTCAAGTGTTCCCAGAGAAATCAATTTTCTATCCATTTTAGGCCTATATCTAACATTTGTTAAAATGACCGAAGTACCATCTGGATTTCCAATCTTTATATTCCAATGCCTTGACCTATAAGTCTTGTTTGCCATATTCACAGAACCTGAACTCAACTCTTTAAACCCAGTAAACAATTCTCTTCTTGAAGTCATCTGAAAAGAACACATGGTATCAAGAACCTACTCATCATTTATGATATCATCCAATATCAAATTCACATGTGATGCTGATAGACCACTCCTTGATCAATACTTGTGGTCGACGCAGAACTACTAACAATGCTTGCTTCATCTTTTTCAGGTCCAGAACCTCTTCATTGTTTCTTTCTTGCCATTTATAGCATTGTTTTTTGAAGTGCCCTTCCTTTCCATATATACAGCATATTCGTTTACGATCTCTTGACTCAGATCTTGATCGGTTCCTTCGTTTTCCATATTGAAAGTTCTTATACTCACTTTTCCCCCTAGTATAATGACTATAAGAAAATGATGTAGTCTTTTCTTTAAGTTCCATTTCCTTTGATCTAGCAGCACTTGCAACTTCCTCAAGTCTAATAGCTTCACCAAATGTTCTCCCCTGACCAACAGAAACTGCACCATTCCTTTCGTGGGCTTGCTGTGCGTTTTCTTCATCAACAGCGACTACATCAGGAATAACATCCCCTTCTCCATCCAATCTCTGGCCTCTTACGTTGTGTACATGACCCTCTTGATCACGTAAGACTCCAGCAGCATCCAGGACTAAAATCACATGGTTTACCATATATGCTGGCCTCTTAGTTCTCTGGTTCGTTCGCTCTAACTCTGTTAGTTCTCTATTAGAAAGAGTTATTAACTGATTGTCCTTGGTGCTTCGGGTTCGGAGATTAGGCATACTCCTGCAACACACAAGTAAAACAAGAGATAGAACGGTGTAAGTAAACAAGAACCAAAAAGCATAGACAAAATCCAAGACTTAAATGCGAATCAAAAAGTCTCCGGCAACGGCGCCAAAATTTGATATGCTCAATAATAATCCCTAGAGCTACTCTGAAAATTCAGAGTATTGCAATCGTAATATAAAGGGGTCGAATCCACAGACACTCAAGATTGCACAATAGATCGTAGTTTTGAATTAAGCTAAACGATAATAAATGTAATTAAAATGAACAAAGCAACAAAAAGATGTAGTAAATACGATTGGGAGAGAAAACTAGGCTTAGGGTGTTTCTCGGGTAAATCAGAATTGCAAATCAAACAGCTGTTAGGTATTTAATGAAGATCCGTTCTCAAATTCGAAACACGATTATAAAACCAACCAACTTTTGCTGCGGAAATTATCTATCTCTAAACCTTGAATTCCAAATTTCTTTGCATATTTAATAGTTCAGACAAACATTAAAGTTCAGATTCTATTGTTCACAAAATCCCTAAACCAAATTCCTTTGCAAATAGATATTTTGCTCATCTAAGATAGTTCCAGTGATCAATAATACTTTCGTATCTATCAATCCTCCTAAGATCGAGATTCCAGGTGAAGAACTTTATTGATAACCGTAACAGATTCAGTTCCAATCTAACAATTCATTCTCTACTTTTGAAATAACCCTAATCCTAACAAACAAGCTACTCAGACATGGTGATTGGAACAAACATCATGAATTAAGAAGTATGCAATTAATAAATTGAAATTAAGATACAAAGGGGTTGTAATCTTTCTCTAGGTAAGAACATGGTTTGAAATCGTTTTCCCAAAAGCTTTATAGATCTAAATCTCGCTAAAACTTGATAAAATAAAGCTTGGTTCTCAAAAATGACCAAAATAACAAATAAGTAGGTCAAAATCGCGGAGGGACTATTTTGAAAATAATGAAACTTCTGGGCCAAAGTGCAATTTTCGAAAAACTTTTTTAATCAATAGCAAGTTTTTTTCGACAACAAGGTCCAAAATCGCTTAACGATCTGATCTTTTCGGCAAATCATTTGCTTGACTCCAAATAATCTACAAACGCACCTAAACCTGTAAAGACTCGAAAAAACATGAAAATACCAAAAAAACTTTAGATAAAAGACTTATATCACGGTTAAAAACTCGGAAAACCATGATATATTACATGACTGTACTTAAAACTTTCTTTCAATTGATTATACCTTGCAGGAAATGAACTTAGAAGTAAGATTGCCTTCTTCTGAAGCTTCAATACACAAAGTCTTCAAAACAGCAATCAACATCAAAAATCATTGATATTCTCATCGGTTGTTCTATTCTCCTGCATCTTATAGATATACAACTTCAACTGTGAATGTACTATAGTAGGTAGAGTTTATGCTCTATATAACCTCTCCAATGTTGACCACATTAATTTCTGCTGCGATTTCACATTGCTCAATCTTCCTCAATACATGATCTCCTACATTGAGGAAAGAGTTATCACATCTCTCCAGCCTTGCTTCTTCAGCCTCGATCCTTTTCTTTTTTTCTCAAGATCTTTTTCTTCTTCATCCGTCATAAGTGCAATCGGTTTCACCCGAATACATCCTTTAAACCAAGGACACTGAGATGTGCAAGCATCCTCGTCTTTGACAGAGAGAAATCTCCAGTTCAATAAAAATGATCAACCTCGACTTACGAGAATGCAACCTCGTAACTCGATTTCCGATTCTATGACTTTTTACAATGCAACATGTTGATCTGATACCAATTTGTGATTAATCTTCCACAATCTTACTTTGAATTGTTCGAATCACACAACCTAAGTGATCTAATCGATGGATCGAGAAAACTAAATCAAGCAGAAAAAAAGAACTCAAGACTTTTTCCAGTTTGGCTCCAAATCGAAGACCTAAGTCTTGCCGGAGGACTCACCGAAAATTCACTATAATTCATGATACAAGAGTATTGTAGACGTCAAAACTCGCACAACAAAATATGATTACGGAACTTAGGGGAAACAAAGTTTATGTGAAAGAAACGCGAGAATGAAGATCCAACAAATGTTTTTTATTGCAGTTTCGGTAAGATTTTTTCGTACAAGAGATCTTGCGTAGAGCAGGACTTTTTGACCTAGCAAAATACCTGCTCTCTTTCGAGTTATTCTTCTCCTTTAATAGTTCTCCTTCGTCGTCCAAGCGAGAATACCAGAATATATCCTCAGATATTTGTTCCATCTTCTTCCACCTCTTGTCCACTCTGTTCATTTTGGCTATATCTTTCTAGGGCAAATGATAATCAGAATCGGCCCAAAAGACTGGAGACCCATTTATTCCAGCTCACCATGGTTTTGGCTCGTCACTCTCCTTTGGTTCTTCTTGTTGGCTCGATTCGGTTTTGTTTCCCTCGATCATGTTCGTCAGTTTGTCTCTCCCCCGATACCGCTCGTCTTTTTGGTTTGGCTCTCCCCGATTATGCTCGTCAGTTTAATTCGGTCTCTCGCACTGATGTTCGTTAGCTCGTCTCTCCATGATCCCGCTTGTCGTTTTGGTTTGGCTCGGCCTTATCTGTCTGGTTTGGCTCGGCCATACCCATAAGGTTCGGCTCGGTCTTACCCATCTGGTTCCCCTTGTCGGTTTGGTTTGGCTCGTCACTTGTTTGGCTTCTCAGGATGTATGGAAATTTGGTTAGACCCAATTTCCATACATAGTCATTTCAACGGTTGATTTTGGATAGGAAACCAACCCCAACAAATATTGCTCTCTTGAAAACTTTTTTCAAGCTTTCTCTCTCACCAAGCTGATATCAATCTCTCTCTATCTGTAACAAGAAGACGATACAAAACCAAAAGAAGAAGTAATCAGATATAAGGGAATTAACACTTATACCCTTCTTGTTGGTGACTAATTACAAATGGCTCCACATGCTCCTCACCTGACCTTAAGAGAAAGCTTCGACCCTCTGATTATTTCAGAATATGTATTACATTCAGGCATTATATTTGAGAATCAGATGACATATCTTCAAGTGATTCTGAAGATAATTAATTGGAATTTTTGTTATTTGCCTCATATGTTTTCACTCATCATAAACATATGTATTGTGTAATATGATGAAGTAATATAATTTGTTTGCCTCACTATTAATATTTGGTTCTTAAGTTAATTTTTGGTTTGTTAAAATATTTTCTTTTAGTGGATTTGATGGGAATTATGATGAAATTTTGAAAAATTAGAACTCTTAAAGATGAAATTTCAGAAAATAGGTTAGTAGAGATTTGTCGCATCAAGTTTCATAATCCTTTTTTTAATTAGTGTAGTCGTTTTAGAAAATACATTTTCATATTTATGTAATTAGCCTTAACTTTTTGGACTATGGTATTACTCTCAATTGGGTCGCTACTGGTCTATATGCCAAAGAAATCCTTGACAAGTTTAAGATAAAATCAACTTGTTTATCTTAAAGCTTGGGAGGGTTGATAATTTTGGAGGTAATTTATGGCATTTTATTATATTCTTGCATATTTTTAACTATTTTAAAATATTGAATTTTTAAATCCATTTATTTATTTATTTAGATGATATCCAGATTACCAATAACCGAAAGAATTTGAGGAGTTCAGATTTTTTTTTGTAACTAATCCATTTTCTTATGTAATTTTTAATGCTTATTTCGCATGAGTGTTATGATGATTATGATGATGACTCCTTCAGGTTTCAAATGTATCAGTGTTATTTAACTACTTGACTGGTTCTACCAATTGGCAAATTTTAAGAAGCGTTAGAGCTGCTATGAGTCAAAGAAGTGAGCAAAGGCTCCTGACATGAACTTTAAAGTGTCTTTTTAGAACGACTTGAAACTGAGAGGTTTTCTCAGGAAGATATAAAGAACAGAGCTAGATTTTCCGCAAAGTACTGTAGGAATTTGCAGAAGCTGATAAAGTAAAAAGTGGAAAATTGAAAGTTTATGTTTTTTTCTATAAATTAATATTCAATAATAAACATCATAAAATAATAAATTTTGTGAATTAATGTAAATATATAGACTTTTTCCAGGAAAGAGCATTTTACAACTAAATGTTTGTAGTTTTGGTAATAATATATGCAACCAAAGAATAAAGCGACTGAATGGGACATCATCAATTCGGACATCAACCAAAATATGTTTGCGTAGGAACTGCCGCGTTGGATTGCAGGATGTTGAAATTATGGGCACTAGTTGTTGATGAATTTGACTCTCTATATATTTATATCGATGATAACACCCAGTTTCATCTTTTTATTATTTGATGAAAATGTCGTTAAGATCGTGCGAACTTTATCGATGACAACATCAATTTCATTTTCAAACAATTGTTCTTTTAAACTGAAGAAAAATTAGATATATAAAATGATGTAAAACAATAAAGAAAAACTAATTTATTTTTCAACAATAAATGTCTGCAACAACAAAGACACTTACGAGCTTCTTTTATTTGATTATTTAACACTAGGCCATGATTATAAAAAAAGATAAGACTTGTAAACTAAAATGTAATGGAAAAGACGGCATTGGGCAATTGTGGCGACATTATTAACTTGGTAAACCTGAAATAGAAAAAGAGGGATTAAACAAGTATAACAATGTTACGTATTTTGAGTATAAATAGATTATCACGACAATAGATTTGTGTCATCAAAGCTAAAGTTTATATTGAAAAGAAAAGAAATGGCAAAGAACTCCATCAGCTTTACCGTTCTCTTGCTTGTCTTCGTGTTGGCATCAACCGGTATTAGATCTAGTGAATTTCTCTATTATACTCTGCAGTTTTTTTTAATTATGTTGTGCTGATGATGATTTGATGAAAATGTCAACATATAGAAATGCTCAAGACTGAAGCTAAATGCCACAAGGCTGCAGGATGCCCTGCACTTGGATGCACTAACCCTACATTCTCCGAGGAATGCGGGCCAGTGCCATTTACAGGTACAAATGAAGATTGTTGTAACTGTTGCGTTGACAAATATGGGCTTCAAGCAGTCTGTAAAGGAGTAGTTGAGGGAAGAGACGTGCACTGCCATTGCTACAAAGAAGATGCTTGATATAACTTCATATAGTTACAAAGAGTAATTTTTGTTTTCATTTGACCATTGTGAGGGCATAACATGTGTGTATTTTATGTTAAGAGTTTCTTTTGGTTCCAAATAAAATATCAATGTCAAGCTTTTATCACTGCTTGCCCCCAATTTTAAGTTCATGTTGTGTGAAATTTGTTTTTTTATGAATACTAATCTTATTTTGAAAGTTTATGTTCCTCATTTTCAGTTCGTTGTATATTCAAATTTATGTCGCCAAAATCTCTATAAATATACGCCACATCTTATGGTATAAACTTGGAAATAAAATCAGTTTTAAACTTGCTTGCATATTTGATGCTCAAAATAATATAGATGAGTATCACGTCAAAATATATTTAGTTTTATTTTTTTATATCTATTTTACTTTAGCTACTCAAAAATATTCTTTGGCAAGTCGTTCATGTTGGCGAAATGGAGAATGTAGAAGTTGCTAATAAACCCACCGAAAACTTGGATTTTGAATTTGCTGATCAGCAGTAAGTTTTAAATTTATAAATACTTTGATCAGTTTATTTTATTAACTGATGTGGTTATATCTTTGATGAATACAATGATTATAGGTTAGGCATATTTTATGGGGTAATTTTGTGTTAGATCATTTTCAAGCTTGTTAAGATGCATGAGATGAAATGATGATTTGGTTATTGGTAACTCCTTTTATAGTTTTTTTAGGAAATCACAAAATCCTAACACTACCTGTAAACATTATTTTTATCTCATATTAGGTTTTCTAATACTGCAGATGCTAAAAGCATTTCATTTGCTTTCAGTTCCAGTTATACGGGTCTTCAGCTCTCATTTGCCTCAAGGTGAAGAAATTTAGAATTCAGATGATATTGTACTATTTTAAATAATTTAGCAATTACATCTTTTATAATAATGATTTTTGGTTTTGGATAGTGAATGTGAGACCATCAGCTGAAGACGGATTTCTTAACCTAATCTATCGATTTGTTTTATGTTGGTAGCAAAAAAATGTAACAGAAAGTTCTTCAAACCTAAAAAAAACCAAATGAAGTTGATGTTATTGGAGCTAAACCAAAGTTTTGTTGTGATGAATGTAAATAAAATATCACTAGCGTGTCACTACAAGAAAAATTGTTAATAACATGTTAGTAGTCACAAATTTTATTGTAGCTATTGCCAAATTTTTGTGGCTATTTGATTTATAGCCACGTATAGTTACAAAATATTTTTGTAGGGTAAAGCTTGTGAATATCGTTCAAACGTAGCTATCCATAGTTTTCATTCACGACGATATTTGTGGCTCATTTCAACGAATAGTTAGAGGCAGTTTTTGTTGCTTTATAGCCACAACTATTCATAATCCTAACCATAGCTCCTTCCACGAAATAGTCATAATGATATTTGTGGCTCGTTTCCACAAATAGTAGATATAGTGTTTGTTGATTTTATAACCACAACTATCCACATTCCAAACTGTAACTCCTTCTACATATAGCCGTATGGTAGCTTTGAAGCCATAATATGCCAAGACGATAAATGTGCTATTATAACCACAACATATTGTCTAGCAATCTATGGCCTTTTATATGGAAAACTATTTTTTGCCTCTGTTTCCACAAATATACACAAATTATATATGGCTTTACAAACAAAAAGCTACAAACACTTTGTGGCTTATATCTACAAGTTGTTTTCAAATTTTGGCTACAAATTCTTTTGAAACCAAACAAGAAGCAGTAAAGAAAATTACACAATTGAAAAAAATATAATAACAGTGATCATTCAAAATAGCATAAGAGTTATAAGTTAAAGAAGACATGAATGCAAAAGAAGTTAGAGATGAATGTAGATCCCAACGAGTCCTCAACTTTTGCACTACTTAAGAATGTCGAAGAGTACGTGAAAATGACCAAGATGAAGGAAGACGAGGCATTGTTCTTCAATTACAAAAGACATCTACTGATGTTAGAGTTTAGTATTACACCAAGAAACTACAAATAACACCTAAAACAGCTAATGTCGTTCTTCAAAGTATTGCTATCTTTATTCTTTTTTGGAATATTTAACATTGTGTTGATAAGATTATCGAAGAAATTCTTCGATATGCATGAAATCAAGGTTGTACCGAATAAGTAGTTGCTCATAGTACGGAGATTCCCAAAAGATACTCTTCTTCATCCATTTATGTTCAATATACCCTTCAATTGTTCGAGTAGGAATTTCACGTCCTCTGCCTCTACAACAATCATTTTATAAATTCCAGATATAATCTTTATCCTCTCGTGTAAAATTTTATCCCTATTCAATCGTTATGGCTGATGATCGTGAACTGCATTCCTCCTTAAGAATGCTTTAAGATTCCATATATAAGGATGTCCTATAGTCAAAACAATTTTTACTTATCCATACAATAATGACAAGCCAACCTACCATGTGTCATCCACCCAGATAACATCCACACCGCCACTCCATAAATCTGTAATTCTTCAATCAACGGTTGTAGATAAATATCCAAAATTTTCCTTGGCTGGTTTGGTCCTAGGGATGATATAGAGAGAGAAATATTTATGTTTGATGCACATACCGGGGGATAAAGTGTATGGTGTCATTATGACGGCCAAACTGAATATGATTGCCGTTCATACCAATTGGATTAAATTGATCGGTTGATAATCCTAGATAAACATGGTGAATCTCGGAAGCAAACTCAGGATATACCGCTTTAAGATGCTTCCATGCTCTTCCATCTGAGTGATAACGCATTTCTCCTTTTGGGGTCACATGTTGAGCATGCCATATAATTTCTGAAGTTATTGTCTCTAATTGCTACAATCGCGTCAACTAATCCACAATCGGCATATAAAACATCATCTGCTTTGATATCTTCTTCCCCGATTGACCCACATTTGGTTCATACATATCTCTTCCACAATATCCGACAATATACAAACTCACGATCTTCTTCCTTCCAAAATAACATATGATTTTTCTCTGAAACATCAGTCTTACGACATGGTAGTCCTTGAGATCACGTCTACTTCTTCGTCTCGTAGTACGATTTAGGTGCATTATTAGGCGACGGAAGAACAACTTTAAAAGTTTGAGCAATATCGTCTAGCATTCTTTCGGGGCTTGAAATTGGTCTTCTAGTTCATTGCATTTGTGGTCAGGTACAGTTGAGAAATTCCATCATCACATCCCTCATATAGAGGTTGACTTGCCACTTATAATGCCTGAAAATGGTATCATGATTTTTCTTGTAAGTTGGTTACTGGAAATTGTCAGAAAAAGCAACACGATTGGGTAACATGTTGAAATCCGCGTTGATATCATGACATTGATCGATTGGAACTTGAATATTATAATAATCAGTTGTTGTTTCATGCCCTACTACGTAATAATGACTTGCTGATGCTTTGCCGCCGTATTGATAATTTTCTCCGTGATGCGTCTACACATAATAATTTTTTTGTAATTCTTGTCAACATAAGACAGTGCGTCATGATATCGATATTGCAGGGCTTTTGATTCTTTCACTTGTTACATATAGATAACAAAATTTTGTGCTCAAGATAAGAAGTTTTATTACAAGCAAAAGAAATGAAAAGTTCTTAATTATGATTAGAATGAAAATTTTTATTACAAGCAAAAGAAATGAAAAGTTTTATTACAAGCAAAAGAAATGAAAAGAAATAAATTTCTCACACAACTATGATTAGAATGTTTCAAACGTTTTTACATTCATTCTCCCGACGTAATTTTTTGTTTTTTTTGTTTTTTTTCCTTCTCCAACAATGTAAAGTCTGGTGGTTATTTACAAACGTTTTGAGTTATGGATAGCCACGACTAAATCCATGATTATCTAAAAACATAAGTGATTTGACGAGATGTTTACATGACATGTGATTTGCTTGACATGACTAAAATTATATAGTCATGCAAATATATTGATATATACCGAATATATTCTTCACAAAACTGATTGATTGGAAAAGACCTCTGCTTCTAACTATTTATCAACCCAAACTTTCCATAGCTACAAATAGCCACAATTATTTTCATAGCATGATATTTCTACGATAAAATTATGGCTAGCAGTAGCTTTGAGGTAAATGCAAATTGGATAAAGATAGCTATAAACACGGTCATAGACATGTCTACAAATAGCCAAAAAAATGATAATGTGTCTACATTTTCCATAATGATATTGTTGCTAATGGTGTAAGATAATTTCTACAATTGCTTTATAACAAACCGCCGGTTCAGTTTCTTCGAATAGCCACATATTAGGTTGTGTCTATGTATTTTCACGATTTCTTTTCTGGCTAATAGTGGATTTCAGTTTTCATAAGTTGGCGATGGCAAATCTTGGCTCTTTTGCTCCGAACAGCCACAAAGTGTAGAGGTATTTAGCCACATAAACTGCATAATAGCTACAAATTTTAGTTTTTAAAAACTGTGGATGGTTAGTTGTTAATTAGACTATAAAACCTAGCCATAAAAGATTACAAAGCGAAGTCATGGCTATTAACAGTTTTTTTTATACTGATGTTGGCCAAGTAAGATTATTTTATCGATTTATATAATTTTCCAAAAATAATCTAAGTTTATTAATTAATGATAGATCATTATTTGTGACTCAATAAAAGTTACACAAGACATAATCTTCATGTCACTTATGGACCAGCCTACAAAAACTAAATTGATGTTGTTTGACACTTGCGCCAGAGAATATCAAGCAACCTGCCTTTGAAATACGAGATGGTTCATGAGAAGAAGTTTAATTTTACTGTTTAAAATATTATGCTATGCAACTTTTATACTTATTTATTTACATTATCATAGTTTTGGTTCAGATTAAAGATCCAGAAAACATGTATGATGCTATCAAAAACTTGGCGGACAAGACATATCAATTTGTTGTCAATGTTGCAAAGGAAAATCTTTTCAGTGGACATGATACTTTCAAGGCTACCAATGTTTTTTCTACTT
The DNA here is from genome assembly GCA_000218505.1 of Schrenkiella parvula. NCBI lineage: Eukaryota > Viridiplantae > Streptophyta > Magnoliopsida > Brassicales > Brassicaceae > Schrenkiella > Schrenkiella parvula. The sequence goes on along the minus strand of CM001192.1, from coordinate 4,071,345 downwards.
ATGAGATGATTGAGGAACCTACCTTAGACATTATGAAAAGGATCTAACCCCTTCTGAAGTGATTTCTGGTGAACACATATCATTTTTGTTTTATTATAGATTTTATATGAAGATTCTTACAGCTTTTTTAAAATCTCTTTCTGTACAAAAATTTAGGAAATAATAACTTCTACAAGTATCCAATAAAATAATTCTCAAACTCTTCTTTGTTAGGTAACATAGACACTTACAAATACTGAGGACACATCAATATCTTCTAATTCCTGAATGACAACTCCTTCAAAGAGAAAATTGGAAGAAAATGGGAAGATTAGTATTTTAAAAAATAAGAAACAGCCTTTCAAAGAGATCAAAGTCATCAATATTAAGCTTGAGAAAATTAATGAAGGTTGATGATAAGAACTGAAAGAGTTCTCGGCTTTTGTATCTATTCACGAAACAAAACAGTTTAGTTTTCATCTAAGCTTTTTGGTTGCTTTCAATTTGCATGAACTCTTTCTTTAGATTCTATTTAGTTTCTAAATTATGATAATAAGAGCTGATTCTTACATCATTAGATTTTTGTATTCACGCTATTGCTTACAAGTATCTTAGTAATTTAATCAAAACCGTATTATACTTACATTTGTTATAAGTGTTAATGAATCTATTTTCAACACATCTTATATGTGTTTGATATAATTATCTCATTTATAAACAATACATAATGAACTTCAAAAAAATTTTATAATGTAAACCAATATTAGAAAATCCAAAACATCTTTTGTTGTGAATTTCATTTTGTCAAACAATTAGATTCATGGTTTGTTTTAAGGGTTTAAAAAAGTAAGAAAAACTAGTGGTATGTGTAGGATTGTGTTTTTTAATCAAATACTATTATATTTTTTTTAATTAAGTGATTTTAATTTAAGTTTTATCAATTTGTTATAGATAGGGATGGAAAAAAAATTATCCCGTCATATTACGTACTAAGTAGGGTCACAAAAATACCTTTTCGTAAGAGAAAATCTTTTGATTCCTGTTTTGAGAGTGGATTACAACGGAAGCAAATATAGATTTTGAAATCCCTTTTCATTTGAGACAACATTCTCGTATGATACAAAGTTTGTCTCATGTGGAGTTTTCTCAAATCTCGTCTAAAACAATTTATATACTATGAAATTTTTCAAATCTCATTCAAAAATTAGCATCAACTATGCATTTATATTTAATTTATATATACATTAATAATATGAAACTAATTTTTGACCACTGATTTATCATGTTCTGTAGCAGATTAAATATTATTATTTGATTTGGAAAAACTGCTGTCGTAAAAGCACCAACCATAATCAGCATTGTGCTATATTTTCAAAATATTGTTTGTAATATTATAATAATATACTTTGTAATATGTTTTAAAAACTATTTTCCCATATGTACTACTCAATTAATATTATAATTTTCATATTGAAAATATTTATGTACTTTTCAGATTGAAAAAATTATGAAGTGATAGAAAGTACCATATCCATTTGTCGAAGCCGAAGTTAATGAAGCAGAGTAGTTTTTTGGTCTTGTTTATGTTCCCCATATGTAAAGAAGATATTTTATAGTCATTTTCCATTATCACCCAGTATCATTCTTAACCAATTAATGAAGTCAAATTGTTTTTATCATCCGATGAAAAGGTCGTCGTTAAGATCGTGCGTACTTTATCAATGACAACATCAATTTCATTTTTAAACAATTGTTATTTTAAATTGAAGAAAAAGTAGATATATAAAATGATTTAAAGACAACAAATATATTATAGCTTCTTTTGGTTGATTATTTAAGATAGGGCACGATTAAAAAAGAGGATAAGACTTGTAAAATGTAATGGAAAAGACGGCATTGCACAATTGTGGCGACATTATTAACTTGGTAAACCTGAAAGAGAAAAGAAAGGATTAAACAAGTATAACAATGTTACACATTTTGAGTACAAATAGATCATCACGCCAATGGCCAATATCATCAAAGCTAAAGTTTATATTGAAAAGAAAAGAAAAACACAAATTTGAGCAAAAGAAAAAAATGGGAAAGAACCTCAACTCCATCAGCTTCACCATTCTTTTGCTTGTACTCGCGATGGTTTCAACCGGTATTAAATCTAACAAAATTCTCTATTATACTTTGCAGTGGTCTCTTAAATATTTTGTGCTGATGATTTGATGAATATATTAACATGTAGACCGTAGACAAATACGGGCTTCAGGCAGTCTGTAAAGGAGTAGTTGAGGGAAGGGACGTTCACTGCCATTGCTACAAAGAAGATGCTTGATATAGTTTCATATAGTTACCAAGTGTAACTCTTTTTTTTCATTCGATCTGTGTGAGGACATAACATGTATGTATGTTTATGTTACGAGTTTCTTTTGGTTCCAAATAAAACAATAAGGGCTTGTCCCACAAGTGTAAGTTCATGTTGTACGAAATTTTGTTTCATTATGAATACTAATCTCGTTCTGAAAGTTTATGTTCTTCATTTTCAATTCATGATATATTGAAATTTCTGTCTCCATAATCTCTATAAATATATGCCATACCATCTGCGATAAACTTGGATAATAAATTCAGTTTTAAACATGCTTGCATGTTTTATGCTCAAAAGAATATAGATGAGTTTCAAGTCAAAAGATATTCAGTTTTAATTTTTCTTATTAATTTTATTTTATCTACTCGAAAATATTCTTGGACAATTCGTTAATGTTGGCAAAATGGAGAATGTAGAAGTTATTAAGAAACCCAACCAAAATTTGGATTTTGAACCATTGGCATTTGAATATCACAGCATTTAGCTCATGTAATTTCTTCTTTCAGACATTGAACTACTATCGATCATCCGATTCAGGCTTTGGTTTAAACAAAATTTTCAGATGATACATGTATCGTTTGAACGGATACATCCACCTATATTGGATCAGACCACCTTGAGCAGCTTCATCTAAGAGATGCACATGTAGATGTTCCATCACGTTAAAGATTTCCTGGGGAAATAAGATTTCAAGATTACAAAGCCACATCATAATATTTTCTTTCAATATGGCAACATCTTCGGTCTTTAGAATTTTGGTAGATATATTTCGAAAGAAAAGTGAAATATCTACGCAAATTAGAAAAACAAAATAAATACACTAAGTCAAAATATTCTTTAGTCTTCGGAACTTTGATAGATATCTCTTGAAAGAAAAGTGAAATATCTACACAAATTAAAAAGAAAAATTAATAACATTGAGTAAACATAATAATTTCTAGATATATTTTGTTGATACAAAAAATTATTAACTTTTAAGTATTTTATACCTGAAATTGCTGCATGAAAAGGTTTCAGAAATAGTTCATAAATGAAACTGAGAGAAATCATTGCATGATGACATGACATTTGTGGTTTTTTAGATCAGCTATATTTTCACTGTACAGGTTAACATAATGTGAAAAATTTGAAAGATACATAATCTAAAAATTTAATCTTGGTCGTCAACCACGTTAGAAATTTTTCATTGGCTTTCTTCGACATCTAAAGATTGGAATATGCACTTTTCCATCTTGGGTAACCTCTAAATCAGCTCTTCTGCAAAACAAAGCAAGATCCATCCTTGATTTGATGATATTTATCTTCCGAGAATATTTAACACCGTGTTAATAAAATTGTCGAAGAAACTTTTTCTCGATACGCATGAAGTCATGGTTCTGCCAAAAAGTAGTTACTTCTAGTAAGGAAACTCCCAAAATATACTCTTCTTTACCCAATTATGGTCAATACCATACCCTTCAATTGTTCGAGCTTGATTGTCATGTCTTTTGCTTCCACAATCAACCGTTTTATATAGCCCAAATATATTGTTTATCCTTTGATGTAAAATTTTCTCTCTGTTTAACCATAACGGGCGATCATTATGAACTGCTTCTCCCTTAAAACTGCTTTAACATTCCGCCTATAAGGATATCTTATAGTCATAAACCTTAGTGACAATCATACCAACTGTGCTTTCTTCCATTTGGCAACCAAAATAATTTTTACTCGTCCATACAATACGAACAAGCCAACTTGCCATGTGCCATCCACCCAGATAACATCTCACGAGCCAAAAATCGCTAATCGTCCACATCAAGACATCTCCCATCATGACATTTTCTTTCCGTGAGACATCGTAAGCCTCCACACCACTACTCCATAAATTCCATAATTCGTCAATCAACGACTGTAGATAAACATCCCACCCTTTCTTTGGATGGTTTGGCCATGGGACAAATATAGAGAGGAAGAAATATTCTCTTTTCACGCACATCCTGCGGGATAAATAATATGGTGTCAATATGACGGGCCAAGCTTAATATGACTGCTCGTTTATGCCAATTGGATTAAATCCATGGGTTGATAAACCAAGATAAATATTGTGACTCGTAGAAGCAAATTCGTGATATACCTCTTTAAAATGATTCCATGCTCTTCTATATGAGGATGATGCATTTCTCCTTCGGAGTACACATGTTCAGGATGCCATCTCATTTTTGAAATTGTCATCTCTGATTGGTACAATTGCTTCAACCGATCCGCAATTGGCATATAAAATGTCATCTACTTTGGTATTTTCTTCTCCGATCGACCCACATTTCGTTCATACCAATCTTTTTAACAAAACCGACAATGTACCAACTCACGATCTCCCCATTCGAAAATAGCATACAATTTTTCTCACAAACATCAATCCTATGACATGGCAATCCTAGAGACCGCATCAAGTTCTTCGTCTTGTAGTATGATTTAGGTGCATTACAAGACGACGGAAGAAAAACTTTAGAGGGTTGAGAAATATCGTCTAGGCATTCTTCTTGGATATTGAAATTGGCCTTCTAGTTCATCGCCTTTGAGGTCAGGTACAATTAATAAATTCCATCAGCATCCCTTGTATAGAGATTGTTTGGCTGCTTCTAATGTCTCGAATACGGTATCATGGTTTTCCTCCTTAATTGGTTTTTGAAAATTTTCAAAAAAGCGACAATTTCACGTAACATGTTGAAACTTGCAATGGGATCATGAAATTGATCAACAGGAACTTGAATATTAGAAAAATCACTTCTTTTTTTTGCCCCTACTACGTGATGACCTGTCAATGCTTCGCCGCTGTATTGACTATTTTCTCAATGATGCGTCGACACATAATAGTTTTCCGTAATCCTTTCAACTTAAGGTGGTTTGTCATGGTATCGACATCACAGTGATTTTGATACTTGCATTTCTTACACAGACATAACAAAATTCCGCTCTCTAGATAAAAAGGTTGATTACAAGCAAAAGAAATCAAATTCTTTAATCCCTCAATAAACTTCTCACACAAACTATGATCAGAACCTTTCAAACTTTTATACATCCATACTCTCGATTGATAAAGATCGTTCATTTTTTTTCTTCTCGAAGAATGTTAAGTTTGGTGGTTGTTTATTAACTTTTTGAAATACAGATAGCCACCGCTAAATTTGTAGCTATGTAGAATATATTCTCTAAAACGCATAAGTGATTGGACGAGACGTATACAGAACCCATGAGTTGCTTGACATAACTAAAATTATATAGTTCCGTATAGCCATGAATACATTCGTAGCTATGCCGAATATATTCTCCAAAAAACTGACTGATTGGAAAAGACCTCAGTTTCAAACAGTTTAGCAACCCGTGACAAACTCTACATAGCTATGAATAGCCACGCTTATTTCCGTAGCACGAAATTTTCTAGACAAAACTGTGGCTATTTGAAGATTTTGGGATAAATGAAAATTGGATACATATAGTTATAAACACGGTCGTGGACATATCCACATATAGCCACAAAAGTAATAATTTGTCTATATTTTCTGCGATTATATTGTTGTTAATGGTGGAGGATAATTTCGACAATTGCTTTGTAACAAGTCATGGCTTCAGTTTCTTCGAATAGCCATATATTAGGTTGTGTATATATATTTCCACAACTTCTTTCGTGGAAAATAGTGGATTTCAGTTTCCACAACTTAGTGGTGGTAAATCATGTCTCGTTTGGTTCGAATAGCCACAAAGTGTAATTTGAAGCTATTTAGCCACAATAAGCTATGTAATAACCACAAATTTTAGTTTAAAAAAACGTGGCTGGTTTATTGCTAGTTGTTGCTATAAAATCTTGCCAGTTAAGATTTTGTAGCTAATATGTGGCTGTTAACAGTTTTTTTTTTATAGTGGCCAAGTAAACTTATTTTATCGATTTATATAATTTTCCAAAACCTACTAATTTTATTTATTAATGATAGATCATTATTTGTGACCCAATACAAGATATAAAATTCATGTCAAGGTTATGAGCCAGCCTACGGAAACTTAGTTGATGTTATTTGACACTCTTGCGCAAGAGATTATCAAGCAACCTGCCGTACAACTACGAGATGGTTCATGGGATGAGGTTTGATTTTACTCTTTAAAACCTTGTGTTAAGCAACTTGTATACTTATTGATACACTGATTTTTAACCTTATAGAACCACTCCAAGTGCACAGCAACTGTTGCAGCAAGAGTCACACTATGAGTTTATGAGATTTAAATTAAGCTACAATGAAAAAAGAAATCTGGTGAAAGCAATGTAATCACAAAAATAAGCAATATGGTGTAAAAATAATAAAATTAAAATGCTAGGTCAAGGGTGATTCGTAGGAATTTAGAAAACATGAATCAAACAATTATTCAAGATATGATTCACAAGAAGTCTTGAACCCAAACATCAATTAAAGACCAATCCACTGTCGTTTGAACCTAGAATTCTAGACAAACATTATTGAGCATGTTTGATTAGTTCACAATTTACCTCAAAATCAGCTTTCGTTGGTTGAGGACAAATCGTTCATCTAACTTCTTTCAAGCAACCTATTACACTTTTGATGAAAAGATTTAACTTAAAATTAGAGGTTAAATGATCAAGTTAACCTAGGGAATAAGAACAACCTTTAGATTAAGAAAATCAAAGGATAAACCCTATCTATGTTTAATTAATTGATTCATAAATTCTTTTGAAACCCTAAACCTAACTAGAGAACTAATCAGACATAGCAGCAAAGAACACAATAAGAGATGATGAGAAATTTATTAATGAAACATAAAAATCAAAGGGGTTAAGAAATCTTCTCAAATGATTGTAGAGACTCTTCTCTCCAAAGCTTACAAGTGCTAGAATTGGTAAAAAATCTCTGAGTAAAACTCGGTCTCTCTCAAAAGAGTTGTATCATATGATAAATACAAGTCCAAAGTCGTCTGGGACGAGATCCCGGGAAGATTGGGTCGAAATTAGGTAAAGTAGAAAAATTCCTGTTTTATTCCGTCATGTCTAGAGCGACTGCTCCAACTGGACTGACTGCTCTGTTCTGGTTCAGGAAATTCCCCTTGTTTTATCTGGACTGAATGCTCCATAATGGAGTGACTGCTCCAGGTGTAAATTTGGCTCATTTTTCACGATTTCAACCATGTTTGATCCAAAATCTCGAATCTTCATCATATGCTATCTTTTGACAAGTAATGACCCAATAACGACTAAAAAACTCATAAAAGACTCGAAAACAACTCCCCTGGACTTAGACTTTTGTTTGTCCTCAAACAAAACATATATCTCAGCACAAGAGAGAGGTTTGAAAACATAGGAACTCACATATCTTTTAAAACATCGTTGCGACCTTCACCCTTGTAAGCCACATCAAACAACATAAACCTTAGCTACTACTTCCATGTATCCTACCTTAAGCTTAGCAACCATACCAATTCCAATAAACAATCCGTAAGAGTTATCCAAAATCACCATCGCTGACCTCTTTTAAGTTTAACACTTGCAGTCTTATCGAGGGAATATCAATCAAAGAACACATGGACTCTTACCCGTTCAAGTATCTGATCACACAGTCTTACTTCCGGTTCCTTTCCTCTCCCTTTTCCCACTTCCTTTGTCGGTTTATCCCTACTTTTCTAGGGTATCATTTTATTTTTTCTATCGACTGCATTTCCCTCATATTTTACGGGATCTTTTCTTTAGACAGGCTTCCATGAGATGCGAGAACTAACGGATTTACGCAAAATTCCCACATATATCCTGTTTCTTATCTATTTTTTTATTGAAGAGGAGAGAGAGAGAAACCATACTCGCACAGACTAGTCTTTATAGGCATGAACAAGTGATCCGATTCGATGTATGCCAAGCCCCAAGATGAGAGAATTTAGTTCATTGCGTGTGAAGCCTGTCTTGGATCCTTCAAACACCTAAAGAGATATGGGCGACATTGTTAGGTCAATTCACTTACAGGTTTCCCTTCAGTAAAATTTGCAGTCAATGATGAAAGAATGGTCACTCAAGTGTTAGTTAAAACGGTTAGTTCCAAGAAAAACTCATAGTTCACGACTGCGTTTTGACCCAACAAAACACCTAAAAATAATTAGAAGACACAAAACAAACAAACGTGTTAGTAAATATTGAATATCCTTCCGAGATATACTTCACACCGTCTCGGTGTAAAAATAAACCAAGAATAAGGAAAAACAAAACTACATTAGTAAAGGGGCGTATCTAGGAGCAGTCGCTCCAAAAAGGTAGGTCGCTCCATCCAGTGAGTTACGCCAGGAGCGACGTGGGTGAAAACTGGAGCACTCACTCTGAAGGTGGGGGTTGCTCCACCGAGTTACGCGTTTCGTTTTTTTAACCTGAAACAATGAAAAATAAAACAAAAAAAATCAAAAGTAAAATAAAGCTAATTAGAAGTATGTACACTTACATGTGGGTTGCCTCCTACCAGACGCTTGGTTAAAGTCGCTAGCTTGACTAGGATAGCCTATTAAGCTAGAGGAGGATCGCTTACGGATTTCTCCACCTTTTGCGATTTCGAAATCGGCAAGATATGGCTTTAGGCGCTGACCATTGGCAACGAACTCTCCTCATGTAGTGTCCAACAACTCAACAGCTCCATATGGTCGAACCTCTTTGATCGTGAAAGGTCCCGACCATCTCGATCTCAAATTCTCAGGAAAGAGTTTCAACCGAGATTTGAACAGCAACACCTTGTCGTTTGATGCGAAATAGCTATGATCTTCTTATCGTGATACGCTTTGGTTCGCTCCTTATAAATCTGTGAATTCAAATAGGCCAAGTGGCAGATCTCTTCAAGTTCGTGCGGCTGAATCGCTCTCCCCTCAGAGGTGAATTTAGTGTCAAAATTCAGTGTTTTTACAGCCCATGTTGCCTTGTATTCTAGCTCTACAGGAAGATAACATGATTTTCCATAGATAAGATGGAATATAGTCAACTACAACCCATTTAGAAATATAGTCAACTGCGACCAAGATGTATTGATCCCAGAATGATGATGGGAAATAACCCATAAAATTAATCCCCCATACATCCAAAATCTCCACTTCCAAGATGAAGATCTGAGGCATCTCGTTTTGCTTATTAATGTTACCTTGTCCATGGCACGAGATGTACTTGGAGATGAATGAGAGGGCATCTTTGAACATTGTAGGCAACCAGAAACCGGTTATTAGAGCCTTGGACACGCTCTTGAAAGTAGTGAATTTGCCAGTTTAGCGTAAACCATGACAGTGAAAGAAGATACCCCAAAATTTCTTCTTCTGATACACATCTTCGAAAAAACTTCGTCTGAACACTACTTGTACAAATAGGGCTCGTCGCCTAACATCTCTCATAAATTTCCTCTTCTTGTTGCCTACGAAGTCTGCAGATTCCTTTTCTGCAGCAAGAAAGTTTGTGATCTCACCAAACCAGCAAAAGGTTGGATCTTGACTCTTACTAATCAACCCGCAGAAAATATCCAGAGCAGTTGTTTCTGTCTAGAGTGAGTGCTCCCTTGTCCCATAAAATTGATCGAGTAAACGTACTCATCTGTGAGGTTGTCATCTAGAGGCATTTCATCCTCAACTTGCATCTAGGAAAGGTTATCTGCCACACCATTCTCGATCCTTTTCTTGTCTTCGATTTCCAAATCAAACTCTTATAATCGGAGAATCCACTGTAAGAGTCTCAGTTTGGCATCCTTTTTCATCAGTAAATACATATGTGCTGCGTGATCCATATGGAAAATCACTTTCAACCCAATAAGGTAGGACCGAAACTTCTCAAAAGCGAAAACGATCACTAGCAGTTTCTTCTTGATCGTGGTATATCGACACTATGCATCATTAAGAGTTCTACTCGCATAGTAAATCATGTGCAGTCTTGACTTTCTGTTGTCCCAAAACTGCTCCACTGCATAATCGGTAGTATAAGTCATAATCTCAAAAGGGAGCTCCCAATCTGGTGGCTGCACAATCGGGGCACTTATCAAACTGACTTTGATCGTCTGGAAAGCTTCGAGTCAGTCACTATCAATGTTGAATTTGAAGCAGCCTAGTCAAATGTCTTGCTATCTTGGAAGAAACTTTAATAAACTTTATGTAAAACCCAGTATGACCAAGAAAATTCTGAATCCTTTTCCCTGAATTTGGTTGCTACAAAGTCAAGATCACCTCGATTTTTGCTTTGTCCACTTTGATGCCTTATTCTGAAATCCGATGTCCTAACACAATTCCATCGCTCACCATGAAATGGCACTTCTCCTAATTTAGCACAAGATCTTTTTCCTCAAAAGGCTGCAAAACCCTACACAAATTCTATAAGTATACAGATAATAAGCTTTTATAGACAGAAAAGTCATCTATGAAAAAAATTACAAATATCGTTACAAATAAAAAATATCTAGAAACTGCGAGAACATATAATCATTTCTCACTTCTATATCATCATTTTGTGGACTCAGTATAGTCTTTTGTTGAAAGAATGTAGGGTTAGTGTTCGTGAGAAACAACTTTCCATAAACCTCAGCCACGATTTTTTGATAGGATCCTAGCAATTTGTGATCCACAAATCATTGGGAATTTCAATCTCAGACTTGCTCGAGTCATTCTTATTAATACTACCATCTCCGATATCCAGGATCTCTTTAGAGAAAGCAACAAGCTCAAGCATTTCACCACTATTATCTCTATGGATAAGACGCATTTTCTGTGTAAGCCTTGAACCTTTTTTGGAAACAAATCTCTGATCATCTCCTCTCCTGCATATAAGGTACCCAACATCATCTATTTTTTTTATTAGACTGAACTGTTTAGAGAAATATTTTGTGCATCATCATCTACCATACATATATTATCCCTACTAACAGCACCATGTGGCTTGTGAATCATCACGTCCCCAATAACTTCGTACAACTACGGATCAAGCATTGTATCAGAGATTTTGGCACAAATTATTTTATCAATATCATCACCAGCCGGTAGTTTATGATCTACTCTCATAAAGAGAACTTTATGAGCATGGGGAAGGCCTCTTTTCTGAAGTCGATAGTATATATAGCTGTAAGAAAATGAAAAACAAAAACCACTGTTTAATCACCACGATCACCTAAAAATTGACATAAGAAACTGGCCCTATTCGTCTGCTCACCCAGATGGATCAGTTGGGTGATCCATCTAGGTGATCCATCCAGATGAACCACATGGGTGATGTTCGTTTGTATTTTTGGATGTGCATTTAGATAGTTCACCCAGATGCAGATGCGTTCGTTTAAGGCAATTTATGAACTTACATCTACATCCATATGCATTTCTTAGTATTTATCATATTAATTTTAATTTATTATATAAATTTAATAAACAACTAAATAATTGAAAAATTATTATTTTTGATGCTTATAAACATATTTATATCATATTCTTTCATATTAATTTATAAATTAAAATCCAAATTTGCTTTTATAATATGATTTTGGTAAACAAATATCAAGACAACTAAAGAACAAAAATTAAAACACACATATCTTAAAAAGTTTATGTTATAATACACAAACACAAGCATTCATAAATAATATCCAACAAAAACAAATATCTCGAGAACTTAATAAAAAATAACACATGTCTTCACTATCATCTTTAAAAACAACCACATCTGTTTTCTTAAGACCAAAACAAAAATCACCATTAGCAATTAGTAAAGTAATAGATAGAATCATATATGCAAGTTGATAAGATCAGATACCTATTAAAATGGAAGACTGATCTTATATCTAATGAAAAAACAGCATTTAAGATCTTACAAAGAGAAAGTGGAGATTCTGAAGAGGAGGAAAATGGAACTGAAAGCGGCTAGATTAGCTAAGCGCACTAAAACCTCTGAAAAAGGCATGAATAGTCGAGGAAGAGGTAAACCTGAAACTGTGGCAGAAAGAAGTAAGCACTTCAGTCTCTTATTAGAGTCTTTCCATGTTTTACAGATTCTTAAACTCCTTTAGTTAAACAAATAGATGTGTTTATAATACATAAATAACAGACATTTCTAGAAACCAATTACCAAAATGTAAAATACTAATTAGGGGTTAAGCGTTGAAGAAGGAAGACCACTAAACACAATTTGCCGAATGTGACTTCTAAACACAATACGCTATTCAACTAACGGTTGTACAATGTCATTTCTAAACTCATTTCTAATCATTTCTAAACAGCATTTCTAATCCTCTCATCTGCAAATGGAGTTGTCAAGGTGTACACGTACAATGTCATTTCTAAACAGCAAAGAGTAGAACTTCAGGTGGTAACAACAACCGAAACAAAAAGAGCATAAAGGTGGAGACTTTAGGAGAAGATTCATAAAAAGAAACACAGAAAATTGGAGAATTAAGCTCTGCCTAACAAGCTACATAGCTAAACAAAGGATGCCTCTACACTGCGTCCAAACACAAGCACAAACTGGGAATAAAACAAGTACTAAACTCATTTCTAAATCATATTGGTAAGAGCAGAATCATTTGGAAACAGCAAAGCATTTCTAAACTCATTTCTAAAATAAAAAAAAATCAAAAAAAGACAAACCCACCACATAAGTTTACAGAAAAACCTACACACACAAAGGGAAAATCAAAATCCATGAACTTTAAACTCAAATGGCTTGTCGATGTAAGAAGAAAAGAGAGAGGATTAGGTTACCTGTGTAGTTCTCCTGAGAGATAAGCTGTTGCGAGAGACTCGTCGGAGAGAGAATCGGCAGCAAGACTCGCCCGAGAGAAGCGACAAAGAGATTCGTTGGAGAGAAATATGAAAGAAGAAAGAGAGGAGTGAAGAGTGATTTGCGGTATGCAATTCGCTGGAGAGAAGCTTCAGCGAGAGACTCGCCGGAGTGAGAGAGAGACGACAGCGAGATTTGCCGGAGTGAGAGAGAGAGATGGCAGCGAGATTTGCCGGAGTGAGAGAGAGACGGCAGCGAGATTTGGAGCAAGTCGTCGAAGGAGAAAAAAAATGGATGGAGGAAGAGTGAAAAAAACAAAGAGTTTGGTTTTCTTAATTTTTAAAGAGGGTATTTTTGTCTTTTACTAATTTGGACTGAGCTCAGCTGCAGTCATATGGATTATCCAGACTCAGCCAAGAATTTTTTAAAATTTCAACTGAGTTTTCGAAAATCACCCAGATGAACCACCTGGATGAAGTCTTAAATTGCACTAAACGAACATCAATTCTCACCTTCATCCAGGTGGTTCACCTGGGTGAGCAAACGAACAGGATCACTAGCAATAAATAAACGGAATTTTTTAGTGACAATCAATATACCATCACTTACAACACCGAACACGTACTTTTTAGTCAACAGGTACATAATATATCTTGAATACCCGACAACATATGTTTGGTCTATCCTCCGCCTTCAGATTATGTCTTTTTAGATATCTAGTTATCTCACGCCATTTGGGGTTGCACATAAACTGTAAGAAGAGAGCAAGAAAACCATAATATTTACATGTGGTTATCGCATCTAAAAATTTTGCAACATGTATGTTGTACCACCAGTGTAAGAAGAAAGTATCAAATCTTCATGCCTTGTTCCGAGAGATCAATGTTACCTTTTGCAGCTGCTTTTTGTATTGTATCATAATTTTGCAATCGTAGTTTCTTTTGATTCAGCCAATTTGAAAGAAGCCTATTAGTCTATATCACCGTGAACGAATCCACCAGAAATTGCTGGTATAATCTTCCTGACATTACAATGATGGGTAATTTTCCATACCTTTCTTGTATGCGAAAAGCAAAGAACTCTCACATAGTGCTTCATGTTCCTTCCAGGCGTATGTAATAACCAAATATCAATTCAAAGTCATAACTCTTTAGCACATGCTCGGATAGCTTTCAATCTCACTTTCTCTTTGTTTTCCTCTCAAAATGAGATATGTCCTTTCTTTTTTCTTTGGGAGAATCATCAATTTTTTTATTGAATATCATAAAGAAAATACATTATTTTTTTGGTTAATTGACTTTACACTCTAATTTTAAAAATACCATTAGCATATTTGAAATCATTACATTCATCAGCATGCTTACTCTACAGCTTGCCCGTTAGGTTATCAAAATTGAAAAATAATATAACAAGATATCAGAGAGAATAATTTTACGTTTCTACAATCAAATGATTTTTTTACAAAAAAAAATATGATTAAGAAAATAATAGGCATTGAAAATATTTCATGATTTAAAATGTAAAAATGATTAAAAAAAGAACCATAACCCAATTTCTTTTTTTAATCAAAAACAATGGTAGTTTTACATATTTCATATCTTATTATTTTAAATTACTTATATTTTATTGATAGAATAGAAAGTTAAGAAATACAAGGTTTGTATCTATGTTACATATCTTATTATTTCAAATGCTGTTGATATGGAATGATATTATTGGTTGTTTTAAATTCTATGTGGATAACCTTAGAACCATATAGCTTCAACAAATCCTATGATATTATTGGTTGTTTTAAATCTTATGTGGATAACTTTAAAACTCAAAACTATCAAAGCCTATGATATTCCATATGTGCATAGCATTGGTCCACATAAACCTCAATTTAAAATTGCTTCTTCCCCACTAATGATTCCAATAAGTCTAATAAAGGTATGATTATTAAATTAGAATTTTTTTAGATCAATATCTAAGATATCTTTTATAAAATAAATGACAATTGAAAGCTATTATAAAAGAACATTATAGTCTGTATTGTGTTCAAGTTTGGATTTTGATCCTGGTTTTGATTCGGTTATTTCGTTTGTTCGGTTTTTAGTTTATAAAAATTACCTACCGTATTGAAAGTATATCTACTATAGTTTGCTTCGTTATGAATAGCTTCAGTTTTTAACCAAAAATCATAATTACATTTATTTTTTCTTCTAAAATTTTGTGAATTTCAGTTTATATGGTTAGAAATCGAATTCACTTAAACACAAAAAATGCTAATATTACTACTCTAATTTTTAGTTAAGTAAGATTGAATTAAAAATAAAATATGTTATCAGCATAAAAGAAGAGAACAAAATATATTTTAATTAAAATCTATAAAATGAAAAAAAACAAAATAATTTTGAAGTTTAAAAAAAAATAATAAACTGATAAAATCAAGACTTCAAATTTCAAAATTAAATCAATAAAATTTCTTAGATATATAGATTATTATTTATACTATGTAATTTTATATAACATCATATTAAAAAATAATAATAAACTGGTTTTTTTGTTTGGTCGGTTTATAACCGAACTATATCCGTATACTACGGTTTCTAAAAAATAACATACATGTGGTTTATATAGTATCACTAAAAACAAACCTCATTCTCTATTTCAATTTGGTTCGGATCAGTTCAGTTTGCTTTCCCGGATTGAATGTCTTTATTATTTCCACTAAATTAAGTAAGTAATTAAAAATATATAAAATGAGTTGAAAATGTGTTAAATTTTTAAGATACGAGTAAATGAGGTGGCTTTTATCAAATTAATATACTTTATATATATAGATAGATTTGGGCAAACATTTGATAGGAAGATCTTATATTTTAGGGGTGATTTGGCTCGACTTTAATCTCAAATGCCCTAGTGGCTTCCTAAAAAATCTCACTATCCTCTCTTTAATCTCAATATCCCTCCTCAAAATCTTCTTCACTTTAACCTCAATTAAAATAACAATATTTTGTTATTTCCAATTAAATATTTTTACCCACATTTCACCAACTAAATTAACAAAAAATTACTTTTACCCATAGGGACTCACATTTCTTCTTCTTCCTCCATTTTTCACAAATCATGTTTTCCATTTTCCCACCATTGACGAATTTTAGAGCTCAAAATAGATGTTAGATTTAACTGTTTCTTATGTTTTTTGTGTTTATGATTGAATTTTCGAACTTGTGTAACGTGCAAACCAATGAATATAATGTTTCATCTCAATTTTGGGATTTAAAATTTCTAAATTTGAAATTTTTTTCTTTTGGTTCATTGGGTTTTTGAACGTGTTTGATGAGACTTTTATAACATTACCATTGGTAATGAAAGGGGATTACAGTGGGTTAGTACGCAATAAATCTTATGAAATCAAAGTAATTCGTAGGTGAAACGAAACTTTCTGGGTATAAGTGAAACAACTAGTATTACTGCGATAACATGCTATAACTGAGCCAACGTGTATTAATTACTGAGTTAAGTGGGTATAACTGAGATAACTGGTTTTACTAAGAAAATTATTATTACTGAGACTACTAATACTACTGAGATAAGTTGGTATAGCTAAGACTACTAGTATTAGTATAATTATATACTAACGATATTTGTATGCTTTTCAGGGGTAATGAATAAAATTCATTGCACAGTCATATGTTTTGAGTATGAGGGATGTCATTCAAAGGTCGGTGGTCTTCATCTACTTGTTCTGCTTCTTGTTCTGCTTCTTCTACTTCTTTCTCTTCACAAACGTTTTATATTTCTGCTTCTACTTCTTCTTCTTCTACTTCTTTTCTTTACAAACATTTTCTGCTTCTTCTTCATTCTCTTCTTCTACTTCTTTCTCTTCATCTACTATTTATGTTTTTTCTTCTTCTTCTTCTTCTACTACTTCTTATGCTTCTTTCCCTTCTTCTACTTCTTCTGATCTTTCTTCTTCAACTATCTGTTCTTCTGATATTTCTTCTTCAACTATCTTTTCTCTTCTGCTAACTCTTCTTCTCCCACTTTCTCTACTTCTACTTTTTCTTCTTCTCCTTTTTTGTCTTCTACATTCTATTTTTCTTTTTTTCTTCTTCAACTTTCTCCTCTTCTGTATTGTCTTCTTCTTCATTCTTTGTGCCTTCTACAGCCTCAAAACCATGTCCCCCAGTCAAAATCCATCTCCCTCCCACAGTTCATCTCCTCATGCATACAGCCTTTCACACATGTCACTCTAAATTCTACCCTCTTAAACTTTTTTCAGAACATGTTGGGTGTTTTTCAGACCATCAAGCCTCTTTCCCATCCCATTTATCTTCAGGTCCATTTCTTAGAATCCATCTTTCATTGACTTCATCATCCTCTCTTCAAATTCCTTCAAAACACTCTCAAATCCCGATCGTGGGCTGGTTTCTCCAATAATTCAACTTCCTCCTGTTGTTTCTTAGTTGGAAATTCTCGGACAGCAACGTCTAACTCGTATAGCTCCTTCCACCATATCGTCTTCTGCTCAACAACAAGATGCTCATTCCAGCTGCCGTTAATACCACTGCCTCTGAATTTCTGTTTGCACATCCTTGGACAGCCACTATCACAACAACTTACATCTTCCCGAAATGTTTTCCTAAGAATAGGAATACACTCAAACGCGAAAATCTACACATTTAAACCAACTTAAATCATAAATCATACTCAAATCACATTTAAACCAACTTAAATCATAAATCATACTCCAAATCACATTTAAACCAACTTAAATCATATTCAAAATCATATTTACCTCCAATGGAATTATGAATCCGAAAAAACGTGAATGTCCAATCCGCGGAACCTTTCATCAGCCTATTCATATGATATATCTCCTTAACAGCATCACCAAAACTCAATCTACCCCACGGAAAGGTTTTACACAGCTCTAGGTCATCCACGATTCTAAGTAAGAATCCATCTATGGGTCTTGCAACCTTTGCCATTCCTCTGATAACAGTGCACAAGAAATACAGGACCGCCATCTTCAACCGATCTCCACAAGCCCTCGTTGCTAGTAGCTTCGTTTTCACATCTTCTACTATGATGCACTTTTTATTTCTGAAGTGTCTTGCCTTAAACGTATCACTGCCCAACTTCTTATAGTTATGCGGATATACGTGACAATCTAAACTAGTTATGAAGGCATGCTCTCTCAAGGAATAACGGATTGGCACTCCATTCACGACAAACCACATAATTATGTCCTCCTCGGTATTAACCGTGCGTAGAAGCAACAACTACATACCCATGAGTGTACGGTTTGCTTCCTCAGCCATGTGGAATAAATGGTGAAACTGTGGATGGCTTGTGAATTATGGCAGCTCTTCCTTAATGCTTTTGATCACCTCTACTGCCTTGCTCACATAACACCGAGTTTGTATCTTGCATTGCTTTGTATACTCGGTATTTTTGAAGAAAACCTTGAGAAGTTCGATTGGTCCGCTATCCTACAATTTCAATTACTAGTTAGGAAAATATTATCCATTGTTCCTATTTTTCCAAATCTCTCATCCTAACAATCTATACTACCTATTGTTCCATTGTTCCTATTATTCCGTTCTACCTACTGTTTTGTTCTGCCTATAGTTCTGTTGAATGAAATGAAGACGTATCTTTGATGATGAAGACATAGCATCCTCATTTTCTGACAGATAATTTGAGTCCCTATCTTCTGGACTCGGGGCATTTTGTGGACTCATTTCATGCTCCATCGGCGACTCAGGCGCATTTCTCTGTTGTTGTCGATGCCTTTTATCCTTACGGACCATCACCACCGTCCAAGCTTAGTGGACGGAGAAGAAGACTGTGAGCGGAGTGTGACCGGTGTGTCGACTCAAAGAGGAAGAATGAGGCAAAGAACAAGATATATGAGAGTCGAGGAAGAGAGAATCGGGGAAGAAGAAAAAGGAAGAAGAAGATGGACGAAGGTAGATGTCTGGTGAGAGTCGAAGAAGAGGAAGAAGAAGAAGCATAAGGATACGAAGAAGAGGAGGACACGAAGAATAAGAGGAGGACACGAAGAAGAAGAACCGAAGAATATGACACGAAGAAGAAGAACCGAAGAATAAGACACAAAGAAGAAGAATAAACAAAAAAATGGGGGAAATGAGAAGAAAAATCGCGATTTGATTTAGGGATTAAATTAAAATTGATGAAAAATTAGGTTTGTTCGGGTTTAATCGGTTTAATTGGGTTTGTTCGGATTTGATCACTTTATGTGGATAATTGAATTAATATTCTGGTCGGATCTATAATTTAACAGATTTTTTTTTTGTCAGCCATATCATTAAAACCCAACTTGGGTACATGAGTACAAATGGATCGAAGCCCAAGAATCTCCATAACTACAACAATTAAGCTCAGTCACTTAAGCCTATTAACAATGGTTATAACTTAAGCATAACACGTGTTTCCACGTGTAAAACGCAGGATTGACGGGAAATAAAGCACCGCTAGGTTCAGCACCACTGTCGCGAAGCTTCCCATGGTCGGATGATTCGACCTTTGTTTCTTCAAATCCATTTGAAAATTCCTGAGCAGAACAAAACCTATGACACTTGATTAGCTTTCTCCACATCTTCTCCAAACGAATTCATCTCCGACCACCTCAAGTTATAGGACACTTCCCTCCACAACCTGCATCGGAGGCCCATAACTATCCATGGAAGAGAAAATACATCATTATCCCTGCCTGAGAAAATTAGAGCAAATAGTGAAGATAAAAAAGTTTATCACAGCCACTTGAAAGACAAAAACTTTGAATCACCAAAATCACTTGTTCTACCAAAGAACATAAACCAAAAACTTAAAAATCACACACAAAAAATTCGAATTAAATCGAAAGAAAAAATCCGAACTGAGTCGGAAATATTTATAAAACACTGATTCCGATCAAAGATCGGAAAAACAAAACCGAGAATTCTCTTTCTAAAAGATAGAGAAGAGAGAAGAGAGAATCCTCTAATTTAACAGATTTATTAAACCATTTTTGCTAACTATGTTTTCGTATAACAAAAATGAAAATGAAAATCATTTTTATAAATAGAGAGAAATTGTAATTTTTTAAAAGTCAAACGGACATTTCAGATTGGTCCGATTCGACTTTAAAACAAATAAATTGTTTTGCATTCCTAAGGAACTTTTTGTATCAAACCCTTTGAGCCTCCCCTGAGTGTCGTTACGCCTCTGTGAGCTGCGAAATGGAACCTCCAAAGGACCAACACACGCCGGAAAACTCCTCCGAACCACCGTCCTCCGCTTATCCGTCCTCCGGTTGCTGTACTAATTGCGGCGGACCAACGATTTCCGAACCGCCACCTCTAGCTTCATTACCGGAGATGTCACCGCCACCGAACTATCGCCCGATCCGAGCTCCGGCTATCAACCTCCCACACAACTCTCAGGCGATCATCCTCTCCCCCGTTCCTCACGCCGAGCGAGTTCCCGTCGTCTCTCCGCCCTATCAATTCGAGTGTCCCGTCAAGAGAATCCACTCCCCCGACGATATCCGCCGCTTCCAGGAATCAGCCTCTTTTAAGAACTTCTTAGGATTCGTTGTTTCTCTATCGGAATCGATCCGCGGACACAAAATCTCCGATCCTTGCCATGTCTCACCTACCGTCGCCGCCATAGTTTCAATCCTCGAGACCTTGTTGCAATGGATCGACGAGATCCCTCCTGCTCAAATGTCATCTCGATACGGTAACATCTCGTTTAGGTCATGGCACGAGAGGCTCGCTGAGAAAGGCGAATCGCTTATCCTTGAGTTTCTTCCTGATGAGTTTAAAGGATCTACAGTCGAGATCGTTCCTTACTTCTTCGATAGCTTTGGAAACGGAAGTAGAATCGATTACGGAACAGGGCACGAGACTAATTTTGCGGCGTGGCTGTATTGCTTAGCGAAGATGGGAATCGTTAAGGAAGAAGATTATCATGGTGTGGTGGCTAGGGTTTTTGTTAAGTACCTTGAATTGATGCGAAAGTTGCAGATGGTTTATTGCTTAGAACCTGCTGGATCTCATGGAGTATGGGGACTTGATGATTACCATTTCTTGCCGTTCATATTTGGGAGCTCTCAGTTGATTGATCACAAGTATATGAAACCGAAATCGATACACAACGACGATATTTTGGAGAATTTCTCTAGTGAATACATGTACTTGTCTTGTATTGCGTTTGTGAAGAAGGTGAAGAAAGGTTTGTTCGCCGAGCACTCGCCGTTGCTTGATGATATAAGCGGTGTACCAAACTGGAAGAAAGTGAATAGCGGTTTGCTTAAGATGTACAAAGTCGAAGTGCTCGAGAAAGTCCCGATTATGCAGCATTTCCTCTTTGGCTGGCTCATCAAATGGTATGATTCTTCTTTCCTTTTATCTTACTTTTAGCCTAGGAACCTTTGGCTGTGCAATGTGGTTTGTGGATTGGATTATAGATCCCGAGATTGATTAATATCTGGAACAACATCTCATGTGTGTGATCTTAATCCTTGAAGATGTTTGAGAATTTAGCAGATTCAGGATACATAGTATGGTCGTCTTCTGAATGATTCAATGGCCTTGATGAGAAGCAGTAGCTTCTTGATTGTTTTTGTATGATTGTTGCATATCCTGTTAGCTAGAGAAACTTTCAATTTGCAGATTGATTTACATTATCTGTTGACGAATTTTCGATTATGCGGGTTCACATGTATAATCGGTAACTGAAAGCCAGTTTGCATCACCACTCTCTACCAATGTGTTTGCATCACCACACTGTACCCATATTTGATTTCCGTTTTCATTAGACATGAACATAACTGAGACAGCTTGTTATTTGGCACTCAAAGCTAACATCTCTAGTTAAATTCATTAAGTTCTTGGATAATTGATTTAATTGCTCAAAAATCTTGTTGGCAGGGAGGAGTGAATTACTTTAGCACAATACATTAAAGCAGGGACGTTGATTTCTACTTCTAGACGTGGCTTAGAGTATAGTAGAGAGAGACGTCTTTGGTTTTGCATGTATCTGATATTTTTAGGTTCCTTGAGCTTGATGGGATAAATAGGGACTTATAATGGCTCTACTATTATGCTATCTTTGTATTGTATCCTTTGGGTTTGAAACTTCACATTGTCTTTTTAATGATTCTCATCTGACTTTTGCTTTGAAAGTCTCAATAGCATTAGAGCAAATGGCTATGGTGAAGTAAGTCGCACAAGTCTAATAACAGATACAGAATCCATGAGACGGTTCTTTAAAGATATTTGAAAGGCTATTTTATATACAAATGTTGAAAAGGCTATAAAGACACACAACTCACCGAGTTGAAGAAACATTGATTTAAAATGTGCTCTGAAGAATATATTCAACTTAACAACAACAAACACATTACTTTTTTTTTCATTTATGAAAAAAGGAAAGATTTCATGCTTCCCCTAACAAACATTAAACCAGTGGCGTAGGAATTGGGCTGCTAGCAGTTCCTTGGGCCAAAGTAGGGGTGGGGCTTCAGGTTCGGTTTGGTTTTTTGGATTTCCGGGTTTTTGGCACTTGTTGATCAGCTTCATTTGAATATTTTTAATTTTCAGATTGGATTCGGTTTGGTTCCTTCCGGATTTGGTTCAAATCGAATTTTATCCAATAACCAAAATCAACAAAAGAACCCAAAAAAAAAACCACTCACTGTATCTGAAAGAATTCAAAAGTATATGAATTACTCGAAAAACCCTGTAAAAGGTCTGTGAAGATACGTTATTAGGTGCTCCATTTTATTTTCCCACTGACGCCAAACCAACTATCCAAAATACCCAAACTAAGTAACTAACCTCGAAAATATCTAAATTAACTGAAAATTCCGGTATAAAAACTATGCAACTTCCCTGAAAATATTGAAAAATATACAAATTATCTAAAATTATATCAAAATGAGGTACTAGTTCGGATTTTGACCAGAATCGGATATTACCACATTCAAGTATTTTTCTAGAATCTAGTCCGACTGAAATCGGATTTCGGATTCAAGTATTTTTGCCCAGCCCTAGGCCAAGGCTATTAGTTCAAGGCCTCTCCAAACGAGTGAGAAGTCGTATTCCCCCTAAATTAGAGTGCTGTTTGAAAGGGGTTTTGAACTAGCCTTGGTCCCAGAAAATGTACCTAAAAGAATTAAACAAAATATAGACATACTTACATTTTTCATAACTAAAATAAACAAAGCAAACGTATCTATAAAAAAACAGTAGACATACTTGCATTCTTCATAAAGAAAATACACAAAGCAAACATAGCTTATAAAAAGCTTCTTCGCTATTAATTTAAAACGAAATGAAGAACTCTACTTAAAACATTTGTCTCTTTAAGTTTAACAAAAAGAAAGAAAAATATACATTCTCTTTAGACACGTTGAAGTAGTATTTGTAATCTTAGCCACTGTGTGATTGTCTCAATGAGTCCATTTCTCCGCCCCATAATCAATCATAGACCCACTATAATCTCTAAAGAAATTATGTCATCTTACTCGCTAATTCGATGCTTGACTTTTTCTGCTCGTGCTTTATGCATGGTAGGCAAAAATTCAGTCCTTTTGGCTTCTGAAAATTCTCTATAACCTTGTTTGAGACAGTGTTTCAATGGTTTTAGAACCATTTTGTTGATTTAAAAAGATCAGCAGTCGAAGATGTGGTTTAAAGGGAACTTTGTGCTTTAAGTTCGATGTTTTTTGTTTATCAAACTTGGTTTTTCTGAATGAATAGCATATCATAAAATTATCCTTTTGTTTTCAATTGTTTCACTTGGATTATACTCTTTTAAATGAATTCAAATTCCTCACTAAAATCAACTATTGTATGTTTCTTATGGTTTATCTTATGCAATCTTGAAACTAGAACTTAATACTCATTACTTGAGGGAACTAGATCCAAGAACACGTTAACAACTAATTTCAAGTGTTCTGCAAGGAACTTTCACACTTGACAGGAACCAAGACGTTTTGGACGAACAAAGAAAGACGTCTAAAGATGGATCCAAGGGTATCTACAGGAGATTGACACCAAAGCCCATAACACATGAGACACCACAACTTGTGAATGAAGCATAAAGGAAATGAAATCACTTTAGTGAAAAAGAAATTTAAGATTAGGGAGCTACTTAGATTCTTAGAATATGGCCAAGAGAACCTTATTCAATCGCCCACCCAGCCGACCAATAGGGCACCTATTGGACCCATCAAATGATACGTCTAAATGTTCTCAAACTTCACCATCTTGCATAAAAATACGCTTGGTCGACATACTTTCAATATAGGTCGAGACATTCTTCACGGACTAAAAGATGGTTCGAAAACCCATTTCGGTCGACTATATCGGCAATACTCGACAACAGAACAAACCAGAGTGAACCAGACCTGAAAATTGAAGAGTACCGACCAATCCTACCTCAAGAATACTTTGGTCGAGCCACATTACCCATGGTTTGATGAAAATCAAAAGATGGTCGAGAATCCCATTAAATGTCTACCCGGAAGCTAATATTAATGACGTTCTATCTAAATCCGGTAACATCTTCTATAATCTGTTCAATGGATTGCTTTCACATCGGAACAGTGCAAAATATCTTCGAGGGTGTGTTGTTTACTAACACGAGTGTTCATGTTTTTTTAGTCGTTTCACTCATATTAACATTCATTTATCATGTTATTACTAGATTAACACATATTAAAAAAGTAAATTCAAATTTATTGGTAAATGACAATATTCCCAGCATTAGTCAAAATAATTACATATCATGCCATTAAGTTTAATTAAAAAAAAACAAAATACAAAATAAGAAAAAAGAAATGTTTCACTTTCCTCTCTTCACCACGCCGCCATGCCCTTCATTTTACCAGTCAGATCTCAATTTTTCTCTTCTTTTCCACGCTCGTTTCTGTAACTGAGATCCAAAGGTCTCACATTTGTTTATTCCTCAGTCCGCCACCGCTATTCCTCAGTCCGCCGCCGCGTCTCCTCAGTCCGCCGCCGGGTCTCCTCAGTCCGCCCGCCGCTTTTACTCAGTCCGCCGCCGGTATTCCGCTATTCCTCAGTCCGCCGCCGCGTCAGTTTCCAACTCTTATTTTCGATTTGCAGGGTGAAGCATTAAAGATCTTAAAAGCTGGAGAAGCCATTGTTGCACACGTAAGGAAATATCTGGTCGACAATTTTGTGGTTCCTGTTTCCTTTTCTAATTGGAATCTGCAGAAAATTGCAGGTTCTCTTGAAAATCAAAGTAATAATCTTTGTTTTCTCCATACCTTAGGCATACTTTTGAGCCCCAAAATAAGTACCTAGATTATAACTAACACAACAAGCAAACTCAAGGACTTTTAACTAACCAAAACAACAATAATTTTCAACAATTTCCTTGACTTGTTGCTCTTCTTTATTTTCCCACGTTTTCTTGACACCTTTGGTTTGAAAATAAGTAAGCGTCATTCAACATTTCTTTTTGAATTATCTAACTTTTGTTATATATATTTTTTATCTTTGGTATCTAGCTAGAGTCTCTCAAGTTCGCCAGGAAGAACGTTAGCTAACAACAAGCCAACTCTCCATGCTTTTCGTCAAACGTAATCGAGTCTGATTCTCGGGTGCAGTCACGTGTTCAGCCTTCAGTTAGATTTCATTGGTTTCCTCTGCTCGATCTCCATCTATGTTTTGATTCTAGTTCTTTATTGATAATTTATGGGTTTAAACAAATTTTTGATATTAATAATTAAAAACAATTTCCCTAGAATGTTCATTTATATATATAGCAGGTTGTAAATTTGTTAGATGTGTGTGTATTAAAGCTTACAAAGAATTTGGCAACCATGACTTCATGAATAGCGTAGATAACCATGACATCATAAATAGAGTAAATAACCATGACTCCTTCCTCTCATGTTATCCGTTTACAAACACAAACGTGTATCGCATATGAACTTGTAATTTTCTAGTACAGTGTTATAATAAATTTGTACAAGGTTAATACATTTAGTACATGGTTATAATAAATTTTTAAAATTTTTGACCATTTCCTCTATTTACCATATCTGAACTTGTAATAGAGTTTCATGGACTTGTGTTTTCTTTTATTATTGAATGGTTTATTACAGCATCGAAAGTATTTGAAAATTATTTTGGTTATTCGAAATCTGTGAATTATCTTGCAAATTTCATACCTGAAGTTACTTCTTGAAGTCATAATTATTATTCTTTGGTAATTTACATTCAATATTTCATTATAACAGTGTGTATTCGTTTTTTTTTGCTAGATATGGCTTCATCAAGTTGCTAGTTATAGTCGAGTTACTAGGCCTGGGCGTTTATAACTGAACCCGAAACCCGAATTTGAACCTGATCTAAAATATCTGATTCCGATCAAGTATGGTTCTAAAGAAATACCCAAATAGGACTTAAGGCTAGGTATTTTGAGTATCGGATAATATCCGATCCGAACCGAAACCCAAACTAGTACCCCGAAAAACCGAAGTTAAACCATTTTTTACTTAGTTTTGGGTAATTCATATGTTTTTTTAGTATTTTAGGAGTTTGTATAGTTTTCATACTAGATTTTTTGGTTAGTTTGTATACTTTTGAGTAATTATGGATTAGGCCGTTCGGACTCCCATTCGGGTTCGGATTGGGTTTTTTGGATTTTTTAAATACTTTTGATTGTAATGTTTAGTCTTTGCATTATACAATATAACTTTAAGATGCATGAGTTCGGATATTGTATGATGTTTAAGAAGATTTTATTAGTTTAATTTAGTTTTCTATTTTTTGAGTTAAAATATGTTTTTTTAGTATTGGAATCTGGACCCGAAATAGTATAATCCGGATCTGATTTGA
Source organism: Schrenkiella parvula (assembly GCA_000218505.1). Classification (NCBI taxonomy): domain Eukaryota; kingdom Viridiplantae; phylum Streptophyta; class Magnoliopsida; order Brassicales; family Brassicaceae; genus Schrenkiella; species Schrenkiella parvula. The sequence goes on along the minus strand of CM001192.1, from coordinate 4,044,395 downwards.
CTTCGGATATAAAATGGGACTTGTATGGTATTACAAAATAGATCCAAACCCGAAAAATTACTGACCATACCCAACCCAATAATTTTAAAAACCCGAATGAAACCTAAAAGGCTAAACCCGAAAACCCAAAAATCCAAAAAATCTAAACCGAATCCAAACGGATACCCAAACGTCCAGGCTTACGAGTTACTGAAGACTGCTCTATTTGCAAGTAAAACAGAGCAAGTTGAGGAGGTAGGGAGTGTTCGACGGACCTGTTCGACCAATCAAGGAGGGATAGATCAAACATAAGTCCCTTCCTATGATAAACCTAAGCGATTGATCGGTCACCCTTCCTAAAAAATTCTGGATTTTTATTAGATTTTCTCTTAACTCTAGTTGAAAAAACTTTATCCAACCTGAAACACTATAAAATCACAAAAAGAGCCGCAAAAATCATAAGCCATTACATAGCCACCAAAATCTTTTAATATTTTTTTTCCGTTCTTCATATGCTTTGTTAATGTATGCTACTTCCTTAATCAATTATTGTTTAACACCACTAGATTGGTTGAATGAAATTGAATTGAGATGGGCTTTATGTAACGACCCGCTGCTGAAATAGTTTTAGTTGTATCGGGACGGTTCGAAGGGTGTTGTTCTGTAACGAAGTTTATATTTTCTAATTGTTAGAACTGTGCTTGGAATCAATGAACTTATGACTAAGATGCCAAATTTTGGCCGTAGATCAAGAAATGGTCGGGATATAAGAATGGACGGAACTGCAAAACCATTTACGGAATTTTTGGCTAGTGGGCAATGCGAGATTTATTTAAGGCACTTTTGCTAAAATGTGGACGCAGAATCAAAAGATATAAACATGGAAACCGTAATAAACATTTTTGTACGAGATTAATAATCGTATCCCAGGCCAAAGATGTGCTTAACAACTAATCATAAACTTTATACTCGAAACTCTAAATCTTAAACCCTAATTCTCATGAAAATCAACAACAGTTTGAATTGCACACCATCTTCTAAATTTTAAGATAATTTTCACCGCTTCCAATTCAATTTTTGACAGTCCAATACTAATAACGTCATAATTAATGTTTTCATCATAAAGTTGCATCTTTTGTTTACATTATAAAGTTAACTCGAAAAACTATCCCTCCACTGTGTTTCAACTAGATGGAAGGTTCTTTATCAAGCAAAAAGTCTACAGTTTCACAATCCTTTTTTCGTAGCTCAATTACTTGAGATACTTTTAAACTACATGTGCAAAGTATAGGTCTTAGAAATTGATCCATCTAACTCCCAAGCACGATCCCTAAACCGTAGCTCTCGATGCTCTTTTTTCGCGCAGCTTTCTTCTTGCTAGCAACATTGTGGTGCAGGTTTTGACGTACTAGGCCATGTTTCTCCAGCCGTTACTAGATAAATTGATGTTAGTTAGTCAGATAAAAAGTAAATCAGATGATAACTATTGAGACTACTTACAAAGTCTGCGGGTTCGATATGGCTGAGTTGAAGCTGCAGAGGATAAAACCACCAAATAGAGGACCAGAAACAAAGCAACCAACCATACATTTCTCTTCATTTTTCTTCTTCTATATATATCTTGTAGTTGTAGGTGAAGAGTTGTACATATATATATATATATATATATATACTTATACCAAATAAAAACTAAAACTTGAGGTTTAGAATAAGGGAATGTGTGAATCTGACTTGAAGAAGAGTCTTCCACGTTGAAAAATATATGTGAAGAAAAGTCACGAAGTTGAATACAAATTCTAAAACCTTCTTTGTTGACTATTTTCGTCGACCTTTCTTACAAATAAACACATTTTTCATATGTAGCAACTTTTGTGGCATAATCATTGTATTTACCTTGGTGCAGTCGATCCAACTTTATTTCCTATAATTACATTTGAGAACCTAAAAAATCTTTTGCTACTTTTAGCTAGCTTAAAGGACTTTATTATTATTGGATCTTGGGGTCTTTATGATCATATAGTGAAGTTTCCTTAATCTCTTCTTTAGTTAAGCCTTCTTTAACTATGTCTTTAGTTATCTTATTTGCATTTGTTTTGGCCTTAAACATGTATGAGTAGTCATCTTATTGATTATGGGCTAGGTATATTAGGATGACTAAAGGTTGATTAGTGATACCTAGGCTTGTATTTATATAAACCTCAACGACTAGAGTTTGTGAAATGCTAGTATTGACCTTGTTAATAAAATCCTAGATCTTGAATGTTTTATATGGATTGAAAGTGTTTTGATAAAATGTCTAGATCAACCCTCATGCGTATTTTTCTTTCTTAGCCAATAAAAGATTGTTGATTAAGGTGAATTATAGTATTAATAGACATTTGATTACTATTGGAGATTTAATTAGTCAAATGAATAATAAATAGTTACGACCTTGCAAAATGATTAATCTTCTTTTTGTGAACTATACCTTTGGATTGAGCTTGATTAAGCATGCTATCATCATCGGTTAGTCAATAATCATACCTTGTGAATATATAATCTTAGCACATACTCCATAATTTTTTGTTTGATCAATCTTCACTTTCTTGCAATTTGCTTGGCTTCCTTTGTTATCATCTTGCTTAGTCATTAATTTTGCACTATTTTATTTCAAGTTTATAAAACTCCAAAAGATAATTGCTTAGCTCAGTAATTTTCTTATATTTTAGTGTCTTGTTAGCCTCTCCTTGAGGTTTGGCCAAGGAGATAGAATCCTTGCTTGAGACCTCCTTCGTTCAATCAAGGATTCAAAGAATCACTTGAATTCGTTTTTTTTTGTTTTGATGAACTTAATCGAATCAAACACAAGAGATAAGAGGCATACTCTATTTTATTAAAACTTCATGGATAAATTTTGGAAGACATGGTAGAAAAAGATGAAGATGTTTTTGAACTAACATGCTATATGTGGGTTACATGTTGCGATTTCAATTGTTATGGTCTCAAGAATATGTGAGTAATGATATTCTAATATCAGTTTTATGTATGAAATGCAAGAGTTGATTCATATACTTTAGTGAACATACCAAATTTAAACGTACTGTTGCTTATTATAGTTTTACTATTTACTGTAAAAATATATCTATGATTGCTAAGATAAAATTAGTTTTCAACTACGAGAATAGGTTAACTTGAGAAGATGATGTCAATTGCATATAAAGTAAAAATTTGAATTCTTTAGTCCATGAACCCTTAAAGATTTTCCAAATATTTAACGTTTTAATAATATTATTTACATCATTTATTATTTATTCATTGCCTTTAATATTTGCATTTAACAAGTGTTTTCGTTGTAACTGAGATAATCACATATCCAATGTTTCTATTTTATCAAATGTTTCTAAAATAGAAACAATGAAGTATTGAACTGGAACACACAGGAGGCCGACCAATCTTATCTCTTAAGGGCTTCTCTGTTTCTTGAAAATTACACATTTGTGTTCGAAAATGGGCTTTGATTCCCGTATCGATCAATGCTTTTACTCTTTCGTATTTACATTCGCGGAAACAGTCAACAAGTCAACGTCGGTAAAGGGCCCACAACAGCTCTATAGACACGTGTCATGCTATCTTCCGGTTACTTTAACCGACAGGTGTCGGTATTTTCACCCAGAAGTAACTCTCTATTCTTCTGCAATTATGTCAAAGTTGCCACCACACAGATTATTGTTACAGTTATACCCAATTTCCACGGCACCTAATATTAATAAAAATCAAAACTTTATTAGTTTAAAAAACTAAATTAATATTTCTCTTTCTCTTGCGTTGTCCCGAGAGATGTAAGAAAAAAGGGTTTTTTTTTTTGGTTGGAGAATTACATAAAAGTTTTGTAGATTCTGTGATCAGAGATTGGGTTATGAAGTACGGAATCGTGTAAAAAGGGTTTCTCTTTTGCTTGCTTATTGAGGAATTAAAGTAAGTAAGAAAATAAAAGAAACTGTTTCTGGTTATTCTGTTCCTCCATTTAAGCGGTGTGAAAGGTACAATTTTGAATTTTCTACTGCTTTTTTTTTTCTTTTTCTTTTCTCTCTATATTTTAAATAATTGATGTCTTCTTGAGGGACCCTTTTTGTTGTCATATAGAATTTTACTCGCTGGGTTTTTACTATTGTTGCTTTGTTCTTGTTGTTTGGTTGTAAATTGTTGATGCTCTCTCTCTCTCTTTGATTAGGTGAGTCAGATCTCTCTCTATCTCTCTCTTTCTTCTCTTTCTTACCCAAAGCTTCTGTGGCGGATAAAGGGTGAAAATTCTTCCTTCTAATCCAATCTGAGAGAAGAAGTTTTGGAGCTGGTGAATATATATTTTTTGTTGTTAAATTGTTCGGTTTTTTCTAAGCGTGAGTATCACTTGTTTATAGTTTTGGGTGAGAGAAAGTCTCTTCCTTTTTGTTCTTTTAGCAGCTGTTTTTCCAATTCTAGTAACTTCTCTGCTTCAAATTCACTGGTTCTTGTGCTCTTCTGATTTTTGTTTTTCAGATCTCTTTTTTTCTGATCTTCTCTGCAGTGGAAGCTGCTGAGTAAAAGATGTAAGTAGTGATTGTACCTCATAGACTTTTGTTGTCGTTTTGTGGATTTGTTTAGTTCCTTAACATGCTTTGTTCATCGCGGTTTTGTTGGATCTTTGACTTTTCTTCAGTTATGTCTCATCTCTGCTGGATCTTGATGAAAAAGGAAGAAACTTTGTGATTGCTTCTTGAAAAAAGTTACAGCCTTTCTGTTCATGAGGTTTTCAAGATGTGTGACATATAAACGATTACTTCTGTATTGCTTTATTGTAGATGGAAGAAGATTGCGAGTTTAAACATTGGGATGAGTTAATCCCAGACGCTCTTGGCTTAATCTTTAGGCATTTACCTCTTCAGGAGGTCCTAACAGTAGTGCCTAGGGTTTGCAAAGCATGGAACAGAGCTGTAACTGGACCTTATTGCTGGCAAGAGATAGATATTGAGCTGTGGAGTAACCGTTGCCACCAGTCTGATCATCTCGATCGGATGCTTCAGATGTTGATCCATAGGAGCTCTGGCTCTTTGCGGAAACTCTCTGTCACTGGCCTTCAAAATGACGCCATCTTCTCCTTCATTGCACAACAGTGAGTTACAATTTCCCAAAAATTTGCTTTTATCTGCTGTATTATGATCACATTGAGAAGGAGCTTGAAGTTGTTATATGCATAATCGACATTTTTGTTTAGAGCTAATTCTTAGAGTTAGTGGTGTATTTAGTTAAGATTGAAGCAGTAATTATAAACTGAAAGTTTTGGTCACTGGCCTTCAAAATGACTCTTTTCTTCTTCCTTGCACACTGATGTGTTGAACTTCTCAAATATCTGCTTTGTTTCGCATGTTAGAATCGATCTGAGAAGCTTTGTATGGTTATAGGTGTAATCTGAGTTTGTATTTGGATGATATGGAACCCACATGATGCCTAAGTTCATTTTCTGACTGCTACTTTATCTTTTGTTTTTTGTTTTGTTGTAAGTGCTGGTTCACTTACAACCTTGAAGGTGCCAAGAAGTGGTCTGAGCAATTCGGGTATTGTAAACGTAGCTGAAAAGCTTTCATCTCTCACTTTCTTGGACTTGAGCTACTGCTGCAAAGTAGGCCCAGAGGCAATACAAGCCATAGGAAAACACTGTAAATCCCTGATAGAGTTCTGCAGAAACATGCATCCGTTGGACGTAGCGAGTGTTGTCTCTCACGACGATGAAGCTTATGCGATTGCCAGCACAATGCCAAAGCTAAAGCGGTTAGAAATCGCATACCACCGAGTCAGCACAGAAGGAGTACTAAAACTCTTATCGTCGTGCAGTTTTCTCGAGTTCTTGGAACTTAGAGGCTGTTGGGACGTGCAACTTGATAACAAGTTCTTCAAAGAGAAGTTTCCAGATATGAAAGTTTTGGGTCCACGCGTGATCGGATTCTACGAAATGATAAACGATTGGGAAGATTGCTGCTCTGATTATTTCTCAGATGGATCTGATTACTTGGCTTGGGAGTTTCTTGAGGACGGTGAAATGGGAGAGTTCTATGAAGATGAGTTTGAGCATGGTTGGGACGATAATTTTTTTGCGGATAGGTTGAATGTAGACATGGAACCGCACATTTGGCCACCATCTCCATGAACCAGGTCGTGTTATGTTCGAACTCTCTACCTAAAGTTGCTACTAGAAATGGTTTTAGCGTCTTACTGTGTCTTTGATCTATGTATGGTTGCTTGAACTTGTGTGGCTTCTTTGTTTTATTCTAATCCAAACCAGGCTCGTTCATGGCTTTGATGTCTCTCTTTACTTAGTGATGTGTTTAGATTCATATATTATATAATATGAATATGTATGTGTGTGTGTGTATAGAATTAAAGATGTCAAGTTGATGTATAAGAAACAAAAGAAGTGAAGAAGTAAAAGGACAAGCTATTGGGGAAGAATTCAAATGAGATGGGGTCCCTTCACATTAAAGTTTTTTTACTTACCTGCCATTTTGTGTAGTTTTGTGTCTTTCCCTCATTTAATAGAAATGATGTCTTGGTCTACTTTTATTATTCCTTACCCTTCTTCTCTTTACTTGTTTACTTGTACACAATTGTAATCAAGATCAAAGTTCACTAGTTCATTGATCAATCATTATCTAACAATTTAACTTTAGCCTAGTTTGCTAGTTTATGAGGCCTTTGGTTTTAGACATTGTTAATATGCAAAGGCTTTGCAAGTGAATTACTAGCAAAGCGATTTTTGTTCCATAGAACTTTACTGAAATAGATAATAGCTCATATAAAAGTTTTTTTATGAATACCAAGCAATAATTAGATTTTTAGGTTGATGTGAAAGATATAACAATGAGATTGTTCTAAAGGGAAAATGGAGAGAATTCAAATTGAGAGAGACTAAATTTTCTTGAAATACTTGTGAGTTCTTTTCTAAGATACTTTTGAAAAATAATCTAATGAAAATGAAAGAAATATCGTTGTCACGAGTTAATTAAACGCATTTTTAAAACATTTTATAATTCTCTTAATTAAATCAGACAGAACTAGAAATGTTCAATCCAAAAAAACTTGATCTAAACAGACCCCAAACAACCGATTCGAAAGCTCAACGTTTCGAACCAATGCAATTGCAAGAAAAAGGGAAAAATGATTTGACTGGATAATAAGTCAATAAAAATTTTGGACCAAACTAAAACATCAATACGAGCTTTTGACTTTTGAGCCCATTTTTAAACTAAGAATTTTCATTACTACCCTTTAAAATCTTTTTGAAAATTCAAATTGACCTAAAAGGTATCTTAAAAGCCAGCGCCTTTTTTTTTTAATTTTGTTTGTTGAATCCACGAATCTGTGTTGTGACAGCTTTACCCTTTTTTTTCCCTTCACATACATCCAACGGCTCTCCTTTCATCTCACAATGTAATCGTCGCTCCCCACTCATTCATTATTCCCATAATAAAAAAGTCATAACTAATAACAAAAAAAGTCAGAACCAAAAAAAAAAAATTTCTTCCCTTCGTCGTTTCTCTCACAGATCTGAATCATTCTTCTTCCCTCCGATCGTCTCGATCTAACCAACAATGGCGACGGCACCACCACCAACATCATCATCTTCCTCCTCACTTAGGGAAGAATTCGTTTACATGGCGAAACTCGCGGAACAAGCCGAGCGTTACGAAGAAATGGTCGATTTCATGGAGAAAGTCGCGAAAGCCGTCGGCAAAGAAGAACTCACCGTTGAAGAACGCAACCTTCTCTCCGTCGCTTACAAAAACGTGATCGGAGCTCGCCGTGCCTCGTGGCGTATCATCTCCTCGATCGAACAAAAGGAAGAGAGCCGCGGAAACGACGACCACGTCTCCATGATCCGTGACTACAGAAGCAAAATCGAAACCGAGCTCTCTGATATCTGCGACGGTATCCTTAAATTGCTCGATACTGTGCTTATTCCCGCCGCTGCTTCAGGAGATTCCAAGGTTTTCTACCTGAAGATGAAAGGAGATTATCATAGATACATGGCTGAGTTTAAAACTAGCCAAGAGAGGAAAGACGCTGCTGAACATACCCTCACTGCTTACAAAGCTGCTCAGGTTTTGATTCCGATTTGGTTTGATTTGATTTCATCTGTATGATTACGTATTTAGGGTTTCTGAAATTTGCTTTGGTTTTTTTTTATGTGTAGGATATTGCTAATTCCGAATTGGCTCCAACACATCCGATTCGTCTTGGTCTTGCGTTGAACTTCTCTGTGTTTTACTATGAGATTCTCAATTCTCCAGACCGTGCTTGCAGTCTCGCTAAGCAGGTTTGCATTTATTACGATCTTTCGATTGATAATAATTCTGATTGTTTGTGTGTGTTGACGAGTTTCATCCATGGATTGGTTAGGCATTTGATGAAGCAATTGCTGAATTGGATACTCTTGGTGAAGAATCATACAAGGACAGTACTTTGATCATGCAGCTTCTTCGTGACAATCTCACTCTCTGGACTTCTGACATGCAGGTATGATGCGTTGACCCTTTTTGTTTTGCTGCTCGATTTCTGTAATCATGAGCCTAATTGAGCTATTCAGATAGAGAAGATCTTAAAATGAAATGGCTTTAGATTTCTGAATCCAAATTAGTGACTCTTGTTTGTTGCTTGATTTCTGAAATCATGAACCTTATCAACCCATTAGTAAAGACTAGATTTTGGAAATCAAATGGTTTAGTTTACACATTTGATGCATTCCTCCATTCTTCATTTCTTCTGGTCTTGTTCTGATTATATGATTGTCAAATGTTTGAATCAGGAGGATGATGATACAATCAAAGAAGCAGCAGCAGCAGCAGCAGCGCCAAAGCCTGCTGAAGAACAGCATAAATCCTAAGTCTTCTTGTGACTTCATTGTTGTTTTCAGTACCTAAACTTTCTCCATTAATATGTTTTTCCTTGGAGAAAGTTTCTTCTCTGTTGGTTTCTGTTTTTCGTTTCTTTTCGCTATCTCGATGCTTCTGAGGCAGTCTAATTATTGTCCTTGTTTGTGATTCTTCTTATTTTTCTCGTGATTTGACTTCATCTTTTGTTTCTCTGTTTGTATTGAATTCAACCTTCTTTCTTATCAATGGTTTGCCTTTACCTAGTTTCTGAATTTAAATATCAAGAAAAATCTTAGATGTATTAATGAGTTCAAGTTTGCTTAAGTTATACATATAGTGTACAATGGCTTAAACTCGTATCACGTTTACGCTCATAGCTTGAGTTTACTGAGGTTGATCCGCTCGACAGGATATGTGTATGCCTCATAGTTGATTTGCTGTCCTAGACCACTTAGCTTTGTCAATGCAGTTATCAGATCAACCTGGAAACATGTTCAAAAATCAAACATGAGCTCAAGTTTAAAGAACCGGAACATGTGATTACACAAATCGAGTAAAAGCAAACCTCGTAATCTGTTTGAGATACAGTTTCACGGCTTCGTTGGTACTTCTGAACCCATGGTGCAACTTGTGGGTCGCTAGCTAAGAGCTCTTCTGTTGCGGCTTGATCAGGACCCAAGAATGCAGACATTACAGCTAGCTACATACCCCCCTCAAAAACATCGATTCAAGTACAATTAGTAGTAGCTTCAGTTGAGCTACTCACCGCTTCTTTAAACCGGAAATATCAATGTACCTGACGAGGACCCAATCCGATAGCAATGAACTTATCTTTCATCTCCTGCACAGTTGCTTTTCCCCACAGTGGGATTCTCCCTTCTGGGTCTGCCTCCGTTGCATCACTCCTTCCGAATTGTCTATCAAACAAAGCCCACTATAGACTCACAAATAGTCAGTTTCCGTTTGAAGTTTGGAACAATGTGAGATAGCATTCTGTACCTGACCACTTGAACCATATGCTGTGTAAAGTAAGTTCCCTTTTTCTTCATTTCCACCACATTTGCGGATGGCCGATGCTAAAAATGTAGACTTTACCGCTGATTGTCCTACAGAACCGAACCAGGAAAGATTTCAGTTTCACAATCATAATGCTGTTCAGGAACTTGGTATATGTTATATCATCATTACCTGCAAGTTGAATGAGATCTGCATATGAAATAGGTCCACCCTTTGAGAACGAGTCAATCTCCTTCTTAGCTTCCTCTATGAGAGCTAATCCATCAGCAAATCCAGCGTTTTCTGCTCTGTTCATCTCAGAGCTACACATAAAGATACAATCAAACCTAAGGTTTCTGATTGCATTTGCATAGAACATCTCAAGAGCAATAAGTACCTAAACCGTATGGATCCATTGGCTCCACCAGATTTTGAAGCCTACGCGAATTCATGCTAGTAGTCAAGAGTTTTGTAATCATCAGAGAGATAAATCAGAGAGTTACAAAGCCTGACCTTGTCATAGGTCATGGCGTCATTGAGTGCTAGAGTAAGTATGGAAGGTACAAGCTCCGGTTTACTCTTAACCGCTTTGGAAAGTGTAAGCTTGATCTTTGCTGCATAATAAAAATGTAACCTTTTGTTTCAAACAAGCTCTTGTTACTTCATTTATACATGAATCTGTTTCACAACTCACATTGGAACTCAGAACGCTGTCTACGCTGATTCAAATCAGCAGCTTTTGCATCATCCACATGGTTAATGAAGCCGTTACCTATTAATTCCTAACAAGAGAGATCATCACTGCCAAGAACTCATCAATCACATTATATAAGCAAAATGTGACACCAACTTGAATAAATTGCTCATTTGTACATATGTTTGTGTAGTTGAACTGAGACAAAATGTGAGACAAAGACATTGACTTCAACAAGAGACAGAAACAGATAAATTTCAGAGATGAATCAAGATTCCTGTGAAGACATAGCAAGTAAATTGTTAAGATACCATTCCGACGGCTGTGCCGGCGAGTTTGAGAACATCCCGCCGGTGAAAAGCTAAACCTTTTTCGGAAACTGGAGGATCGATCTTGCAACATCGAATGAGACCCTGATGATCATCACAATTATTTTCGAAAGGGACAGGACAAGAATGTGGTAAAAGTAAATGGGAAGTGGTTGAAACTTACAGAGCGATGAGAAGAAGAGAGTGTGAGATGTTGAAGAGCGTTGATGTTGGTGAAGGAAGGAACAGTGGAGAGGAAAGAAACTCCTCCCATTTCTGGTTTCTGATGAGAGAGAGAGAGGGAGAGAGAGAGAAGGAAGAGAGAGAGTGTCTGAAGAAAATGGAGTGTGTGTTTGGGTTTTGTGAAGGGAGAGAGAGAGAGGAGAGAGAGAGAGGAAGAGAGAGAGAGTGTCTGAAGAAAATGGAGTGTGTGTTTGGGTTTTGTGAAGGATACACTTGTGGATTTTGTGTTATCCAAATCTGCCAATCATATGGGTCCGTTTGATTTGGTACCGTGAAAATGGGTTATAAAGGGAGGCGTTTTTCGTTATAATTAATTAAAAAAAAAGTAATGCTAACTTGCAATAATGCCCAGGTTCTCTATGCTTTTGATATGAATGTTACTAGTAAATAGTAATTAACCCGTTTTATTGGTAGTATGGATTATTCCGTCTTACGTGCAGATTATATATATAAAATATATTGTATAGTAGTGATGTTTCTGTTGATTATTGTATTTAGTCTTTTTTTTGTAAAATATGACGTTTGATTTTTTTTTGATATACTTAATTGTTTTTTGATTATTTAATTTTATAATAGTTTTTTTTTGGGTTTGATGTAACTGTAAAACATAGACTTCTGTAGAAATGTTTTGATGTTTAAGTGAAGAAGATTATATATTTATTAGAAGTATAACATATATGGCTGAGTTAAAAGTAAAATACAACATATTTATTGGAAAAAAAACAAAAATAAAATTTTCCGCTGAATTCATATCATTTCGATTGTTTTGTCACGTGATATTTTTTGGGACTAAATATGACATTTACGCATCTGAACTAATTTTCCTTTTGTTTTTTTCAAAGTTTCTGTTAGCATCAATAGATTTGTCTAGGTAAAATTTTGTTGATGGGATTGATTTGAATAGTAATTTTCCTGCATTAATGTCAAAATATTTTTAACTATGCCATCGATGGTGGTAGAATTTTAATTTACTTTGTATGTATCTTTATATTTTTTGGATTGATATTTGTGACCAAGAAGATTGAGTTCTTCCGGTCTTTGATGTTCAAGATGTATCAAAAATTGGCAGTTTGTTCATCCCATATACATAGCCGGACAATTGTGCACCTCCAATAGTTGATAATTTTATGTGTTATTTTTGGTACACACTTTTATGCAGTTATTTAGTGGTACATACCTGTTTAGTTGCAATATTGTCATAACTTTTGTTTCTGACTAAGGATTCTCAAAGTACAAAAACACAAGCTTTTATAGTTATGTTTTTGCACTTCTTCTTGGAGTTGTCGGATCTTGGTGCTACGTTTTTGCTCTTGCTTCTTCTTCACGAAAACTTTCCAAAGCTTCATCTTTAGCCAATCCAACTTAAACCCCACATCTTCTAGGTCGAAAATCGTGTAGTCTACTTCGTCTAGATCTTCATTAGTTAGCTCATGAGACGATCGACACAATGTCCCCATAACATCGAGGATTACATCAATATAAGCTTTATTAAGCCGTTCTTTCTTTGGACGAAAATCTGATGCAGTTTCTGGGTGTCTTTCAAATATCCGTCTTAGCCATTTGACCTAGCAACAAAAACGATGTAAAAAAACTAAGAAACTGATCGGAAAGATTCAGAATTTGGTTACTTGTGAAGAAAGAATCTGAAATCCATTAACGTCAACTGTTTCATCATATCTACAGTCGTTTTCGTATATATCATCAACATGAAACAACGTTAAATAACTCTCTCTTTTTCTTTCTCTGTTGATATATTTAAAATTCAAACTGCATAGAGTATGAAGACGAAGATTCCAGAGGATCAATTGATCTTACAAGTTAAGGAATTAAATTAAATTTTTCTGAAAAGGGACGGACTAAGAGAAAAGCTACGGCTATACTTACAAAGCACGTAAGTAAACTGTCTTTGAGTTCCTACAAGAGAGAAAAGCTACGCCTATATATATATATATATGAAAACTGTATGCATTTTTTAAACTGACAAATGCGAAAAGTTTTATATTTGTTTGACTCGAACCTTTCAACAAGATGATTATACCAATAAAATAATATTGATATTAAATTGGTTTAGGTTTCACTTTTCGTTTGTCCTATACATTATTTTTTTTGTATTGACATTAATGTAGTTGTATGTCTTATTTATAGCTGATATTCTCTTTCTATTATAAATGAAGAAGATAAAAGAAAGATTAAGATTTTTTATTATTAATGAGGAAGAAAAAAAGATTAGGAGATTATTAATGATGCGAAAAGTGTTTGATTTTTCTGTGTCAAAAATAATTACAAATTAATAGATAATTATACCAATAAAATAAATATGACATTATTTTCGTTTAACTTCAACTCTTTGTTTGTCCTATACATTATTTTTTTCGTATTGGCATTAATGTAGTGTTTTTTATTTATAGCTGAGATTCTCTCTTTTTTTTTAATTATAAATGAAGAAGATAAAAGAAAGATTAAGAGTTTTTTATGGTTAATGAGGAAGAAAAAAAACGGAGATTGTGAGTTTTTTTTATAATAAATGTCACATGTCAATATATTATGAGTTTTTTTGTACAAAATATCTATTTATCAAATATACTTTAAAAATTAAAATATAACTACAGTATTTTTTTTTGAGAAACTCTAGGACATATATATGAAAAATACATACGACAAATTAATAGGTGATTTTACCAACAAAAGAAATATGAAATTAAATTCGTTTAGGTTCACTCTTCGTTTGTCCTATACATTATTTTTTTAAGGAGAATTGGCAGGAATGACTACAAAAAAAATAATTAACTCTATAACCATAACAAGTTATAGTTAGGATATAGAGTGTATTATCTACAATAATACCAAAACCACCCTTGACAAAAAAATCAGAAATATATGAGAGGGAGTGTGGGCCATATAGTCAAAAAAAGAACATGTATATTTCATATTTGTTTATGCATTTCACGCTGCAAAAACATCAACACGTATTTAAATATCAGTCAGATTTATATTATATATTATATTATACTTTTTTCAGTAGACTTCACCGAACTCTGAAGAAATTTAAGAAGTTTGTGCCAGAAAAGTGAAAATTTGGTTAATTGCAAAACTAACCCAAAATTTTTTCAGACTTCACTCGAAGTCTACTAAAACTTTTTTTGAAATGCAAAAATGACATACCAATTTAACGAAAGCAGACTTCACTTGAAGTCTGTATGGACTCACAAACTTTCGTTAAATTGCAATTGCAAAAATAACCTCATTACAGACTTCGTAGTGAAGTCTGCGTGGTAGACTGCGTTTAGAAGTCTGATATAACGAGTTTTAAAAAAATACATTTTTGATAAACTTATAAATAATTTTGAAGTTTTTTTTGGTTCCTAGTATTGTCATAAATGATATGTTTACTTTTTTATCAGTTTTACATCTTTATTTGTTATTATTATGCTCAAATCAATTTTTAAGTCAATCACGCATTTAGCTTACTATTGCAGACTTCAGAGTGAAGTCTACCATGTAAACTTCGGTACGAAGTTTGCAGTAACCAGATTTTTAAAAAATGTATTTACCTAAAATTTTTAAATTATTATCTAATAAATTAGTCACTATGTAATATTACTTTATCAAATAAGTTACGTTTATGCTATTGGATTTCGATACCACTTGAGATAATTTTTAAGTTTGAAAGAAGTCTGCGCGCGACAAGTCTACAGATCAAGCGTACATGAGAAGTTTTACAAAATAAGACATTTATATCACGCTTTTATGCTACCGGATTTCGATACAATTTGAGATGATATTTAACTTTGAAAGAAGTCTACGCAAGAGGTCTACACAGTAGACTTTGTTTAGAAGTCTTAAAAACTATAAACTATAAAGAAGTTTGGACATTAGTAATGTCACATTACTTATAAACTATAAAATTTTTGTCTAAAATTCCGATGTGGGACTTGGATTGATATCCCAACTATCCTTCCCTCAAACCAAGAACCACACAAACCCATGGCCTTCAACCTCCATCGAAACCTGGCACTCATCTTGTACTGCTCGTACTTACCAATGGAACTCTTCACATATCCTTTGCAGCACCATTAAGAATTCTTAATCTAACCTTTGCTGCACCATTAGAAAGTTTTCCGGTACAAGTCATCGGCACCTTTATTTGTAAGGTCACCTTGAGGGTTCTCCTCCCACAACATAACATGCATTCCACACCCATTCCTACAGGTCCACCTAACCTACACCTGCTACATACCAATGTTCCATTCTCATCAAACCCATGATCATCAAACTTGAAAGTCTTTTTGATCACCTTGCATCGTTTTCGAACACCTTAGGGTCTGATACCATTTGTTGCCTTTCGAAAGCTCATGTCGAAATCTATTCATTATGATATTTCCCACTTTAGGCTCAGGTGGCAAAACCCGTATGGATTTGTTTGTTGGGTTCCTCCCAAAATGTCTCATACTAGTCACAATTGGACATTACTTATACACTAGATAATATTTATCTAAACTTCCAATGTAATCTGATCCTCCTTAGATTGGCCGTTTGAAAGCTAGCAAGGTTGAGTTCGAAGTTCAAACGAGTGTTGATAGAGAGATTCCAAGAAACGATTAAGTATATAGGTTTTCAAGAATGTGGATCGATAGGTCACACATAAGCTATGTACGAGCTACTGATTTACCCGTGGATCGTTTGGTCACACAAAATTTGCAGAATTCCCTTTGATTTACCGGTTTTGATCTAAATCTTTGAAAAAGAGTTTTTGATTAAAAGATTAGATGAGCTCTCAAATGAGATTGCAAGAGTTTAAATAGAAGAAGAAAGCAAGCAAAAGGTGACCTTGAAACAATCTCGAAGGCCGACCTTGAAAAGGAAAACATAATAAAGATAAAGCTAAGAACTAACAACAACCAACTACCAACTAACTTATTAAATGCAAAAGCAAAGGATTTGAAATTCAAGTTGAGCCCTTTGATCACCTTCACCACGTTTTGTGCTTGTCTTCTTGTTGGGCTTGGATCTTAATCATCAAACGGGCATGTTGAAAGTGTATTCATAAACCTCATTAAAACCTTCTTTTGGAAAACCCAATGGGACAAAACCAAAGGCTAGGAAAAAGAGTACAAATGAACCACTTGTCCATTTAATGATTTATTGAGCTTGGATCAAAACCCGGAAGGTTTGGACGTGGCTCAAGTCATTTGGTTGGTCCCAAATGTGGTTAAGCATACCTCCAATAGCTTGATTGAGTCTTTTGGCCTTAGATCGAATCATTGGTCCGCTTAGAGTTTCCTCCGCTACAAGCTCTTCTGTGTTAACCTCCTCGGCTATTGGCTCCAAGTCTTTGACGTCCTCCATGATCATATCACAATGTGAGACTTGGATTGATATCCCAACAATTATTTCCTCAAATCAAGAACCACACAAACGCATGGCCTCCAACCTCCAGAGAAACCTAGCACTCATCTTGTACCACTCGTATTCACCAATGAAACTCTTCACCTAACCCTTGTAGCACCATTAGGAATTCTTCACCTAAATTTTGCAGCACCATTATGAAGACTTTTGGTACAAGTCACCGTCACCCTTACCCTTAAGGTTGTGTTGAGGGTTTGCTTCCCACAACAGAACATGCAGCCTACACCCATCCCTCTAGGTCCACATGACAGAAACTTATCACAGACCAAAGTTACATTCCCATCGAGCCCAGAATCATCGAATTGAAAGTCTTTTTGGTCAGCTTGTATATATTTTTGGGTTCTGATACTATTTGTTAGCTTTTCAAGCTCATTTCCAACTTTATCCACTAGTATGATATTGTCCATTTTGGGTTCAGGTGGCCAAACCCGGAATGATTTTTTTTCGAACTCTTTCCAAAAGATCTCATACTAATCAGAGTTGGACATTACTTATATACTAAACAATATTTTTTCTAAACTTTTGATGTGGTACTTGGATTAATGTCCCAACAATTGTAGATCTCACAAATTGCAACATATCTCCGATATTGAAAGTCTTTTTGATCACCTTGTAGATCTCACAAATTGCAACACATCTCCGATATGCATAATAAGTTGTTCAATATTCGTTTTTTTAAGCTTCACCTAATTCCTTAGATTAACTTCTTTTTCATTATCATATATCTCATGTTGTGGTTGAAAGTTTGCTGATCTCGTTAATGTAGATTACAATATTCAAATTTAGAGTGCTTTGTTAAAATTTCATAGTGTTTTAACTTATATATTATCAGTGCATATCAAGAAGTTTCGAAGTTGCCCTAACTTGCTTGAAGTCCTAGAAAAGAGTGCGATCACATATATAGTCATTGAACAAAATAGTTACTTGTAAGTTTCAGACACTTCCTATGTACAAATCCTTCCACTTTTGAGTACTTTTGTCTCTCCTCCCATGCATTGACATATATAAGATCATGCTTTTGTCTTATTTTAGAGAAATTCATATTGAATGTATAAAGAAAAGACATTATTTCTGAGCATCTGTAATGGTGTCTGAAACTCTGAGGGGAATAAAAAAAACCAAGATTGTCTGAATTTGATGAAAATTGGATGTTTTATATATATTACTTAATATTAGCTTACTCATAATAATTCTCTGAAACTTGATCCAATAAAGATAAAGATGCTGAATTGTAAAGATTAAAGGCATCTGTGTGTATTTGACAACTTTGTACTATTACGATAAGCACGAGAAAGTATTGAGAGTGTATGATCCAAA
Organism: Schrenkiella parvula; assembly: GCA_000218505.1. Lineage (NCBI taxonomy): Eukaryota > Viridiplantae > Streptophyta > Magnoliopsida > Brassicales > Brassicaceae > Schrenkiella > Schrenkiella parvula. Next base: position 4,026,570 of record CM001192.1, on the reverse strand, counting down.
GCAAAGGAAAGCCTCAAAACAAATGCAAATACTTTAATATATTATAAATCTACGATTTAGTGAAGATAAATTTGCCAAAGTTGAATTTCAAGTTTTTAGCTAGGATCTGTTATCTGTAAATTCCTAATTTTAAGCTGATAATAGCTCTACTCAGATTAAAACAACATCCGATCATAAGCTACTCAAGAAGAGCTCACCAAAACAAATTAATTTTCAAATTTCAATCATGAAATATTATGTTTATATGTCTGATGAATTAGCTGTGATTTACGTAATTAATTAGACGCTGATATTAATTCCATGGGTTTATCATAGCTAATTCATGACGGCTAGAGTTTTTCAGTAATCTTTCAATCAATTAGGAAGTTTTTGGATATATTGCATTAATTCCTACTATATAAAATAAATAGTTTGGGGTTTCAGGCTCTGGCACATCATTTAAAATCTTTTTTCTCTAACTGCCACATGGCAAGTGTTTGATTATGGGGCGGTTTAAATTTCGTCATATATGGGTCTAAATAGGCTTAACATATTTCAGGTTCAGTGTTGGTTTGGGCCGTCCTAGCAATCCAATAAATTTAGAAGGTTTGATTACTTTTTTTGTTTTCGTTCTTTCTTTTAATAACCGTTTTTTCCTTTTCAATCAGTGAATTTCTATTTCCCTGAAGCTTCCTCTCTTCCTCCTTTCGATACAGCGTCTACCGGTGGCTGGCGCTAATTAGGAAGATCGAAAGACGGAAAATCTGTTCCGATTATAGTTACTGCATAGTCGGCCGGGCTAAGAGAATGGTATTTTATATATTTCAGATTAGTCAATTTTCTGTTTACGGTTTACAGATCCGGTGTAGAACCTCCAATTGGACTGACTTTCTTAAATTTCCTTCATTTTTGAACTCATGTGTTCCTCCTCCACCGGGAAACGCAACCATCTGTACTTTGTTCAACCGCTGTACGTCGGCAATACCCTCGCTTTCGCTTCATGGGTTTCATAGGCTTCATGGACCTGTAAGTTTTCTGGGCGTTGTAATTTTTTTTATACCTAATAGAAATATTAACGTCTTTTTGTTTTTTGGGCCGCGAGAATTGATTGGTTATTGGGTGGCTTTTTCCGCGGTTGCAGGTAAATTTGGTGGGCCTTACTTCAAATACAAATGTATTTAATGTAGTTACATTTATATAGTAATTTATAATAAGAATTAACCGAAATCCTTTCTTTTCAATCGGTGAATATTATTTTTGCTGATGTGTTCTCTCTTCATTTCTTGATTCAGCGTCTTTAACAACCCCGATCCACGCTAGGATCGGCGGTACGGGCCAAGGTCGAAGGGGGTAAATATTGTTGCCTAGGGTAACACGATATAACACGAACCCTGGCCCGGAATAAGGGTTAAGCCAGGTAAAAGGCTTAACTAAGGAAAAAGAGAAGGTGAAACTTAAGGAGTCGGATCGAGCTGGTTGGACGAGCTCGACCAGTCGGGTAAGGCAAAAGAAAGCTCAACTTAGCTGGACTCGCTAAGGGGTAGCTCGGCACAGCTTGACCAAGTGTTCAGCTGGGCGGCTAGTTCCTCAGCTAACATCACTAGCTAACGGAGCTGGATGATGTTCGCATGGACGGTTGTGCGGGACGGTTATGCGAGCGGTTGCGACGGTTAGGGAACGGTTGCGGACGGTTAGAACATCGCACCCTTTCGTCTACGAAAACGGTTACACACCAAGTCCTATAAAAAGGACCCTTGGGCGCAACATCCGGAGACACACAGACAATCAGAGAGATTCCCAAGGAAAGGCAATCGAGAGTTAAGTAAGAAAAAGGAAAAGTGTTGCGCCGAAGGGAAGAACATTGGTTGGAAGGACGATCGTAACATGGAGAACCTCGCGTCTGCCCAAGAACGGGACGAAACCACCGATGCACCAACACGCACGGCAAAGGTGAGTGCTATGGCCTCGTTCGAACCAAGATCTTTAACCATCGGTCGCCGATATTGTTAAGGTCGGGTTCGAAGTCGCGGCCAAGTTCTTAAGTTTCGTCTTTCCGTCTCACTATGTGAGCATAGACAGATCATGGTCGAACGATGTCGAAATGCACGGTCTGCCGACGCCAATGGTCGGGTAAAACCTACCCAAGGGTCGGACAGAACCCAGGCGGACATGCGTCAAGGGTAGACCTAGACTTAAAAGGAGAAATTGTGGGAATTAGTCGGGAGAGGGCATTGCATTCACGATATCATTTAGCCTTGTTAGGCGAAGTACTGCTTCTTTGTGAATATAGATACTTAGGCTATTTTGGTTTCAGGAAAGGATGGGGGTCATGGGGACGACATGGCCTAGACGCGCGAGACATGGGTTAGGAAGGATGAGTGGTGGCGGTAGACTGGATGTAATATGATCAACCAACTGTAATAGTTTATAGTGCAAACTCTAATGTTGTATCGAATCCTTGTGATTAAATAAGAAATCCAGTTTACGTTCTTTATGTATATTGCAATTGACTCTAAGTAATGAATCACATAATTAATTTCATGTATATTCCAATTTACGTTCTTTAAGAATTGACTCTAAGTAAGACGGATGTAAAATGGGCTAAGGATCATTTTACATGGCAGTCGGGTCGGAGCAACCTCTCGGGTCAAGAGGCCCGGGATGGGTTGTTTCAAGTTGGTATCAGAGCCAGGTTGCTCTTAGGACGTGTGTCTGTTGGGTATGGGAACGCCACTCATCCGGCTTAGTGTCTCGCGTTAGGATGTAACTAAGTCGATAGGATTTCTTGTCACGTTGGGTAATACTAACATGCTTGATTTCAGGTGGGAAAAAGCAAAACCGCAAAGACGGGAAAGAGTGGCAAGCCCCAAAAGGAAAAGGGACCAACAGAACCGAGTCATGCAGCTGATGGTGGTACGAGCTGGAAAGTCGATAAGCGCACAAGAGGGCTTATTGAGACCTTCGGTGAATTCGAAACAGAATTCAACCGAAAGTACTTTCCAACCGAGGCTTGGGATAGACTCGAGAGTGATTTCCTGGATCTAGTCCAAGGCCGCAAATCGGTACGGGAGTACGAGGAGGAGCTTAACCGCCTCCGACGCTATGTGGGAAGGGAACTTGAAGACGAAGCAGTGCAAGTCCGTCAATTCCTCCGTGGTCTAAGGGTGGAATTGCGTACTCACTGTTCCGTCCGAACCTTTGGCACCGTCTCAGATTTGGTTGAGAGGGCTTCCCTAATCGAGTCCATATTGGCCAAAGAGACTAAGGCAAAGGCGGCCGCACGGTCAGGTACGGCTTCTAAGCCCGGGGAGAAGAAAAGGAAATGGGATCAAGTGGATGAACGCCCTAAAACGGCTGTAAGGCGCGAAGAATGCACAACATGCAATAAGAGGCACAGCTGTGAATGCTGGAAAGCCATGGGGGCGTGCGAAAGATGCGGTAGCCAGGAACATGGTACACAGTATTGCGCACGCTCGAACCAAGTCACTGGGGCGATTGACGAACCAAAATGTTACCATTGCGGAAAAACTGGGCACTACAAGAGAGACTATCCGAAGCTCAATCGGAAAAGCAGCCGGAACCAAAGGGAAATCGTGGGCATGACCAATCGGCTAAGGGCAAGAGGCAAGCCGTGGCACCACAGGTGGATGAGCTGTCAAAAGAAATCGGGAATGACGGTAGTTACTGCGCGGTCACTGGGACCCTGAACATTGGGGGTGTTAAAAATACACACCTTGTTCGATTTCGCGGTGACACATAGCTTTGTTAGCCCGGACATGATTGGAAAGGGCATGTACCATAAAGGGCCAAGGAACTATGTTGGCATAGTAAACGCGGCTGGTGGCCAGCCTATGTATTCACAGGGAATGGTCAATGACATTCCCGTGAACATTGGGGGCATAGATAGGCCGGTCGACCTAGTCATAGTTCAACTCAAGAATCATGAAGTGATCTTGGGAATTGATTGGCTTGGGAAATACAAGGCAACGCTCGACTGTCACCGGGGGCGGGTGCGGTTTGAAAGGGAAGGAAAAAGGATTGAGTTCCAAGGAATACGACCGACTCCGGGTAGCTTGGTGGTCTCAGCAATCCAGGCAAGTCGGATGCTGGAGAAAGGATGCAAAGCCTATTTGGCGACCATCACTACCGAAGTAGTGGGCAAGGGCGTAGACATAAAGGATATTCCAGTGGTGAGGGATTTTGGGGACGTGTTTCAGGATTTAAAGGGTTTACCCCCGGATAGGTCTGACCCGTTTACAATTGAGCTCGAACCCGGAACTACGCCCATCTCTAAGGCGCCCTATCGAATGGCTCCGGCCAAGATGGCCGATCTTAAAAAGCAATTGGGAGAATTGCTGGATAAGGGCTTCGTCAGGCCAAGTAACTCACCATGGGGAGCGCCGGTCCTGTTTGTTAAGAAGAAAGACGGAAGCTTTAGGCTATGCATCGACTATAGGGGTTTAAACCAAGTCACGGTCAAGAAAAAATACCCTTTACCTTGGATAGATGAGTTGTTGGATCAATTTAGAGGGGCAACTTGGTTTACCAAGGTCGACTTAGCTTCGGGTTATCATCAGATTCCAATAGACCCGGCGGACGTCCGAAAAACGGCCTTCCGAACGAGGTATGGACATTACGAGTTCGTGGTGATGCCTTTCGGCTTGACCAACGCACCGGCAGCCTTCATGAAAATGATGAATGGGATTTTCCGTGATTGTTTAGACGAGTTTGTGATCTTCTTCATTGATGACATACTCGTTTATTCGAAAGATCGGGAAACCCATCAAGATCACCTAAAGGCAGTTCTAAGGCGATTGAGGGAACAAAAGCTTTACGCCAAGCAAAGCAAGTGTAGTTTTTGGCAAAAGCGTATCGGTTTTCTTGGACACATCGTGTCAGACCAAGGCGTGTCTTTGGACCCCGAAAAGATTCAGTCCATTAAGGAATTGCCAAGACCGAAAAACGCCACCAAGGTAAGAAGCTTCCTCGGATTGGCGGGCTACTATAGAAAGTTCGTGAACGGGTTTGCTAGCTTGGCAAAGGCCATGACACGACTATCCGGGAAGGAAACTAAGTTCGTATGGACAGAAGCATGCGAACATAGTTTCACAGGACTAAAGAACGTTCTTATCAGCGCACCAATCTTAGCTCTACCAGAAGCGGACGAACCATACGTGGTTTACACGGACGCTTGTATAACCGGGCTCGGCTGCGTCCTGATGCAAAAGGATAAGGTGATAGCCTATGCCTCTAGACAGCTACAGAAACATGAAGGAAACTACCCAACTCAGGATTTGGAAATGGCAGCGGTAGTGTTTGCACTTAAGATATGGCGATCATCTCTTTACGGGGCGAAAGTGCAAATCTTCACCGGCCATAAGAGCCTGAAGTACATCTTCACTCCGCCAGAACTAAATCTGAGACAGAGGCGTTGGATGAAGTTCGTGGCTGACTAAGACCCAGATATAGCCTACCATCCGGGAAAGGCAAATCTGGTCGCAGATGCGCTAAGCCGAAGACGGGCGGACGTAGCTGCGAAAAAGGATGCATTTGAATGCTTTGTCTAGCGATGCGGAAACCTTGGGCTTAAGGGCGGCCAACCAAGCCGACTTACTTACCTGGATTCGAATGGCTCAAGAACAGGATGAAAACCTTATTAAAGTGATGCAAAGACGGAGTACCAAACATCAAACAATGGTACCATTGTGGTGAACGAACGGGTCAGTGTGCCTAACGATAAAGGGTTAAAGGTGGAGATTCTTACAAACCGCCCATCGGTCTAAGTTCTCCATCCACCCGAGGGCAAGTAAGATGTACCAAAACTTGAAGAGGTACTACCATTGGCCAGGAATGAAATGGGACCTGGCCGAATGGGTATCCAAATGTCCGACATGTCAGCTGGTTAAGGCGGAGCACCAAGTTCCAAGTGGACTGTTGCAAAGTCTACCTATACTGGAGTGGAAATGGGATCATATCACGATGGACTTCGTGACCGGATTACCCAGGACAATGAACAAGAAGGATGCGATTTGGGTCGTGGTCGATAGACTGACCAAGTCGGCACACTTCGTTGCCATAAGGAAAACAAATAGTGCGGATGTAATCACGGACAAATACATAGAAGAGATCGTCCGGTTACAAGGAGTTCCAGCAAGTATCGTCTCAGATAGGGATTCGCGGTTCACATCCCACTTCTGGAAGGCTTTCCAAAAAGCCTTAGGAACAAGGGTGAACATGAGTACCGCGTCCCATCCGCAGACAAACGGGCAGTCCGAACAAACCATACAGACACTGGAGGACATGCTACGGGCTTGTGTACTAGACTGAGGCGGATCATGGGAGTAATACTTACCCTTGGCCGAATTTGTGTACAACAACAGTTACCAAACAAGTATCGGGATGTCGCCTTACGAAGCAATGTATGGTCGACCACGCGAACACAGTTATGTTGGACGCAAGTGGGAGAAAGAAGTATCATCGAGCCAGAGATCGTGGAAGAAACGACGAAAAGGATTAAGATGATCACATTCAAGGGAAAGGCAAGGGTATCGAAAAGAGGTAAGCTGGACCCGCAATACCTTGGTCCGTTTGTGATCATCGAGAGAGTTGGGGCAGTCGCGTACAAGCTTGACTTACCGGCTGAAATGGTTGCGTTTCACAACATCTTCCATGTTTCACAACTACGGAGCATGACGAGATTGTACCCGAATTACCTTCTGACCTTAAGGAAAACCTTACCATTGAATCTATGCCGGTGAGAGTCATAGATCAAACACAAAAGGAAACAAGGAGAAAGACGATCAAAATGGTAAAGGTGGCATGGAATTGTAACGGGAAAGAAGAGGCAACATGGGATACAGAGAACCAAATGAAGGCCGAATTTCCGACATGGTATGCGGATGTGGAGAAGGATGAAACAGTCGACCCGGATTCGAGGACGAATCTATTTCAAGAGGGGAGACTTGTAACAACCCCGATCCGCGCTAGGATCGGCAGTACGGGCCAAGGTCGAAGGGGGTAAATATTGTTGTCTAGGGAAACACGATATAACACGAACCCTCGCCGGAATAAGGGTTAAGCCAGGTAAAAGGCTAAAGTAAGGGAAAAAGAGATGGTAAAACTTAAGGAGTCGGATCGAGCTGGGATGAGCTGGTTGGACAAGCTCGACCAGTTGAGTAAGGCAAAAGGAAGCTCAACTTAGCTGGAATCGATAAGGGGTAGCTCAGCACAGCTCGACCAAGTGTTCAGCTGGGCGGCTAGCTCGTCAGCTAACATCACTAGCTAACAGAGCTGGATGATGTTCGCATGGACGGTTGTGCGGGATGGTATGCAAGCGGTTGCGACGGTTAGGGAACGGTTGGAACATCGCACCCTTTTGTCTACGAAAACAGTTACACACCAAGTCCTATAAAAAGGATTCTTGGGCGCAACATCCAGAGACACACAGAGAATCAGAAAGATTCCCAAGGAAAGGCCATCGAGAGTTAAGTAAGAAAAAGGGAAAGTGTTGCGCCGAAGGGTAGAACATTGGTCGGACGGACGAATCGCTGAAGCGGTTACTCATGGTCGACGATAGTAACATGGAGAACCTCGCGTCTGCCCAGGAACGGGATGGACCCACCGATGCACCAACAAGCACGGCAAAGGTGAGTGCTATGGCCTCTTTCGAACCGAGACTCTTAACCATCGGTCGCCGATATGGTTAAGGTCGGGTTCGAAGTCGCAGCCAAGTTCTTAAGTTTCGTCTTTCTGTCTCACTATGTGAGCATAGACAGATCATGGTCGAACGATGTCGAAACGCACGGTCTGCCGATGCCAAAGGTCGGGTAAAACCTACCCAAGGGTCGGAAAGAACCCACGCGGACATGCGTCAAGGGTAGACCTACACTTAAAAGGAGAAATTGTGGGAATTAGTCGAGAAAGGGCATTCCATTCACGATATCACTTAGCCTTGTTAGGCGAAGTACTTGTTCCTTGTGAATATAGATATGCCATTTTGGTTTCAGGAAAGGACGGGGGTCATGGGGACGACATGGCCTAGACGCGCGAGACATGGATTAGGAAGGATGAGTGGTGGCGGTAGACTGAATGTAATAGGATCGACCAACTGTAATAGCCTATAATGCAAACTCTAATGTTGTATCGAATCCTTGTGATTAAATAAGAAATCCAGTTTACGTTCTTTATGTATATTGCAATTGACTCTAAGTAATGAATCACAGAATTAACGTTATCTTATAAGAATATCAAGTAAGACGGATGTAAAATGGGCTAAGGGTCATTTTACATGGCAGTCGGGTCGGAGCAACCTATTGGGTCGAGAGACCCGTGACGGGTTGTTTCAGCGTTTACCGGTTACTGGTGATAATTATGACGGTTTAATACACTTAGGCTCTGCTCTGATTACAGGTGCCCCAATTATCGGCCGGTGAAAGAGATAAGGTATTTTTTTCTTATAGATAAGTCAATTTTTTGTCTAGGGTTTACTGTTCCGTTTTCAAATCGCTAATTGTACTGACGTTTTTAAAATTTGTCTCATGCATGAACTCACCCATACTGCCGGGAATATCTGGCGGATACTCAGTCTAACCGCCAATCGTCGGCAATATCCTCTGCTTAACCTGGTATGTTTTTGGACTTCGTAAATTTTTCTAATTCTTAAACTAATTTCTTTATTAATTTTTTTTTGGGTCGGGAATTTCAAGTCTAATTGAGTCCAACTATTCCGCGGATGCAGGTTTTGCTTAATCTATTTAAACATTTTATTTTTGGCTTTTTAATTAAATCTTTTGAGGCCCAATATTCTTACATTTTTTAACCAAAACATAATTTCAGGTTTTGGGCCACTCATAGTTATTTTACCAGATTCCTACCCAAGGCCCATATAAAAGATAAGCTCTACTATAATTACTGCTCTTTCAGCCCATTAACTGATTTGGTCGCCAGATTGCATTCAAGATCCAATCTCTTACGTTTATTCTTTCTTAGCTACTGATTCGTCCTCTACCCACGTCCCTGAGCGATCATCAAAATATATAGATTCGAAAAAGAAGAATGTTTGTTTCTCCTTTTTTAACTATTTTTTTAAAAAATCAGTATTTCCGTAAATATGTAATTAAGTTAATTTAAATAGAATATTTGCTTCCCATATACTACGTTCCCAATTGTCATATTATACTTACTATATTATATGAAATAAAAAACGTTTATGATTTTTAATCCAAATTAAATAAAATAATATTATATATTAATGTTATACAATTATGTTCTTAAACAGCGTAATATTGAAAAGAATATCATGTTATAGATTTTTTTAGCACTTAATACAATGACATCGTCTCAACATGAGAAAAGAAAACTTCATCTACATGAATTGTCGGATTTTGAAGGTATAAATTACATTTAAAAAAAATAAAGTTTTCTACGTCAACTAACATCTACTTATCATGTAATAGATTATGCATCAGAAGATCTCAGAACCACGCAATTGGTTACTATTGGCCAATCTCAAGTATCATGTTATCATTGTAAGTACAAATTATACTTTTTTTTAGTTAATAAAGTGAAAATAATAACGTAAATAAAATTTGATTAATATAGGTGGCTGCAATAAATGTTCAACATTCGGTAAAATCATTAGACTATACTTCATTATTTTTTTACACGCAATTTTTTCCTTATGAAACAAATTCTTTTATACAAATTTTATCTAGTATTCCAAAACAAGGCACGTTCAATGAGAAAAACCGTCATGCTCACAAAACGTTGGCGGCACAAAAAACAAAGACCTAATCCTCCTACATTGGTTAGGTTGATTGTAAATTGTATATTTATTGTATTCCATCTACATATATGTTTTAGTAGTTAGACCAAAAACATGGTTTATGCTAATGTATAATTATGATATTCAATGTTGGTAATATTAGGTGGCTGTGATAAGTGTTCCAATTCAATTTAGTAGCTGCATAATGTTTCAATTCAATTTAAATGTAGTCATGTTTTTTTTTCAGTCAAGTGAAAAAATGCACGTGCTATGAAGCGGAGAATTATATTATCTAAAAGAGTTTCCAAAATTGAGAGAGGTAATTATTTTTTTTTTGCATTTGAATAGTTCAAATAGTGGGTTTGAAAAAATAGTTTTTTCCCAAAAACAACCGTTTTATTTTTTCATATTTATTTTTATTAATTTTGCGTTGGAACTAGCCATATGTGATTTAATTGATAAACATATTGAATACCTTTATACTAAGATAGTCAAGCGTAAAAACCTTTAATGCTTCCAAATTTAACAATTTAATCACGCATATATAAGAAACACATCTAATACCGTACAAGTATTATCCCGAGAAGAGAAAAAAACAAAAAGGTATGTCTTCAAAATACAGCTTTTAGCTTATTCTTAGTGAAACCTAAATGCCTTTAGTATTGTTATATCTCAGCATTGATGGCTCAAAATAATTTTCTCCTTGAATGTCCGTAGCCAAGCTTTGGTATGCTATTCTGAAAAAAGTGGAGATGATATGAAAACAGGAGAATCTATCTACACAATCTGTTGCCAACAAGACCGTGTTAAGCTACCACCTATAAAACCCCCCTCCCCCTTTTTGAAGGAATTCCACGCGAATAATAGTTCATTTCGTAATAATATTCGCGTGTACAACTCCATGTTAGCATTTACATCTGTTGGAGCGAATATAGACCACAGTGTTATCAACCGGTAGTGGTAACCACATATGTCAGCTTTTTGAATTCATTGTCAACTGTATCATCGTATAGGATCTCTTATTCCAATACCTGGTAAGACGCCTAAGTTCTTACATATGTGGATAGTAGACACTGAAAATGAGGTTTATAATCGTATGAGTACCATGCCAAGAAGAAAGGGATCAGGCGAACTTGATGAATCAATAGTTCTTGGTTTAATTAAGATGCTTGATGAAACTAATTGTTTAGCTAAATTATTCCGGAAGGCTAGAGATCAATTTCTGGCAAATCAGTATGAAGACTTATCTATAAGGATAGTCGGGCAAAAAACAAAGGCAGGCAGTATGATCTACCTGAAATGAATGAAGTTCCCGGGCTTATTCTTGGTGATATTACAGCAACAATTGGTTACCGAGATATAATGTTAGAGTTGCAATCAAACCACTTACAAGAAATTAGGGACGACCATCCTTTATTTATGAGTTTGCAGTACCCGCTATTATTTCGCTATGGAGAATATGGGTTCCATACTGAAATTCCCAAATCTGCTACCAAAACTGCCAGCAGTAGTCGGTCTTTTATTAGTGTACGAAGGGATGACACTTATAAAATGCGGTCGGCTTCTCCATCAATACGTAGTGGATATGTACATAGCGACTGAGCAAGAAAGCTTAATTGGGCTAAAAACAATGAAGATCAACTTCGCGCAGATCTATGCAACAACGTTTTTGATGCAGTTAGAAGGGGTATGACTGAAGGGAATAAATTTGGTAAGAGAATCATTCTGCCTTCAAGGTTTACTGGAGGACCACGATATATGATAGAGAAATATCATGACGCTATGGCGATTTGCCAAACCTTTGGAAATCCAAATTTGTTCATCACAATGACAGATAATCCGAACTGAACGAAAATAAAAGAACACTTACAAACCTATGGTGGTTTAACTGGGAATGAAAGACCTGATATTGAATGTTGTGTTTTCAAAATGAAGCTGGAAAAACTACTCAAGGATCTTGAGATTGGCACTTTTTTTCAGTCCATACATCGCCGGTTTGTTTTGAAACTATTATATATGATAATTAACTATTACTTCCTATTATACTAAACTATTTTATTATACAATTTTATGTGTAGTATTATACACAATAGAGTTTCAGAAATGTGGGTTGCCACATGCTCATATGCTTTTATGGTTAGAAGATGCACCGAAAATACCATCAGCGTATGAAATAAATGCAATCATCTCTGCCGAGCTACCCAATAAATTAAACGGATGACCCTTTAGGTTTTGAACTTGTGGAGAAACATATGATGCATGGACCATGTGGGCGGGATAGACCGACGTCACCTTGCATGGATAAGCAGGTTTGCACCAAAAAATATCCACGTACATACACTGAATTCACTACTATTAACCAGCCTGGTTATATTATCTACCGTTGGCGGTTATCTGAAGATGACTTTATTATGAAAGGCCGCTCAAAATTAGATAACCGATTTGTTATACCGCATAACATTGGTATCTTAAAGAAATATGTGGCTCATATCAATGTAGAATGGTGCAACACAACAAACGTTGTTAAGTATCTTTTCAAGTATATCACTTAGGGAGTTGACAAGGCTACTGTGCTTATTGAGAAAGGCACAAAAAATATAGAGAATGCTCAATCTGCAGAAAATTTCGTTCATGAACGGAACGAAATAAAAGAATATCTTGATTGCAGATATTTATCAGCGTGCAAAGCAATGTGGAGAACATTCGCATTCCATTTTGATTGAGCTTGAAAAACTATTACATCAACATGAGCGCTCGCTAACTGAGTTCAAATCATTGCCTACACCAGATTTAAACATCATTAAAGGGCTCAAAAACAGTTTGCTTCAACAAGAATATCAGTATAACACGAAGCAGGAAAGCGAGCTACATGAACATAACCACAAAAGTTTGAATATTGAACAGAAAGAGATTTATGATGCAGTGAAGAATTCAATTACATCTAAGCTCAGAAAACTTTTCTTTCTTAATGGTGCTGGACGCACAGGGAAAACATTTTTCTACAAAACTATAATATCTAGATTAAGATCAAGTAGAAGAATAGTACTACCGGTCGCTTCTTCGGGTATTGCAGCTTTACTTCTACCTGGTGGTCGAACAGCACATTCTAGATTCAAACTACCGCTACATGTTAACGAAGATTCAATCTGCGATATTAAACCTGGGACGATGCTTGGTGAATTAATATTACAGACAAATTTAATCATTTGGAACGAGGCACCAATGGCTCATCGACACACATTCGAAGCTCTTGATAGGACATTAAGAGATCTGCTCTCTATCAAAAATCCGTCAGCAAGTGAGAGGCCTTTCGGTGGGATAACTGTTCTCCTTGGAGGAAATTTTAGACAGATATTACATGTAATCACTGAAGGGACACAGGCGGATACGGTGTCTGCATCAGTTAGCCGCTCATATCTATGGAATGAATGTAATATATTCGTATTACATAGGAACATGAGGCTAAGCTCCAATGAATCAACATTTGCAGAATGGATAGTCAGTGTTTGAGACGGGACTGCACCAGTACTGAGTGACATACCTACAAAACAGGACGATGATGGAGAAATCATTACCGTTGATAAACTGTTTCTCATAGAGTTAGTAGGAAATCCACTACAACGAATCACTGATGCAGTTTATGGTATTGATAATGTCTCTACAGGTTTCATTGATCAGCTTACTGAGAGAGCTATCCTAACTCCAAGGAATGAAACAGTTGACGAGATAAACGAATATATATGTTATCTCATGCACCAGGTGAATCTAAAGAATATTTAAGTTATGACAGCATAAAGAAGGCAGATTCAACCGGGCTTGATAACGACACACTGTATCCTTCAGAATACTTAAATTTCTTGGAGTTTTCTGGCCTGCCTAAACATAAGCTGGTCTTAAAAAAAGGAGCCCCTGTTATGCTATTGCAAAATATAAACCAAAAAGAAGGTTTCTGCAATAGTAAAAGACTAATTATCACCCAAATAGCTGATCTAGTTATCGAAGGTGAAATAATAACAAGAACACATATTGGAAAGAACTGTGATATATTCGTAGAACCAATGAGAGGACATATTCGCTAGCTTCCGAACTGTGATATATGTTTCAAACTGTGATATGTTTTGAAACTTCGTCTTTTTAACTTGGTGGGAGATGGATGCCACAATATATGTGGTAAGTGGATTTTACAACTGCAATACGTTAAACATCATTGGCTGTAGATGTCACACGGTGCAGCCATCTCCAACATTCTTAAGCCCATGGGTGACAAGGTTGCTGACATCATTGAGGAGAAGATTTACCTAATCGGCGATTGTTATGGTGCGGAGAGTCATGGTGTTCGATAAAAAAACTCAAATGTGGGAGCCAGACATGATGATACAGCTAGACATGAAAGTAGGTCTTCTTATGTGGTTTGATGTTGTGGTGATGCAGGATAAGATTTACATGAGAGATGGTAAGAATGGCTTTGTTTATGGACCAAAGAAAAGCAAACGAGAACAGGACAAGATGCTGAGAGTACAAGGAAGTGTTGAGAGTGTATGATCCAAAGCAGAGGTGGTGGAGATTTATCTCTATGTTCTTCTCGAAAATATTTTGATACCGTATAAAAAGGAAATTGGAGTGGAGAACAGTAGGAGATTTGAATCATTGGCTTTTTAAGAAGCAAACCTTCTAACTGAAAACTTGCCATAACTTACTTGAAGTCCTTGAAAAAAAAAGGATTAAGGAACACGAATTTGGCAGAACACATTCCTTAACTTTAAGCTAACGAAGACTCCAAACTTATTGTTTCTGACTTCTTCACTTGGAAGCTTCAGTTGACCCGGTTGTTTTGTTGACCTCTACAGGGCACTGAGATACATATGGTTTCAGCTGTAAAATGCAAATGTTCCATCAGCAAAGCTTAAAAACACATAACAAACTTCGAGCATAAAGTAAGCATTGGATTCTAGGTTCATAACACACAGCTTGCAATGGGACAAGATCATATCAGGATCACAAACCTAAGACTTGTAAAAGGGATTCGCTAAAGTTTGGCTCTCATGTTCAATTCGAATCTATTTCATATCGAGGAATCAAAGAAAAAGGAAACATAAGCGTTTAGGGTGAAATACAAACCTTAAAGCCGGTCAGATCAGGGACTACGTAGTTTGGCAATTTATCTGGCTGCACAACATATCCTCCTGCAAAACAATGTCAAAAAACTTAGACAAAAGTAAAAGGAAAGCCTCAAAACAAATGCAAATACTTTATATATCATAAATCTACGATTAAGTGATGATAAATTTGCCAAAGTTGAGTTTCAAGATCTTAGCTAAACTCTGCTATCTGTAAATTCTTGATCTTAAGCTGATAAAAGCTCTCCTCAGATTAAAACAACATCCAATCATAAGCTACTAAACAAGAGCTCACTGAAACGGTTTAATTTTCAAATTTCAATCATCAAATTCTGTAATACTATATACATTTACGATTCTATGATGATCAATTTTGACAAAATTGAGTTTCAAAGATCTTAGCTTTTCTACTTAAAGAAACTAAAGTTCCTGAACTTAAGCTGAAAATATCTAAATCCAAACAACATTCAGTCATAAGCTACTAAACAAGAAATAATTGAAACGGATTAATTTTCAAAATTTCAAATTAAGTAATACTATATATCTCGATTCTAAGATGGTGAATTTTTGACAAAACTGATTTTCAAAGTTCTTAGCTTTCTACCTAAAGAATCTCTAATCCCTAAAGTTAAGCTGCAAATATCTAAATTCAAATAACTTTCAATCATAAGCTACTAAACAAGCTTCATCGAAAACGGGACGATTCTCAATTGTTTCAGTCGAACGTAGAAAAACAGATTTGCAATTCAACAAAAGTAGTCAGATTATTGATGAGATTCGGAAGAAATGTGGCAAGTAAATGCGTTTTTAAGTATAAGCACGAGTGAGATTTGGAAGAAAATGAAACCTTTTCTGGTGTGGAAACCAGAAGGTTTGCAGTTTTTTCCCTTGTAGAAGTCTCGTGGAGCTCGTTTGGGAGACAGAATATCAAGCGAAGACGCTCGCTTTCGTCGGAAAGATCTTCCAATCGCCGATAACAACCCTAGCGTCATCCTCGTTGTTGTGTATCAATATTCGAATCTAGGAAAAAATATGTAAATCGATGAATCAGGATCATACATAGTGAAAAATTTGAATCAAAATCAAATCGGAAAGTATCAAAAAATGAACAAACGATGTAGAAGAAGAGGAGGTGATATCGCCGGAGAATTTGGAGAAGAACGGTGAGGAGAAAGAGAAGTAACTGGGTTTAGGGTTTTTTGGGTGTGAATGGGGAGATTTGTGGAAGAGGCCCAAACTAAAAATAAGCCCATTAAACTTAATCGGATTTTTCATACCTGGACATTACCAGAAATGCCAAATCATACTCTAATTCAAGTAACGTGCTTGTAAATATCGTAATAAAAACTTTTATGTCATTTCATACATCAACGCTTTTTTTCTAGCCGATTCATACGTAGTCGTAACAGTGTTAAGTTTTCCATCAACGGCTGATGATGTCGACGCCATGTAAGCGACGATGTCGTTTTAATTAAAACGCGGATTCAATAAATTTTGCCTAAACAACGTCGTATGATAATTTGGGGATGAAACGATAATTCTCTTCTTCCCCTCGATAAAAATCGATTTTGGGATTTTTTCCTTCTCCACCGAAATCAGAAAATCGAACGCGTTTCAGAGATAGAATCCGAGAACAAATGTCTTCATCCGCTTCAGGTTCAGGTTTGTTCATTTGCAATATCTTTCAATTTCGAATAGAGTTAGTAGGTTTGAAACTCGTTTTCCATTTCAAATTTGAAGGAATGAGTTATGGTTTAAGATATGGTAGTGATAAAGAGAAAGACATTCTGAAAAACTGTAGATGTGGTGAAAGGTCGGTGATAAGAACTTCTAGGACCGCAAAGAATTCGGGTCGTCTTTTCTATTGTTGTCCGTATGCAAAGCTAGAGGTGAGATTTGTTAATGTAGTTGTACTTTTCCATTGATAACTGTACTTTTAGAACGATTTTGATAGTTTTAGGACGATTTTGATGTTTAAAGACAAAAATCATTTGTTCAAATGGACCGACAAATCAATGGTTGAAGAGATTGAAGAGATTGAAGACATGATCGAAAAGCTTAAAGGAGAATTGGAAGATTGTTCATTGAAGGTTTCATCCATGCGAGCAAAGATACATGTCTGTGAGAAGGAGATTGACGGAGTGAAGTCTATGGTTAATCACTGTGAAAAAAAGAGAAAAGGATGTGTTGATGAGCTTCGAAGTTTGAAAAACATGATCGTGTGTGGTTTAGTGATTTTGGTGGTGTTCTATTTTTTTGCTTAAATGCCGTGGATGTTGTGTTTGAGCTTGTACTGTTTTAAGTATTTATGACTCATTTGGTTTAAGACAATTTCTCAATTTGAAGTGTTTTAATTTTAAGTGTTTTAATACCAAATTAACAATGATACCGTTCTTTTGAATTCGTTTTTTTCTTAAGTATGAAAAGTGATAGAGACGACGTCGTTTAGGGAAATTTTTTTGAATCCGCGTTTTAATTAAAACGACTACCCATTTATTCATACAATCCAAACCAAATCCATTTAACACCTTTATTTTTCCTTTTCCTTTTTTCTGTCGGGATTGTGAAATTTAGGGATCTTCTACTCTTCTTCTTTTTTGCTTTTTCTCCTCCAAAGTTCTCCTGTTTTTTTTTTCATTTTTTTCATATCATTTCGTGAAATTAGAGTTTAGTCCGCCTTAGATTCCACATTTCATCTTCGATTCCGCCTGTTCATCTTCCTCTTTTTCACCCTTCATATTCGACATCAATTCAAGGTAAGAAATTGGTTTTAAAAATTTCAAAAATTTATGAGGATTTTGGGATATATTTTGCTTATTGGTGATATTTGATTGGATAGGGATCATGATTATGTCGCTTCATAAAAAAGTTAAGCTTAATCCTCATCCACCGTTTCCTTCTCGGGCTCCACCTCCACCTCTATCTCCATGTACGCAGGCGCCTCCGCCTCCGCCTCTGTCTCCATCTGCGCCGGCGCCTCTGTCCCCATCTACACAGGCTCCTCTATCTCCATCTACGCAGACTCCTGCTATCTCCATCTACGCAAGCTTCTCCTCCTCTATCTCTATTTACACAGATGCCTCCATCACCAGAAGAAGAATAGCACATTGAAGATAAAGTGGAGCTAGTGACTCATGTACCTTTTCACCGTCACAAATTGTATGTAAATGAAGTTGGAATTTGTTGATCATATTTGGTATGTAGAATTGGAAGTATAACTAGTATTATGGGTACAATTTACAAAATTGTGTTTTAGTGTGTATGTACAACTCGGTGTAACTGTGTACAACTTGGACAATTCGATACAACTGTGTATGCATTGGTACCACTGCTTACAAAAATTGTGTTTCTATTGCAGGATATCGAACCAATGCAACATGTGAATTTTTTTTTCAAACACACTGAATTTGCAAAGTATCCGAAAATCCAAACAAGGTGTGAGCTTTTTAAAACCATGGCCATCATTGAAAAACTTCCAGGACCGGAGTCAGAGTTGAATTCTCCGGAGTGGAAATGGTTAAGTAAAGCACTCCCAGTTTAAACACATCGTCAACATGGTTATGGAAGAAACCCGAAAGGTAATGGGTTTGTAGATGTTGCTCGTTCGCACAACATGTACAGATAAGTGTAGGGAAGCTTGGTTTGCTGTGAATGGGTTCCTATTCGCTACTCGATTAGAGAACATGGCCTTATTAGCGGATTAGACTGCCATTATTACCCGAAGAACTATGAAAATCTAGAGAGTTTCAGATTTGTAGATAGGCATTTTGGTAAATGTAGAAAATTAACAGTCCAGAATGTGCTAGATAAATTGTTTTTAATGCAAGACGCAACGTATGATAGGTTCAAAATGATTGTACTTTTCTTTTTAGTCACTGTGAATAGAGGTAGAAAAACATAACCAAAGGACACATAGAGCCTTTCACATTAAGAGTTGTGAATGATCTCGATCTTTGTGAGACGTTTCCATGGGAACAATGCACATTTGATGATTGTATTTGAGAGATCTTTCATGTGATGAATCATTTTAAAGGCTCGGTGCAAGGCTCTTGGACATTATCTAGTTTCATATTGCCTTTGGAAGTAAATTTTATTATTTTTGTATACAAATATAAATTACTATAATCAGATTTTTGGATAAGCACTATTATAACTTGTGTAATTAAATTTGTAGATTTTGGTGTTTGAATGCATACCAACACTGAAGAAGGTGTTTCGAGAATACATATGAAACTATGAAAGTGATTGTCCAAGTTTTTGCAAAACGAAGTTCACAGATACAAGGACAACTAGATATAGTTTGGGAGAAATTTATGACGCAATCCGAAGAACGAATGTAAGTAACTTTTATTTGAAATTGAGAGTGTAAAGTTTCATTTATATATTTTATTTATACTTGCAGGATATTTGCAGTATTTTAGAACCAGAGGGTGAAGAGACGAATCTGATGGCTAGCATCATGGAAGATGGCGAGGAAGAAGACGTCATTCACCCTATCGTATTCGATTGGTACCAGATTATGAGGAGGCAAAATGATAGGATTTGGTGGGAGGATCTCTGCAACTTAGATATTGCAGGACAAAGTGACGGGGCTGAACCTGAACCCGAGCCTGAACCCAAGACAGAAAACGTGGCTGAAAACCCACCTACTTATAGATATCTTAAAGAGCAGATGGAGGGGATGATGAAGTCGATGGAAGAAAGCTTTAAGGGAATTAATGCGCATATCACTAATCTGGATACAAGGATGGAAGCTGTTGAAGCATATATTCGCGAAAAGATGAATGAAAGAGATGAACCATGGGTGTTTACTAATTATGAGATGGGTGAAAATTCAAGACAAAATGCGAAGGCTGCTGCGGGGGAGGAGTCTTCTGTGGAGGAGGGCGCTCATGCGGAGGAGGAGGCTGCTGCGGAAGATGGCGCTCATGTGGAGGAGGAGGCTGATGCGGATGAGGGCACTCATGCGGAGGAAGAGGCTGCTACGGAGGAGGAGGCTGCTGTGGAGAAGGAGGCTGCTGCTGCGGAGGAGGGCGCTCATGCGGAAGAGGAGGCTCCAGCGGAGGCTGTTGCTGCTGTAGAGACTGATGCGGAGGAGGATGTTGCTGCTGCAGAAGAAGAACCGAAAGGACAACAAGAAGGTGAAATTTTTATTGAAGTTTGTATGTGTGGTTGAAATTTTTTTATTCATATGTAATATTTAATTTTTTTATTAAAATGACAAGTGTGAGGATGCTGCTAGTGAAACCGAGATGCCAAAAGTTCAACCAAAAAGCAAAAAATTCAAGACATGTGCAAAAATATCTAAGAAGAAATTGTTGACTAAAAAGATATATCCAAGGCCTTTGAGGATTATAAATCCTTCACAAACCCAACACTATTAACGTCCATAGTTTTCACCAACAAACCATCGTGAAAATGGTGAATTCTTACTCTTTCTTCGATATTCTCCAACTGATGCGTATCTAGTCACTTATTTTCTTCCTTTCTTTTTGCAATACTCTAGAGGTAAGACACACCGAGCTTGTATTTTATCGGGAACATTCCAACTAGAATAATGGGGCACTGGATAAATCGTCTTGTAATATGCCAATGACCACTACTCTATCTAGTAATACTTGAAACAAAAATCATGTATTCGAGGCTACAACTTTGTTGTTTCTGCATGCCTTATGATTGCAGCTACTGCATTCACACATGGATATCTATCAATATCAAAATACTTGCAGCTGCAAGTTTTACTTCTCAAATCAACCAAATAGCATTTGTCATCGCGACCAATCACATTGTACTCAAGCAAAAAGCTGTTTAACTCATACACGATTAAATTCTTCACAAGCGGACATAAGTCGTGCAATTCATTATGCACATGCAGCACCAGTATATGTGTCTCCAGCACTTCAATAGACATCTTTCGGTACTTGTTAACAATGAGCAATATTTGCCATAATCACATCAATCATAGGTAATAACGCGTATTTTTTTGCATCGACAAAAGTATCATTAAGAGATTCAAACACAATTGGCGGTGTCTATGTTGTACTTTTCTCCTGGAAAAAAACATCTTGCCCATTTGCTCTCATCAACACTTTCATTCAGATACTCAGCGGCAGCATGATGCATTTTCTTGAAATCACCATAGAGTTTTTCGAACTCCATCCCTGTATATACATGAGCGCATTCTTGATATGTCCATAGTTTGCATGATTTAAGCATTCATTTGTCACGATTTTATCATTGTTTCATCCATTGTTCATACCATTTTTAGTTCCTTTCATCCATTTTGCATACTTAGTATAGATTGCATCAGCATTGCATACATCTTTGCATTTAGAGATGTTATTAGGTGTTTCTCGACATTTTGGGAGCTATTCAAAACAAGGACTCGATCATTAGAGCTAGACGAAGAGGAGAGTCAGGAAGAGAAGAAAAAAGAAGAAGTTTTATCTGACGGGACCACCTGACTCGACCGCAACACCGAGCCGGAAACAAAGGAGTTGCCGCGAGTCTAGCTCGATCAAGCAGCTCGATCACCACCCGAAGTCAAGCCTCGAGCCCAGCTCGATCAAGTTGCTCAAGCGCTACCTCGGGCCCAATGGGCCTGTTTTGCGATTTTGTTTTATCTCTTTCTAGGATTTTTATTTTGTTCCTATAAATACTCTATCTTGGTTTATCCAAGAGGGGAGTCGAGTTTAACTTAGGGTTTTTGTGTTTTCAAACTATTGCTTGCTACTTTGTAATTCTCTTGAGATCTATTGGATTTGTTATTGTCTACTTCATATCGAAATATATTTACAAATGTTGTTGTTTAAATTTCTGTTATTACCAAGTCATACCAGTTGTACCGAAGCAAAAACTAATGCATTAAAAGCAGTCATAGAAAATTACACTTTGTTTTGTTTTATTTTTATTTATAATAAATAGTTATACCACACTCTAAACCAATTATACCAAATTGTAACAAGATAAAAAATAAAACCGACATGAATTTAATATTACAGCTAAGTAGTACAAGTTATACCAGTTGTACTAATTTTACAAGTTGTACCAATTATAATAGTTATGCCAAATGTACAGCAGCTAATCTACTACAATTCAGAACGATTCAACATTTACAATCCATAGATTATCAAAATAAGACCCGATTAGACTAAGACAACAAATTTAATATATACATATACTCTTGAATTATTTAAGAATTTTAGTAAAAATGTAAAAAACCCCCACAAATTAAAATCTTAATTTTTTTCTCTAAATTGAAATGTATAAACTAAAAACATAGATCGAATAATAAAAAATAAACTTGAGCAACAGTTAATGGAAGCTTTAGAATGACGTCCAAATGATAGAAAATGAATAAAGAAGAAGACATTGACAAACATAAATGTCCAGATTTGTTATTTTTTTAATTATTATTTATCAAAATCAAAATTTTTAAAGATTTGGACTAAGAATATAATAGTCAATTCATTATTTCATTGAAAGAAGACTATGCCATAATTTTTTTCCATCTCAAAGGTCATTTCAGAATTTGATCCAATTGTAACTTTTATACTCTATCGTATAATCAAATAATTATAACTACGGTCTAAAAACAAATACTAATAATTGTATATTATATTTATCCACCTAAACAATATTTTATTTTACATATGATTGCTATACATCAATAAATATCATCTCAAAATCATAAAATATTGACGATCTATTTTTTCGTGTTTCATTATTATTGTTCGCTTGTATCAAAAAACTATAAATCAACTAAAGTACAAACCATTATAAATAACTAATGATTGAAACTTGACTTTCTCATTCTCTCCATTCATTCTATGTAAGCTTTTTTCACTTCCTATGACAGTGTTCTATATCATATATCAATTTTCTAATGATGTAATTTTTCTGTCTTTTCCAGATTCGTCACAATGTATATGGAAGAACACATTTCCGCGATCTACATCTGACAACAATTCCTATAGAAAAACTTAACCAAAGAAAAACTAATCAAAGCATAATGGTTTCCCTCTTCCGCTCTTGGAAAATCAAAGCATGTGATTACTTTGAGTTTTAGATATTAGTTTAAATCATAATTTAATTTTAAACTCAATAACACTTCTTAATGTTATTTGAGAAGCACTTTTATAAAAATGTTTAAAAAAGTTTTTTTAATTACGATTTATGCCATTGATTTAATGAAAGAAATATATTTGGAAACAAGTTTAAATTAGGGTAGAGTTAACATATAAAAATGGATCCGATCCAATATCCATTTAAAAAGACGCGGATCTAAAATTCACTTAAAACAAACCGAATCAAAACCGGTTTAGACAACCTATTTAATTTAGTTCCAAAAATTCTGGAGGAAACTAATTTAACATAAATTTTTTTTCAAAACCCAAAATCGACTATTTGTTTTACTATTTTCAATATCAAAACATTCATTTTTTTCTTCTGGCTTTTATATGTACGTTTTTAATGTTGATTTAAATTATTTTTTGGTTAATATGTTTTTATAAAACACTTCTAACTTATACTATAAAAAGTAAATCTATATATTAAAATATTTCCGAAAATATGTTATTCTATAAAACCATGTGTCATTTTGTTTTTCTTTTTTAGACCACTAATTTTAAAATTTCTTTTATTTGCTCGATTTCAATTTATTTGGGTTTTAAGTTTTGACTTTGACTTTAGTTTAAATATGATTATTTTAAGTTTTAAATATTAGTTTAAATCATAATTTAATTTTAAACTCAATAACATTAGTATGGAACTAAATTTTAATAATTCAATTATTATAAAATACTTCAAACTTACACTTCATAGTAAAATACATATATTAAAATATTTACAAAGCAACAAAAAAAAGCATTCTTAGTAGGACATAAATAATAAAGGTAGATTTTTCTGAATAAAAAAAAATTAGAAACAAAAGAAATATCATACAATAGACTAAATAAAGTTTTTTGTCACACAAATAGAACATAGGGAAAATTCACAAAAATAACATTCATTAAAGTATAAAAGACAATTATATTTACTTTATATAATTTCAATTTAAATTAATTATCAAATAAAAAATAAATAAAATTATTTATATTTCAAAAGAAATTTTCAAATTTTTTTTTTCTAAATATGTTTTTTTAAAAATTTTGTTTTTCAAAAGCATCACTTTTAGGAATAATTTACATAGTTTTTAGAAAAGAGTTCATAAAACTTCATAAAGAGTTCATAAAACTTTAGTAGATATTTAAAATAGTTTTGACATATATAAATTGATTTTAAAGGACTAGAAAAATGATTAAAATGTTCAAATGATAATATAAAATATTCAAAAAACTAAAAAAGTGTTCTTAAAATTTTATGAAGGATATACTAATATTTAGGAATGATTTACATATTTTTAAGAAAGGTTTCCAAGACTTAATAAATATTTAAAAATAGTTATGATATACATAAATTGGTCTTAAACTTTTTAAAATATGATTCCAAATAAGTCAAAGTAATAAATTAAATATATATGAAATGTTATACAGACTATAACTATGTTTTTAAAATTTGAGGAAAGGTTTACTTATTTTTAGGAATGATTAACGTACTTTTATGAAAGGGTTCCTAAATGTTTAGAAGATTAAAATAATTTAGAAGACTAAAAAGATGTTCTTAAATTTCAGGAAGGATATATTAACTTTTAGGAATGATGTAGATATTTTTATAAAAGGGTTCCAAGATTTTAATAAAACATTTAAAAATGGTTTTGACATACATAAAGTAGTTTTACACGTTTAAAAAGATGACTCTAAATAAGTTAAAATGATATATAAATTATATTGGAATTTTTATGAAAACAAAAATATGTTTTTAAAAGTTTAGGAAATATATAATTATTTTTAAGAATGTATACTAAGTTTTATGAGTGATTTACATATTTTTATGAAAGTGTTCCTTAGACTTTAAAAATATTTTAAAATGTGTTTAACATATATAAATTTATTTCGAAAAAATGAATTCAAAAATTTATTTATTTTTGTATTAAATTATTTTTATTAGTTTAGGGGTAATTTATTATTTTTCCGTTTAATGAATGTAATTTTTGGGATTTTCACTTTTGTGGTCTATTTTAATGATTAAAACTTAAATTAGTCTATTTAAGAAAATTGTCCTTGAAACAAACACTTATAATATCTTTTGTTTACAAAAATAAAATTTCTGACTCATTGTCTTACGATAAATAATTTATATGATTGAACATTAATTTGATTGTTTTCTATCATATAAAAGAATATTCCACAAACTATCGTCAACTCGCATAGTATTTTAGTGGATCTTCAATTACATGTAAGAAAGTTTCGGCCTACGTAAAATATAAATTTGCCCGAACTGAAGGTCAATAACTAAAATATAATTCAATATTAAATTATAATATTTTTTAAACATAACTAATAAAACTATTCTCTTCACATGCATAAATAAACATATAATACAGTATAATTTTAAATTTCAAGATTTTTAATCCAAAAAATATATTAAAAAAGCATAAAATATGTTTCATATAATATTTTTTCACAAAATGATATGTGTTAATCAAAAATAAAAAAATAGCATAAAACATTGCTTTGCGCAAACGCGGATAAATTACTAGTAGACTTACAAACAAAAAACACTGGTCCAAACTTCGATTTACCACAAAAAGATTCACATATTCAAAAGCCTACTTAAAGATTGAAACGTGTATTCTGTAAGCCAATTTGGAGTAGTCCCGAGTTATAATCATTATAAGATCACTGACCACCAATCTCTAATCGGGTTCACGGATGAGACTGAAACTGTTGAATGCTTGACGATGTCATTTGTACTATCAAAGAAGAAAAAACTAGACTACATACATAAGCTAAAATGAAGGAAAACATGATAATAACACGCGTGAGATTATTCGATCTAAAAAAATAAGAATCATATTAAAACGAACTCAAGAACAACAATAACAACTTTGGATTGCACCAACTTTTTATAGAGGTCCGAGATCAAATTTACCCGAATATTAATGTTGTAGTATATATTTTAATTTGTGTAATATTGAAGTGTTCATGTAACTTTATTTTCATGTAAAATATTTATTATTGTTGTGTGCTTTTAGATTGTGTTAAATTTACTCATTGTAATATTATTGTCATGTATAATATTTCTTATGAATTTTTATTCAAATTATAGTATATTTATTTGATTTTATATGTAATATTCAAATTATATTTATGTAATACTCTCCCGTGTTCATGAACATATACACATATTTACAGAATAACTAAACAATACAAATTTTTTAGTGTTTCTCTTTCATTCATTTATATGTTGTTGTTTTAATTAGCCTTTGATTTCAGGCATAAAAGTTATGATCGTTTCAGTTATTCATATTGGATTGCATTTATTCTTCCAAATTGAACCACAATTGTTTTTGGTTCCAATTAGATTAGAATTGTATAAATTTGGATAAATATATTTAGTTTGATTTTATGTCTTAAATTTGTTTATATATTTTGGTAAAATTCTGTATAATTTAATATATGTTATTTTGAGAAAAAATTAAGAAAAATAATTGAAATGTTGATCGGTTCAATTTGTATAAGCAAACATATCCAGTAATCTTTAGAAAGCTGAATATTAAAAAAATAAATAAATCATAATAAATAGTTAATATTTTATTTTCAATTATTGATAAGTTTAAATATTTTTTGTAATTTATTTATATAAAAAATAAATAGATTTTTTTGAAGTAATCTTATGTTGTTATCTTAATTATAAATGTAATTTAGATTATAAAATTTTCTAATCTTATTCAGTTTTAGGTGTATTGAGTTATAAGAATTCCTCCAAATTGAATCACAATTGTGTTTGGTTCCAAGTAGGCTAAAATCATATTAAGTTTGATAATTGCACATAATTTTGTTAATTTCCATAAAATTATGATAATTTTATTTATGTTGTTTTGGAAAAAAAATAGGATAAAGAACTTGAAGTATGAATCAGTTTGTAGTTGCATAAGCGAATGAAATCGATAATCGTTTAAAAACTCATTGATCGGTTAGAGGTTGAGAACATAATGATAAGCGGAAACTGAGAAGTTTGACTTTGTCAGTTTGGACATCTTTGGTATCAAGTTGGTCGTAATATTAAAAAACAATTATATCAGATGATCAGATTAAGTTTTTTTCTTTTTCTAATTATTTGATCAAAAATGAATTCATAATAAAATTATTTAATTCCCTTCTTAGAATACCTATTATGTTATTTGAGAAATAACTTTGATTAAAAATAAAAATTTGAGTTGTTGATTACAAAAATATCTTAATGATTTATTTATTAAAAATTGATTATTAAAAATCTCATTTGTTTGAAAGAAAAATAATATTTTTTTAAAAAAGAAACCATGTATAGTTGATTATATTTTTCTTAAAAGACTCAATATTTTTTAAAAAATTAATTGTTGAATTAAGTTTAATATATTAAAGATATTTATATAATTAACACTATGAGAATGAACATGTGCAAGACTTGTAAAAACACATTTTTCAAATAATATTACAAAAATTTTGAGATATTTTCTATTTTTGTTATTTAAAAAATAATTTAGAAGAAAAAGTTAAAGAAATTTGGTCATATATACACATTTAAGATCAAAATTAAGAAAATACATATACACTATTAACTACACTATTCTACTTTTATCAATATGCTTTTGTATGTATTCTTTAGATATTCTTCTTCTCTCCAAATATTTGTTTTTCTTTCTTTTTCTAGAGTAGAAGATCCATCGATGGATACTGTTAAAAATTTGGCGATCCAGCTCTTCATCTTTGCGGAGGCGATAAGCATCAGCCAGAAATCATCAGAAAATATTTTAATATCTTCCATCTACACGACGTCTAACTAAGGTTTTGCCAGACATCGAGTTAGTTTTCAATCTGAAATCTCCGGATTCAATTGTGATTCAGGCGGTGGAGAAGTTGTCAAAATTGGCAGAAGCGGCAAGAGAGATATTGTCCAAATCCAAAAACGCTGTCCTCTATGAACCATCAAGAGTTCATGTTCCATGTTACCGCGCTAACAAAATGTTAGAGGTAAAATATATATATAATTTAATGTGTTACATTAAAATTAAAATATAACTTGTTACGAAACCACAACATCCAGAGGGTTTTTGGCAGTAATTTTGATTTTGCCTTTTTTGTGGTAAATTATGACTTTTTGGTTTTTGCGAAAAATGAGATTTCGTGGTTTTGACGAAAAATGAGATTTCATGGTTTCTGATCTAAATCTAATTTCGACGGATCCAAAATTTTATTATCGAATATAACTTTAACTGAATCAAATATCCAAATGTTTACAAACTGACCATAACATATCCCATCTCAAATCTTAGATTCGAGAAATAAGTCTTCACCTATTTTTAATTGTAATCACTACTACTGCATCTACATATTCTGGAAACTAATTTAGGATATGTTCCAAAAAGAAATTGCTTTGAGAGAATAAACTAAAAGTTGTAAGAAAAGGATATGAAACGTGTTCGATCTGCCTTCGTGGCAATATACGAGTGGGCATATTAACTTCTGAAGAAAAAAAAAGAAAAAGGATCAGAATCTCCCTTTTGTTAGATTCTCCCTTTCTCCATTTGCAGTTATTAATCATTTATAATCTCGTGATGTGCTGCAGCTAACTTTTAATAATGATCATATCCTACATCTAATTGCACATTGATAACTTCAATATTCTATTTTATTTTTTCACAAACACTTTTCATTTGTCAGTTATTCAGATATATCACATCACATAAAGTAAGAAAAAACAATTCACTGCATTAAATAACCATTATGTACATCAACAATAAATAAAAAAAACTATAATGTAAACCAAATTTCCTTACATGTAATAATGATAACAATTATGTTTCTATCTGTTCGTTTGTTAATTTGTTTAGTGTTTCATACTTCAATGTTGACTTTTCGATGTCGGCTCATGTTTATCTTTTTCTTGTCTCTACTCTTTTTGTTCATGTCTACAGATTTTTATGGCTTCAGAACCAGTGGCTTCCCCAACTATACCTTCACTTAAACGAAATTCTAATGACGTTGGATGGGAATATGGGATATTATGTGATCCAAAGAATCCAGATAGAGTTAAATGCAAGTTATGTTCAAAAGAGATGTCAAGAGGAGTGTATCGGATTAAGGAGCATATTGCTCATATTCCAGGAAACGTCACTGCATGTCCGAAGTCTGATCAGGTCAAATGTAGAAATGCCATAGTAGAAGCAAAGAAGAAAAAAGTGACCAAGAAACATGAAGGCGATATGCTAAGAGCCGAAGTGAATATAGATATGCAGAAGCTTGAAGATGAACTAGAAGAAGATTTTGGAACGCTAAAACCGTGTAACTTTCAGGGTCCTATGGATAAGTTCGCAGCAACGATCCATCCTGAAGCTCCTCTTGGTACACAAAAAGACAACAAAACATCATTGCTGCACTCTTCAAGGAAAAAACTCATCAAGTGCATCAATATTGTGCTAGATGGATATATCAATCAGGTATTTCTTTCAATGCCATTGATAATGATGCTTTTAGGATGTTTTGTGAGGCTCTTGGACAATTTGGACCTGGCTGGGTTCCTCCAACTCAATACCAGCTAAGAGAACCGTTGTTAAAAGAGGAAGAAGCGAGAATTAAAGAGCAGTTAAAGAGCCAAGAGACAGAATGGGAACGATATGGTTGTTCTATCATGACTGATGCATGGACTGATAGGAAAAAGAGGAGCATAATGAATTTGTGTATCAATTCTAGAGGAGGAACGTGTTTTCTATCCTCAAAAGATGCTTCCTCAGAATCTCACACAGGGTTATACATTTTTGAGTATGTCGATAGGTGCATTGCAGATGTTGGTGCTGAAAAGGTTGTTCAAGTAGTAACAGTAATGCTCTCAATAATGTTTCAGCAGCAAAGATGCTTAAAGAGAAGAGGCCAAATATTTTTTGGACAGGTTGTGCTGCACATACAATTGATCTAATGCTTCAAGCCATTTCCAAGTTGCCTAAGTTTGCAAAAATCATTGATCAAGCTAAAGATCTTACGGTATTCATATATGCCCATCATAAAACATTATCAATGATGAGATCCCATACCAAGAAGAGAGATATTGTGCGACCAGGAATGACAAGATTTGCTACAACTTTCTTGACATTACAAAGCTTGTTGGAGAAAAAGACACAGCTAAAGAAAATGTTTACATCTGAAGAATGGGAAATATGCAAGCATTCAAAGAGTACAAAGGGGAAAACTAGTTTCTTAACTGTTATGAGCCCAGCATTTTGGAATGGTGTTGTATTTGTGCTGAAGGTTTTTATACCTTTGGTAAAACTTCTTAGGATTGCTGATGGAGAGAAGAAGCCTTCTATGGGTTTTATTTTTGGAGAGCTCTTAGAAGCAAAGAGTAAGATTAAATTGGCTTCTAATGACTTGGAGAGAAACTACAAACCTATCTTCGATATCATTGATGAGAAAATGAGAGGTAGGTTGGATTCTCCTTTGCACCTAAGCTCATATATACTTAACTCATTCTACTTCTACAAGGATACAACCATTGAGCATGATCAAGTGTTAATTAATGGATTTATGGATTGTGTGGTGACTTTTTATCATGGTGTTTATGAAAAACAAGATAAAGTCGTCAATGATGAGTTTAATGCCTACAAGATGAAACTTGGAGCTTTTGGGAGAGTAATAGCTTTGAGAGGATGTCAACAAGATGATGAGAAGTTTGATCCAGGTATTCTTCTGATTTGTAAAATTATATTTGTTTTACTTTTAGCCATGTTTCTTGACCTAGTTTACAATTATATTTAGGAAATTGGTGGTCAACATATGGTTGTCATGTGCCTGCTTTGCAAAAATTAGCAACAAAGATTCTTTCTTTGACTTCTAGTTCATCTGGTTGTGAAAGGAATTGGAGTGCATTTGAAGGGGTTCGTGTTTCTTTATTAAAGTTTTCTTTTCGTTTTTTATAAGATAACTTATATATCTTGAATTTTGTTTGCTGATTTTGAAAATTTTTGTTTGCAATTTTTTTTGTTGCAGATTCATACTAAAAAAAGGAATAGACTAGATGTTAATCGTCTTAATAGTCTTGTATATGTCCAATTCAATGCCAAGTTGTTCAACAAGCGACGAGAAATTCTTGATTCTGATGAAGAGCATGATATTGCTATTGATATTGAGTTTGAATCTGATAATGAGCAAGTGATAAATGAGGATGTATTGACGAGAGAAGAAATTTAAGCATTTTTTTATACTTTATGCAATTTGATTTGTTGGATTTAAATGCTGTTATAATAGATTTTTCTTTAGATTGATTTGAAATTTAGATTTGGATTAAGTTAGTAAGTGAATGCATTGTTAATTTTTTTCTAAAACAGATAGAAATATGTGATAAATGACATATAAAATTTAAATATAAATTCAATCTAATATAATAATTTTTAACGCCTAGGCCTCGCCTAAACCCCGACTAATCTTTTTAGGCGCTAGGCTCCTATCGAGCGCTTAGTTACCGCCTAGCGATTTTTTGAACATTGATGATAGGTAATAATGATAGGGTGCTCATTTAAATGAAATATGAGAGATATGGCTTAGTTTGTTTACTTTTAAATTATAATATCAGAGTAGATATTTAATTTAGAAAAATCTATTTTTATAAAACGACAACAAAAATGTCTTATCAAAAAATAATAATAATAAAAAAAACAGTTGATTTAAAAAAATAATCGTTTATGCTTATATCAAAGGAAATCTCTTAAAAAAGCAAATTGGTTTGTCTTATACTACTAAATAAAAAGAAGAATACACATCATAGAGCTGTTGGATGATAATTATTTATATTAAATATCCAACTTACCATTATTAAATAAAATAAAAAAAATTTTGACATGAAAAATATTTGTATTTAAATTTTTTTTGTGTGAAAAGGATTGTAATTTAGATGTTTTCCAAAAAAAACATCAAAAAAATGGAGCAAAGCCTTCACAAGACGTGAAGAAGACTAAGAACATAGACAGCTTCTCAGATTTAATTCTCAAACAAAAAGACAAGAAGAAGAAGAAGAAACATAGCCATGGAAGAATCAGAAGAAGTTCTTCCTCTACATAATCACAACTCTCAGTTCTTATTTATCTTACTAAACACAAGCTTGTTCTCTATCGTTATGATCAAACCACAACTTTGGTGATCGTATATATAGAACTAGAATTTCCTTTTCCTAATCCTATTTCCATATTGCATAGTTTCCTATTCTTAGAATTAGACAACTTCCTAATTCTCATAGATTGCCTTTTCTTATCCTAACCAATTTGTTAGAGATTATCTTTAGGCTTTAATGTTGAAGATTATCCAACATTCCCTTTACGAAATTCTTCTTCTTCGTACAACAAAACGGCGGCATCAACCAAACAACAGAAGTTATGAGATGTAATCTCCTTGTCTGCAAGACCTAGATGATCGTCGTAATACATGATGATCGGACCAAAAACTCCTAACAGCAAAGAACTGTGAGAGCGAGAGCGAGAGCGAGAGCGAGAGAGAGATCAGAGAGAAAAAAATTGGAATGAGCGAAGGTGAAGAAAGAAAATGCCTCTCTTACGTTGTTATATACTTAAGCCCTCTTAAGTTTTTCCTTTTTTCCTTTTCAGCTTCCTTTTTCCTTTTCAGCTTAAGGGTTTAATCACTGTGATTAGAGTCACTAATTATTTTTGCTTGTATAGTTTCCTTTTTTCGTTGTTACCATTTAGTCCTTATGGTTATAGAACTTGGAAATCGAAGGCATGAACACACAGATTATATAGAATTTGAAAGAGAAAATAAAAACTCAAAGATTAATAAAGAATAATTCTTTATTAACTTTAGAAAAATCTCTCAAAAAACTAAAGCTCTCAATCTTATTTTTTGTTAAGTTATGCCACAGCCTTGGCATCTCTTTATATAGTCAAAGACAAATCCTAATCCTATTAGGTAATGCATAAAACAACTCCTAATGTTTTATTTAGATAACTCCTAACAATTATTTAGATAACTCCTAATAATCATAATTTCTTTTGGATATACTTAAGCTTTCTTCAAGCTTAAGTCAAGAGATTATGTCATGGAACAGACTCGGAAGTTGAAGATTCTATGTTGCTACATGGTGGTTATGTCATTGAGATGTATTACTATCAACTGTTTTTGTAATGTCTCACTAAAAGGACAGACTTGAGGACAAGCAAGAGGAACAAGTGTTGCAAGTCTTGGAACTTCATGTAACAAACACAAGACACGAGAAACAAAGTAAACTCACACCTGTTACTAGAACAAAAAGGAAAGTAAATAGGGAGTCTTGAAAAAGCTAGAAGTTGTCTACTAGCTTAAAAGTATGTAAATCAGTCCTAAAAATAAATATACATTTTTAAAAATTTAAAAACATACTTGTCTGTATAATTTTTCATATATATTTAATATATCAGTTAAATTTATTTAGGGCCATCTTTAAAAACTTTTAAGACCAACTTATGTATGTCATAACCATTTTTAAATATTTATTAAGCCTTAGAAAAATATATAAATCATTCCTAAATATTAGTATATCCTTCCTAAAATTTTAAAAACGTTTTTTAGTCTTTTGAATATTTTATATTAAAATTTTAACATATTTTAATCATTTTGTTAGATGTTTAAGATTAACTAGTTATTTATATGTGCTTGTGTGGAACAATATTTTATGCTATTTTTTTAATTAACACGTATCTTTTTGTGAAAAATTTTTTTGTGAATCATGTTTTGTATTTTTTTAATATATTTTTTGGATTAAAATCTTAAAATATAAAATTAGACTGTATTTGAAGTTAATTCATGCATGTGTAGAGAATAGTTTTATTAGTTTTGTTCAAAACATTTATAATTTAATGTTGAATTATATTTTGTTATTGACTTTCACTTTGATCAATCTTTTATTTTAGTTAGGCGGAAACTTTCTTACATGTAATAAATCATATTAAGCGATTTGACGGTAGTTTGGAGAGTAATCTTTTATATAATAGAAACAATCAAATTAGTGTTTAATCATATAAATCATTTATCGTATAATAACGAGTCAGAAAAATATTTTTGTAGACAAAATATATTATAAATGTTTATTTCAATAGTGTTAACGGAGACTAATTTTTTTATTCAAAAAAATATATTCTTATTATGTATGAGAAAACTATGGATACTTGTTTTGTTGTTTTGTAAATATTTTAATATTTGTATTTTTTATGAGGTATAAGTTAGAAGTATTTTATAAGAATTACATTATTAATTTAATTCCAGACTAATGTTATTGGGTTTTAAAATTCAAATTATGATTTAAACCAATATTTAAAACTTAGAGTAATCATATTTAAACTAAATCCAAAACCTAAAAGCCAAATAAATAGGAATTTTTTACTAAATTTTTATTAAATCATTCCTAAAAATTAGTATATGTTTCTAAAAAATGATGAACAAAATTTTTTTGAAGATTTTCTCTTAAAAAAAAAATCATTTTTGAAAAACAAAATTTTGAAAGAAAAATTTTGAAAAAAACAATTCATAATTTTGAATTTTTTGTTTCGAAATATAAAATATTTTTATTTTTTTATTTGATAATCAATTTAAATTGAAATTATATAAAGTAAGAGTTACACTTGTCTTTTTTGCATTTTAATGAATGTTATTTTTTTGACTTTTAATTTTGTGTTATATTTTTGTGACAAAAACGTAAATATTGTAGGGTATTTCTCATTTATATATGTTAAACCTATTTTAATATTTACTAAAGTTTTAAGAAATCTATATTAAAATTTTATGATTTTTTTCCTAAAATTATGTAAATCATTCTTAAAAATTAGTATATCTTTCCTAAAAATAAAAGACAAAATTTTCGAAAAAACAATTTGAAAAAAAATGTTTTGAAAAACAAAATTTGAAAAAAGGTTTTGAAAAATAGAATTTTTTTTGTAATTTGAAATTTTGTTTTTCAAAATATAAAATATTTTTTTATTTGATAATTAATTTAAATTAACAGTATATAAAGTAATGGGTATAATTATCTTTTTACCCTTTAGTAAATGTTATTTTTGTGAAATTTATATTTTTGAGACAAAAATTTTATTTAGTCTAGTTTAGGGTATAAATTCATTTAATTTATTCAATTTCTCTAAAGAAAAGTAGATGAATGTTTTACTCCAAAATTTGTTTATAGTTGCAGAATTTTTTAGTGAAATTAGTAGAAATGTTTTTTTGTATTTTTTTCAACTCAAAAAAAAAAAATAGAAAATGTTTAATTATACTAAATTACTAATTGTTATTCAATACAATGCTCTAAGATAATGGGAAACAAATTTCTTGAGCATAGATGTGTAACGACCATTAGAGAGTGAGACCCACCCTACTTGGTTACTTTATCATACGGGAAGATATTTTCCCGGAAAATGACAAACGAGAAAATCCCCAGAAAAAAATTTACTCGGGACTCGCGCTTCCGTTCACGTGGCAGTCACCTCAATGAACGATTCTCCTCCATTTTCGAAACTCTTTGTTTTCTCCCAAAGTCCCATCACTCACATAGAGAATCTCACTTCAAAGCAGGGGAAGAAAAAAAAGTAGATTCGAAACTCCGATCATTGAAGCAAAGAAGCGATGCTTGCTTCACCTTCTTCTTCCTGTGACTCTCTTTCTTCCAATTTTCTCTACTCCTCCGGTAATGCCTTCACTGGCTTCATTCCCATGGGGTTAGTCAATTGCACTTTTTTGTCTCTTTGTTTCGAAATATTGATCCGAATTAGACTTCTGATTCTTCATTTGCCTCTCGATTTTGGCTTCGTAGACTGAAATTGAGCAGGAAAGTGAGCGGAGCTCCGATTTGTAGAGTTTTCTCCCGTAAGGCACGTCTTGTTCGTAATCTCCAGTCTCATTCTGCTTTGTAGAGCTTGTAGTTTCAAAAAAGATCGAATTATAAGTTCTTCATTGTTTCATCATAGGTAGATTAAGGATCGTTCAACACTTAAGGTCACTTGTCGTCGTGCACACGAACGAGTGATAGAGGAACAAGCATCTCCAATGACAGAATCTAAACAATCCTTCAAATTTTCCACTGGTGAGATGTCTCCTCTTGGTGTGTCCCAAGTCGACAAGGGAATCAATTTCGCTCTGTTTTCTCAAAACGCCACTTCCGTGACACTCTGCTTATCACTTTCCCAGAGGTATTCATATGTTTGTTTCTTGCCAATGTCACTTCCCCAGAGGTATTCATTGATTTTGAAGTTTCTTTATGTTGTTTGGTGATATATTTGCCAGTGATAAGGATGATGTCAATGTTGATGGTATGATCGAGTTGGTTTTGGATCCCAGCAAAAACAAGACTGGAGATACTTGGCACATTTGTGTTGAGGTACACCGAGAAACTCTTTCAGAAAATTCATTTCTTACGCAATCTTATTGTCTTCTCACGAAACATGGATGTGAGGTTTTTTTTTACATTATGATAGGATTTGCCACTCAGAAATGTTCTTTATGGTTACCGTGTTGATGGTCCTGGAGAATGGAATCAAGGGCATCGGTTTGAGAATAGCATTGTGCTTTTGGATCCCTATGCAAAGCTAGTTAAGGGCCGAAGCTTTTTTTGGAGATAGTAACCAAAGGTTTGCTCAATTCTATGGAACTTATGACTTCGAGAGCTCGCCATTTAACTGGGGAGACGACTACAAGTTCCCTAGCATCCCTGAGGTACACATTTCATTTGTCTTCTTCAGCACGATTCTGTTGATGAGCTATTTTGCTGACTATGGACTACAGTTTCTTACAGTGCTTCATTTTGTTTAATAATCTGTTACTGTATTGCAGAAGGATCTTGTTATTTATGAAATGAATGTTCGTGCTTTTACTGCTGATGAGTCAACTGGGATGGATCCATCTATAGGAGGAAGTTACCTTGGTGTCATTGAGAAGGTAATAATATTCTACCTCCAGAAGAGCTAATAGCAGTGAATGTGTAAAAGCTTTTATTACATATATTGAGGGTACGTTTCATCTGCTTGTATGTTTATGTGTAATGCTATTTTTTTTTGTCTCATTCGTTTCTTCTCCTGACAGATTCCACACCTTCTAGATCTCGGTATAAATGCAGTGGAGTTATTGCCAGTATTTGAATTTGATGAACTGGAGCTTCAGAGGCGTCCTAATCCTAGAGATCACATGGTAAACACAAATCGGCGATTTGCATATCTAATATATTTTTCAGGAATAAGAATTCCAATGCCTCCACAAGCTGAAAGAATTTCTTTGTTAGGTTAACACATGGGGTTACTCGACAGTTAACTTTTTTGCTCCAATGAGCCGTTATGCTAGTGGTGAGGGAGATCCTATTAAAGCTTCCAAGGAGTTTAAAGAAATGGTGAAAGCTTTACATTCTGCTGGTATAGAGGTAGGCAATATCCCCCAGTCTTTCCCCCTTTATTTTGGCAAATGATGTTTATTCCTAGTTGAACTTATTGTAACTGATTATCCTTCAGAAGTATTCTTACAATTTTTTTCTCTTCAGGTCATTTTGGACGTAGTTTATAATCATACCAATGAAGCAGATGATAAGTACCCTTATACCACTTCATTTCGTGGCATAGACAATAAGGTGAGTTATGAGAGGAGTAACCAGTTTATTTCCTTTCTAATATTTGAACCCTAAACAGTATGATATATCTATCTGCAGATTTATTACATGCTTGATCCAAACAACCAACTGCTTAACTTTTCTGGCTGTGGTACATTTTTTGTAAAGCTTATTCCGGCTTGGCTTTTGAAAATTTGGTTTTGAGTTGGCTGTAATATATCTTCAACGTCTCTTGTTTTCTGTTTATAGGGAATACCCTGAACTGTAACCATCCTGTTGTTATGGAGCTAATACTAGAGAGCTTAAGGCACTGGTATGGACAAAATCAGAATAGACCAAATATCCACTGTAATTAATGGACCAAAAGTCCTGAACATGACAGTTCACTGGTTACTTCACATAGTTAATCACTGTCTGTTCTGCTTTCTTCTCTTTTCCTAAATGCAGGGTGACGGAGTATCACGTGGATGGTTTCCGATTTGATCTTGCTAGTGTGTTATGCCGAGAAACAGATGGATCTCCACTCAGTGCTCCCCCACTCATAAGGGTATGTTGATTATGTGTTATCAGATATAATGGTAGCCGTAAGCATCCTCATTTTAATTTTTTTAATGAATCAGGCAATAGCCAAGGATTCTGTTCTGTCAAGATGTAAAATAATTGCAGAGCCTTGGGATTGTGAAGGATTATATCTTGTCGGGAAGTTTCCAAATTGGGACAGGTAACAGTTTTCGCTTCGCTTTCCAAATTGGTTTAGATAATACTATCCATGGTACTTGGTAGTTCCTCTCATAGTTCTCTGATAATCAACTTTATGTAACTACTTGATTTTTTTAAATTCAGGTGGGCTGAGTGGAATGGGATGTACAGGGATGATGTTAGAAAATTTATCAAGGTATACAACAAATGGAGTTTTGTTTATCTCGTATTTAGAAAGAAGAAGTATTGCAGAACACTCTAATGTTCCAAATCTTTAGGGTGACTGTGGTATGAAAGGAAGCTTTGCTACTCGGGTTTCAGGATCTTCCGATCTTTACCAGGTAAGATACATTCAAGTTATTATTTTTGTTTCAACGCTGAATCCAAGTAGGTTACATGATATCGTCGGAATTACTTGCTTCTCTTATATAGGTTAACCAGCGGAAGCCTTACCATAGTGTAAATTTCATAATTGCGCATGACGGATTCACATTACGAGATCTTGTAACATACAATTCTAAGGTACTTTGATTTCTAATGTAATGATGTTGCAGCCTGGATGAGTCTATGCTTTACATATCTCTTCTGTAATTTATAGCACAATGAAGCCAATGGAGAAGGAGGAAATGATGGATGTAACGACAATTATAGCTGGAACTGTGGGTTCGAAGGTACGATTATAACTTAATCACAACATTGAGGTTTCTTATTTCAGTATTCAAGTTTATACGCTGTTTCTTGACAGGGGAGACTGGTGATGTTCACATCAAGTCTTTACGTGTTCGGCAAATGAAGAATTTTCATTTAGCTTTGATGATTTCTCAGGTAAAATTATTGCCAACATACATGATACTGTAACAATCTTATATGAGACCGACCTTGATCATCGAACAGGGAACACCAATGATGCTAATGGGAGACGAATATGGACATACCCGATATGGTAATAACAATAGCTATGGACATGATACTGCTCTCAACAATTTCCAGTGGAAAGAGGCAAGTCTTATATGTCGCAGGTTTTTTCTTCTCTGCTTATTACGGATTCCCCCATGAGCTGGAATCATTTCTTCTTTTTATATCTCAGCTCGCAGCAAAGAAGCAGAACCATTTCAGGTTTTTCTCAGAGGTGATCAAGTTCCGACATTCACGCCATGTACTCAAGCACGAAAATTTCCTCAGCAAAGTAAGTAAACCTCTTCTCGTTTACATGTATTCCTTAGATTTGAGTGCTACGCTAATGTGCAACGTTTTTTTGTCTCTAGGGCGAGATCACATGGCATGAAGATAATTGGGACAACCCTGATAGCAAGTTCCTAGCTTTCACGTAAGACACCAAAAAAAAGCCTCAGGGACAAGATCTCTCATTAAATCTTGAATTTTCGTTGTCATTCTCTTTTTACAAATTTCTGTTATAAATTCGCTTTTTCTCACCTCTAAACTAGTAATCCAGACGAGTTGTTGGATTTCAGATTAATTTGTTATTGTTCTTGCAGTCTCCATGATGGTGTGAGGGGCCGTGACATCTATGCAGCATTCAACGCTCACGACTACTTTGTCAAGGCTCTGATTCCACTGCCACCGCCGGGAAAACAATGGTTCCGTGTGGTCAGTCTTTCTTTCTTTTGTTCTTTATCTCATCTTCTTTGGTTCTCTGATTCCGTGACCTGACTCAGTTGTCATATTTCCACAGGCTGACACAAACCTCGAGTCACCGAATGATTTTGTAAAGGAAGGTGTGGCCGGTGTGGCTGAGACATACAATGTGGCTCCATTCTCTTCGATCCTTCTCGAGTCCAAGTAAAGCAAAACACGAGCAGCTTCTAGTGAACATAAAAACATAAAAAATAAGATGCATGAAAAGATCCATGAGTGTCTAGTCAAATTTGATTACATGTAAAATTCCAAAATAGAAGACATTTCCGATCAAAAGAATATATATATATACACATATATTTCGAGCCATGGTAAGTGTTTCTTTAAGGTTTGCATTTCAACCTTAACTCCTATGTTTCCTTTTTCTTTTGATTCCTCTATATTAAATAGCTTGCATCCTGATTGAACATGGGAACCAAACGTTAGCAAATCTTAGGTTTACAAGTCTTAGGTTTGTGATCCTGATGCTCTTGTTCGTTTGAAGTTTTGTGGTACGTCTTGAAAGTGCCTTCCAAGCCACACAAGCTCCAGAAGTTTACCAAACCCGCTTCTGAGTAGTTGGTGGTAGATCAAGGTACTCAATTGGCAGAACAGCTAGCAGTTTCTAATATGACTGGAGTCTTTAATCGAACTACTTAAGTTCTCAGGTGGTTAAACCTGAAAGGAACAAATCCGTTTTACTCGCATTGGTATCTAAATTTTTATTCTCCCCCTCTTTTGAGATATGTTATATTATAGTAATAAAGGAATACAAAAACTTGTTAACTGTTGATAGTGAACATCAACTAACGGATGAAGTATTATGAATAGCTCGGAGGTTTTCGTGTTTATAAAGCGATAGCTCGGCAATCGTTTAAGAACGTGAGATCGCTCGATGAATGAATCTCTAGGAGAATATATTAAAAACAGGTCGGAGCTAAACTTTAGGTCTCGTTTCGAAAAAAATGGATCCTTTACAAATGAGAGGACCCTTCTATTTAGTATTTAGAGTCAATCTCATTCGAATTTTACAGGATCGTAAGTCAAAACTAGGATGTCGCCTACTCTTCTGTTGTTGTAGAGAACGGCAGAGACTAACGTGTCGACTCCACCTTGTTTTCCATAGGTAGTAGGTCGGAGACGGTATATCGCAAAACATTTTTCTGTTAGGAACAACGTGTCGCCTCTTCTAGGTTTTCCGCAGATTGTACGACCGAATTGTAAGTGGGTCTTCTGTTAAGTAGGCAGAACGGGAATCCGTCGGAAAAAATCCCTCAGAAATGTGTAAGGAATGTCTTTTGAGAATCCGTCAAAAATTTATGGACGGACTTCTGGCGAATTTTTTTTTCCGATGAGATAATCCCGGCAACCAAATTCCATCGAAAATCGGACAGAAATGTCTTTTCTCAACGGATTGCCGATGAGATGGACCGTCCGGAATTAGCTGTTTTCTTGTAGTGATGTTCAGAATAAGTACATGGACATGAATGAGGAGATGCAAAATTTAAGATAAATGTGGACATTACAGACACACAAGTAGCAGAGCAAAGTGCAACTGAAGCAACTCAATCGAAACTTCAATGTAAGCAACACAAAAATTTGAACAGATTTTGTATCAGTTGGGTTAGGAGAAGATGAAAAAGAAAAGGCTAAATGCATTTTCATTGTGGTTCAGGGTTAGTGGTTAACAGTAAAACACATGGAACAAATCACTTGAAGCGAAATTTCGAAAATTGTTCTAAGATGCCTAAAATGGTAGATAAGCCTGTATATGATCATATGGTAGATCGTGAGATGACTAGCGAGATTATCATCTACCATGAATTACCATTTTGATATGTCGAGTATGGGAAGGTTAAAGCAAGATATAGATATTTGAATCATGATTGTCAACATATCTTTAGACAGACTGTTCTAGGAGCAGTGTCGGCCTTGAAGGGAAGCAAAATAAGCATTAGCTTCCAGCCCATAATATTATCAAATATTATCAGCCCTAAATTTGGAAAAATTCAAACCGTGATGTTGCATAAATAATATTAGTTTTATACTTCTTGAAAAAAAAATATTAAGCTTGGCCACATGTTTTAGTAATGGGCTTTATATTGGGCTGACATTGCTAAACATCTAAAGCTAAAAAAAAACAAGAAACCTAAAGGCTAAAGCAAAGCAGCCGGCTGTCTTCTTCTTCCTTTCATAATTTCATCAGCAAAAAAATTTTAGCTTCATCATTTTCTTATTAAATCAGATTCACCATCCTCTTAGTCATCAATTTGTGTCAGTTTTGATTCAAAATTTTCGGCCATCATCAATTCAGGTTTGTTCAATTTTTTTTTAATATTCACCACCAAAACCTAATATATTGCTAATTATTTGTGTGATTGAGTATGAGCTGAGTGATTGAGTCGTGTGCAGGAACACATATGAGTTTAGAATTAGGTATACACTGTTTAGAAGATTAAGTTAATCATGCTAGCTTTTGTTTTCTTTATCTTTTGTATGATGATTCATCTATTTACTAAATTTTACAACTGTAGTTTAATGTCTTCAAATCGAATAAAAAAGAAGTCAGAGGCGCAGAAAAAGTAAGAAAAAGGAAAAGACAAGAAGCATTAATAAAATCGTTGGCTGGTTCCATGTTCAGGTATGTAAAACAATCTGAACCTTCTAAAATTGATGAATCGTTAGAAGAAGAGATCAATGAAGAAGCTGGTGGGTTAGAAGATGATCATGCTGGTGGGTTAGAACATGATCAAGCTGAAACCATTGGTGAAATGGTAATGAAAAGTGTGACGAAATGAGAATAAGGATGAGAATGAAGAGGATAAAACAGATGATGTTAAGGAATATCAAATAGATGGAGATATCTATGATCCTGGAAATTGGAAAACAATTGATAATAGAATGAGAGATTTTCTGGTTGAAAAAGGTCCACTGGCAAGACTTCCGATTGATTATCATTTTCCAAGAGATTATATAGGTAGATGTTTTTCTCATTTGTCTTATACAAGAGAAATAAGGCAAGTAGTGGATCTGATGATTGGAGAAATGTCTCAAAGTTGCTAAAGGAACATGAGAAAGGTCATAAGCATATCATATGCATGACTCAATGGATGGAGTTAGAGGTGAGACTACAGACAAATCAGACGATTGATAAGCATATTCAAGAAGAGATCAACAAAGAGAAAAAACACTGGAGAGATGTGTTGTTGAGGATAATTGCATTGGTAAAAGGTCTTGCTAAACAAAATGTTGCATTTCGTGGAAGTAGTGATAAGATTCATGAAGATGGTAATGGGAATTTTTTGGGCATGATTGAAGTATTTGCAGATTTTGATCCAGTGATGAAAGAACACATTAGACGGATTGACAAACATGAAACTCATTATCATTATCTCAGTCACAGAATTTAGAATGAGTTGATAGAGATGCTTGGGAATGAAATCCAGCAAATGATCTTAAAGAAGATTCGATGTGCAAAGTATTTTTCAGTTATTCTTGATACCACTCCTGATATCAGTCACCGGAACAAATGTCCCTTGTTATCCGATGTGTGGATATTTCTGAGAGTTCACCAAAGATTGTAGAATTTTTTTTGACATTCTTGGAAGTGAAAGACAAAACCGGAGAAGAAGAGCTTTTTAACACCCTTCAAGATGTATTGCTTAATCTTGGGTTGAGTATAGATAACATTAGAGGACAAGGTTATGATAATGGGTCAAACATGAAAGGAAAAAACAAAGGAGTGCAAAAGAGGTTGCTTGAAATTAACCCAAGGGCTGTCTACACACCATGTGGTTGTCATAGTTTGAATTTTGTACTTTCAGATATCGCTTCCTCATCAACGATAGCAGTATCATTTTTTGGAATTATTCAGCGTATCTATTGTTTGTTTGCTTCTTCTACAAATAATTGTGAAGTTTTTAGAGAGATTGTGAATGGTATTACAGTAAAACCATTATCACAAACTCGTTGGGAGAGCCGCATCAAAAGTGTTAAAGCAATACGACTTCAAGCTCCTAAAGT
Source organism: Schrenkiella parvula (assembly GCA_000218505.1). Taxonomy (NCBI): domain Eukaryota; kingdom Viridiplantae; phylum Streptophyta; class Magnoliopsida; order Brassicales; family Brassicaceae; genus Schrenkiella; species Schrenkiella parvula. The sequence continues at coordinate 3,982,659 of CM001192.1, read as the reverse complement.
ACGAGATGCTTTGTTGTACTTGGCTGAAAAGAGTGATAATCCGGGAACAAGAAGTGAAGCAGAGTCTCTCGCCATGAGTGAAATCCATGGAATCGGAAGCTTTAAGTTTTTGTTTGGAATGGTTATTTGGTATGAAATTTTGTTTGTTGTTAACAAAGTAAGCAAGATCCTGCAGTCACAAGATATGGATATTGATATTGCTATTGCTCAAGTGAAAGGTCTTATTGCTTTTTTTAAAGACTATAGAGAAACAGGTTTCCAAGCAGCAAAAGTCGAAGCTGAGCGGATTGCTATTGATATGGAAATTGATCCGGTATTCTCTGTGAGAGCAAAACATCTCATTAAAAAGAAACAATATCATGATGAAGAGCCTGAAAAAGATGGAGAAAATGTGATATTGACATCAGAAGATAAATTTAGGATCAATTATTTCATCAAAATTGTGGATCATGCTTTGGTCTCTTTTGAGACAAGGTTTGATCAACTCCAAAGTTATGAAAAGACTTTTGGATTTTTATTTGACTTGAAGAAGCTGAAGTTAACAAACGATGATGAGTTGATGGTTTCTTGTGCCAACCTTGAAGTTTTTTTCAAGCATGGTAATCATTATGATATTGATGGTAATGAAATTATTTTTGGAGATAAAGCTTTTAAGAAGGAGTTTACCAAAAGATATTACATCTTCTACAAAAGATGGAAAGTTGTTATCCAAATACATGGACTGCATATCGCATAATGATGACAATTCCAGTTTCAGTTGCTTCTGCAGAAAGAAGTTTTCGAAGTTAAAACTCATAAAGTCTTATCTACGGTCGAGTATGTCACAAGAGAGACTAAATGGTTTGGCAATCATATCGATTGAAAGGAGCATGGCTGAAAAATTGGATTATACAACTTTGATTGAATGAGTTCGCAAGTAGAAATGCCAGGAGAATAATTTATTTATTTTTTGTGTTTTGAATATTTACAGTTTTTGTTTGACATTAAATCTTTTCTTTTTTGTTACATTCAAGTTTTTTATTGATGTGCAAAACTCTCGCAAAGCAGCCCATTTTTTTTTCGCTTCCAGTCTTTTAAAATTCAGGACCGGCACTGCATAGGAGATATGAAATAGAAAAAGAAAAGTTGAAATAGCTATATTTGAAGCATTGTGGTCGGGTGTGTTTCACTTCTGATTTATGAATATCTCATCCTCAAGTTTTGGGGTATATTTTCCTAAGTGCTCATTACATTGATGATAGCTGGAGAATACTCAATAAGATCTAGCTTTTTGTTACTTGAAGTCTCCACATATCGGTGATGAAACTGCTAATAAGATTTTTGAGTCTTTGAAAGAATGAGGTTTAGAGAACAAGGTTTCCTCTATTATTTTGGACTATTCCACTAACAATCCTCAAGGGTAAGCTTCAGATGATAAGTGGAAGTGGTGGTACGTTGTGTGATGACAAGTACATGCATGTAAGATGTTACGCTTATAGTATGAACCTCCTAATCAAAAAAGATTTCGAGTAAGCAAATAATATTTTGCATAACATTCGAGAAATTGTTAGATATGTGAAAGTATCGCCACAAAAGAAAGAAACATTTGAAGCTTGTGTAGAGAGAGTATGAATTAAAAGTGAAGCTGGTTTATCACTGATATTCCTATTTGTTGAAACTCTATATATGAGATGTTTGCTAGAGCTCTAAAGTTTAGAAAATCATTTGCTAGCATACATGTATATGATATACAATATAAGTCATTGCCTTCAGATGATGAGTGAAACCGTGGAGAAAAAATCTATGAGTTATTGAAGTCTTTCAATGTTATCACTATGTATATTTCAGGTTCAAAATATACCACATCTAATGTTTACTTCACGCAATTCAATTGTTATCGGGGAAATTTGCCACTTGTGATGATGATGGTGTGAAAGAAATGCCCAGAGATATGCATGTTAAATTTGATTAATATTGGGAGGATTACAATTTATTCTTGGATTTGGCAATTCTAAAATTAATTTGAGTAAGTCTTATAAAGATTATCAGAAACGATCTCATACAATTTCTTCAGGTGTTTCATTGACACCAAATCCACACGAGCTAGTTACAAAAACTTCACTTGAAGATGATTATGATAACAAAACTATTACAATACAATTTTAGATAATCCCATAACCATATTCATAATTAGAAATTGCTGATCGTCATATATTTTTCATAATACATGATATTTTTGAGTTGGAAAAAAATATTGAAGTTGGTGATGACAACACAAAGACACATTTGAATATCTATTAACATGAGCCAAGACTAGATAGAAGGTCTTATCGAGATTTGAATATTTTGAGTTATTAGAAAGATAACCAATATTTATTTGGTCATATAGCATCTAGGGCATGTCATATCCTTAGCATCTTGATCACTACTGTAGATTCAGAATAGGTTTTTAGCATTGTCACTCGGGTTTTAACTCCATATAGAAACCGGCTCTTGCTAAAAATATTTGAGCTTTGCACTAGAATTTGGTTGTGCGATTTCTGCAAAATATGAAGCTAAACTTTAAAATCTACAAAACCATTATATAACAAAGTGAATATTTTCACAGCTAATTCATATTTTTACAAAATGAATTAATGCCTTGTATCAGGATTTGAATGGGAAGTTTGCAGCTTTGAACACTCATGTCAAGAAGCTAGATATTCAAATTGCTCAAACAGCTGAATCCGTCAAAAGGCAAGACAACCAGAGGTATCACGTCAATGCCATCATGGTTGGAAGTGGAACAGAGCTGAATACAATGTTGAAAAATGGTCTTGATGCAGGAGAATTCATGGAGGTTGAAAATTTGAAAAACGAAGATTTTGGAATGCAGAAATCAGTGACGGTCGACACCAGCCTTGGGTGTCGGCCGACACCAGTGCAAAATTTCACCAATTCGAGTTCTAACGAAGAGAAATCAACCCAGTTCGATACGGCAGAGTTGACACATGATTTTGGTGTCGATCGACACCACCTCAGTGACGGTCGACACTTGATGCAGACCACTCGGGACAGTTCTAAATTGCCTCCAACACTTGAAGAGAGAGTGTACAAGCCTAAGATACCATACTCCAAGCCAAAGAAGTCGAAGAAGGAGATTTAAGAGGCTAAATGCAAGGCGACAGTGGATAGGTTAGTTGACGACCACCCGATTTTTGATAAGGTCAAGACGTAACCGGATTATAAACGGTATGTCAAGAGGGGTGTTGCTGACTAGAGATGTTAGTGCTGTTCTGCAAAGTGCAGCCCCAAAGAAGCTGTCGGATCGAGGATGCTTTGTGCTAGATTGTTCGATCTCTAACGACATGTTTGAGCATTTTCTTTGTGATCTCGGTTCAGGTGTCAATCTCTTGCCACTATTAGTTGCTCAGCGTATAGGAATGACAGATTTCAAACTGAGAAGAGTCTCTTTAATACTAGCTGATAGATCAGTACGCATTCCAGATGGTTTGCTTGAGGATGTTCCAGTTAAGATTGGTGGATGCTTCATACCTGCAGATATTGTTGTTTTGAAATATGATGAGGAATCCAGAGATCCTCTTATCTTGGAAAGACCCTTTTTAGAAACTGCAGGAGCATTGATTGACTGTAAGAAAGGGAAGATAAAGCTGAATGTTGGAGATATGGTCATGAATTTTAGCATGGACAAGCTAGGGATGAAACCCACCATTGATCGACAGACCTTCTCTGTAGAAACCTCCACGGATACTCAAATTACATCGGTTTCTTCAGAGTTAAATGTTGAAAAAAATGCAGAAACTCGAGTTGCAAGATTGGTGTCGGTCGACACCACTCCTTGTATCGGTCGACACCCTTTGTCAATCAGTCCTGATGATATTCCTCATTTCCTTGGTCGACCTCATGCACCTAATGCTTATACACCACCATGGTTGAGACGCCTTTCACAGAGGCATTCATTGTCACTCTCTGATCCACCAGATGCATGAGTCCTGACATAGTCAAGCTAATGACTGAAAACAGTACTTAGTGGGAGGCAACCCACTTTTAGGTAGATTTTTCTTTCAATTTTCGTTTTTCTTTTTGATTTTACTTTGTTTTGTCTTTCTATTTCATATTTCAAATAGAAAAGTGTTTAGGAAAGTGTTTGCTAGCATAGAGTTATATGATACACAATATAAGTCATTGCCTTCACAGGATGAATGGAACAATAGAAAACAAACTTGTGAGTTATTGAAGTCTTTCATTGTTATCACTACGTGCATTTTAGGTTCAAAATATACAAAATCTAATGTTTATTTCACTCAATTCAATTGTTATTAGAGAAACTTTCCACTTGTGATGATGATGGTGTGAAACAAATGGCCAGAGAGATATTCATGTTAAATTTGATAAGTATTGGGAGGATATGGGCGTAGTCCATGAAATAATTTGAGTAAGCTCTATGAAGATTATTAGAAACGATCTCATATAAGTTCGTCAGATGTTTATCGATTTTTTGATTATTTTTTATCCTATATATATATATATATATATTATTTAGAAGATTGATGCGTTAAAGCTGTTAGTGTGAGAAGGACGTAAGGAGATGTCGTCGTGGACCTAATAATTATAACGTTTTACGGTTTTATCCAAAGACCAAAAAGGTTAGATCTACGATTCCAACTAGGGACACACAAAACTAAAAACAAACTGGAATTTCAAACTCAGAAATAGATCTAGTTGTAGTCTTACAGACATTAAAACTATGTCATATTTGGTTGTTCCATTTCTCAATTCTGTTTGAATCCCTAACTTTCCCTCCACTCGCTCTTTACTCATCAGACCACATAACAAAAGTCACAATAAATGAGTGATATACAAAAAAAATTGAGTTAATATGATATGATCCAGTTGACTCGTTTCATAACAAAAAAAACTGGGGTCGGAGAAAAATATGTGTCTCTCTCTGTGTGTCTCTGTGTGTGTATAAATATATATATATATATATATATATATATATTATATATATTATATATATATATACAAAGTTACACACTCCTTCAGATGAAAGTGAATTGAATGGCTAAAAATGATATTATGGAAAATAAGGGTTCAATTATCAAATATATAGATACGCTAAGGGCATGTATGTTAGTTTTATGAAAAAGAACTTAGATCAATCATTCTAAGTGAAGCTGGTTTATCCTTGATATTCCTACTTCTTGGAACTCTACATATGAGATCTTTGCTAGAGATCTAAAGTTTATGAAAGTATTTGCTAGCATAGAGTTATATGATACACAATATAAGTCATTGCTTTCACAGGATGAATGGAACCATGGAAAACAAATTTGTGAGTTATTGAAGTCTTTCATTGTTATCACTATGTGCATTTTAAGTTCAAAATATACCACATCTAATGTTTACTTCACCCAATTCAATTGTTATTAGAGAAATTTTCCACTTGTGATGATGATGGTGTGAAACAAATGGCCAGAGAGATATGCATGTTGAATTCGATAGGTATTGGGAGGATTACAGTCTAATCTTAGATACGGGCGCAGTCCATGAAATAATTTGAGTAAGCTCTATGAAGATTATCAGAAACGATATCATACAAATTCTTCAGGTGTCTAAGCTTTGCACTAGGATTTGGTTGCGCGATTTTGCAAAATATGAAAGTAAACTTTAAAATTTACAAAACCATTTTATAATAAAATGAATCCTTTTTCAGCTTATTCATATTTTAATCGTAGGTAATATAGAAGAAAACTTTGATGACAGTGGAGATGTCAGGAAAACAGCAAATAGCTTAGGAGTGGAGTGTTCAAAATCAGGAGATTCAAGTGTTTGATGAAACAATAGTATATTGGTGTTTCGATTTTGTTTTACATCATTTATATTTTGTTTGATGAAAGTATGAAACAATCGGTTATGTTTGTAGTTTGGAATATGGACATTTCTTGATCAAAAATGGGCAATGAACGTTTAGAAGAGTATAAGTGAATTTTTTGATGTTTTATCGTTTTTTTATTTTGTCTTCTTTCTTTTTGGTTGTGTGTTTGTGTCCTTATGTGTTTTACTTATGAATTTTGGTTTCATGATATACACATTTGGTGGCTTTGTATTACTTTCGATGATAATTCATTTTAAATTTTATGATGTTTTGTCGTTTCTTAGCTTTTTGATGTTTAATAACATGTTTTTTAATTTCAAATTTGCTTTATGATAAACACATTGGGTTTTAAAGTTTCTTTCAAGACATATATTCCATTTTTTAAAACTCTAACTTCATTAATAAAATAGTTTAATTTTGTTAGACCAGTATTATATACAATTTCTTATAAAATTCATATGAAAAAAGTAAAAACCAATTATTTTAAAATTTTGAAAAGAAAAACGTTCGACGTACTTTGGGCTTGAAATAGGTATTGATTTAAACAGGCTTAAATGGACATGAATTATACGAACTATGAATAAATGGTTCGGGTATAAACAGGTTTGGACATAAACGGGCTAGACCTGCTCGTTTTAACATCTGTAAGAAAAAACAAACGATGTTCGAAAGAAAGCAAAACAAAAAACGAGCCTAGATACTAAAAATCAAATTCTACAAATTAGTTTTATCTGCTTTTGTATGTAGTTCGAAAGAGTTTTTTCTATATGTTATTTTTTATCTATGACTTTGTATTCTCCTCCAAAAAAATTCTTAAACAAAAGTTGAGTAAACCAAACATACAATTTTACTGAATGATGATGCATCTTTTGTTTAGAGTGCAACAAAAGTGTAAACCATACATATCTAAACGCAAAAGTAAAAGTTAACACCAAGACAAGAATTGTTGTTATGAAATAATATTATAGTAATTAAAACCCCAAAAATCACCAAAAAAATCCCTAAATTCAAAGACAAAAACACATTTCATCGATAATCTGGTTACGTTTCTTGAATTGCATTTTTTTTTTGTAAATTTAACATGAAACTGAAACAACGGGTTTGCATATTTCTGCAATTGATAATCACCCACTTGTTTGAATTAGATATTACCTGCTAAATTCTAGAATTTGACATGGATTAAGATACTAGATTATTTAGGTAGAAATCTAAGAGCTTGAAACATAGGTGTTTAATCTGACTTTCAATCTGAACCTGAAATGGAATGCTTAGTTCATGCTCTAAGCTTGCTGTGTGCTTTAGCTTTGTTGATGAACAGATGTATCTCAATGCCCTTTAGATGTCAAGAAACCACTGAGTCAGTTGGAGCTTCCAAGTCAAGAAGCCAGAAGATACATATTATGTGAAAGTTATTCAAAAGACTCCAGTCAAGTTATCGTAAGTGTATCATCCACTTGTCCAAAGCTATCACTACATACAACTTCAATTTTAAGCAATGTTTAATGTTTGGGAAACACTTGAAGTGAATACCATGAGCTCAACATATCCGCTGATATCTCTTTGTTAAGTGTTTGAGATCGGGTCAGAAGCTCATTCACCTGCAAGTCGAACCCTTCTAAAACTATATAACATATTCTCTGATAAGTTAAGCCCACAAACACAACTGTTTTATAAAGATATAAAACTGTGCAAAACTACAAGACTGTTAGATGGACATGGCTCGTAGACAACTTCAGGTGAAGCTGAAATGTCAGCAAAACTTGAGGAGCCAAACCTAAACGAAAATTTCGACAATCCTAGGAATTTTGTCGAACAACTGGTGTGCGATAAGAATAAGAACACTCCTTGCACTAAAACTTTTGGGATCCAAGACCTAACCAAAGGGCCATACACAAAAGGATTCCAATCAAGCACAACTACCAAAAGGCTCGATTCTCGCCGTGGAAAAGAAGATTTCAAAAAAGAACTCTCGATCCATTGGGTACGCCAAATTTTCTGAAGAGGTATTTGAACGTGAAGACTATTGGGATGAAGAGAAGATACTTTAGAGAGAAGAAAGAAACACAACATGAGCTTGCGCAAGCGTGTATAAGTGTTATGGTATGTTCTTCGATTCTCCATGTCCTAAAGATCATAAAGAGGATAGGCGTGTAAACTTAGGAAAATGTTAAACTTTGTACACCACATTTATATATTACAAAAATTTAAACTCAAAACCCTAATATGTTTGACATTAACGTGCTTAACATGCAAAACCAATAGGCTTGCTTGTAGCCCAATATTCTCCCTCAAGTTGGAGTATGAAGATTGGGAATGTTCAACTTGAATACTAAACGTTCAGATTGTTGTTGATAAAGCATTTTCTCCAAAAAACTATTGTCTTCTGTGGTTAGTGATGACAGCAAGATGAGAAACAATGTCATCTTATCTTACATGAGTCCTCCAATGCTATTTTCCCGAAGTCGTCCAAGGCCACCAGATTCTGCGGAACATTCTATACATGGTACTGCGTCATCATCACGCCCAAACAACTACAGACAAATAAGTCTGAACACAATGCTGAATGGAGCTTTATGGTAAGTTGTTGATGTTCATGTCTTGTGATGTTTTACACATTTGCTCGCTATTTGTAATTGTCTGTTGATAATACATGTGCCGACCAAGCCGAGCTAGTTAGGCCACCCGAGCATCTTCGAGCAACCACACTCCTACATGATGATCCAATGCACGTTCCAGCCAAACCAAATGTGATTTCTCGAGTCAAAAGGTCTATAGAAGCTTATGGTCTTATATTTTATCAAGTGACCAAGTTCAAGATCAAGTTGGGCCGAATAAAAAGAAACAACTCTGTCTAAAACGAGCAGCTCGAAGGTTCTTTGCCTTGGCCCATTTAAAAAGCCATTCCCAACCGATTTCCAGCCCAAAGACGTGCTTGAAGATTAAGAGGCAATAGAGAGCTAAGGAGTCATTCAAAATTCATTTATTTATAGTCTTAAGTCTTAGTTAAATTTATATTTTCGAGTTGCCTTGTTTTTACCACATTCCACTAAGTTTTTAGCACATGTGTACTCTATTTAAGCACAATTTTAACAACATAATCAGATAACCCTTTTTGATTGCACTTTTTTTTTAGAAAGTGATTCTCTTTGTTCCTTTGGAACATTTTGTTTTCTTAGTGTATAATATCTAAGATATCAAACCGGTAAATCAAGAGATGTTCCGCGAATTTTTGTGTGACCATTCTATCTCCAAAACTTGTTTTGTAAGTGTTTAGACAGTTCAAGTATTGAGTGTAAATTATTACTCTTCATTGGATCTGCACTAAACTCCATTCTTAGGATCCACCGCCTATATTCTTTTAGATCGTTTGATAGCATCAGACATTGAGTTTAACATACTCTTTGTTCGGTCTTCACGAGCTTTTTGGAGACAAAGATTATCTTTTCCAACTTGAAGTGACCATTTTGGGACATTGATTCAATCTAGCCATCACAAGCTGACCAGAATCGTATCAGAGCTTGTGGGGATGACACATACACGAAAAGATAGATCTTACATCGACTATTGTGTTGTGTCTATTGTAAATGAAGTAGAGTTGGAAGCCACACAACTTTGTATTTCCGATGGATCTCCCAATTGCACCAGCATAACTGCCTCATCTACTCCTTCTCGCATAATTCTGAACAAAGCATATCTTAAGGTTTTCTCTATTTACAATCTCATCAAAGTTAATTTTTACCACTGGCCCAAGATTCTTCCGGATGATCTCTATCATTGGATGTGTGAAATATTGTAATGGAATGCCACGAACTTGAATCTAAAACAACATATTCTTCAACACTTTCTCTGAGATATTTGAAGACCAACGTTGTGTAAACCACGTCCACTAGATGAAACACCAAACACAAAACAAAGAACCATATTCATGGCTTCCTAAAATTGAAATAAAAATTGAAACTTTTTTGGATTCACGCTTTGAGCAATGACATTATCACGCCGAGCCATGTTGTTGAGGCATCTGATTAATTAGCACCATTATGTTTTTTTTTGGGTTGAGAAGGACGCTCACGATTAAGAATATATTTGCTTGTAACGCTTGGGCACACACCGCTTTATGCAGAGCAATCGGAGAGTCATCGACGTCGAGATTGATATCATGTATACGTCTTCGAATATTATTGCTTATTAGAGGGATGAAATTACAGAGAAAATGAGAAAAAAAATAATATATATATATATATATATGCATAAGATAAATTCATGGCGGTTTATCCATTTCGTGGGATTAGTTTATCCATTTTTTGGGATTAGTTTTCTTTCTCTGGCGCCCTTGTTTGAGATTATGGTTTTGGAAGGAGTTAATCCCTTGTCAGCTTTGAAGTCGTTTCAGGCATAGTACATTTTGACAGTTTGTTTTTTGGTGACTTTGATTAGGTTAAATCTTTAGGTCTTTTGTTGTTGCCAGTGTGACTTATGGTTGTGATTATTGTAGACAGTGGTTAGGTTTAGTCTCAAATGGTGGTTAGGTATGTATTTGATGTTGGAGTTTATTGACTCAAATGAATATGAATATATTATGACCAAGAATGCTGATAAATAGAAAAACTTATTTTATTAATCAGAGTTATTTCAAATAATATTTTTGTAAACAAATACTAATAGTAAAAATAATAATAAAATATCATAAACTAGTGATGTTAATTTTTTTGGAAAAACGATATATTTTCCCAAGAAGTATTGTATAGCACCATTTAGAACCCAAACTTAGACTTCATTTTATATTTCTCCGATTACGAAGTTAAAGATCTAATTTCCCTCAAATTAAAAGTTTGTATTTCTCCATTGATTAAATACCAACAGTAAACCGTATATAAATCCGATTACACTAACCACACCTAATTATCACTTAATTAAACTAAACCAAACCCAATTAAAACTAAAACTTATATTTAAGAATCATTCCAGAACAGGATTTCAGAGTTTCAAACCTTTAAGGACATAGCAGAAGAACAAGTCTCCGATCAAATTAGACTAGCAATCGAGTGGAATATCAAGCAATTAACCGCACTGTGAAAGAATCGATAGCTCATCCTTGTGATAGTCAGAAACCTCTTCGTCAGAGAACATCTCTGTGCAAGCGAGATCGGAGACGCATCCGACTGTCTCAAGCTCCGGCTTCAGTTCCTTGGCGGATCCCAGAGACAAGAAGAAGAAAATGATGAATATTACAAAATCTCTGGAGAACTTAGCGGTTTTTGTTTTCTAGACTGGATCGTTTTGAAGTTCTCTTAAGAAAGAAAAAAACCAAAGTTCAAACGTTTATCCACTGATTAACATGACGACTTTTTGCTGCAAATAAACATTCGTCATCTTCGAATTGGTTCTTTAAGTTTCAAATGTTCACGGGATAGACTGCAATTTTCGTCTCCATCCTTCACTTTAAACGGTAAGGTGTTTGTTCATTAGAATCTCAGACAGCATGAAGTTGTTTTTTTATCTCAGCGACCTTTAAAAAAAAAATCATCACTCTTTATTATCAGGGGCTTTAGCTTTTGCTTCTCCTCTTTCTTCAGCCCCTGCTTTATCCGTCCGCGCCGCCTTTATTTCCATGTCGGTGACGGTTTTCGAGATTAAAGATGAACAAGAGAACAGCGGCAACAGCAGCAGTTCTACCCAGAAATTCACCAACAGTCGAGCCTCTCCCGCCGTCCGATGGCCACATTTGAATCTCCGTGAAACATATGATTCCAGAAGCTCAACACCATTGCAGCCTGTTTCGTCTCCGATTTCGCCAACCGATGTCGCCGATATGCCGGATTCCGGTGAATTCATCGATTTTCTGAAGCGAAATTCAAATTCCGGCTGTCGGAGACATGCTCGGCAAAGGTTTGAGCTCTCTTCCGTCGTGAACGCCTCGACCGAAGCTTCTTCCTGGCGAACGTATTAGCACCTAAACGAAAACGTATTAGCTGAAATTTGGGTTTAGTTATAATTGGGTTTGGTTTAATTTAATTTGGTGATAATTAGTTTCAGTTTAGTGTAATCGGATTTATATATGGTTTACTGTTGGTATTACATAGTTAATGGTTTACTGTTAACCAATTAATAAACTTAAACCAAGATTGTGTTAGTACGTTTTAAACTATTATTCAATGGGAAAATACGTTTCGAACTTTTAATTTGAGGGAAATTAAATCTTTAATTTCGTAATCGAAGAAATATAGAGTGATGTTTAAGTTTAGGTTCTAAATAATGCTATACAATATTTATTGGGGGAAATAAATCGTTTTCCCTAATTTTCTTTTTAATATAGAGAAATACGTTCTTCTACCAAAATGCAATTCCCAGCATTTATGTGGGTCTTTTCCCGGCGGTTTTTTGTCGACTTTATGTCAATTTTAACATTTTCTGTTAGTTCTGTGATATTTTTTGGTGATCATCTTAGACTGCAGTTGATATACTAATATTTGAAACAAATCTCATCAGATTTGTTGCGGAAACGACTCCACCACGAAAACCACCATGGATCCAATATGCCAAGGAGAATGTGAAAAATTTAAGTCGCGTGACCGGTTTTCGGAAGAGGCTTTCGACGAACGCAAGGATATACAAAGTCAAAGCGAAAACAACATGAAGTCTACACTAGTGTCAAAAACATGAATACAGATTAATTGGTATCGCGTTGACACTGCAACACATGTAACATTTCTAAATGGCTTTTCCTGATACGATTTGGAAAGCAATGACAATATGGCATACGTATCGTATATGAGTGAGACGATTAGACAAGAAGAAAGATAACTACATACAATGTGTAAAGCTCGTCCCACATCATAACAAGTTTTCGGTAATAATCAATTGCGGACTGTCCATTTTTTCTACACGCAGCCAATTGAGTCCATAGATGCTGGACTCAAACTTTGTTGCCGACAGAGAAACTCTTCCTTCAGTTTTCCCACAAATCATATGTGTTGGTCAAAAACGAAACAATAGAGCGAACTTGGGGTGTTATCGAAGTTCTCGACCGACCAATAACCATGGACTTAACAGGAGTCCATGGTTCCAAATCGAAGTCAGCAGCCGCGGGCTTCTTCATTGTAACGTCGATGAAACCAGTCTTCTTCTTTGCTTGGAGCACATTCAGTATTTTCGAGGCCCATTCATTGTAGTTTTCTCTTGTTAACAAAATAAAAGTAATCATCGAACCGAGATTGTCTGATGAAAACAAGCATCACTGCAGTGGAATCACTTGGTCGTGCAACCATCTTGATCAAATATAATGAGCAAAGAAACGAGAACAAGTGCAAGAAGAAACTCGTCCTTGGGGTAGAAGAAAGCAAAGAAGAAAAAATGAATTAGGGTTTAAAATTTAGCTTTAATACCATGTAAAATTTTGAATATATGTGTTTTCTTATTGATCTTCAATTTTGTAAACAAAGTATATATATAAGCTATATGACAGTGTTAACCGTAAAACTCTAGCGTAATCTACACGAACCCAATAGGCTAGAATATGGCCCAATATCATTTGTTAATGTGTAAGGCTGTGTTCAAATTCGTTTGTTAATAATTTGTATTTCGAAGTTTTGTAATCGAAATTTGTACTTTTTTTTGTATTTTCGTTTTAATAAAATTTAGACGGCAAAAGAAAAACATGTTCTGTTTTTCAATCTAAGGTGACTCACCTACTTACCACATTGATATTGTCATCTTCGAACAGTCCATTTTTTTAAATAACTTATAAAAGAAATAAATTGTTTAGTTAATTCAGAATCGTTGTATACTCGAGAGCATCCGAGGTTACAATTATTGAAACAATGAAACGTTACGCTAACGAAAATCGAGAATAATTGAAAATAGATGCTTCGATCAAAGAAGAGTCAGAGCCGCGTGCTAATCATAACGGTTAGTGGAAAGGTTTAACTTAAAATTAATTATTCTCGAAACCTTTAATTTAATTAATCCGTCTTAAGGAAAAGTTGACCGCGTTGCAAGGGTAGACTTTGAACGCTACCCATTTCTTCAGATATATTTGAAAACAACGCGTAGTTTGCTGTTGGGGTTGGTGGTCGAAGACCATCGGACGGCTCATATTTTCATCTTGATTGGTTATGTACGTATCAGATCAGACTCTGAATCTACCATCGGACGGCTCATATTTGAATCTCCCTCCTCGCTTTTTATTTTTTTGCATTTAGTTTTTTAATTGATGTTAAGACAGTTAATTTTACAAACACCAAAAAAAAAACCCGACAAACGGATATCTTCGGTAACAAAGCCAACAAAAACTAGTTTTCTTTTTCAAAATCATTCATAGAAACAAAACCCACAATTTAAAACAAACATAAAATGACATACATCCAAACTAAAGTATTAATATTGAATTAGGTCGGTTTCCGCGTTACGCACGGATGGTGTAAAGAATTAGTTTCATATTGTTTGTAAATTGTTTTGGTCGGTAGATTTGTCGCTAATTTTGTTATTGGTCATGTATTAGTTTGTATTTTTGTCTTGGATAAAATGGGGGAATAGAAAACCTTGTAGATAACATTTAAGTTTAAGTAAGAGTAATAAAAAAAAACTTGAATGATGTCTAATTTGTAAAAACACAAAAAATTTATACCACTAATTGGAAACTGAAAAAAAAAATTTTAACGGCATTCTTCTCGTTTCTACTGGTCTTTGTAGATGAGACTTCTTAATTCCATTTGTGTGTTGAAAAAATTTTCCCATTTTCTTTGTGATAGTTTCGTATTGCCGGAATGGATTTGTCAAAAAAAATATGGTGCCTAGGGTCGATTGAAGTTGTAATTTACCTGCATAATTCCAAAATATGTGTTAGCCAAGTTCACTGTGTTATATAATAAATTAGCGAATATTAGATTAATATATAGGTATCTTCTTTCTTTTTGGGATTCACATTTGTAACCAAAACGGTGAAGAACTTCCGATCCTTAATTCTCCAAAGTTTACGAAAGTCCGCCGCTTGTTTATCCCATATAGTTAGCTTTACTATTTGGAACCTAAAAAATATTAATATGTTAATTATTTATAGAAATATGAGAATGTGATTTTTAATTGTATCTTAATCTGTCTAGCAACAATCCGACGATCATCTTTGTCTGAACTTCTGAGTTTTTTTTATCGCTGTCATGTATTATCCGTATCCTGCCTACGACATCTTTTTTTACAGTGGTTAGCATACATTGATAAATTTAATTCGTACTCAAATATTAGTTCATTTATTAGATTTAAGAAAAAAATGAAATTACCTGGTTGTTCAGTATTTGTATTGCATAACCTAACCAATTGGCGATAGTACTGCATCCAGAAATTGTATTCTGGTATTTTGTCAGCGTAACCTTGAACTGAGAGTATTATTGTATCCATTGTAAATTGAATGAAATACTTATGCAGCGCAAGCTTACATGCGAGTGATGCGTATAGTGACACTCAAATTTGCCGTACCAATCTCAAGGTTGTCAAAAAAATTTTGTACCGTACCCTTAGCTTTCTGCGACAGCCCTACTAAGAATTGAAAATATGCAATTAATGATATTAAATTATAACTTTTTGTTGAATAAATATTATTAAATAAACTTATTTATTAAGTTACATAAGTTTGGATGGATTTAGAGTATAGGAAAAAGATTAATTTTCAGCAATATATTTCTAAAATTTGTTTTGTAAGTATTTAATAAAGACCATTTTTGACCGCCAATATGAATATATTCTTTTTTATGTGTTTGGTTTACAAAATGTTTAAAAAAATCTCATTTCACCGAAAACCCAGTTGAAGCCCAGTTTCCCTAACAGTAACACGTGGCAGCTGCAGAGAACTAATTTTTGTTGACGTGGCGCATTATGGAGCCCCAAATAACAAGTTTTATATAGTTATAATACAGAAAAATTGCATACTAATATAATACAGAAAAATATGTACATTACGTACTAACTTATCCGCTTTTTGTTATTTATACGATAAAATATATAAAATTAAAAAGAAAAAATTATATTCTTAATTTTATAAATTCTTCCGAATATAATGAGATACAAACTGAACTTTTATAATATAGATTGGTGAAGTGAAATTATACATTTCATACTCTATATAAATATTTTCAACTCGACATATAACAAAGATATATTATACCTTAAATTTTGAATTTCTATCATTGCGTTTTGGTGCTATTTTAAAAATATATATCAACCCAAATATAAATAAATATCAGATTTTTTTCAAGATTCATTTATAAAATACAGATATCTTGTATAAACTATTACCTAAGAAATATATAACATTCACATTTAACTTTTAAAAATTTTAATTTATTATAAATTATGAGAATAATTATAATATTTATGATTGTACCATATGAATATATTATAATAACTTTTTAATTTCCTAATTATTTTTAAATTTCTTATTATAAATTATGAGAAAAATTATAATACTGATAACATTTTAATAAACAGTTATATTCGTTCCAAAACTTTGCTTTGAGTTTTCTAACCCCCAAAAGAAAATACACTTTGCTTTGAGCTCATGTAATAGAAGACCAAATCGGACTCGAGTTATAATAAGATAACACTTTTGGACTTGGTTTATAAATTATACAGTAAATACATTTGCGGGTCATCTTGTAATTTCGAAGAAACAGCACATCTCTTTCTCTCTCACGTAACTCTTCAGTCTCCATTATATAAAGCCTCTTCATCTCCTCTCTTCTCGAAACAAATCTTTCACCTATCTCTCGTTCTCTCTCTCGTTCTCTCTCTCTCTCTACTTCTTGTCTTAATCTCAAAAGTACGAAACTATGGCCTTAAACTCCATCGTCGTTTTCTTCCTCCTCGCTCTCATAGCTTCCTCCGCCATAGCTCAAGCTCCGGGACCATCTCCGACAACATCTCCTCTTCCAGCCACTCCTCCAATTTCTCAACCTCCAAGAACCGCCGCACCAACTCCTTCACGCGCCACCACTCTTCCTCCATCCGTCACTCCCATGGCAGCTCCTACTTCACCTCCGATTGGTTCACCGACTTCCACCGTCGCTTCACCGCCGGCTCCTCCGACATCTCTTGCACCCGATGGATCTCCAATCGCAAATGCCCCTGGCCCGAGCGGATCTACACCTGCTAACGACAATAACAACGCCGCTGCACTCTCCGCCGGATCTTTCGCCGGAGTCGTATTCGTCGCCGCTTTGTTGCTGTAATTTGGTGTTTTAGATCTATTGAGATAGTTTCTTATTAAGGATTTTTTTGTTCGTTTTTAGTTTTAATTTGGTTTATGTATTAAGAATTTAAGAGTTTAGCGATGGACGGTAGATATTCGATCTGGATGTTTTTAATAGTTTGTTTAGAAATTTATTTGTAGAACACCTTATGTTTTATCGTTCGTTATTATTACGTATGGTTTTATTAATTTCGTATTATCTTGGTTTGATTATTGCGTTGATATGCCGTGGTAATATCGAATTCGAAACAGGTGGATTGTTTTAACTTAATTAAAAAGTGATTAGTGATTTTTAAACAAAAAGGTGATTAGTAATGACGACTGATGAGGTCAGCAACGTGTGCGTGTGTAGAGACACGTGTCGTCGTCTCTAAAAACGGTGAGTTTGTCGTTTATCGGTAGTGGCAATAACAGCTGGTCGGTTTGGTTCGGTTCGGTTCTTATTTTTAACACTTTTTGTTTCGTTATTAATAATAATAAAATAAAAGTGGATAACTTTAAAACGTTATTAATAGTAATTAACGAAGAGTATTAAAATTTGGAATGGAGAAAGTGGATTAAAAAGTCTTGGGTTTGGTCAGAAAGGTAGAGTAGAGTAGGTGTCACGTGGAGACAGCTGTGAGAATGAAAGCTTTTTTAAGGATTCTATTGGCTCAGCCATGTGTGGGCTTCTACGTAATATATTAACCAATTTAGGTAAGAGGAATTGTAACAAAAATGTTTTTATATGTAGAATGAAATGCGTTTCCTGCCGAAGATACTAGGCCTGTGGTTATAAACCGAACCAAAATTTTTGGTTTTTGGTTCAAGCTCGGTTATAGGTTGTGAACCAATCAGTAATTAGTAATTTTACAAAATTAATTCGGTTATCAGTTTGGTTTGATAATCTAAACCGATTGGTTAGTTCATTTCTTTAATTTTCTCTAACCAAATCGTACCGATTTATATCAAATCATAACCAAAATTATGAATCGAAAACAAAAATAACAGAGTATAATCGAAATTATATGAACCATAAAACTGAAATTTTCGGTTCACTTGGACAACAGATTGTAAAACTAAAAAGCTAATCAATACCGAACCGATTGGTAATTTTATTTGGTTCAATTGGGTAAAATTTTCACAATCCAAACTAACATAATAAACCGAACCGAAAACCCGTTTTAACCAAACTTATAGCCTTATAATATACCATCATTTTCAGTTGTAGCAGAAATCGTAAAAAAATATTCTCTTTTATGAGGTTTTGGTGGTCTTTTTTTTTGGCCAAAAGGAACAAAAACTCAAAAAGAGTAAAAGAGATTAATTAAAAAAAAAAGGCAAAAGAAAGTAGATGAAATTGTTCCTTTTAAAAGGAAAAGCTGGAGAGCATTGCATATTTGCATCCAATAGCTGTGAATCCGATTCGCGCTTGATGATCATTCCCTTTCCAATTTTCCAACTCAGCCAACAATGAAGTTTAATACACAATGAATTTTATTAAAAACATCGACTTTTTTTCACACATATTTAATAAAATTATTGAATCTTGTATATTAAGTATTAAATAATATTTTATTTTTAATAAACTAAACAAAAATAGTTGAATTAAAACTGGAACTTAGTCTAAAATTATACATTAAAAATACAGAACAACATTCTGTGTAAAACAACACCTATTACTTTATTGGGAAATGGATAGACTAACAAGTTTCTCTTGTACCACCATTTCTTCTAAATAAAAACTCAAAATTAATCAAAAAATCAAGTAGGAGCATGTGAGAACATAATTTCATTTAAAAAAATTAGAGTTTTGGAAAAAAATCAATATTTGATGAGAAATCGGTAAGGATAATAAAAAATATTATATAATTTATTAAATAAAAAGAAGAAAAAACATAAAATAGCGGATGTCGGAGGATAAAACTGATTTTTATTTTCTAATAAATTTATTTATTAGTTGAAGGACATGAAAAAAGGGAAAAAACAAATAAAGAGAAAATTAAAATTATTTAAACTACTCATGCAACCATTTCTAGGTATTGTTAGATTTAAACCAAACTTGGAACATAACTCAATATACGTGGCCAACGTAGTCCTATTCCAAAATTCACTTTTCCTCAATATATCATCTTTAATGTAAGAATTTATACGAGTTGCCAAAAAAAAAAAAAGAATTTATACGAATTAATCATATTGCTTTGAGTTTACGTTTAAGGTATTTTTGCTCGACTTCTCTTGTTCAATTCGCAAAAATAAAAGAAACTGATTGACACATCTACTATCTTTCCAAAAACCTTTATTACAGAGATTAAACTCACGATTACATATTTATGTTTGCAGATATATTCGTGTTCAGCTCAACGAGACTTGGTAAAAACGATCTAATCGCAACTGACGTAACCGAGGAATCAAGACGACGACATAAGCTGCTTCACCGCCTCTCCACCTTTCTCTCTTTCTCTGATCTCTTTTTCTCTTTCTCAGTATTTCTGTAACAAACTCGAGGAAGAAGACGACCTCTTCTTAATCCTCATTCTTCGGGTTTCAATAGCAATTGAGTCCTCTTCTATTTTAACTTCGTGGCCCAAACTTAAACATATTTGTGATATCCGTCTCAAGCCCCCAAGGCCTAAGACGCAACAATACATTCACAATCTCCACCTTTATCGCTTCTTGTCCCAAAAGCGACTATACTTGAGACTTTAATCTCAAATGCCTAAGTGGTTTTCCAAAAAGTTTTACTACCTTTTTCTTAAGCTCATTACCCCTCTTTAAAGATCCGTTCAACATTCGGATTGGTTGAGCGGATTTACAGAAAGATTATGATGGATGAAGCTATGACGCAGCTGAAGATTAGTTACTTTTCGTTAGTATTGGATTCGAACAAACATGTTTTGTGTTATTTACTACAAGTGAATAAAGATCAGTGCAGAAGTGTGTTGCATGTGGAGGTCATCAAAGGTGTTGGTCAGGATCGTGAAAGTAATAATACTAATGATGGTATGATCACTCTCTATACAGGCGAACCATCACAAGACCGTGAGACGCATGACAATGTTATAGATGTTGCTGAAGAAGATGAGCATGTAAATCATACATGGGAAGATACTGAATTCACACCTGCTGGAGAAGAAGATGAGCATGTAAATCATACATGGGAAGATGGTATTGACATGACTATATGTCAAGAATTTGCAAGTAAGAAAGCAATGCAAGATATAGTTTAGAAAGCTTCACATCAAAACTGTTTTGAGTTTGACACAATTAAGTCGGATACTACGCGATACGTGATAAAATATCGTGGAGAAAAAGATGGATGCAAATGGTATTTGTGAGCTGCGAAACTTATGAATTCTGATCATTTCACAATTAGAACTCACTACAAGCTCCATACATGTTCTCGGGTTACTACGACAACAAGCAAAAATCGACGGAGAGGCACACCAAGATTAGTGGCATCTGTTTTGGCTGAAGATTATCCAGGTCGATTCGACACACCAACTCCAAATAATTTGATCAGTATAGTTCAAGGTAGACTAGGTGTGAAAGTATCATACTCCACAACATGGAAAGGGAGAAACCAAGCTGCCAATGATGTGCAGAGAAGTGCGGAAGAGAGTTATGAATTGTTGCATTCTTATATGTACATGCTAGAATTTATGAATCCTGGTACAAGGACTTATGTGGAAGTGGATGGTGGAAACAAGCTTAAGTATATATTCTCTGCATTGGAAGCTTGCATAGAGGGATTCCTAGCGATAAGGAAAGTGATTGTTGTGGATAGAATCCACCTCAAAAATATATATGGTGGAGTTTTTATTGTTGCTATAGCACACGATCCTGATCGTCACCATTACCCAATTTCTTTTGGTGTAGTATATGGTGAAAAAGATGCAAGCTGGACATGGTTTTTGAATCAGTTGAAATCTGTAGTAAAGGATGTCCCACAATTGGTTTTTCTTTCGGATAGAAATCCAAGTCTGATCAAGTCAATACGTGAGGTGTTTCCGTTGTCTCATCATGGGTATTGTATATGGCATCTTTCACAGAATGTGAAAGGACATGTTGCTAACCACAAAGATACATGTAAAGAAAAGTTCAGAGAGTGCGCTCATGCTTATACAGAGGTTGAGTTCCTAACACTTTACGGTGCTTTTAGAAAAAAAATGTTCTGCTGCATCCGCGTATCTGGACAAAAGTGTTGAGTTGGAAAAATAGACAAGATGTTATTTTCCAGGAGATAGATACAATATAGACACCACCAATTCCGCCGAATCTATTAAAGAAGCGAGGAACTACTCGTTATTGCCAATGATTGATGTTATTATTGCGAAACTGGCTGAATAGTTTACAAGCATAGGAAGACTTCGGCTGAAGTACCAAACATGCAAAGGCTTGTGCCTTGGTGGAGAAAGAAATGCACTATAGATGTGTGGTTGCAAAGCTTTTAACAGTGCATGAGTTAAACAGCTTCTTCCTTGAGTACAAGGTGATTGAACGTGATGGTAAATGTTATTTGGTTGATATGATTAGAAAAACTTGCAGTTGCAAGTATTTTGATATAGACAGATACACATGTGTGCATGCAATAGCCGCTGCCATCTTTATAAGTGGAGGAAGGGAGCTCCATCTACAAGAATTTTGCTCCAAATATTATTTGATGGAGCAATGGTCATTGGCGTATAACCGAACTATTTATCCAGTCCCCCATATGTCTGATTGGATTGTACCTGATGAAATACGAGCACAAAAAGTTTAGCCTCCAGAGTATAAGAAGAAGAAAGGAAAGAACTCAACAAGGAAGGTTCCCATCCAAAACACATCCAAACATAAGTGCTAGCCATAAATCCGAAATACTACTTCCAAAATACAACAGTCCCTCATTCCAACTTACTGGGTAAATAGACTCGAAATCCATTGCGATGGTGCACATCTCCTTTTTATAGAAGTACCCTCCTTCGGCGGAGTTGGTGTGGCATTCTTCTTCGGTAGACCCATCTTCTTCGGTCTACTCCTCTTTGGTGTGGTATTCTTCATGGATTTGCATTTGTACCATTTGCGTGTGTTCACCTTTCTACCTTCGTTTAAAAAAAATCACCCGATCATCTCCTGCCTCTTCTTCTCCTATTTTTTCTTCCACTTCTTTCTCTTCTTCTCCCTTGTCCTCTTCTGCTTCTTCCACTTCTTTCTGTGCTACTTCTGGTTCGTCTTCTGATTCTTCCACTTCTTTATCTTCTTCTGCTTTTTCCACTTCTTTCTCTTCTTCTGGTTCTGCTGCCGCCTCCTTTTCTGCTACTTTCTCTTTTTTTGCTTCTTCTTCTTGTTCTGCCTCATCTTCTGCTACTTTCTCTTCTTCTGCTTCTTCTTGTTTTGCCTCTTCTTCTGCTACTTCTTCTGCTTCTTGTTCTCTTTCTTCTTCTGCTTCCTCTTCATGTTCTGCTACTTTTTCTGCTTCTTCTTCACCTATTTTCTATTCTGCTAACTCCTCTTCTCCCATTGCTTCTTTTTTTTCTTCTTCAATTTCTGCTTCCTCTTCTGTTTTTTATGCTCCTTCTGCAGCCTCAAAACCATCTCCTCCCCACTCAAAATCCAACTCCCTCCCACGACTTATCTCTCCTCATGCATATAGCCTTCCACACTTGTCACTCTGAATTCTACTCTCTTAAACCGTTTTTTCAGAACACGTTGGGTTTTTTTTTCAGACCATCAAGCCTCTCTCCCATCCCATTAAACTTCAGGTTCATTTCCTCGAACACTTCTTTCATTGACTTCATCATTCTCTCCTCAAATTCCTTCAAAACACTCAAATCCGCAATCAGGTGCTGGTTTCTCCAATACTTCAACTTCTTCCTACTGTTTTTAGTGGGAAATTCACGGACAGCAATGTCTAACTCGTATAGCTCCTTCCACCATATAGTCTTCTGCTCAACACAGAGACGCTCATTTCAGCTGTCTGTAATACTGCCTTAACCTTCATCATCACACTCCTCTCTTATGATGCATGCCATGAGCGGTTCTTCATCCAAAGTAGGAACCAGAAAACTCCCAATATCTTGGAAAACTTATGGTGGAAGAGCATCATAATCTCCTCTAGTGGGTATCCTTTCATGCCACAGCCTCTGAATTGCTGTTTGCACATTCTTGGACAGCCACTATCACAACCCATTACATATGTCCGAAATATTTTCCTAAGACTAGGAATACACTCAAACCCAAAAACCTACACATTTAAACCAAATTAAATCAGAAATCACAATTAAACCAACTTAAATCATAAAACCAACTTAAACCAACTTAAAACATACCTCCAAGGGAATTATGAATCCGGAAAAACGTGAATGTCCTATTTGTAGAATCAACAAAGATTTGAAAAAAAAGTGAAGCAAAAGAGAGAGAGAGAGAGAGAGAAGAAAAAAGAGAGAGAAGAAAAAAGGAGAGATAAAAGAAAATAAAAAGAAGGAAAAAGTAAGAGAAAGAAAAAAATATGAAAGAGAAAGACAAAGATAGGAAAAAATAACGTGGAAATTAAAAAAAAAGTACTTCAAAGAATGAATAGAAAGAAAGACTAAAAAAAACTTTTTACACCACCAAAAACTTGAAAAAGTGCTTCATTTTTCAAGAGTGCTCTTTTTTGAAAAGCAAACCTAAAATTTGAAGTCCATGTAGATTGACACACAATGAATAACTATTACCATCCATCAATATTAGATCCAAATACTCCTTTCGTGCATTATCAAAGCGCTTCTTGGTGAATCTATGCCTATTGAATAATTTGTTCTATTGTTAGTCAAGTAGCTAGAACCCTAGAGAGTATATCTTCGACCAAAATACATGAAAGACTAATGGGAGGATATATATCAAATTTTTTCATCGGAACTGACGAATACATATCAACAGAGGTAATTGCGGTGAAGGACAAGATTTCATAGTGTGACTGATGGGCTCTCGGCATTTTGAAGTACTAAGATGATGTTTGATGATGTTTGGAGAGACTATATTCAAGAGTAGGAGCATAAATATGACTTTTCGAAATATGTATTGTTATAAAAGATTCGAATTTGTTTCTAATAAGAATAAATTGATTAAATAAATTGATTAAATAAATTGATTAAATAAATTGAAAACAGTTTATCACAAAAAGTAAAATTGGTACTTTAAATATAAATTTTGTAGAATCTACTAAATTTAATAGTATGAATATTCAATATGGAACGACTCCTACTTTGAGTATTGTAAGAGATAATGATTGATTGTTTATGTACTTTTAGAGAGCTAAAATAGTTTTGTATTTTTTAACAAATGTTATTCAATTGGTGTATATACTATCATTTACTCTCAAGCCCAATACGATTATCAATCTAATTGACCCATATTAATGTTTTTGGCACTTACGTTATAAATAAACTAATAAATTTTGTCTAACATGCTATGTAAAATTGTCGATTCTTCGTGGTACATTAGATGTTTTCGACCAGTTTACTAAGATATCCAGTCTTCATATTCATGTGGTTAAATCAAATTTATTGCTGTTGAAAACGGAGGTTGCAGTGATCGGTATTGAAACGAGTTATCTTCCTATTCATTATCGACACCCTAAGAAATATTAACACAAGAACCACCAAAGAAAGCACACACACAAGATTGTTTACTCAGTGTTCACTCTGAATGTAAAAAGCTACTTAATGGAGCTGGAATTTCCAGCAATACACTAAATGATGCGACTCTTCTCGGTATAGGTGTGTCTATATACGACTTATACTTCATCGTTTTACAGACTCCTCACACTTGTATACGCGTGTTCTGGTTAAACCTAAAACCGGCTATATCAACCTTTCACCAGTACCGGACTAAAGTCACAATTAGAGATTCAAACCAAATACAAAGACATAACTTTCATATTTCTAGTGTTTCGAATATTTTGGTGGCACTTTCCTATAGAGTGGGTCTCCAAACACACATATCAAAAGAAGAGGTCGCTTGGGATAATAATTGTCTATCAAAATGTGAAGTAGAATGTATTCGAAGAATGACTTAGGTTTCTCATGTATTTACTTACCATGTCGGGTTTTTCTTGTGTGTGGTCGGTAAAACATTATTTAGTGCACGAGGATGCTTTTTAGGAAGCTCGAGAGACGACCCGTTGGTTCATGGACTTGAGAAGAAGCTACTTAAGCTGGACACAAGCTGCGGATTTCATCAGGTGTGAAGTTCATTATGGAAATTTTGTTTATTTTTTGTTGGATTATTGTCTGCTTTAAGGCAGATTGATTGATATCTTCGGAGATTCGTGTACTACTCTCTTCTTTATTCGGACTCTATAGATGACATTATGCTATAACCCCACTAGACATTTTGATTTTCATAGCTCTTTTTACGGCTTATTGTACTTGGGAGCATACTCGTTCATAAGGAAATGAAACATCATAGAGTAAATACATATTAGTTACGTTGTAAACATTATTTAAATAAATCATGTCATATATATTGTGTCACATTTCCATTTTGACGCATTATTTACACAAATTTTATTAGTAGTTAAAAATGACATGCTATTTAAACATATGATATAATATATAAATTTCAATAATTGCAGAGATAAAACAAATGTTATGGAAAAAAGCTTAATTTTTTGAAATCAGTACGGATATATTCATGATTCAGTCAAATACGAATATGTCAAATTCGGTTTTATTGGTTCAATAAGAATGTTGGTGTTATGTAGATGAGTCATATAAAAAGACTGATAAGTTCTCTAGATAAAGATGGGTCAGTAGTCTGGAAGGCGTCGAAAGCATACTGATCGGAGCTAGAAATGTACGCTGAAGTCTTTCACCATTGCATCCAGAATTTGGAACAATTTTATGGACCATAAACTCTAGGGAAAATGACTTATTTCCCCATCGAAATTATCATATAGCAATAGATAAACACAAACTTAGTGCTCCATCCTGTATCTCCCCAAATTAGAAGTTAAACTCTTAATTCCACCCAATTTGAAAAATCGAAACGTATTTCTCCATCATTTGAAAGATCGAAACGTAAACCCACTCAAACCAGGATTAGACACAGTTTACTATTGACCGAAAGAAGTTTAATTTGTTAAAACCGTGATTAAACCGATTAAAACCCAATTACAACCCAATTACAACCCGTTTGAACTGGGTAAACCGAAAATTAAACATAACTGATCTCCTAATACAAAATCCCCAAATCCTAAATCAAAACCCTAAAATCAAAAATTTCCAAATTTTTCTCTCTTAGAACCCTAAAAATCCCAACCCAAAAAATCTCGATTCAACGCGATACAAGCAATGTCGGTTGTTGAGTGGCACGAGGTTCCTGAATTCGACCCTTCTTTTCCTGATTCCGTCCCTCCCGACAGCGATTCGAAGGTGATTATCGACGGGAGGAGCCTCCCGATTTTGACTCGGATGGTGAAGATCGAAGGGAGCGCAACGACCATAACATCGAGGAAGCAGTTGCTGACTTTGTCGACGAGCCTCCCGTGCGACACAACGTCTACCCCGACACCGATTCTAATGAAGAAGGAGATGCAGTTCAACGAACTGTGTATCGTCGGCAAAACATAAAACGGGGCAACGACAACTTGTATCAAGGACAAGTCTTCATTAACGGTGTATCATTCAAGGAGGCGGTTCTTGACTATGCTCTGAGAACAGGCCGGAATCTGAAGCAGTAACGGTATGAAAAAACAAAACTTGGGTTCAAATGTGAAGGAAGCGGTTGTTCATGGAGGATATACTGCGCTACGTCGGGAAAATACGATAAATGGGAGGTGAAGGTGTTTAAAGCAGATCATACATGTGTTCCTAATGGCACTTGTGAGATGTTAAAAGTGCCTGCAATCGCACGCTTGTTCTTGGACAAGATCAGAGAAGAACCAGAATATTTCATGCCGATGAAGATTGAAGAGTTGGTTATGGAGAAGTGGAAGATCAGTGTGTCAAGACCACAATGCCAACATGCTAGAAATAAGGCGTTGAGATGGATTGAGAAAGAGTACGACGAGCAGTTCTCACGTCTCTGTGATTATGGGGCTGAGATAGTAGAAGCGAATCCGAATTTTTCAGTTGAGATCGACTGTAGGAGGAATAAGCAAGGGGTAGATGTTTTCAATAGGTTTTATGCGTGTTTTGAAATCCTTAGAAGTACTTCGAAAGAAACGTGTAGACCTCTTATATGTGTTGATGGGTGTTTTCTGAAATCGAAGATGAAAGAGCAATTGTTAGTTGCTTTGGGTAGAGATGCGGATAATGCAATTTATCCAATTGCTTGGGCTGTGGTACAAGTAGAAAACACAGAGAATTGGTTATAGTTTGTGAGAAAGATTAAAACGGATTTAAGACTAGAAGATGGGGATGGTTATATCATTGTCTCTTATCGCCAAAAGGTAAGTTTTTTTCCCCTTCTTGTTCTGTTTTTATGGAGACACTCAGATTGGGAATTGAAGACTAGGAGATTAGGAGATGACTTCATGTTTAGTATGGCTGTTTTTTGGTTGTGGTGACTTCATGAATAGGTTGTGGTATGACTGTTTTTGATGTTTTAGTTGGCTTTTAGCTGTTCTTCAATTCTTCCTGTCCTAAACGACAATGCCTCTATTTCATCCAGTAATGCCTCATCAACCCATTTGTATGAATGGTTATCATTGACAAGCTTTAGAAACATGAAACCAAGATATTTCAACAAGCTACAGCCAATCAAAATTTCCATATATCAATGAGAATTACTTAAGCTATAGCAGTGGAAAT
The DNA here is from genome assembly GCA_000218505.1 of Schrenkiella parvula. Lineage (NCBI taxonomy): Eukaryota > Viridiplantae > Streptophyta > Magnoliopsida > Brassicales > Brassicaceae > Schrenkiella > Schrenkiella parvula. The sequence continues at coordinate 3,954,812 of CM001192.1, read as the reverse complement.
CAGTTCACCTTTCGTTCTGCAGCATATGCACACCGGAAGTATCGCCGGTAAGGATTACCGTCGGACTTTGAAATTTTGGACAAGATCAATTCACCACACCAACATCTCTTGGGCACATCCAGAACTCTTCTTCTTGCTCGGCCAGCTGAGGTTCCAGCTGAAAACCCAGATTCTTTGCTCATTGTTCAGGTTCGAGGAAGAAATTGAGGAAGAAATTGGGAAGAAATTAGGGTTTTTTGATTTTGAAAAATCGATTTGGGGATTTCTATTTTGAATACTGGATCAATATCGCGGATCTGAGGTGCGGATTTCATATCAGGTCGGGGTTTTCATCCGGTCTGGTATTTGGTTTAAGTGGGTTTGTATTCGGCTAAGGTCGCAAACCGTTCAAACCAATCATCATGGAAAAATACGTTTCGATCTTTTAAATTTAGGTGGAATTAAGAGTTTAACTTCTAATTTGGGGAGATACAGAATGATGTTCTAAGTTTGTGTTTATCTATTGCTATATGATACTTCCGAGGGGGAAATAAGTCGTTTTCTAGACTCTATGATAGCAAAACAACAAACAGAAGATATTGGCTACACTGATAAAATGACATGCGTTCTTAATTCACTTGGAGAAGTTCTAGAGATGCAAGAGTTATTCAATATATTTTCGGTCTCATTTATTTCACGTATAATTGCTCTATTGTTTATGTAAATAATGTATATCCAATTTAAATTTCTTAACCGATTTAGGTCTTTTTATTTTATATTGACAATATATGTATATTAAAACATACTGTTATTTTTAACTTATTACTAGTTAGTGTATTTCGGAAGACACAAATATATTTTGAAATTATAAATTAAGATAATCATATAAATTTATTTATATTAATTTGAGTTATTATTATTTATATTTTTACGACTATTTTTATAATTTGAAATCATATAAAGATGTAAGATATTAATTTTGATGATATTCTAATGTGCTTACATTTTAATATAATTTATTATTTTGTAAATTAAAAATACTATTAATAAATAAAATATTTGTTATATTGATAAAATCAAAAATCGCAAAAAAGAGAGTATTTTTTTTTGTATTGATGAATCCACGATCGTACAGATTCGGATGAAACATCTTTATTTCTTAGTTAATTTTTTTTATATGTGTCTCGTAAATCCATATAAAAAAATATGTGTGTTAATTGGTATGTAGTTGACCTATGATGGAATATTCTTCAACAGTATTACGTAGTTGTCTCAGTTACATAATCTATTCGAATGTTTTCTCTTTTGAATCTGATATAATTTATTTTTAGATTTTGTCATTTTTCTGAAAATGAAATTCTCTCCGGAGATAAAGGATTATAGTTTTTCCTTTTTTAATAAAAACATGATTTTTAATTATCTATTATTGTTGACAAAATAAAACGTGATTTTTTTAAAATATCTGTTCTGTTAAAATCCCTTTTCAAAAAAGGAAAATCACATTGTGATTTCCATATTTCGTTACTCTAATCCAAATCCCAAATATCTCTCACTATGTGTATATATACAAAGTTACAAACCATCAGATTCATCATTACCAATTTTCTCTCTCGTTATCAAATCCAAAGTTTCTCTCTTTCGATTTCAAAGGCTTTCGATTTTCTCGTCGAGAGAGAAGAACAATTAAGCGCCGCTATGTCGTTGAAGTATCTTACAAATCGACTCTTTCGTCTCTTGAATAAACACAAAAGAAACAAACTTCCCTGTCTCAACGAAGAGGAGAAGAAGAAGAAGAAGAGGCTTCACCTTGTGCTTGACTTGGACCACACGCTTGTCCACAGTTTCCTTGTTGCAGAGCTTTCAGAGAAAGAAAAGTATCTAATCGATGAAGTTGATTCAAGGGTAGATCTATGGAGGTTCGAAGAAGACTCTCCCAACGAGTTCTTCATAAAGTTACGACCTTTTGTGCGTGAGTTTCTACAAGAAGCCAACAAGCTTTTCTACTTGTACGTTTACACAATGGGTACTTACAGTTACGCTCAGAGAGTGTTGAAGTTGATTGATCCAGAGAAAGTGTATTTTCGAGATCGAGTCATAACCAGAGAAAAAAGCCCTTATAAGAAAACACTTGATCTTCTTTCGGTTGATAAGCGTAGAGTGGTTATTGTGGATGATACGACCTGGGTTTGGCCTCACCACAAGAGAAACTTGTTGAAGATCTCAAAGTACATCTATTTCAGAGACCAGACGACGTCAAAAAAATCTTACGCAGAGAAGAAGAGAGACGAGAGTCTAAGCAAAGGAGCATTGGCTAATGTTCTGAAACTCCTTCAAAAAGCTCACAGAAGATTCGAAGAGGAATTAGATTCTAAAGACTTGAGGCTGTTGATACGTGATCCTTGCAGATAATGCTGCTTCTGACTTCACTTCACTGTCGATAAGTCAAAACTGTTCGTTCTTTTGTATTGAATTTTTTTTGTAGCATCTGAAATACTAATGAAGTTTATTTTATTTAGAGATAAGCTATTCTTGTTTGCAATTTCTCAACATACTGACAAATAAATAGACACGTACATAATAACAAATGCAAAACTTTCAAACGAAACCAAATGACAAACAAAAAGAGCATTGTGTTTGCTTAACAAAGCAAGTTCTCAGAGCCACATAGGTTTTGTTTCTTGAGATTTTGATCTGGTCTAAAACTGACCGTCGCTACTAGTTTTCAGTTCTAACTAGATCGGTCTTGTACTTCTTATATCTCCACCACTTACTCAAGGTTGGTACTTGTGATATATCCACTCCTCTTGTTTGTCGAAAGCTAAGAAAACAAAACCTAAAAGCTCAAAGCTTTTTCTTCAATTCCAATACCCAACCATCACTGATCCTGCAACACAGACTAATTTATATATCCTCATCTGATCAATTCAGATCGTAGAGTTGATGATATGAATAAAGCTTATTTACCTTCTCAGATTTCTGCAGCTGGAGTTTCGTCCTCTTGGGTCATTGTCTCAGACTGAGATGGTTCCTCTTCATCAGGTGGCTGCAAACCTTCTTTTGCTTGCAACTTTACAAACTGTTTGCTGCGAGCTAATCGTATTGGTCTTCCCATGAAATCCTGCATATGTTAATATCTCACACATTCAATTCTTTCAACTAAATGAACCAATCAACTCATATTCTATAGGTATTATTAAAAACAAGCCATTAACTCTTCAGTTCTACAATGTTGGAATTATGATCCATATTCTTTTAAAGTATCTACCCACATAACGGCTTAGAGAAACCCAATTCTATATTTCTCTCAGTGATGCATAAAGAGTGTAAAGAATAGAAATTTCGGTTTACTGGTCCATTTAACAATTAAACTCAAGATTGGCCTAACTGATAAGCTTATAATGGTTTTAAAGCAAATAGATTCATTATGACTCTGAGTAGCTCCAATTTTATCAGATACACACCAACAATAAACCAAAACACAAACACAATAGCAGATAGTAGATAAATAGCTTCAATTTTGCTAGAGATTGGACAAACTAGTGAGCCCTAGCATGATTAGATAGTTATCTTTTAGAGTAGATTGATTACCTTTCCTTGGAATTCAATTAGCGCTGCGTCGGCCATTTTCTTGGTTTTGAAAGAGACAAACCCGTAACCACTAGACCTCCTCGGATTCTCGTGGAATATAACTTCAGTGGACACAACGTTTCCAGTGTCTGCATCAAAGAACTCCTTAAGATGCTTGGCCCTTGCTTCAAATGCCAAGTTTGCAACAAACAAATTGAAGGTAGGCACCGGCGTAGGCTTCTCACGAGGTGCATATGTTTTCTTCTTTTTGGTCTTCGCATAGGCTACCTTCAAACGACGACCCTCATATTCCTTTAATACAACACACAATTCAAATGAAACATGAAAGATCAAAGAACGAGAAAGGGACCAAGAAACAATAAAAACACAACCTGATGCCTAATAACACAATGTACAACTTCTGTTAAAGTGAAGCCAGATAAAATTAGAGAAACACAACCAAAATGAGAGAACTAAATCAATTGATTCTGTCCATTTTAGAGATTGAGGAAAAAAACTGCTATGTGCTTACTTACATACATTTAAATGGAAAATGAAAGATCAAAAAAAGACAAATGGACCAAAAAAACAACAAAAAGACAATCTGAAAGAGCTTAATGTCACTAAAGCCACATAAGAAATTAGACAAACACAACCAAATTCGAGAACTATATCAATGATTCTGTCCCAATTGTAGAGACTGAGGAAGAGAATGCTATGTGCTTACTTACATACGATTCAATGGAAAATGAAAGATCAAAGAAAGAGAAACGGTACCAAGAAACAACAAAAAGATTACCTTTTGAAGAGCATAGTGTCATTAAAGCCAGATAAAATCAGACAAACACAACCAAATTACTGAACAATGTCAATGATTCTGTCCCAATTTTAGATATTGAGGAAGAAAATGCTATATGTTCTTACTTACATAAGATTCGAGAGCTTTAAGTGCTGTTGCAGCTTCTTCAGGAGAACCCATTTCAATGAAAACCAAACCTCGATTCCTTTCCTTCTTATGCATAGACATCTACAAATCGAAAGAAAAACGATTCGTTAGTGCATAAGAAAGATTCAAGGTTTCCAGAAGAAACAAAGAGAAAAAAACCTCAACGTCGACGACATTCCCGTATTTCTCGAACAACGACCTTATGTCTTCTGGTGTAGAGCTCCAAGGGACGTTCTGAGCAATCAATCTGGTTTTCGAAATCTCATCCTCAGTAGCGGAGATTTCAACGGCAGAAGAAGAAGAAGAAGAAGAAGAAGAAGATTCGAGGATTGGCTCTTGGGTAGTAGCGGAGAAGTAAGAAGTAAGATTTCTGGGTTTAGCTGGAATCGAGTTTAGAAACGTCCCATGACGATGAAGACGAGATAGTGAAGCAGTAGACCAAGTGAGAGAGAAACTGGTGAGCGAAACTCTGGGGTTTGGGCATTTTTGGTCAGATTGGTGACCTAGAATTTGGAGGGAAATGGGAGGAAGATGAAGAAGAGCCATGGAGCGAGTGAGAGAGTTTTGGATAAGAAGAAAGTACTATGAAACTGGATTTATTTTATTTTGGGTTTGGAAACGTTAAGCGGCGACGTCGTTTGAGTAGTAGCTGTCACTTAAACGGCGACGTTTCGAGAGAAATGTCAAATTGCCAATTTTGGGAAGGGAAGTGTGATATTTTAGGTAGGCGTGGACATTACGGGCACGGATATACCCGACCCAAACTATCTGGCACGGATATACCCGACCCAAACTATCTCTTTTTTTTTGTTTGCTTTGTCAACACACACAATACATTAAATCAGAGTTGGTCGGACATATAATTTTCCAAAGAAATATATGGTACCGACTGGTTTTGACTTACATAGAAAAAAGAAAAAACGTTTACACGAGCTAATTTTACGAGTCCATCCGCACGACTATTATCCTGTCGGAGAATCAACGATATACTATAGTTTTCGAACCAATCTTTAGAGGCGAAAAAAGTTTCCAATTCCGATCCAAAGGAAGGTCAATCGAGTGGCTTTGTGATCATCTTGATTAGGTCTGAACAGTCTGTCTGGAAATGTAATGATTTGATCTGTAGGTCTCGAAGACATTCCATGGCCCAAAGGAACCCCTTCATTTCTGCATGAAATGCTGAAAGCTTTGTCTGCATGTCTTAGCTCCACAACATCGCTTTTGCCGGGTATCCTTTAGGGCCCATCCTACTCCGGTGGATCTCCCCTAGATTACCCACGATGCATTTACTTGGCAAATAGGTGTAAGATCCGCTACTGGCGGCTGTACTAGAAACATTTGTTGGGCAGGGTTGAAAGATTCTTCTTCAATTTCCTTGAGATTGAAATAGGTGTAAGATCCGCTATTGGGAGTTGTATCCAAACTATCTCTTTTTATGGAGTAAAAGTGTAAAGGTAATAAAAAATACTTTTTTTTAACTAAGAAAATACCTATTTTTTCTAACAAATAACAGTTGGATCCGATAATTATATAGTATATATATTATCCGTTTTGAATAATTATTATTTCAAAAAAATTATAAAATATTTTCAAACTTTTAAAACTATTCAAAGTTATCCAATATTTTTAAAAGGTATTCAAAAGTTCAAAAACTATTTTTTATAAATTATCTAAAATATATAAAAAAATTAATACTTTAAAATTTGTTTGCAATTATCCATTTAAATAGATAATTTTTTCAATAACTAAATCCTAGTTCACCACCAAAGCGGAGACGGCATAAATATTCTAAAGATTCATTCTTCAACTTTTTCACATTGTGAATCTTACTATATAAATGAATAGTTTATCATCTTTTATGTTTTTACATTTTTGAGAATGTGTGAACTATTTTTTACCAGTAAAAACATTCATAAAAAATATTTTCAGAAAGTGACTGATATTACATATGTTGAACATGTTTAAAATATTAAGAGACACGAAACATCATTGAAGTTTTATGATTATTTTGTAAAAATCATTTTATTCAGTTCAAGTGTTTGGGCTGTTGGATCATTAGACTATTCCTCTATTCCACTGTTTATTTGACATAAATCTCTTCAACAATAATTGCTGCTTCGGAGGAAAAAGTTGTTATAAAATATTTTCAACTTTTAAAACAAAAATTAGTTTATATATTATGCCGAATACTTTTAAAACATTCATCAAAAGGTTTCATTTTCAAAAATTGATGTTGTTATATATGTTAAACATTTTACATATAACATAGATAAAAGAAACATCATTCAATGTCTTATGATTATCTACCAAAATGTTTTATTCAGTTCAAGCGTTTTTGTTGTTATTAGATCATTCAACTATTTTTTTATCTCATTGTTCATGTAATGTATTGCATATGTTTTACAATAATTGATGTTTTAGAGGAAATAAATTCTTTCAAATTTTCAACTTTCAACACAAATTAATTAGTTTTTATTGTTTTGATCATCCACACTCGGCATATTGTTTTATCATTTGTTAAGTTGTATTTCAAGTCCTACCTAATCGTCATATGATAAGTTTGTAGCTATAATCAAAATAGTTTATTCAACTCAAATAATTGAGCTGAAAACCGAAAAATAACTTTTAAATTTTAAAATTTTCAATATGATAATAACCAATCCAAATTGGAACCGAAAAAATCGATCAAAAGCAAACTAAATCGAAAGGTTGACAAAAAAAACTAAATCCAAAGTAAAATCTGAATAGAACGTATTAAATCAAATGGAACCAAATTGAAATATTTAAATTAAAATAGAACTTGAAACTATTTATGTACCATTGAGTTTTTTTTTTAATTTAGAATTCAAAAAAACCAAAGAAAAACCATTATTTTTTGTAATCAAATCGATTAAACTTACTCTCTTTAAATTTTGATATTTTTACCGATTAAACTTACACTCTTTAAATTTTGATATTTTTAATGATATCTATATGTTTTAAAAATTAAATATAAACACAGTAAACAATTATTATATTAAGAAAATCATTACTTTGAAATCATTCGTTTGTACATTTTATCCAAACCAAACCAAACCCAAATTGCATCAACCTGAATAACAAATGGTTTCACCTTTTATAAATCTACAAAAATCGAAACTAAATCCCCAACCCTTAGTAGTATTACTATAAACTTGGGAGGCTTCACACTTTTCTTGTAGAAGTTTATCATTAGTTAGTAACATGTTGGTCTAATTTTTAGAGCAATACATGTTGGCAAGTAGCTTCAGAGGAGCGACAATGTAATCCAAATCTGCTTTTCTTGTTTCCTTCTGACAAGAAACACACATTGATAATACAGAGACATGTTTAATTCATTTGTCATCCTAGAATCTGCTGTTATCCCACACAGGTGATAGAGGCTTCCTGCTAATTTCTGGACTGGTGCTAAACTCAAGCCTCTTCTCGATTGGGCTGCTCATCATCTTTGGACTCTTTCTCTTGTTTGACTGTAACATTAAACCATCTCTAAATTAGATTGAACAAAAGAGAATCCATATTCAAGATAATCCATAGCTGTTTTTCATATTGTGGCTTTTACCTTGGCAGATGCGCTTTTGTGGCTTCTCTCTGCAGAACCAAGAGGGCTTTGTTGCTTTAACAACCTACGGTTTTCTTTATCCAGCTTTCGGTTTTGCATGCTCACAAGTTCTGCCTGTTTAAAGTTTACGGGTTAAGTTGAATGATTTCAGAACAACAAGAACAATAGAGAGTTTTATGGTTTTGTTATACCTCTTGCTCGGCTTTAGCGAGATTCAGGATGATGCATTCCTTTTCATTTTCAAATGTCTTTGCCTTTGAAACTAAAGACAGAACCTTTTGCGTTGAAGGCTTTAATCGATCCCACTTGCTCAACAAAATTTGGCATGATTGGTCTTGGATGTTTGCCTCTAAGAAGAGACGCCCCACTATATTTTCATCTTTGCTTATGAGTGATCCCAAAACTGAATCAAGCAAATCTTCTTCTACCGGTGTGCAGTTGTCAACCTTTTGAAGAAAAAATGAAAAATTCATACATTTGTCAGATTTTCTCTAAGTTAATGAAGAACACAAAGATGTTATATTTCCAGCTGGAATGATAATAAGTAGAGCTGATAGATGCATTTTCTGACTAGTATCTTGACACTCACAGATCTTTCTAAATGACACAAATTGCTACACAATGTCCGTATGTAACATAAACCCTACAAAAGGATGTAGAAAGATAAAATCAAGAACTGAATAAGCAATCTCTAGAGAATCATAGAAAAGCCAACACCTTACAACTTCCTTTATCCACTTCCAGCTAGTAAAAACGACTAGCAATAGTAAATAAGTGACAAACCATTCGAATATCGAAATCAGATAATATCCAAAGATCTACTACCTTCAGCAAGCAAAGCAATATGGACTAAGAAATATTAAATCGGTAATAAGCTAGAAAAATGTGGACTAAAATAGTGTGTCTCTTTCAAGTTCATCAAACAGATTATATCTACAATTTTAAGACTTTCTGCGAAGAAGCACAATAAGAATGTACTTGTGAATCAGAATCAAGATAATTTAGCTAACCCAATGGGTATCTAAAACTTGTCTCTTTTCAGATACTACCTACAATTTAAAGACTTTCTGCGACGCAACACTAAATGGATGGACTTTGAATCAATGAGAAGACAAGTTTCGTAAACACTATGAGAAATCTCAGTGCCAACATAATAGAGAAGACAATACCACTTGAAAAACTAATTCAGGAAGAACAGCCTAACTAAATGATGGATCCCCAAGAGCCAAAATCAAGATACTTTTACTCAACAGCAACATATTTCTAGAAAACTATTAAAACAATGGGTAACTAAGGTCTCTCTTTCAAGTGCATCAATCAGATCATACCTATAATTTTAAGACTTTCTACGAAGCAACAGGTAACGTATATGAAGACCAGTTTCATACTCACTATGACAAATCTCAATGCCAAACTAAGACAAAACCATTTCATCAAGAACAGCCTAACCAAATCTGCTAGTGCAGAAAGCAAACTAAGTTACTTAAATATAAAGAAAAATTCTTACTTCTTCAGTCCCGATTTGTCGCTTACAAATCTGCAATTCCTCAGACATACTTCCAATTTCCTCCTCCAATTCACGAACCCTAGTTTCTGCTTCTCGAGCTCTCTCATCAGATTCATTCCCGAATTCCATCAACACGTCACGATCTTGATGATAAAGCACGCACTCTCTCTCCCATTTCTTACACTGGCTCAGCAAATTTCCACACTCCGCAGCCAATTTCTGGTTCTCGTCAACGAACTTCTTCAACGCCTGAGCATTCATACGTGCTTCGGACTAAATTGGGCAAAAAAAAATCAGATTTACGAAAGTTTCTTGAAACCCAGAAAAAAAAAGAAACCCAGTACGAATTACTAACCCTAACTCTGTCGATTACTTGGTCTTTCTCCTTTATTCTTGAAACCAAAGCAAGATACTGATCTCGGAGACGGAGCTGAGATTCTTCAGCGGTATAAAGCTTCTTCTGTAGAGCTTTTATGGAGATGGGAAGCCCTAAGGAGTGATCAATCGTGTCTTTGATGTAGTCGTCGATTTCTTGAGAGAGATCCATTCTCGCTCTCGTTTTTGTTTCATCTGAATCGATTCTGTCGCTTCCCATGGTCGATTTCGCAGAGGATTTAGCAAGAAAGCACACAGAGACTTCGCAGAGGAATTTAGGGTTTCGAGGTTTCCAATAATAGGAGGAAGGAGAGAACAGAAAAGAGAGGATTTTGCGGAGAATTCAAAATGAACTTTAAGAGGCTAGCCGTTACAACTTTTTCAAAAAGTAGAATGAGTCAATACCACGTGGCTCGTTTTTAATGCCCATAGATTTGGCTCCTAACGCGATTTTTGTTTTGTTTTTTTGTTTTTTAATTTACTTCTATTTCATTGATTTTGGTTCGATATTCTGGCAATCCATCCCGGATCTGGTGGTTAAGTAAACTCTGCTGTGGTGACAATATTGTAATCAATTTTCATACAATCTATCGAAAATAACCAAAATAATGTAATGTTTCATTCAGATCGGATGCAGTGTCGTACGAAGGTTGACGGAGGCTTAATGCCAATATACAAAATAAGGTCTTTTAATTATGATAAAAATATAATATAAATTTAAAATAAAATAATATATTAAAAACACCATAATCTAGAAAAAATTAAATGTTCAAACTACAAAAATGAGAGTGAAATAGTATGTGAAGTTAATGATTTACAAACATTAACATGGAATTGTTATTTTTCTAGGAATAAAAAAATAAAAAATAGGACAAATAGGTGAAAAAACTTACGATCGGCTAGAATAGAGTTTTTTACAAAACACAATGAGAAGGTTAGGCTTTGCAGAAAGATAGATATCTTGGATTATGACGTGTATCACAACAGTTACTTATTCTGTTTTGATAAATGGCAAGGCATATGGAGATATGAAACCAACAAGAGGACTAAGACAAGGCGATTCATTATCACCATATCTGTTCTTACTATGTGCAGAAGTCTTAAATAATATGCTTTTCAAATCGAATGAAAGGAAAAAGTTCCAAGGAATGAGAATTGCCAAGGACTGCCCTACAATTACTCATCTACTATTTACGAACGATTCTCTGTTTTTTTGTAGAGCCACAAGAAAGGATTGCGAGGAAATGGCTAATATTTTCCACCAATACGAGATAATCTCTGGACAGAAGGTAAATTATACAAAATCATCACTTATTTTTGGTATGAAATTGAGTGAGAATACTAGACGTATGATTCATCAAGTTCTGAAGATAGATAATGTTGGGGGGTGGAGGGAAATATTTGAGTCTTCCGGAACAATTTGGTAGGAGCAAGACAAAAGAGTTTGAGTATATGGTGAATAAAGTAAAGGATTTGGTTGAGGGTTGGTGTAATCAGTTTCTATCACCGGCTGGAAAAGAGATTCTGATAAAATCAGTTTTAATGGATAAACCGATTTACTCGATGAATTGCTTCTTAATCCCTAAGACTACTTGTGATGCCATAAACAGTGTGTTGTTGGATTTTTGGTGGGGAAAGGATAAAGGGAAACGGAAAATTCCTTGGATCGCTTGGAAAAGATTGGCATTTCCGAAAAAAGAAGGGGGAATGGGTTTCAGAGATCTATATAGCTTCAATAAAGCTTTACTTGCAAAACAAGCATGGCGTATATTACAAAATCCCCAATCCTTATTGGCCAGATTACTCAGAGGGAGACTATAACACTTCGAATTTTCTACAGTCGAGGTATGGAGGACATCTATCCTATGGATGGCGATCACTACAAGCAGGAAAAGATCTGCTAAAAGAAGGTTTACAGGTTCAAATTAGGGATGGTAGGTCAATGAATATATGGAATGATCATTGGCTACCGGTTTTACCACCAAGGAAGGCAATAGGACCGGTTTGGAATCCTGATTTGGTAGTTGCTGATCTTTGGAAACAAGGACAGAGAGAATGGGATATGGGGGCATTACGACTGTTTTTATCAGACAAGGATCAGGAGGTTGCAAAGCAGATCGTACGGTCTAATCAAGCAACTTGTGATAAATACATATGGCCATATACCAACAATGCAGAGTACTCAGTTCGGTCAGGGTATTGGGTTGCATCACACAAAGCTTTTATGGATGATAATATAGAACCGCCGGAAGGAAATGTCGTGCTTAAACAACAGATATGGAAGTTAAACATTATGCCAAAGATCAAACATTTTCTTTGGAGAGTCTTGTCCGGCGCTACCCCAACAGCCGCTAAATTGCGCACACGAGGTATACAAGTGAATCCAGAATGCCAACGATGTTGTATTGCTAATGAGAGTATAAATCATGTAATCTTCGAATGCATACACACAAAGGCAATCTGGAGATGCTCTGGTTTTCTAAGGTTCGATTCACCAGCACCACATCTAGAAGATAATATGAAGTTTGTTATTGAAATGGCTACAAACGGGTCTTTAAGTCAGGAACAACAATTACAGCCAGTTTGGGTAATGTGGTGTATTTAGAAATCTCGAAATGAGTTTCTCTTTACTAAAAGAAATGTTCAAGCGCAGGAAGATGCCAATAGGAGCATTCAAGGAGTTCAAGAATGGATTGATGGGGGATATGGGAAGCATTGTGGTGAAGAGAGAACAATGTTAAGTGATAGAATACGAGAATCTCGTTGGATACCACCACCTCCAGGGTGGATTTAATGCAATTTTGACAGTAGTTTCTTAGCAGACATAGAAGCTATTGGTGTTGGCTGGATTCTGCGTGATGAAATGGGAAGACATTTGTGTTCATGACATAGTCGGTTAGCACAAGTACGTACATCGTTGCAGTCAGAAGCAAAAGGTTTCCTACATGCGCTGCAAATCGTATGGGCTAAACAATATCGGAAGGTTTGGTTCGAGGGAGACAATAAGGAACTCACACAGAATATCAATAGAATGGAAAGCAGTACCGAGATAGGGAATTTGCTAATTGACATACGATTTTGGATGGAAAAGCTGCCAGAATGCTCTTTAGACTATGTCAATAGAGAGAAGAACCAAATCGCGGATAGATTAGCAAAAATAGCACATCAAGAAGTTGTTCTCTATTCAAGTTTTCATTTACCACCAAAGTGGATGTTGAAGTTTTTGTATTATCTTTATACGATTTGATAATATATATAAAAGCTGTTAGAAAAAAAAGAAGAAACTTCTTTTACCAAAATACCAAAATAATGAGAAGAAGAAAAGATATTACAAATCTGATGATAGATGATGCCAATAGAATATATCATCGATTGGGAAATAGAATAACAGTAATGGATTGAGATTTTGATTGAGATATAAAATTAATTGAATATTTTTTGAAAAAATTTACTTTATAAACTAAATTTTGTCCCAAATTTTTCGTTCCAGATTTCAGATTTTATTTTCTGTATTAGATCCACGATTTTTTTTTTTCAAAATTCTATTAACAAAAAGATGAAACCAATGTAAGATAAAAATTGAGTCAAACTCAAGCTTCTAATAACAAATATACTCTTTAAAACCATTCTGACACAACATAGTTTTCAAAATGAGGGCCTTAAAATGGGTATATATTTTAAGGAATTTGTGACAAAAGCTTTTTTTTTTAATATACATTAAGCACCGTTCTGATTGGATGATAAAATTTGTATTAAAAAAAGCTGAAATTTGTAATACGTTTAAGTAATATAAGAGAAAATTATGCATATTTGGTTAAATTTGATTTAAATATGTTAACTTCAGTGATTTCCCAAACCGAACGATCCATATGATACAAAGTCGCATGTCTTATAATTGTACCATATACAAAATATATAGAAGAGGAAGAATATGAATACAAGTCATTTTGGTTTTGGTTACAAGTTATGCCTAAGAAGATGAGAAAAAAAACAAAAGGCATATATATTAAGTAATTCATTTCTTAATTATTGAGATTGGAATCAAAATTGTTTGTTGGTTTTTTTTAAGCCTTAACCATAATCGAATGAAAATTACTGTATCAAACACTGTTCACCTTCAGCAATAAAAAAATAGAAATGCCATTATAGAAGAAACATGATCGAGAAATAAAATCTGAGATGTAACTTTTGAAATTAAAACCAACAATAAAAATCGGAATGAAAATGCTAATGTGATGCAATCTACACTACGAACGTAATGATTAGCATAAAGTCATAAACCAATTAAACAATTCTCATCTCTCAAATAAAAAGACAAAAAAACATAAATATTTAATTACTCAAATTTCAGCCATTCTCAATTTATCATAATTGGATTTAAGCCACTAATTTCTCATCATTGGATTCAACCATTCTTATTACTGGATTATTAAATAATCAACTATTCTTATTCTCATAAAAAAAGTTCATAAAAATTGCTCCTTACTCCAGAGCAGTGACACATCAGCAAAAATAAGTGATTTCTGAGCTGTCACGTGTCAGAAACTTAAAAAACAGGCAAAAGTATCGGATCATTCAGCAAAAAAGTTGGCTCATCAAAACGACGGTTTTAAATGGGTTTAAATGGGCTTAATTGGGTAAAAATATTTTTATAAAGTTCAAAAAAGCAACCCTAATAGACCCCAAAAATTAAAAGAGTCAAAATGGATTTAAAGTCTATTAGGGTATGAGTTTAAATGGGTTGAGTTTAAATGGGGTGAATTTATCCATTATAACATCCCTAATCATGTTTGCTTCCAGCACTATAACTTTGAGACATATTAGCCAAAAGCAAGGCACATGTTTCATATAACTGATGCATTACACATTTTTATAAATGATCTAAAATGATTACTTTCCATAATATATATCTTTACTGTACAGCTTGTCCAAGTAAAATAAAGTATGCATTTTCTTCTTTGGAAGAAACATGCTAGTAATTATCACAAGTGGATTCATATTGATAAGTTTATCCCAGTATTTCTCAAACTTATCCTTCATAGGTGTTGCTTTGTTCCTTATTTTTTCATCCCCGTTGTTGCTTAATAAGATCATTTTCTTTTCTATGAGCAATCGTTTCCCTTGGATTGGGTGGCAGAGTAGAAATTGATCTCTGATTTTTTTTGTTATTCTTTTCTTTCTGATATCACCGGCTTCTTGAGCTTCTCCTTCTTCACCCTTTTCATCTAGAATTTTGATCGTTGTTGTCTTGAAAAAATGCAAACACATCTACAAACTTAAAGCGGTAATAATATCATTATGATCCTACTATCACTAGTAGAAGTTTATTGTATAGCCACGAAAAAGACGGTCAAATCGTGGTTTTTTAAAAAAATTGCCACAAATTTGTCCCAAAAGTAAATCGTGACAAAAAGCTAAATCGTGACAATTGCTTGCTTCACTGAATGTTTATCTCTACTATTTATGTCTATGCTCTATTCCTGCTTTGAATGTATGTCTCTGCCATGTTACTGTTTTTTATGTTTCTTATCTCAGGTTTGGTGTATACCCATCGTCCACGCTTTTATACGTACGACATGATAAGTCTACTACATGAGGTCATGGTCAAGCTGGAAATTTGTTCCTCAAGAGAGGAAAGATAAGTGGCGGCAAACATTAATTGTAAGTATTTTTTTTTCCTCACTTAACTAATCTTACAACTACTAATGATGTTTATTTTTTCGTAGCAAAATTAAAACTGGGAAGACATGTTCCTTAACATGGTATACAATCATTGGAAACTGCATACACAACACACAATATGTCAACACATCAATAAGAAGAAGAGGGAGGGTGAAAAACCTAAGTATATCAGTGATTTTGACTGGACCTTCTTGCTGGAGAATTGGGCAACATAACCAGCTTTAAACAGGAGCAAGACAGCTGCAAAGTCACGCAAATCTGTTCCAGATGGCAAGGAGATGCACAAGCATTGTGCATGCCCACAAATTTGTTCCAAGTTGAGAATGATATGGTATGTGTTCTACTTTTATGTCTTAACTTTTTTAAATGCCATATTTATACTTTTAACTTATTTTTTCCATGTTTTTGTAGATGGTTGAGTCTGGTTTGGATTAACCACCGCCTTTCACCAAGCTTGTGAGGAGGACAAACATGCAAAAAGATAGAATATTCATCGACGAAAGAGTTAAATCAATTGTAGTTGAAGTTGAAGAAGCTGTTGCACATATTCTTAATGAAGATGTATCTCCCAATGCCATCAGCCAAACTGCCTCAACAGCTACAACTCCTTCTCGTTTACTTCTAGACCAAGAGTATCTTAAGGTATACTAATAAAGAGTTAGCCATAATTGTTTATCTGACTTTTTTTCATATGATGAATCATTTTATAGGCTCGATGCAAGGCACTTGGATGTTGTCTTGTTTGATATTTTCCTTGGAGGTAAATTTTATTATTATTGTAAACAAATATAAATTAGTATAATCAGATTTGTGGATTAGCACCATACTTGTGTAATTATGTTTGTAGATTTTCGCATTTGATTGTATACCAGCACTGAATAAGGTGTTTCGAGAAGACGTACAAAACTCTAAAAGTGTTTGTCCAAGATTTTGCAAAGGGAAGTTCAAACATACAAAAACATCTGGATATAGTTTGAGAGAAATTTATGAGATAATTAGAAAAACGGATGTAATTCTCTTTTATGTGAAATTGAGAGTCCAAGGTTTCATTTATATATTTTATTTATACTTTCAGGATATCTACAATATTTTAGAACTGGAGGATGAAGAGAAGAATCTTATGGCTTGCATAATGGAAGATGACGAGGAAGAAGATGACATTGACCCTATTATATGTGATTGGTACTAGTTTATAAGGAAGCAAAATGGGAGGATTTGGTGGGAGGATATCTTCAACTTAGATATTGCAGAACAAACTGGCGGGACTGAACCCGAGCCTAAATCCGTGGCTGAAATTCCACCTACTCACAGATCTCTTAAAGAGCAGATAGAGCGGATGATGAAGTCGATGGAAGAAGGCTGCAGAGGAGGTGGAGGAGGCTGGTGCTGTGGAGGAGGCTCCCGCGGAGGCTGCTGCAGAGAAGGAGGCTCCTGCAGAGGCTGCTGTGGAGGAGGAGACTCCTGCAGAGGCTGCTGCCGCGTAAGAGGAGGTTGATGCTGCAAAAAAAGCTGGAGAACGAGAACCAAATTCGATTATCCTTTCGAAAGGACAATAAAAAGGTGAAAATAATGAAATTTATGTGCGGTTTAAATTTTTATGTCCATACACATTAGTTAAACTCTTGTTAAAATGGTTGGTGGTGTTGTTAAGGATGCTGCTAGCGAAGTCGAGACGCCAAAAATTCAACCAAAACGCCATAATTTCAAGACATGTGCAAGAAAATCTAAGAAAAGTTTGTCGAAGAAGAAGATGTCTCCAAGGCTTTTGAGGGTTATAAATCTTTCACAGTATCAGATTTCTCCTTATGTTCCTAAATGAAAAGGTGGTTGTGTCTTTCTGGTTATACGTGCGTTTGGACTTCTAGTATTGATTTTGATGTATTTTGCAACTAATATTCACATACACCTTTCAACTAGTATTTTGTCAAATACACCACATAAATCAGTATGAATATATTATTATTGCCAAATTTAATTTGGAAATAATATTCACAAACGTTGTTTTTGAGAATTTTTGTTATTAGCAATTGTACCAGTTGTATCCGTTTACTAGTGGTACCAAGTCGTATTTAGACATAAAATAGTAAATAAAAACAACTTGTTCACAGTCATAAAAAGTCACACATACCAAACACAACTAACATCCACAACACACAAACATATTATACAAACCAAACACAACTAACATCCAAAATTTTTGCCAATAAACCATCACAAAAGTGGTGGTTCTTACTCTTTCTTCGATATTTTCTAGCTGATGCGTATCTAGTCACTTTTTTCTTTCTTTCTTTTTGCAATACTCTGGAGGTAAGATACACTGAGCTTGTATTTCCTCGGGAACATTCCAAATAGAATGATGGTGTATTGTATATTTCATTTTGTAATACGCCAATGACCATTGCTCTATCCACTAATACTTTGAGCAAAAATTATGTATTTGAGGCTCTACTTTTTTTTATACATGTCTTATGATATCAGCTACTACATGTATACATGGATATCTATTAATATCAAAATACTTGCAGCTGCAAGTTTTGCTCCTCAAATCAACCAAAATAACATTTGCTATTGCGACCAATCACATTGTACTCAAGCAGAAAGTTGTTTAACTCATACACAATTAACTTCTTTGCAAGCGGACATAAGTCGTGCAATTCGCTATTTACACCGGACACCAATATCGGTGTCTCCGGCAGTTCAGCAAAATTTTTTGGTATTTGTTAAACCATTCAGCAATCTTTGCCTAATCACATCAATCATAGGTAATAACACATACTTTCTTGCATCGAGAAAAATACCATTAAGAGACTCAACACAATTCGTGGTGTCTATGTTGTACATTTCTTTTAGAAAATAACATTTTGCCCATTTGCTCTCATCAACACTTTCATTCAGATACTTAGCGGCAGCAGGATACCTTTTCTTGAAATCACCATAGCGTCTTTCGAACTCCAACTCTGTATAAACATGAGTGCATTCTCCGAATCTTTTCGCAACTACATCTTTCTTAATGCCATAAACATGTGATTTTTCTTCTATTTATGCTTGTAGTTATAGTTATCCGAGAGCATGTATGCATCTTATGGTATGTTCTAACCCAAAAATATGAATTCTTCAGCTTTCCTACTCGTATAGTCCAGTTGCATCCTTGTCCACGGAATTTTAACACGTATAACAGACGTGCCGACTTGCTTGTAGCAACTTCGAAACAATTCTCATACACAACTTTCTCCACTAAATCTTTCACTTCCTGCTTACTTCCAAATCGTTTACCTAAAGTCATATCAATACCATCTTCCTATTCAACATTTACAATCTCATATGCTTGTAAATTTACTTGTAGATCTTCGTGTTCATCTGGTGTTTGTCAACATCATCACGCATATCAGAGTTATCCATGTAAACACTTCATCAGACATATTATTTTCACCATCTAAAATACGAGAAAAAATAGCCAACTGCTCATATTGTTCCAAACATTCGTGACCGGTGTTAAGAGCAACAATACCATCATCAATTATTGACTCACTGACAAGCTTCTCATTCCTTGAACATTGCTCATAAATCTGGTTTTCTGAGACAAATTTGGTGAGTTCCACATCAAAAATACTCCGACGCTGATCTTTATTAACTTTCATTAAATATTCTAAAACATCTTCATCATCCATGACATATGAGTGCCTCTTAGGATGCACTATCAATGAAATGTAACTCAGCTAAATCTTCTTCGTAGCTTCATCTACCTTAATCTTCCTCCGTATTCTTTCAACTAATCGGGAATAACTGACCTCCTCCAAAGTTCTCTACCTCACTAAAGTAGAATTATGTCGGTCTTTTCGATTCCATCGTACATCATCTGCCTCTTCTGAATAATATCCCCTATAATGAAAATATAAGACTATGCCACAATTATTATCCATTTTCCTCTAAAAAAGAATAATAAAAAAGATTAGCATGCTTGAGTTTTAACAGTTGTTCGAGTTGTACCAGTTGTGCAGTGGTACCAGTTGTACAAGTCTTATCAATAATACTAGTTCTACTTCCCATGAGCAAGATTTCACGATTCAACCTATACAATTGACGATAATCTGGAATCTAACACCCTATTAAACTAAGATAAAAAATTTAATACATACCATCACTCTTGGTTTATTCAAGGATTCAACAAAAACCTATAAAAAATCTCAAATTGAAATCGGATTAAGGATACCCAAAATCTCAAAACTATATCGGCTCTAACAAAATCCAGAATAACCCATTGTTGCAAAGGATGAAAAGAAGAAAATGGGTAGAAGTAACACACAAAGAAAGAGAACGGATAATAAAAAACAGCCTTAAAAAATCCAAAATTTGTGCGGTCAAAAATGAAAGATATGTCGTAAAAGAAAAGACAAAACGAAGAGAGAGAAACAAACTCCTTAATTTTTTTCCCAGTCACAACAGATCTTGTTGCTGATTTTTTTTAAATTTTATGTTTTTTTGCTTTTACTTTTAATTGACAATATTCAAGTAAGAGCATAATTATTCATTCATATTTCATTAAATAGTGGAGATTATGCTAGATTTGTGAGGGTTAGTTGATAATTTATTTTGGTGATTAGGTTTTTTCAGTATTTGACTTATCCTCCGGCGAAGAGTTGAAAAAAAATGAACACTGATGGAAATAAACTAGACTTATACACTTTAAGAAACAGAAAAATAAGAAAAAATTGTGGTAGAAAAAAGTCTATATATAAACACCGGGAAAAATCAAATTCCGGCGGACTTGAGTGGAGAGCAGAACCCGCATTGCCGGAAAATATAACTGAAAACCAAACATTTTGTTTACCCACAAGAGTATTCCTTGCTTCTGGGATGGTCTCCACCGATAATGTCTAAGACCCACGGCCAACAAAATTAACTACCACCAGAGTCGTAACCTACAACTACCATGGGGAACCACCATACACGCCCTTAGCACCGAACCACCACTAAAAACCGGTGTAACCCATCTTTCTGGCAACAAGCAAATTGCTACTCTAGACTATTTTAACGCTGTTGCTCTAGCGAATCAGCCATGCGTTCCTCGAGCATTGCCGAGAGATGCTGAAACTACCGACCCAGCCAAAGCGACACCTTGGAGCCTCCACTGCCGCTTATATCAACTGGAGACCACACCCTCAACACCGCGGAGAATCAGGAGGTCGCCTCTAATTCTCCACCTGAAAAACGTTTCCTTGAAGATGAACCTCGTGCTCAATTAATTGGGAAGAAACAAAAAAAAACGCTCTATTGAATATGGAGAGAAACCAAAATTTTAGGACGCACTGGAAGAGAGAATAAAGAGAGTTTTTAGGCACTCAAAAGCTCATTTAAAATCTATATTTTTATTTTAATTTAGAATTCCAGTGAGAATGTTTCTGAGTTTGGTCACGCCTCGAGAACCAAACCCTCTTGCAGTATGCACAATTGTTATCATACATGTATTTGAAGATGATAATTTTTGTTTAATGAAATGTAGGAGAGATCTTTTCCCACAGTTTCTAAATTTCTATTGAATGATTATTACTTTTAAATAAAAGTTGTTAAATGGATTATGCATTCAATTAAGGAATATCATGGCACTCTAAGATGAAAGCCAAAGATTAAGATATTCTTCATCAAGGTTTATCGTACTTTATTTTTTGAAATATATGTGATGAACTTATGTCAATTTTATAGCCTATGCCAATATGTTGAGTTCCTTAACTCATTTGAAATTGCATGTATCATCTGCAAATTTGTTTCTAATTTTCTACACTATTCATGTTGACTTTCTAAGCCCATGTGTAACTCTATCTATTGGTATGAGATTGTTCACTATGGGTCCAAGTGTCAAAATCCGCATGAATTTTTTTTGACTCTTTCCCAAAAGGCGTCATACTAACGGTATCCCAAAGGCTAAGTGAAGAATTTTGTTGGTGGGTATAGCGGTACAAGATGAGTATTAGGTTTCGCTGAAGGTTGGAGTCCAAGGGTTTGTGTAATCCTTGGTTTGAGGGAAGGGTTTTTGAGATATCAATCCACGTTATACATCAGAAGTTTAGAAAAATATTATCTAGTATATAAGTAATGCACAACTTTGAATAGTATAAGACCTTTTGGAAATGAGCCCAAAATACAAATTTGTGGGCGCTTTGCCACTTGAGACCAAAGCGAAAAATACGATGTGAATAGGATAGTTGGACATGGGTTGGAAAAAACCCAACAATTAGAATCAGAGCTATGATGGCGAAAATCTGCATAATGACCAAAAAACCCTTCAAGTTTGATGTTCCAAGGTTTGACGAGAAGGATGGTCTGCAGCAAAGACGAATCAAGGATCGATCATGTTCCATAGTGGGACGAAAACCCTCAAGGTGATTTTTGGTTTAAAGGTGTCGGTAACTTGTATCGAAATTCTTTCTAACGGTGTCCTAAAAGCTAACAGAAGAGTCCCTTTGGTGAATATTGCAGTGCAAGATAGGTGTTAGGTCTCACTGGAGGTTAGGAGGCCAATGATTTGTATAGTTCTTAATTTGAGGGGAGGATTGTTAAGATACTAATCAAAATCTCACATTAAAAAGTTTACAAAAATATTGTATAATATATAATTAATATCCAACTCTAATTAATATAAAATTTTTAGGAAAAACTACGAAAACAAATCTATGTAAGTTTTGTCACCTAAACCCAAAATTGACAATAACATATTAACCAATATAGTTGGATATGAGATTTAATAACCCACAATCTCACTAATGTTTGATTCGTCTGTTGCAATTTGCTTGTGTCATGCAGAATAATGTTTTTTTTCTTTCCTGAAACCTTTTTTCCTTAAACAGCTTTGGAGGTTGTGTTGTATCTTTTTCCTTATGATTATGGATGTCATGTTTGACTAATCTTAAGTTAAATTATAATTAGTTTGGTCCAATTAAACTATCCAACCTAATTAATCTAAAATATTAGCAACTGGGAAAGTGCAAGAGTCATTGCACTTATTCAACGCCAAACACGGGACGCATATCAAACGCAAAATACGGTGGCGCGTGGAAATTACCTAGAAACTACGAAGAAAACGTGAACGCCACTTGTCTCTCATTAGTCTATATATAAATATGACCACGCCATTTACATCGAGTCTTCTTATTCTTTCTTTATCTATTGCCATTTCCCGGTCGTGAAGATGTTAATATTCGCATCATGTCGTACTTCACAAGAAACGAAGGAACGATTTTCTTTGCGTTTGCGAGTATCGCGTTCATAGCGTTTTACAGCATCAACTACTTTTGCCGGCGACGTAGAGCTCGAGCTGCCGATACCGCGGCATGGGACTTGGAGGAAGCTGAATTGAGTCCGAGGAGTTCACCGCGAGGGCTTGACGCTAAGGCCATCGAGTCCTTTCCATCGTTCATTTACACGGAGGCTAATGGAATTGAACCAGGACAAGGCGAGTTAGTATGCGCGGTTTGTCTAAACGAATACAAAGACAATGAAACAGTGCGTTTGTTAGTTCCTTGTGGACATGTGTTTCATGCTGAATGTGTGGATATTTGGCTCTCTCATCGCTCTACATGTCCTATTTGTCGTGCTGATGTAGTTCCTTAATCGACTTTCGGCTAACTTTGTATTCTTTTTTCTCCCGGACTTGGCTTTGTGAATAAAATTTTCTCTTGTATTACTATTAGTAGTTTTGTTTCTCCAAACGAAAATGATGATAATATTCCATGGAAGCAGGCCGGCTCAGTAATACTAAAGGCTTTTAGACAAAAAATATTCTGAGACTCTTAAATTTTTATAATATAGAGTTTAATAACTTATATATTACTCTTTAATCACCATCTAAATCAAAATTTTATATAATATATATAGGTGGAAAAAAAAATATATGACATAATATCATTAGATTCGGAGTTTGGATTTGAGGTGGTTGCACTGATTGTCCCTCTTTATAAACCGACACTGCATCGAAGATAACACTCCGAAAAAATGGAATAAGATGGAAATTAAATTTGTTAGTTTTAGGTACGAGTAAAAAAGAATTGTTGACTTAAAATTCGAACTATGGTTTGTTTTTCAAAAACGTTTTGGAGCTTTGTCCATAGTCGTCGTTTTAGTCAAGAGACTGTATAACATTTTCAATTATTAACTTTTTAATCGATTAAAACTTGTGATCTTGAGACTTACTCTCTTTTCTAGTCCTTGAACAGTAACCACCAAATTTTTTCAACTAAGTCAAAGAATTTACATGATATAGTTATATATATGATGGTTATGATCTAGCACGAAGTACATATAAGCCATAAATCTCACTGGTCCGTCACATTTCACTAAGGACCTAAACATTAGAAGAATAAGATTCAAGAAAATCATCATGTCTCTTTTGTTTAAGTCTTCCAACTTCAATTGTCTACAAGTACGATTAGGTCAAAAATGTTGAAAACTCTTGTTGCGTAGTCAATAAGTTAAAAGAAAGGGTATGAGTGGAGGTATACTTGTTCTACGTTATCTACGATGAACGTAAAAGACTTCCTCAAAGTCAAAACATCGGAGGAAAAAGCCAAACCAATCATTCCGACCAGAACAAATCTAAAATAGTAGTAATTAATTATACAATATTTGGTGTCATAACGGGGAGATCCTATTGATATACGAATCAAAAAATTTATACCATAAAGACTTGTTCTCCATATCCTTCTCTTGATATAAACATAGACATGGAGCACTATTGACCCGGCCGTAATATAGCAAAAGAGCTGTTCACATTATGATTATCTTCACGAGAGATCTTAGCCATCGAATCATAGCATATTCTCTACTATTTGTCTTCCTTTTTCAGTTTATACCTTATGTAGCCTGCCAGGAAGAGCCGGAATCTTCGGGTATTGGTCTGTTAGTTGGGACAATTTTGATAGGTATGTTCATCTCAGTTATGTTGTTTGGCTGCTTGTTCTATTTACTCTATATAGTAGCGATTGCGGCAGATGGTCGTGAAGTATTGCATACTGTGGCGGAAGAAGATCGTGAAGTAATGCACAGTAGAGCGAGAATTGGTCTCGATAAGGACATCATTGAGTCCTTTCCAATTTTCCTTTACTCAGAGGTTAAAGCGCTAAAGATAGGCCAAGGCGGAGTTGAATGTGCAATTTGTCTAGAAAAATTTGAGGATGAAGAAACGCTACGTTGGATGCCTCCTTGTAGCCACACTTTCCATGCTAATTGTATCAACTCGTGGCTCTCTTTTCAGTCCACATGTCCGGTCTGCCGTGGAAATCTGTCTGTAGAACCTGGGGAAAGCTTTCGATATCCGAGCATGGATCTTGAAATGGGAAATGCACAAAGAGGTGTTCTAGAATCTCCAAACAACAGAAGGTTGATAGGTAATAGTGTGACATGGAACAACAAGGAAAATTTTACAATATCTCGATCTAGATCTACAGGGTTTTTGTCTAGTTGGCGTATGGCTGAGGTCCTCTTCCCTAGATCTCATTCGACCGGACATTCATTGGTTCAACTAGGTGAGAATCTAGACCGATTCACATTGCAATTACCGGATGATGTGCAAAGACAATTGGTTAGCTTGAATCTGGTTAGGAGAGGCCACATGGCCTTACCTCAGGTTAGGAGTTTAAGACATGGATACAGGAGCGGGAGCGTTGGGAGCGAGATAACCAGTTCCTCTCAGGGACGGGAGACTCTTGGACAGACCATTTCAATGTCTCTCTCTTTCTCTCTTCATGCTGCTTCTAGTTCAAGAAACATCCCAAGCTAAGGAAAAATATTCTGGTGAAAGCTCGTTTCAAGTCCTCATGCCAGAAAAGGTCGACTCTATATACTTTTTATTTTCTTCAACTAACGAGGATAAGTCGGTTGGGTTTGTTGTTTGAAGAGTCAATAGTAAAAAGTAAAAATACCTTGTAGAATTTGATATCGAATTGACTTGTCGTATTAACTTTACAAGCATGTGTATTTATACAACAACTAAGGCGGCATAAACCTAAGCCGTGTTTTTATCGGAATAGGAAGTCATCGTTATCACAACAACAATATATGTACTTATTCCTTATTTGTAGGCTGGGATATACATCTCTAATGCTCCTCCTCAAGTTGGAACATAAAGATCGAGAATGTTAAACTTGGATGCTAAATTCTGAAATGGAACACGTCCAAGAGCTTTAGTTAGTATATCCGAAATCTGTGATCCTGTCCGAATGTGTTGAGTAACAATAATCCCATCACGAACTGCATCACGGACAGAGTGACAGTGATTTTTGATATGTTTAGTTCTCTCAAGGAATACGGAATTGTCAACAATATGAAGTGCACCTTACTAGAAACGTGTGGGGACAGATTGATTCACACCAAGTTCTTTTAGCAATTTGCGAATCCACTTGATTTCTCGACGAGCCACTGCCATAGATCTATACTCAACTTCCGCAAAAGAATGTGAAACTGTGTCTTATTTTTTAGTCTTCCAAGCAATATGTGAGCCTCCAACAATAACCACAAAATCACTTAGTGACGTTGCATCAAAGGACAAGCAGACCAATCAGAATCACAATAAACAGAAAGTGTGAGATCATAGTCCTTGAGACCCTTTGAGGAACCGTACGACCCGCAGTGCAACAAGCCAATGAGCCTCTTGAGGAACTTGCATAAACTGAGACAAAATATGCACCACATAAGATAGTTTTGGCTGAATATTCAAAAGATATATCAAACGTCCAATAAGACGTTGATATTTCTTTGTATTATCAAGGAGAGGACCTTCCAACATAGCAGGCTGGTGATTTTGCGCAAGAGGCGTCGGAGGCGGTTTGCAACCAAGATTACTAGTCTCTGTAATCATGTCTAATGCAATTGTGTGTAATCATGTCTAATGCAATTGTCTGTAATCCGGTGGAGCTCCATGAAGAATTTCGTACGGTGAACGTCATTAATGAAGAGAGGTCGGAGTTCGATAAACAAATACGCGGCTGTCAAAACAGCTTCTCTCCAAAACTTTATCGGAAGGCTGGCTTGAAACATGATTGCTCGAATGACATTAAGGATATGTCTGTGTTTTTTTTTTCAAGCCTTTTGTTTTGCTATGGCGTTGCAACACAAGTTTGGTAAATTATCCCAAACTCCTTGAAGTAGGCGGACAGAACCATAAACTCAGTACCATTGTCACTTCTAATAGTTTTGACTATCTTGTTAAATTGTTTTTCTATATAAGAAAGAAACTTTAACTTCAGTTAAATTATCTTGTTAAATTGTCTTTCTTTGACTTCAGATTTTTCAAGTAAAAGAGACATGTTTAACTTCAGTTTTGACTATCCCAAGCTCCTTCAGATTGTCCATACGGCTTTGGAAAATCGTCAATAATAGTTAAGAAATAAACTGCACCACAAGATGAAGAAACACGGTATGACCCCAAACATCGACATGAATAAGGGAAAAAATAGTCTGATGTTGTATTCAAACTAGCATAAAAGACTTCACGAGCTTGATTAGCTGGGAAACAAGTGTCACATGGACTTGCGCTAGATGGTTTAGTAGAAAGCAAATACAAATAAGAAAATACTGAAAATGATGGATGTCCCAAACGCTGATGCCAAAAATCTTGATCAGAAGTACCAACAACCCCATGACTCTTGACCGAGACTATATCCGTAAAATAGTACACACCATCACACTCTTCACTGGCGCCAATCACAATCCTCGAAAACAGTACTATAAGACACAAATCGTATCATTAAACATCGCAAAATAGTTGGACTGTTTCAATAATTTTGCAACCGAGATTAAATTACAAATTAAATCAGGCACGTATAAGACTTTCGACAGTGTAATCTTGTCTGAGAGTGGGAACAAACCCTTACTCATTGCAAAAGTCTTTCCCCCATCAGCAAAGACAACCGAACATGGTGGTATTATCTCTGCATTGGTCAACAAAGACATAGACCTTGTCAAGTGATCAGAGGCACCATTGTCAAGAATAACGTCACCAAGTTCGTTCTTACCGGAAAATTTATCTGAAACATTAGGTCTAGATTTTTCTTGAATCATCTGTGTCAGTACTTTCCACTATTTGGCGTACAGCTCCAGCAACGAAGAAGAATTGGAGCTTGTGGCGTGAGCCACATTGGTCTGACCACGACCACGACTACCTGAACCACGACCTCCTCTGTCATGAGCACCACTGTTCTGCCCGCGTTCACTATTGCGCTTAGTAAACCATTATGGGAACCCAACAATCTGCCAACAATCGCATTTATCATGTCCTGTTCTTCCACAGTGATAATAGAGCACACGAGATCAAAGAATCGTGTTATCTGCTCTGCTTTCGAGCTAGCCCGATTGCAATGTTGGGTCAGATTGTTGACCACGACGAGTACGAGACATTCGCTTATTATCATACGAACAAGAAACCCCACTGCCTCTTGTTGATGATCACGCTCATGAGCTGACCCGAGCCTCTGCTCTTTCCTTAAGACTTTGTTATAAATTTCACCAAGAGAGGGAAGCGGATCCGTTCCAATGATGGTCGTACAGAGGCCTCCGAATCGTGCATCATCCAAACCCATAAAAGCTGGTGAATCTCCTCTTGTTCTCTCTCTTTAGCTATAGCCACATCAGCTCCACATTAACACACATGAATTGGCTGATAAGTTTGCAATTCTTTCCACAAGGTTGAACGTTTGCCCAAATAGTCCAACACGGACTGCCCATCTTGTCTGCATGAGGCTAGTTGAGCTTTTATTTGATGTACCCTTGATATATCATGGTTTTTCAGGGTTTTTGACCATGATATAGGTCTTTTATATATAGTCTTTTTGGTATTTTTGGAGTCTTTCGAGGCTTTGCAGGTTTATGAAAGTTTGAAGCTTATTTGGATACACTGGAGAGTTTTGGAGACAACCAAGAGATGTTGCTGAAGAGATCAAGTTGTTTTGAAAATTCTGGACTTGGTGTCGGTCGACACCAACCTGACACACAGATTCTGACACTTCTTTTAAAGATCTCTGGAAATTACAAATTGGTCAAAATTTTTTATTTATTTGCAAAACAGTCCCTCCGTGATTTTAACCTATTTATTAGTTATTTTGGTCAATGTTTAGACCTAAGTTTTATTTTATCAAGTTTTAGAGATATTGAGATCTAGAGAGCTTTTGGGGAGACGATTCCAAACCATGTTCTTACCGAGAGAAGAATTTGAACCCCTTTGTATCTTTATTTCAATTTCTTCATTGCATACTTCTTATTTCATGATGTTTGTTCGAATCACCATGTCTGAGTAGTTTGTTTGTTAGGATTATGGTTAATTCAAAGGTAGAGAATGAATTGTTAGATTGGAATTGAATTTGTTAGGGTTATCAATAGAGTTCCTCATCTGGATTGCGTTTAAGGCTAGTTCTAACTTGATCACCTGTAATTTAGATTTCAGGAGGATTGATAGGTACGAAAGTATTATTGATCACCGGATTTATCTTAGATGAACAAAATATCTATCTGCAAAAGAATTTGGTTTAGAGATTTTGTGAACAATCGAACCTAAACTTTAATGCTTGTCTGAATTATTAAATTTGCAAAAAAATTTGGAAGTCAAGGTTTAGACGTAGATAATTTTCGCAGCGAAAGTTGGTTGATTTTAGAATCGTGTTTCGAGTTCTAGAACGGATGTTCATTAAGTTCCTAACAGCTGTTTGATTTGCAATTCTGATTTATCTGAGAAACACCCTAACCCTAGCTTTCTCTTCCAATCGAATTTACTACATCTTTTTGTTGCTTTGTTCATTTTAATTATATTTATTATCGTTTAACTTAATTCAAAACTACGATCTACTGTGCGATCTTGAGTAGAACTGGTATTACTAATAAAAGTTGTATAATTGGTAAAAATAGTATTACTGACAAATCATCCAACTTGGTACAACTAGTATAATTGTGTACGTAGGAAAAGAACAAGCAGAAGAACAATATGATGCAGTGGAGGAGGATAATACTATAGAGCATGGAAATGAATCACGTGATGCAAAGATTGGGAAGACATATCATAACTCCGGGTCGTATGAGAGAAAGAAAATGAAAAGATTTTCATTGGCGGGGAAACGGTGTCCAAAGACAATGAATAAAAGACGGTGTCCAAAGTTTTGGTGGATTCCGTCCAAAATTCAAAATTTTCACCAATTGTTTTTAAGTTTATTTCTCTTTCATTTCACTTTTCACTTTTCTTTCTTCCTCGTTCATTTAACTTCTCTTTCTCTCTCGTTTGACAAATTTAATTGTTTTTTTGTAATTTTATATGTCTTCATGTGCAACATGATGGCTTACACATTTGGAAATGTCGGGTTCGTGGTATGGAGGAGGAGGTGACTAATTTGAGAAATGAGGTTGATAAGCAGTCACTGCATATCTGTTCAAGAAAAGTTTACTAGTAATACCAATGTTACAAACTTTTTTTAAAAAAATACACATAGTTTTACTAGTAATACCAGCTTTACGAATTAAAAAAAATCAACATAGTTTTACTAGTAATACCAATATTACGAACTTAAAAACAAATAAAAATCGATATAGTTTTACTAGTAATACCAATATTACAAACTTAAAAACAAATAAAAAATTAACATAGTTTTACTAGTAATAACGCTGATAGTTTCCGATTTTAGTTTAGAGATTTTGAAATCCGGATCAAATCCGATAGAATTGGATGGGTGGGTAAAACACAGACATAAGATGTAAGTTCTTCAAATTTGTTGAGGTAGAAGAGTAAAACACTTATTTTTCGAATTAAAAAAATTGAAAATAAAATCATATTTTATCATGTCATTTTTAGATTTAGTTTTAGATAAAAGTGCATTTGGGATGAATATGATGTCTGAACATATGAAAAGATGATGGTGGATTTGACGATTGGGAGGTAACTGAAAAAAGGATTTTACGGAGAAAAAGAAGATTTGAGAAAACAAAATAGGAAATTTCTTACTTCCAATAAATTTAATAATAATAATTG